>CM067545.1:5000000-6250000 GCA_034509755.1 Anisodus tanguticus | reverse complement strand
ACACTGGGTATGTTGTTGTTTGTTGTACTATGGGAGGTGGGGGGCTGGGGTAGGAGTGTAGGTAGTGGGAATGGGGGCTAGAGGAGTGAGGGTGAAGTGAGGTGTTTTTGAGGGTGGGGAGGATACAATCAATGTAGAATGACACTTGTGAAACTTGTTCTCTCTACTTTCACTAGTGAAGTCCTTTTCCTTATTTTAAAATAAAACGTTTTCCAAAATTTTTGACCAACCGAACATGAGAAAGTTTTCCTCCATACCGAACCCACCCTTAGCGAACCAAAATGATGTTTAATTTTTAGCAGCTTTCATGTTTTGACAAGTTTTAAGACATTTATTTTGTAAGTGACCAGTTCCACTATACTACCTGTAGGAAGAGGTTGCAGTCAATGAAATCTCAAAGCGCGAAAAGGCCAGGTTGAAAGAGATGCAGAGGATCAAGAAGCAGAAAATACAAGAAATGTTGGATTCACAGAATGCTGCCATTGAGGCTGACATGGTATCTCAATGAGAATACTTGTTGGTGGGCCTTCTCTTTCGTTTTAATTATTCATAAAGGCCTCAATGCTGATTTATCTGTGACAGAATAACAAGGGACAGGGGCGATTGAAGTATCTCTTGCAGCAAACTGAGTTATTTGCACATTTTGCCAAAGGTGACCAGTCCACAGCTCAAAAGAAGACAAAAGGAAGGTATGAATAAACTCCGCTTTTCTGAATTTGCTGATCCCAGAGACTTATAGAGCTTAAATATTCCAAGCAATGCATTTTGGCTAATCAGCTAGAATTTATTTGTTATTTGATAGTTTATGTTAAGGTTCATGGAGTGAGTGATATGGAACTGAGGTTCAAGCAAGAAGAAAAAGATAAAGTCTTTTAGGTTTATCTATTTGATTCTTCCTTACAATAGAATGACATCTTTTTTCCCTATTACATAGGGAGTTTATGTGCAAGTGTTTTCGCAACGTGAGTCTTGAAATCAACACAACATACATACACACCGCTTTTTGTGTAACTTTACAAGGGCTTTCATTTTGCTTGCTTGTTTGTTAAGTTGCTTCCTTTTCTCAATGTAAATGATGCTGACACAGTGAGGCGTTTCATGGACTCCTCGTCTAAAAAAGGGCCTTGATTCCTTTTTTTCGCATGTTCTGACTTCCTGGCGTTGTACTGTGAATATCGAACAAAAAACTCTCCTTTAATCATAAAAAGATGAAGTTGAATACTGAAGCCCTGAAGTAACAGTCATATACTACTTGGTTTTAGATTTGGATAGTACCATGTTATTTCAGATGATTATTTGTGTGGACTTGCTTCACACAATATGCTTTATGTTGTGTCATATAAAGGGGAAAATTTATGAATTAACCGGGAGGTACTTCTGTATGTGGATTCGTTATGGGATAATTTGATGACCTTTTCTTTCTCCAGAGGTCGTCATGCCTCAAAGGTAACTGAAGAGGAAGAAGATGAAGAGTATCTCAAAGATGAAGAAGATGAACTTTCTGGAAATACACGACTAGTGGCACAACCCTCTTGTAAGATATATTTTGATGCAAGTGTATTTGTGATATGATGTTGTTACTAAACTGTGTATTACTCCCTCCGGATCAGAAAGAATGTCCACTTAGCCATTTACACACCCCTTAAGAAAATACTAACTCCTAGACAAAAATAGGTAATTTGACTAAAATGCCCCTAGTTAAATAGGTATTGATATTTGGTCATCTAACATTTAATAAGGGAAAATCTGGAAAAGTAAGGTTAATTTTTTCTTGATTTGATAAGTGGACACTCTTTTTGAACCAAAAAATAAAGGCTAAGTGGACACTCTTTTTGATCCGGAGGGAGTATGAAGTTGTTCCTCAACTGGGAGGTCCATCTTGAGAAGGCTGAGATCAGATACACGAGCATAGGTCCTACTTAAACAGATGTTTATTTTGTTTATCATCATGTGAGGTGTATAGTTTGAGTAGATCCGTGCAAGAATCTTTAGTCAAGTTGTCATTACAAGTGATAGTGTTTAGTTAAACGCGTGAGTAAGTGATGGATGGCTGCACTGAAACTGTACTCCTCATTGCAAGTGCTACCTAGGAAGCATTCAGGCTGTTTTTGTTAGCAGTTTATTATATATAAGGTGGCTAAGGAAATAAGCGGGGCTTAGAGGGGTGGAGATTTACCAAGATCTCTAATCACCTTAGGATTATTAAGCATCATTATGGAAAACTGTGAATTCTAAAGAAAACCAAGCTAGTGAGGTTACACTTATTGAATTCTCCGATACTTCTTTTATATGAAGCATGGTAGCCCTGCTCAAAGCTCTAAATGTAAGCATAGTTGGGAAAATATTGTCATATTAAAATGCATTGGATAAGTGCTTCTATCTCAGACAAGTTTTTTCTGTTAATGCCTTCATTTCATTCTTATTTAAGCATCCAAATATCACATCATAAATATTTTGTCAGGTATTCAAGGGAAGATGAGGGATTATCAACTTGCTGGGTTGAATTGGCTGATTCGACTGTATGAGAATGGAATTAATGGAATTCTTGCTGATGAAATGGTTAGTATGGTCATATTCAACTGAATTGAGATGCTCTATTCTCCCTAAATTTTGCAATTATGACTTTAAGGAGAAGCATCATCATTTAATCCTCTTATTATTGCATAGGGTCTTGGTAAGACTTTGCAAACCATCTCCTTGCTGGGCTACCTACATGAATTTAGAGGAATTACTGGTCCTCACATGGTTGTTGCTCCAAAATCCACGCTTGGCAATTGGATGAACGAAATCAAACGTTTCTGTCCTGTTTTACGTGCTGTTAAGTTCCTTGGAAATCCTGATGAAAGGGTAAGCAACAACTTATATAGGCTCTTTTGCTTTCCTCTTTTGCACATTGTATTGCTTGTTCACACTATTCTGTTGTTTCTTTATTTACAGAGATACATACGTGAGGAGTTACTTGTTGCAGGGAAGTTTGATGTGTGTGTTACAAGCTTTGAGATGGTTATCAAAGAGAAGTCTGCTTTACGACGCTTTAGTTGGCGTTACATCATAATTGATGAGGCACATAGGATCAAGAATGAAAATTCTCTTCTTTCTAAAACAATGAGGCTCTACAACACTAATTATAGATTACTTATCACGGGGACACCGCTTCAGGTGATGCTTATTTTACTATTTTCCTTGTATGTAGGCTGTGATTCTGGATTTACTTTACCTTTTTTATTTTGTATCACTTACTCCAAGAAATGCAAATTACTTATCTAAATTTTCAAATTAATATGATATAATGCTACTCCAACCTTTCAGATTTCAAATACTGTTCCTACCAAAGAATGCTTAAACTATTTTCCAACTATTGTTGATTAATAACCTGATCAGTACGTTTGCTTTTTTAATTTTCTGCTAGTCAATTTTATTCCTATTTTAATAAATTACTTTACCATCCATTTTTTGCATCTTTGCTGCGACGTCAATGAGCTTTTTTTATCTTGATAGTCCTTGGTGTGCATTTCTATATATGAACGTCAGCCTAATTTGATGTTTGAATTCTATAATATTACACAGAATAATCTTCATGAACTCTGGGCACTACTGAACTTTCTGCTGCCTGAGATCTTTAGCTCAGCTGAGACTTTTGATGAGTGGTTCCAGATTTCTGGTGAGAGTGACCAGCAGGAGGTGGTCCAGCAGCTTCATAAGGTGTGTTTATTTCTAATAGTAGTTTCTGTAATTGAGACCAAGCAGTATCATCTGATACATGCAGTTTGAACACACACCATGGGCAGAGCTAGGGTATCGCAAGGGGGTTCATCTGAATCCCCATGGTCTAAAAGTTACACTGTATACACGAGGGCAAATTTATTTTTGTTGTGTATAAAACAGATGTTGGATGCCCTTCTTTACCGATTAACCAATTTCTAAACGCTGGAGTAGAACAATAGTTACTATGAGATTTTTCTGGCTTTGAACTTTGAGGGAGAAGCCTTGTAAACCTAAACTGAGTTTTCAACTTTGGCTGCTCGGTCAGGTCCTCCGTCCCTTCCTTCTTAGGAGGCTGAAGTCTGATGTGGAGAAAGGTCTGCCTCCCAAAAAAGAAACAATTCTTAAGGTTGGTATGTCCCAGATGCAGAAGCAATACTACAAGGCTCTGCTGCAGAAAGATCTTGAGGTTATCAATTCTGGAGGGGAGCGCAAGCGTCTTCTCAATATAGCAATGCAGCTACGAAAATGCTGTAATCATCCATATCTTTTCCAAGGTGCTGAGCCAGGTCCTCCATATACAACAGGAGATCATCTCGTAGAAAATGCTGGTAATATTTGATATCTTTGAATGCATCTGGGTTGTTGGAGTGTCTAATTGCTAATTTCTGCAGCAGCTTTTTACACACCTTATCATTCACACAACTTGATGCAGGGAAAATGGTTCTACTAGATAAGTTGCTTCCTAAATTGAAGGAACGTGGCTCAAGGGTTTTAATATTTTCACAGGTTTCACCCTCTAATTATCTTCATTTTTGTGCCTATCCGAAGTTTCAACAGCTTTCTTGATCTTCAGTTTCGGACTTAACCCTTTCTTCTGATTCTCTAATTCAGATGACAAGGCTATTGGACATCCTTGAAGACTACTTGCTGTTCCGAGGTCATCAATATTGTCGGATTGATGGAAATACTGGTGGCGATGATCGTGATGCTTCTATTGAGGCTTTTAACAAACCGGGGAGTGAAAAATTTGCCTTCTTATTGTCAACCAGAGCTGGTGGTCTTGGTATCAATCTTGCTACAGCAGATATTGTTATTCTTTATGATAGTGACTGGTGAGGATCTTCTACATTGTAGGTTTGTCAACCCAGAAATCAAGGTGGTATCTGAATCTCGTCTTTGCATTAATGAAATTGCAGGAATCCACAGGTTGATTTGCAGGCTCAGGACCGGGCCCACAGGATTGGTCAGAAAAAGGAAGTCCAAGTATTCCGCTTCTGCACTGAGGTTCGATTTCTTTCCCCAATGTATTAATGCACTGAAAAGATGCTGCTTTGGGATCTTCTGGTGATGTGGTGAGACGTGCTTTTCAATTATTCATGCAGTATACCATTGAGGAAAAGGTGATTGAAAGGGCTTACAAAAAGCTTGCACTTGATGCTTTGGTTATCCAGCAGGGGCGGCTAGCTGAGCAAAAAGGTGATGTGATTTTTTGCATACAAATTCCTACTTTTGATATGCATATGAAATCACTGACTGTTAGTATCATGTGATGAATAATACAGCTGTTAACAAGGATGAGCTGCTGCAAATGGTGCGGTTTGGTGCTGAAATGGTTTTCAGTGCTAAAGATAGCACCATTACTGATGAGGATATAGATAGAATAATAGCTAAAGGAGAAGAGGCAACAGCTGAACTTGATGCCAAGATGAAGAAGTTTACAGAAGATGCTATCATGTTTAAGATGGACGACAGTATGCACTTTGCTTCCTGATCATTTCTGTTTGCCTCTTGTAATTTTTGTGCTGCTTTAACTATAGATTGCCAACTTTATGCAGCTGCTGAATTGTATGACTTTGATGATGAGAAGGTAGCATAGCTTATTTGCTCATTTCTGGTGACTCCTTGCTTGGTAGCTACTTTTCTGTGTGCTTAACTTACCTTTATGCCGTTGCCTTGTGTCAATAAAGGACGAAAACAAGGTGGATTTCAAGAAAATTGTCAGCGACAATTGGGTAGAACCTCCAAAAAGAGAAAGGAAGCGCAAGTATGCTTCTTATGTTACTGAATTTTACCTTTTATGTACTAAAACTTAGTTTATCATCAGTTAAAACATGACTTTTTCTGCGGTTAGCTATTCAGAGTCTGAATACTTCAAGCAAACCATGCGTCAAAGTGGCCCTGCAAGATCTAAAGAGCCTCGGATTCCTCGGATGCCACAGCTGTAAGTCCATGTTTGCACATTTTTCTATTTTGCGCACTACTACTGTTCTCTCCTGATTCTGTTGGGCCATATATTAGCATTTCAAAATGAAGGTTCTGTGACCATATGTCTCTTGTAACCTGGTTACTTTTTTTTTTCCTAACCACATTTCTGGTTATCCTTGACATTTGTAGGCACGACTTTCAGTTCTTCAATACACAGAGACTGAGTGAGTTGTATGAGAAGGAAGTGCGCTATCTTATGGTTAGTTAAGCTTTGGATTTCTCAAGTTTTCCCGTTGCTAGTTGCTGCCCTTTGAGGTTTTTTTTTTTTGCGTATAAAATTGTTACTTATTCCAGCAAACACACCAGAAGAATCAGGTTAAAGACACTATAGAGGTGGACGAACCTGAAGGTATCTTTTTTTTTTACCATTTAAAACAGCTTCATTATTTTTTTTTCATTTCTATATGGGAAAAAATTGAGGTCTGCTTCTTCTGAATATGCCCTCAAAATTGTTTCATGTATATAGATGCAGGAGAGCCTTTAACGGCTGAAGAGCAGGAAGAGAAGGAGCAACTGTTGGAAGAGGTAACTATATCTACTAACTCATCCTGGGGTTATAATTACCTTTATTATAGTTGGAGGTTGACAAGTTTGATATCTAGGGATTTTCAATGTGGAGTAGAAGAGACTTCAATACTTTTATCAGGGCATGTGAGAAGTATGGTCGCAATGACTTAAAAAGTATTGCTGCTGAAATGGAAGGGAAAACAGAGGAGGAGGTTGAAAGATATGCACAAGTTTTCAAAGAAAGATACAAAGAACTAAATGGTAAGTGTTGGTGGGTTAATTTGTGATTAAAGGAACAACTATTGGCTGCACCCTTTTTTTAAACTGAATGTCCACATTTTACCTGACATATTAGTTAAGATTGGATAATGATTAGTGTTACAAGTATTTGGAACGTACTACTTTTTTGGTTTTCTAATGGCATTTGGACAGTCTCTGATTTTGTTCTTTCAAAACAGTTTTCTGGAGTTTTGGAAATCCTTTCTGGAATATTGATGTTTGTGATTGCAGTATTGCATGCATTAGACTAAAAAATTAACAATGCATTGTACGATGGCAATATAAAAACCAGAATTTTGTTTTTTGGTGATGGTGGTGTTCGGACCTACTTGCACGTTCCTTGACTATTCCACTAGGTACCTGCTACCTCCCACCCGCACATGTACCAAGTACTTTGTCCACCAAAGCTTAGGCAGATGGAAAGAAATTACCTACTGTTTTCTTGCATCCGATGACTTTTGAACATGAGACTTCATGGTTCTCCCTCCATTTCATTAACCACTAGGCCACACCTTGGTGCTAATATAGAACTAGAGCTAACAAAAAGGTAAATGTCAATTTTACGCCTTGAAATAATAGCATAAGATGGAGTGGAAGAAAAGTATTTTGGTCATAATGAAAGGGTGAAATCTAGATGGAACTTTTTATGAAAAAGGAGGTGTCAAAGTGATAGTGTTGATAAGTTTGTGGGCAATTGGGGAAGAAAAGGGTTCTGTTGAAACAACTTCTTTTTGTTATATTTGGTTTCCGAAATCCAAAAATTGATTTTGAAACCAAATAATTTGGTTTGGTTTTGATTTTTGAAATAGTTATTCAATCCAAACACCATTAAAGAGAACTTGCATTGCATGGAGTATGTGGGTCCCATGTAACTGTTTTGTTCTATCATTTTATTGAGTAGGAACTTTTCATTTTAAGAAAGTGAACACTGTTTAGGACAATTAAGAATACAGAGCTGTAATTTGGGATGGGAGTGTATTAAGAGGTTTGTTTGTAATATTTCTCTTCTTTAGTTTAGATAGAGCAGGCTTTTACAAATATGCCCCTGCTGATAGATGATGCAAAAAAGTGACTAGAAAGTTCTTGATAGTGGATATAAGCAAAATTAGGCTTTTACAAATAATTATGATTATTTACGAGTTAATATTTGCATACATGTTCAGCGTGTAGCATTTGGAGAATTGTAGTTTAGTTTACTGGATATAATGTTTGCAGATTATGATAGGATTATTAAGAACATTGAAAGAGGAGAGGCTAGAATTTCGCGGAGAGATGAGATTATGAAAGCAATTGGTAAGAAACTGGATCGTTACAAAAATCCATGGTTGGAATTGAAGATCCAGTATGGTCAGAACAAAGGGAAGCTGTATAACGAGGAGTGTGATCGTTTCATGGTGAGAACTGAAATTCAGGGATGAACTTTTAGGATTTAATCCATTGCCATGTAAAATGATTATCGTGGTTATTTCTGTAGATCTGTATGGTTCAGAAGCTTGGCTATGGAAATTGGGATGAGCTGAAGGCTGCATTTCGCACATCACCCTTGTTCCGGTTTGATTGGTTTGTGAAGTCCCGTACCACTCAAGAACTTGCCAGAAGATGTGATGCACTTATTCGGTTGATTGAAAGGGAAAATCAAGAATTTGATGAGAGGGAGAGGCAAGCACGCAAGGAAAAGAAGCTTGCTAAGGTTAAAAGCAACCTCTTGATTCATTTCTTGGAGGTAAATAAGATTGATGCTATTTTTTTTTATTTTGACAGAACACGACCCCATCAAAGCGCACTTTGGCAAGACAGGCAGCTGAAAGCCCTTCTACTTTGAAGAAGCGCAAGCAATTGTCAATGGATGCCTATGTCGGCTCAGTAAGTATTTCTTCTTGTTCCGGTCAACATACTGTTTATGAGTTCCATTTATTTGTGTATAACCATCAGTTGTTCCTTTTCCCAGGGAAAGAGGAGAAAATGAGTAAAAATGAGTACAAAGATGAGGAAGTTAGCTGGTGGCTGGTTGGGACCTCAAAATGGAAGGGAAGGTTAATTCTTTTTGTGATCTAATCATCTGGTATTTTATCCAGAATGACATTTGGTGCTCTATCTCTTTGCCCTATCAATCATTGACTCAAGGGCATTGAGATTTTCTGTCCAGGATGCTATCTGACTGCCGGAAGAAGGAAAGATATTTTGTTTGTAATTTTTTAGTCTCGACTTAAAAAATGCTCCATTAGGCTAGTCCCAACTCCCAATGCTGTACTGCTACATTTCTAAAGGAGATATTCTTAACAATTTGTTGTTGACACACGTTTTGTTGAGATGTAACTTTCGCACGACCATTGTGCTTTTCTGTTATTATATAGTAATACACTTGCCAGTCCTAGAACAAAAAGAAAATTGTTGTTTTTTAACTGGCTGGTAGCTGACCGGTTTGGTAGCACTTATGAACTGGCGAATTTACAAGGACTGGAATGTCAATCAGAGGAGTATCCACCTGTCTCCGCCAAAAATGGGTATAGAGGCTAGTGACTTGAGTAAAATTAGGCGTATCACACTTTTCACGGGACCATAGCCACTGTTTTGAAGTTCACATGAAAAGGGACGTAAACAGAGTATTCACATAATCACTTGTGGTGGAGATAGGTGCCAGGTAGAGGAACTTTGGGTTGGATGCGGTTTCGGGTATGGACAAAGGAAGAGAATACTTTGTGAGGATTGATGTATCAAATCTATTACCAATCCAACCTGGTATTTGACCTGTCTCTTTCCAGTTCATTTTATCGGAGTACTGTCTTGCAGTTCATCAGTTCAACATGATTGTAAGATTTGTTCATTGGCTAAGCAAGCTAGATTGAAGTTTCCTACTAGTAACAGTAAGACAAGCAACACTTTCCAGTTAGTGCTTCTAAATGTATGGGGTTCATATATGGAAAGCCTACATATGACAAAAAGTATTATTTCGTTACTATTATTGATGATTACAGTAAATACACTTGACTTTGTTTGGTTAAATTTAAATGTGAGGTGTTTGTTGTTTTGAAAAACTTTTATAAAACCAGTTTCAGAGGAGCTGTTAACATCATATGGTATAGTACATCAAACCAGATGTGTTTACACACCCATAACAAAATGACATTGAGGAAAAGAGGCACAAACACATTAAAATTGCAGAGTTCAATATCAATCAGATTATGGAGTGAGAACTACGGTGTACTTAATTAATAAACTGTCTACTGTTATACTAGATGGGAGACCGCTCATGCACTGCTTCATGGAAAGTGTTTGTGTGTCTCTGCTATGCAAGCAATACACCAATTACCAAGGGAGGATAAGTATGCACCAAGAGCAAGAAAAGCAATTCCGATAGGAGTACAAATTATGTGATTTAGAGACTACAAGTTTCTTTATGGAGTATAGAAATGTTGCTTTCAGAAAAACTAGTTTTCCTTTCAGAGAAGAGCAGAAGGAATAAAATGTAAATTTGCTTCTGCTCAATGATACAACAGGATCAGGCATTGAGCAATTGTATAAAGAAGATTCATCTATGGGAAGGGAATCATATATTCAAGACACAATTCATGATCATGCACCCAGTGAAGAGCAGGATCAGTCTGATGAAGCATTAGATTTAACAGGGGTTCAGGTACAATCATAAGGTGATATGCAGGACACTGTTTTGTTCGATGTCGAAACTACAAAATTGTCCTGCATATCAGGCTCACTTCTGCCTTACTGGAAGTGACCATCACTAGGCTTGATATCATCTTTCCAGTCCAAGTTCTAAGCTTATTGTCTAAAAAGTTGGCATTCTTAATTTTCCAGGACGCACTATCTAAATTGTTTCTTATTATTCCATGAATCTAATCCGTAAGTCTTAGTACTCTCCCTCAGAAACACAGAAAGAGTGAAACAATTTTTTTTATTTCTAGCTGTCTAATGCACGTTTGCCAGTGAAAAGAATTGTTGCATAATATCTTTCTTATTCCCTTTGCTTTCTCAGTTATGTATATTAGGTGCATGAATATTGTATGCATCTCTTAGTAATTTCCTTTTTCTTGGGGGAGGTATTGTTGATTCCAGAATTTGGACTCCTTATATGGACTTGGTAATCCTCTCCTCATGAGCTAACTTTTGGAGTTGAGTTAGGTCCAAGATCCATTCTTTACATGATATGTGACACATTTTAGTCTACCATAAACTAACGAATCATATTATGTACTCTCGTGCATCTTTTTATCTAGATAAATTGATAGATATATTTTAATTTAGTGTAAATTTTATCTGCGTTGTAAAATTCAGGGAATATTTATAGATAGATATGAAACTTTATTGCGAGCAAGCAAGCTGTAAAATCTGACCTTTGGTTATGTACTAGGGCCATTTATGGGTATTGAGTTTCCCAAAATTTAGTTGGGCGACCCTTTAGTAGGACATAAACTCATCAATATCATGAGCATATTGCATATCAGTATAAAACAAGGGAACATTTTTCTTTTAAGTTAGGATCAACATGACTTATAGATTCGAATGTGTGTGGAAAGGCCTCATAAAAGTGATTCGACTTTTTAAACTGTTGAGGTATTTCCAAAGTAGGCTTGAAAATCTCATTTAAAAAAATGAAAAAGAAGAAGCAATATCTTGGCTAGCATCAATTTAGCAACAAACGTGCATGATTAGTAGAGATTAAGGTTTCAACCAGATTATTGTATTACTATCTCCATTCCATTTTAAATGTTTTTAAGCCTTTTAAATTTGATCCAAAATAAGTGTGCACACAACACATGACAATACTAAAAAAAAAAAAATCTATTTTCTCATTAAATTTCCCACAGAAAAATGTTCAGTGGCTATTTCGCACATGTCGATGGAAAAAATCTAAGTAGTAGTATTTTCACACGAAAAAATTAGGAAGTTTCCAAACATTTCAGTGAGAACCTGTTTCCCACTATGTGTTTTCCCCGGTTTGATGAGAATGACGTGGGAAAATCATGTTTTATAGTATAATTTTTTCACTTAATGTTGGTGGGGAAAACCTCTATTTCTAGTAGTGTGACCTTAATTACTCTAATTAATGGTTTAAGAAGTCTAAAGAGAATAGAATACAATTTGAGGAGATATAAAGGGTAACTTAATGAAATAACCCTTATAACTAATGCTATTAAATGGTTTTCTTAATGAGTATGCAAAACGTTGAAGGGCATGCCAGGAGTAGTAACTAATAAGCTTATGGCTAGTGGAGTGGTGCTGATCGAATGTGTAGCATTTCAATTTGACTCAAGGTTCAACCAAAATACAGTAACTATTATAAGTGCACAATGATTAGTAGAATTATGTAAAATATTTTGTTATTCAATTAGATTAGGTCGACTAAAATGATCATTCCTTTTGGAAAAAAATGAAGCGCTCTACAAAGTTTTTGATGTTCCATCGAAAAGCTGTAAACATAACGTTGAGTTGCTAAGAAAATGTAGCATATAGGATAGTTCTATGTATTTCTTTTGTATATGGAAGTGAAAATATAAATGGAAAAACTTACGAAGATAATACATGTGGACCTCATGGTTTGTCCCTTCTTATGTAGCAGTACTACTATTTTGCTTTTTACAAGCACACGTGTCCTTAAAAAATAGTGTTGGCCTTGTAGCAATTACATATATAGCTTGCACGACTTATATGGAGTATATAATACTGTTAATTAATTGTTGAATTAGTTTATTTCACATGTTACTAATTAACTGTACCCACTGCTCTTATCAATAAGTCATTGCAAAATTCCATATCCTCATTCTCCTCGCCTTTTTGCTCAGTTGAGTGAAATGTAGAATATTTGTATATTGGACCACTGAAAGTTCCCTTTTGGATAAATCCAATCCAACTCATCAGATGCTTAATTCCTATAGGATCGATACATCATAGAAGAAGGTTGCTTTCTACAATTGGGAACTTAATCAAGATTTTCCTTATCCCACATGATTAGGGAGGGCAATAGGGCGGGACAAGATTTGACCTACTAAGATTTTGACACGCCCTATCTTGCTTCGTTTAGCTTTGTCCAAAAAACTGCCCTACCCTGCCCTACCCCGCTAAGCCCTGTCCTGTACTGCCCCATTTATGTTATCTTTTATTTTTTTTCTTTATTTTCATTTTTCAACGTGATATTTACGGCAATTTACTCTATACACCTAGCTTCATTTCATGTCTAACAATAACAATGATAAAAAGAAGTGACTGAACTATCATAAGCGAGAAAAGCCGTACAATGACACGTATGTCCTTTATCCGTATGAGATAAGAATATTTTCTTTTTAGTTTCTCATCCAACAGTTGGTACTCACTTTTATTTTGGTTCACTTGGGAAAATTTCATTTTGAATAATGCTTCCTTTCAAAGATAATTAAATTTTATTTTCAAGACTCAGAGCCTGAATCTCAGATAAATGATGGAGTAGTACTTATATTCGTACCCCACCACAACTTTTGATAGTTATGAGATAAGAATCAATATCGTGCATCATGAAACTTTTTTTTCGCTATGTAGTGCCAATATATGTGCATCAGCTGAAACTAATGCTCTCTCTAAATTCTACAACCACAATCCAAATATATCTTTTTATGGTGTTAATTTATTTGCCTAAAACAGAAAAAAGGTTACTACGTTAAGGAAATATTCATAATTAGGCAACATCATCAGAACATAGAGTATAATATTTGAGAAACATATGTCTCTATTATAATGAAAAAACATGCATGTTTAATTTTTTTTTGATATTGGATGTCCCATAAGGGACAAAAATTATGCCATGTTTCTAAAAATCTCTATGCTATTGTTAATGGAAGTGGAGTTGATAAAGTTTACTCCCACTTGAATTTATATTCTTGTCCCCGCTCATGGGTTGTATAACGGCTCTTAAACGATATTAAAGGTTTTGGGTTGATTGCTTAAATTGTTATGCATTGACTTATAATATTGTCGGAGTCAATTGATTTTATAACAGTTTTATATTTTGAAGAAATCTTTTATATTTGAAAAAGATATAAAAACTTACTTCTGCATTGACAACACAACGTAGTGGAATAAAAGAAAAAAATCTTATTTGTAGTTACTTCTTTTTGTTAGTACTAATTAATTTTTTAGATTCTTTCTACAATCATGTACAATACTCAAGGAAGTCTTTATATATGTCTCGTAAGACCTTCTTTTTTTCTTCACCTTAAAACTCTCAGTCTGAACAAAAACAAACCAATAACCAAAGCTCAAACAACGTATATCTCGTGTATATCTATATAGTTGTTGAAATTTGCAATGGAGAGAGTAAGCAGAATGATAGCTGAAAAGCCAGTGGTAATATTCAGCAAGAGTTGTTGCTGCATGAGCTACTCCATTAAGTCTCTTTTTTCCGACCTCGGCGTTAACACGGCAGTTTACGAGCTCGACGAGATGCAGAGAGGCCGTGAGATAGAGGCGGCGCTTTCGACTCTCGGCTGCAATCCGACTGTTCCGGCGGTGTTCATCGGCGGCCAAATGGTGGGTGGAGAAAGTGAGGTGATGAGCCTTCATCTCCAAGGAGCCTTAAAGTCTAAACTAAAAACTGCAGGAGCTTTGTGGGTTTAATAACCTAGTTTTAATAAAAAATCATGGTGAAAAAGGAATAACAATGATCACGGTGATGTTTTTTTCTTTTGTTGAGAATAATACTCCAACATCCTTAATCAGATTAAGTGTGAAATCGCCGTTATTAGTGAGTGATATTTCTCCTAAGAAACAAAACAAAAATACTAGTAGTTAGGAGTTTTCGTACTATTTTTTGCATGAAAAAAAAGATAGTGATATTTCTCCTAAGAAGCAAAACAAAAATACTAGTAGTTAGGAGTATTGGTATTATTTTTGCATGAAAAAAGAAAAAAGAAAAAAAATGTGTGTATTAAGATTTAACTTACATACCATAACAATGTAATGTAAAAGAGTTATTGTATCCATTTGTATTATTTTGTTGAAACAGTTGCTACTTTAATCCCCCCCCCCCACGTAAATAGGAGTACCACTTATTATGAGCAATTCCGACAATTTCTCCGCATGGATACCATGTAAAAAATTGTCTCCACCTCAATTATTTTCTCCTTTCATTTGACTTAAATATACCTTTATAGTGAGTCTCATGGTCTTGTTTTAGCCCGCTGAGCCGTAGTGGCATTAAGACATTTTTGGATTTGTTCTGATTTAAGACGGCCCTGTCAGGGCATGTCGACCCATAAAAGTTCCTCTGGTAGTGCCCTCTCTGTGATCCCTTCTGCCGAATTGGTATCAGATCCATATAAACAAGTAGTAATAGGTAACTAGTTCAACACACTTTCTAAATGATGAATATCATCAGGAACAAGAACACTGTTAAAAATAGTAAAAAAGAGGAATATGATATACCTCAACATTGCAGTGGGCCCGTTGGAGGATTTTTGGGTGCGGGACATGTCCGATAAATGGTGGATAATATACGGGGAGACACCGTCATCTAAAAAATTATACGAACTAGGCACGGGACTACTCACTTTAGCAAATGGAAATTGGGATTCATAAAAAATAACATGGCGACTAACTATGATTTTATTAGACGATAAATCAAAGCATTTGTAACCACGATGATTAGACGGATAACCCAAAAACACACAAGGGGTAGACCGGGCCTGAAGTTTGTTAATTATGGTGGACGGAAAGAGTGGATAACACAAGCACCCAAAGATTCTAAGATGGGAATACGAAGGAATCTTATTATATAAGATATGAAGAGGGGAGGAATACGTCAAACCTTTGAGAGGAATTATGTTAAGAAGATATGTAGCCATTTGTAGAGCATGATGCCAAAAAGAAGGGGGTACGAAAACAAGAATCAATAAAGTTCGGACAAGGTTATTAATGGTACGAAATTTGCGTTCGGCTTTCCCATTTTGTGAAGACGTATGAGGGCAAGAAAAATGAAAATTGATCCCATTAGTTGCACAAAATTCCCGAAACATCCCGTTGTCATATTCTCTGCCATTATCACATTGAATATTTTTTATTTCTCGTTCGAATTGGGTTCTAATGAAAGCTTTAAATTTTAAGAAGATGGAAAAAACTTGAGATTTTTTCGCTATCGGAAAAGTTCATAAAAATTTCGAATAATTATCCAAAAAGAGAACATAATACCGATGACCCAAAGAACTAAGAACAAGAGATGTCCATAAGTCGCTATGAATAATATCAATGGCATTAAAGTATGAGACTTAGAGTCTACAAATGACAACCTAACAATTTTTCCTAAAGAACAAGAATGACAATTCGGAGTACTATGCGCACCCTTACATGAAATGAAATTATTTTTATCTAAGGAAGACAAAATGGATGACCCCGGATGACCAAGACGAGAATGCCATAAGGAAGGGGCAAAGGCTGCAAACGCTGACGGCAAGGCTTGACTCGATAGACCAGAACATGGCATGATATGATAAAGATCGCACATACTATCACACCTCATGAGAGGACTCCCCGTCTTGAAATCCTTCACAGAGAAACCAAACGGATCAAATTCAATAGACACGGAATTGTCAGTGGTGAATTTATTGACATACACTAAGTTTTTAATCAATTTTGGGGCATGTATGATATTTTTCAAGATAAGTGGTGGGTGGGGGGAGACAAAGTTTTATGACCATAACCACGAATTAGAATAGAATTACCATTACCAACTATTATGCCACGAGGGTTGCTCAAATTGGAATAAGACGAGAGAGTACCTAATCAAATGTCATATGGGTAGTGGCACCGGTGTCCATATACCAATTCGGGTCCGGTGGAGTCAAACCAAGTGTGTGCATCGCGGCCTCAATATTAGTTTGAGTGGGGTCTACTGCATGATGGGCTTGCGGAGGCCGGGGCCCAAGTACCTTTGAGTGCTGCTTCAGGAAGAACCACTGGCCTAGTTGGTATTGGGCCGAGGAGGCTGCTGGAAAGTCCACTGGAACTGGGCTGGAACCGACAATGAACCTGGGCAGTTGGGCCACTGCCTACTATTCCAGGCCCACGACCCAGTGGCCCAAGACTGGGACCAGTGGGTCGGTGGCCCATTGTATCTGGGATATTGTCCTCCGCAACCGTTTCAGCCCCCGTTACCATTGTCGGAACCACCGCGTTTTCCCCAGCGATTTTTGCCATTATTTTTCCGACTATTTTTGCCGCCACCATGAGACCGGTTTTGGTTCGAATTGTCACCAAAATTTTGAGGATTAGTGGAAGATGTCATCATGACCACGGGGCTAGCACTTGTAGCTGCCTTTTTAGCCAAGTCGGCTTCTTCCAAGGTAAGCATGAAGTGGGCCTGATAGAACTTCGAAAGAGGATTACTTTGACGAAGGAGAGTTCCAACGCCACTATAGGCCTCGGATAGGCCAGCAACCATCTGTAGAACAAGACGATCTTCACTAACTGGCGCACCAACGGTGCGGAGTTGGTCTGCCAATTCTTTCAACCTTTTGCAATAAGCTGAAACGTTTGGGAAATTTTCCATGTTGATGTGGGAAAATTCCTGTTCAAGGGTAACAACTCTGGAATTTTGATTATTCTGGAATATGTCACGCAACCTATCCCACGCAGCCATCGCCGTAGCGTCTGGTTCAATAATCGTCTGCAATATGTCAGTAGAGATAGTAGAATAAATCCACTGAAGGACAGTGGCATCAAGTGTGGTCCATAATTTTGGATTATCCTTGCATTGAGGCACCTCTGTATCTTCAGTAGCCGCGGGATATGTGATGGATGACTTGATGCGAACGAGCGTGAATTTTGAACAACTCGGCCCACATCGCGTATTTGACGTTTTCTATTTCAAGAATTAGAAGGATATGATTCTTGATGTTAGAAACAACAAGGGCAGGGTGAAACGTGTTTTTTGACGTAGACATAACGAAAGAACAATAAGTGATAAGAGGGATTTGGAAGAGAGAATTGGAGAGGAAAACATACGCGGAAACCGAGGATGGGCTCTCGGATTCTGCTTGGCCGAGGAACAAGAAATTTTTGGGAGAATTTTTTGTGTGACCTAGACTTCTGATACCATGAAAGAAATAATCCCTTGATTATTTTCATTAATTGAAAGAGTATATATACATTTTTTACATAATAGAAGAATCCTATTCCTATTCTACTCCTAAAACCTTATTCTACTTGGACACTAACTGTACAATTATGGTAAGTGTACAATAACAATTACAACCAAATACTACCAAAATTATAGCCCAAACCGTGGGACTTACTGTACAAAACCCGAGACACCAACAATAGATACGGTGTATATCGTATGTATATTTAACACTCACTATGCGCTTGAAGGGTGGGTTCCAGAGAGGATTGGGCCAACCAAAGTTTTAGCTCGGAGAGTGAGAGTTGATGTCAATCTCATGCCTTGTCACCTGATTACAAAGTAGATTTCGCCCCATAACCCTCCACAGCTCGGGTTCCTTAGTGGATAAGCATGGAATCTTGCAGCCCCGGCTTTGTCTAGGCAGGGATAGCATTTATGTTCTGCATATTCGTGGAACTTGTGAAGTCTAAGACTAAGGAAAACCATCACTTGTGTGATTAGCAATCCATTAACCGGAGAGGCTGGAGAAATCGAGAATGCTTAAAGTAGATTTCTGCATAATCAAAGCGTGACTGGATTTCCTGGAGTTGCTGGTATTTGGTTGACAATCCGCTACTTGTTGAAGCTTAATAAGACTTTATCTGATTACTCCACTCAGTCTGACGATTTTGGTCCTGCCCCGATAGTGAGTGGTTCTTGTGTCCTCGTCTTTGATTTAACTGCCACAATGCAATTGCACATTTTGCATATGCCTCTGGTCCACTCAGTTCGAAAGTATGGTTTGACAACAGTGTACCTAGATTTCCCAGATATCCTCCATAATTATGTCCTCATTTAGAAGAAGAAGAAGTACCTTCTATTGATAGTTTGCAAAGTGGACGATAAAAGGTGGCCTTTCAAAAAGAAACTGTACAGGGTGTCTCTCTTTTGTGAAATACACATTGCTGGAAAGGTGCTAGCTGCACTGTGGAGTCTTTATGTATAAAAATTAGATACACTATAAGATGTTCCGATATTAAATTAAGTCGTAAGGATATGCGTGGCTGCGGAAAAACTTAAACACTCAACATAGGACGAAAAGATTATGCATGCATAGGGGAAAAAATTAATTACAATCACCAAATGTGGAATGTTCCATTAATTTTAATTTTTTTTTTTAGCTTTTGTGAATCGTCTTGTTTTTCTTATTTCAGTAACTTCAGAATTTCGTATTTGGGATGAAGTGTGATTTTTGTATAATTAATACATCGTTTAGTTTTCAATATAACAAGTTAGAGATAAAGTCTGAGAGCACTCTACATCTCCACACCCACATTATGAGATTTCACTGGGTATGTTATTGTTGTTGTTTAATTTTCAATATAAATTTATCATAAGTTATGTGGAGCACAATATCGTAAATTGAAATCAATATCATAAACAGCTACACCGATGGGTTAGGGTTATGGTGATAGGATTCTCCGTCCTTAATAAAAAATTCGTGTTTAAGCTTTGAAAATTGAAGAAATTATGATAGGGAGTGTTTCCTTTATTTTTATATGGTTGAATTTGGATTAGTTGAGTCTCAAAGCAGGTAAGAATAAGTTAGGTAAGGAGTGGCTTTCCCACTATTTTCTATTTCATCGAATTTGAATTAATTGGGGGTCCAAACAAATATAAAGAGAATTTTTTCATTAATGAACACGTAAATTGAATCAGTTGAGAGGTATATGGAACACCAAATAAACGAAAGAAATATCATAAGAAAACTTATACGTAGATTATAATTTAATTCGCGTACAATACAACCTTGTGTTATGGCCCTTCTCGAACCCGCGCATAGCGGGACCGGGCTGCCCCTATAGTTTGTGGTCAATTGAAGGAATATCTATCGGGTTTAAGGTTTAATTGCGATGAGGACATTTCCTATTGGAAACCCTACGACTGCAAATATGGGGTTACCCTTCTCTCATTTGGGCCCAAAGGATTGAATACTTCATGATGGGGCTCGTTTATATACAAACAACTGCCTCCACCTAAACGGTATGGTCATTTCTCATTTGTCGTCTTTTATTGCTCACTACAACTTAAATTAGAGTTTTTGGGTTTGTTTCGGTTATTTTTCACATGCTTTGGAAGTAAATTTTTAATTCTAGTGGGAAAGGTAATTATTATTGAGATATTTAAGCCTTAGTTGGAGAATGATTCTTTATTGCACCTCTATTCACATTGGTTACTGCTAATTCTTGAGGACGGTTTAGTTATCACCTTTTTTGAATGTTAAATTGAAAGAAATAATCTCTTCATTATTTTCATTAATGAAAGAGTATATATACAATTTATAATTTTCCATAATAGAAAATATATTCCTATTCTAATCCCAAAATCATATTCTAGTAGTACAAAAATCCTATAATTATGGTAAGTGTACAATACTAATTAATGTAATATTTACTCTAAAATATTACAACAAACATTACCAAAAACCTGCCCAATATGTGGGTTGTATATTTACAAAACCGAGACCATATTCATACGATATACACGTGTATATCGTATGTATCTTTAACACACCCCCGTAGTCATAGCGAGCGGTCTTCGTACACAGAGATTGTCCCTAAAATCTTCAAAAAGGACCGAGAGAAGACCATTTGTAAAGATGTCTGCAATCTGATACCTGGAAGGGACATGACAGACGCGTACTTGTCCACGAGCTACCTTTTCTCGAACAAAGTGAATGTTCATCTCGATATGTTTCGTGCGCTGGTGCTGAACCGGATTACTAGAAAGGTAGATGACACTAACATTATCACAATAAATCAAGGTAGCTTTCTGAATAGGATAATGAAGCTCCAAAAGAAGATTACGTAACCAACAGGATTCAGAGACTACATTGGCTACCCTTCGATGCTCAGCCTCTACACTAGAGCGGGACAATGTCGACTGACGCTTTGCAGACCAGGAGGCCAAGTTATTACCAAGAAACATGCAATAGTCGGACGTCTGGTATCCGGACAACCACCCCAATCAGCATCTGTATACGAGACAAGTGTAGATGTCGAAGACGGATATAGATGTAGGCCATAATCAAGTGTCCCCTGGATGTATCGGATAATGCGTTTGAGCGCATTCATGTGTTCAGCCCTAGGATCATGCATAAACAAGCATACCTGCTATACGACATACGTAATATCTGGTTTCGTGAAAGTAAGATACTGAAGAGCTCCAGCAAGAATACGATAGCGGGTCGGATCCTCATAAGGTGAGCCAGCCGCAACACCCAACTTGGGCTTAGTATCGACGGGAGTGAAAGTAGACTTGCACGACGAATGCCAACACGCTCACGGGAAGCAGTGGGTAACGACGTTGCAAGGGGACCAACGAGCAGTGGGCCCGTTGGAGGATTTTTGGGTGCGGGATATGTCCGATAAATGGTGGATAATATACGGGGAGACACCGTCATCTAAAAAATTATACGAACTAGGCACGGGACTACTCACTTTAGCAAATGGAAATTGGGATTCATAAAAAATAACATGACGATTAACTATGATTTTATTAGACGATAAATCAAAGCATTTGTAACCACGATGATTAGACGGATAACCCAAAAACACACAAGGGGTAGACCGGGCCTGAAGTTTGTTAATTATGGTGGACGGAAAGAGTGGATAACACAAGCACCCAAAGATTCTAAGATGGGAATACGAAGGAATCTTATTATATAAGATATGAAGAGGGGAGGAATACGTCAAACCTTTGAGAGGAATTATGTTAAGAAGATATGTAGCCATTTGTAGAGCATGATGCCAAAAAGAAGGGGGTACGAAAACAAGAATCAATAAAGTTCGGACAAGGTTATTAATGGTACGAATTTTGCGTTCGGCTTTCCCATTTTGTGAAGATGTATGAGGACAAGAAAAACTAAAATTGATCCCATTATTAGCACAAAACTCCCGAAACACCCCATTATCATATTCTTTGCCATTATCACACTAAATATTTTTGATATCCAATATTTTATTCTTTCCCTTATTTTTGCATCTAAAATATGTAAGGAAGAGAGAAAAGGATCACTGTACTCTTATCTGGGAGGTCTTTTGATATCAAGAAAGCATATGTTAAAACATTATTACAAAAGGTTTCCCTTGCCTCTACATGTCATAGTATAAATCATGTTTGCTATTTTTCTTCCCCGGAAAAAAAGAAGCATCAAGTGTAAAAATTTCTATGATGTGTTAGAGAGCACTACGTACCTCCTAGCTAGGATAATGCTAAATATTCTTTGATGTTTGTTGTATTTGATAATCTTATTGCTCTGTATTTGCTGCAGCCAAGTAACACGACTAAGAGGGCGTTGGTTTTCCTCCGAGATTATTCTTCAAGTTTTAAAGTACAGGGCCAACAATGGCGACTCAGGAAAAGAGTGAAGTGATTCAACCACCAACTGCAGTAGACAAGCAATTAGAAAGTTACTCATTTACTAATTGGGCAGGGAAGATACAAGAACAGTACCAGAAAATCAAAGAGAATGCAGAAACTTACCCCTATGTTTGGAGAAGGCTCCGCAAAACTGAGGACAAGAGTCCGAGTCCTTCAAGAGAGACTTCGCAAACTTGTGGTAGCTGAAGAGTCGACAAATTCATCTACAACCAAAGCACCTGCATCTTTTGACAAATCGACCAGATAGACGTGTTCCTTTTCGTCATTTTAGTTGTGTTTTTACCCATGGACTGATATTGTTTTTGTTGAAAAATTGAGTTACCAATGACTGCACTTGGTTGCAAAAATTAACCGATTTAATGGAGTACATGGAGAAAAACCCCTTTGTTTAACAACATAATGTACTGCAGTTGACACATTCATTTGTGAAAACCCCCTTGTGTACAACATAATATAGTATACTGTTTTAGGTAAAACGACTTTTAAACCGTCTATTGCACCAAATAAATTTACGTCATATATTTGTCTGCGCAGTCTGACGTTGATGGTAGTGAGAAATGTAATGTGGTATTTGTTCTTTTTATGATTTTGTTTCAATGTGGCACTTCATAACGTGCAAAACTCGAAAGAGCAGCGCAGTCATGCTTTTTTAGCGATTATGTAGCCGAAATGTCATGTCTGAAAAGCATGGTATATTAGATTGCTAATATTTGAAACAAAATAGAAGTATTGCAAAACGAAAAAGAATTTGAGTTTGTTATTGTGACTCTAAAAGAACCCCTACTGCCAACAAATATTGATATTCCTAGTATTGCCCTAAAATACAACACTTGTTGACAAGAAAGCACAACCAAGCGAAAAATAGAAATTCAGCGAACAAGAAATCAGAAAACAGAGAAATTCCGTCAAGGGCAAGTCTAAAACATTATCGTCCAAATAAACATGCTTAAAATTTGTAGCATTTTGCCAAGCTACTAGACCCTCACCACCGAGCTGCAATCATGTAGTTCTTACTTCTAGGTTGATTTAATAACCTGATATTTTTTCGCCCAATCTAAAGTTCTAAACAGTAAAAATTGACAGCAGATACTCAGGGAAAGTCATAACCAATTAAGAGCATCAAGATGTCAGTGAAGAGACTGAATTCAATATAAACAGAAAATGAGTTCTTACAAAGTCAAGGTTTTTCACGTGGAATTTTTTCTGTATTTGGTGATAAATAGGAGTACTAGAAAAGTTGAGCAATCTCCCATATCACAACATAAGTATCAATCAGATCCCATAAAGGCAGCAATACATTGCCTAGCTCGGAATCTGTCAATCAACTGTTTTCTTTACAAGAAAGTCCCAGATCAAAACAACAAGACTAAGGTATTCATTCCAAAAGTCAAGTTGGAGTTTATCCCCAGTTTTAACAGGGAACAAACAGGATCAGTGTAAAGATAAGTCTAATTGGAAGGAGAATGACATAGGAGGAATCCTTCTGGTTCCCTTAAAGGACTACAACATAAATAAGGACAACAAGGTCCAAGATGTTGGCATAATTTCAAATGACATCTAAAGTGGAAGGTGTTTTTTGTAACTTGCTATTCAGAAACCTAGTACAATCCTTAATTGAGGGTTGGTGGACCTTGGATAGTTGGAGTACACTTACTAACAATGGGAGAAATGGAAAAGGTGACCCATATGGTGATTTTATGAACAGAGAAAGACATAAAGAGAGTGTGTGGTAGATGTGAATGGAAGGACAAAGATGACTAAGACAAAAGCATCCTAAGAAGGACAAGCACCAAAAATGGGATCTTCGTTTATGATCAATTTGAAAAATGTGACAACTCAATCTTTTCTCTCAACTTGATATGTGGGCCTCACCTTCGTGGCTGGTACTCCTACTACCACTAGAAGAGGTATAACTCTGTTGAACACCAGATCGAGAAACAGGACCACCTTCTGAGAACATTGAACCAACTGAACCGCTGGCAGCGCTCATTGTTTGGGTAGAGAAGTCTTCCTTGCCGGATCCAGAAACAAGTTCAGGCCTCATGTCTGAGGATGAGAAGGATGGAGCCAAAGTACCAACAGAAGATCCAACAGGGTAAGGCGCAACAGGCATATCAGCAAGAGAAGATGCCGAGGGACTATAGCTTATTCCCATTGGATGGTCAAACTTGCAAGAAGGTCCAAATTTGCACACTCCATTTTGTGAGTAGTGAGAACAAATTGGTGCACCCTATGAACAATTGAGAGAACCCAAAAAAATGATTTCCCAGTCTGAGCACAGATATTATAAAAGCACAATATTCACTCTGTTAAAAAAATAATATACCTCAGTAAGAAATAAGTGTTTAGGATAGAGAATGAAATCAAAAGACAAATCAATTCCTGGCCCATGCAATTAGAGTAGAAACTAGTCAAAACTACTATATTAGTACAAAGTCATTAATGGAACTCACCACCAGATAGCTGGTGATTGGATACAAGATGCATCTTGCCAAAAGATCAATGGACAACTAGGAATCTCTTCTCACAACTAGAAAAGGAACGCAATATCAACTTGGCAATGCAGATATCAATAGATGCATAAATGACATAACAAGGATGATGGTATGACATTATAAAGTCAGGAAATATGTTGTTTAATCATTGATAAGCAACGAATACAAATATACTCCATAATACAAGTGACATGTGGACAAAACCAGACAACTTTTGACTCTCTAACACAATGAACAAAAAAGAAGCAACTAAACAACTAGAACTTGAGATAATATCACACATGACCCCAGTTGAAGTGAAAAAGCATCTGATATCAGAACAATGCCTGGGAGTAGGGATTAAATCTAGCAGATCATCTTGCATTGTATTCTAGCTTAAGGGTATAATGCGAAGCTTAAAGTTAAAGTGTTCCTAAATTTAGAAAGATATCATTCTTTTGGGATAAACTAAAAAGGAAATTGTGTCACATAAATTGGGATAGAGGGAAGTTATTTGAATTGCTTCACTAACTAGGAAGTGGGTGATTTTGATGTGGAAGAACATTTCAAATACTCCAACTCAACTTTAGAATCCTAAAAAATAATTGTCAAAGAACATATGTGAAGTTCCATGCAACATTGGAGACGGCACTTCGAGGCTGTAATTGGTGAGAAAAGCCATGCAGCTCTGTACGGAACAGACCACTGCAAGATAGCATTCCTAATAGCTGATTGACAAAGGTTTTTTAAATCTCATGAAATATATATATATATATATATATATATATAGAGAGAGAGAGAGAGAGTAAAGATTTATTTAAATTTACACATTTATTATGAAACGGACCTGAAAGATAAGGAAGGTATTGAACTTGCAAAACTAGGAATAACACTTGAATTGCAAGGTAGCCACTCAAGGATGAAGAATAAGATGTACAAGTATTTATTGCTAGAAAAATATATTCTGTAAGGCATTGTTACATGGATTTGTTCAGTATGTCTCTAATACAGGTATGTGTAAGCAGTGAACGTGTCTAGTGTTTTGCTAATTTAGTGCATGTTGAAGGATCTGTAGGAAATACCCACACCACATCACACCCAATCGGTACGGGTATATTGATTCAGCTGAGGATTCATGTAACATAGCTGTAAGGAAGATACTTTATAGGCAAGTACAAAGAGCAACAAAGTTTTTATAATATCAGTTGTTCGATATATATGACAACCAAATAATACTAGAGTAAATCATGATATCCCTGTTTGATTATTACCTTTCAAGGAAAAAAATCATTTTGTTTTGAAAGCAAGTCAAACATAATTCTGTTAAAAAGCTCCAACAACTATGGCAAAATTACATGATTGACCTACCAAATAGCAGCACACCAGGCCCTCAGAGCCTTAATGCAGTGGCACAACATTTTACACATCTTGGATCTTTTGATACTTTTTCAATCTTTTACTTGTATTTACTATCATAACAGTTGACAACATAAAAAATGTTTTTAATTTTCTTCATTAATTAAAGGAGTTGTGTCAAAACTATTCCATATTCCACAGCTAAGGAGAAAAAGGTGGTAGGGACTTTCCAGTACAGAGTACACTTCAGCACAAAATTTCGATGGAAAACCCTAAAAGAACCAAGGATTATTTGACACCTAAATTCATTTGGATTTACTAAACAAATAGCTATAGTTCCACAAGGTGATTGTTATAGGAACATAGATGTTAAAATATAAATGTTACGAAGGATGTGCACTCATACAAGATTAGACAATATCGAATGATCACCTCCTATAGAAGGTGCAAGAGAATAAGACGAGAGGTCACTTGAGATAATTTGGTTAGATCCTATGCAGACCTACAAATGGATGTATGGATCAGCATGATCACCTCCGACATAAGGTGCTAGCAACACAAGTAGAGGTTAAAATGAAATGTCGCTCGATATGATTTGATTACATCCTATGTATACCTACAAATGCACCCGTCTACAGTATGAAATCATGATGATTGAAAGTGTTCAAAGGAGACGAGCTAGACCCCTTTTTTATAAGGTAATGTAAAAAAAAAAAGAGAACGAGATAGACCTAGAATCTCCAGGAAGGAAGTTTGTCTCAAAGGACCTACAATCTTTCAAATCCATACACTTCGCAAGAAGTAGAACACAATGAAAGCAGAACAATTATACAAGAAATAGAAATCGATTGGAGTTAATGCTTATCATATTGGTATACTTACGTTAGGTCCAGTGATTGCTAGAAGTCTTTTTAAGTTTAGTTAGAGATCTGTATATTGACATTTTCAATCATCCATCTATGTATACCCTTTTATATTATATATACTATTTAATTTTTTACCTTGGTATTTTACCTATAGTTCAATTTTTTTTATATCTTATTATAGATTTTTATTTAAATTCATTAACAATATAAGTAGAATAATCTTTTAATGAACTTGTTACGAAATCTAACACTATTTTTATATGACTGCTTATTTAATATTACATGCATTATGTAAGTTATGCATTATGCAAGTATGAGTACATATTTACGTGTGTGTGAGTGCATGCATGCATGAGTGTATATTTAAGGGATAAGGCATAGAAACACACCTAAATTATGGCGAAATTGCCAACTACCTAAACTATGCAAGGGTCCTATAACCCCTTGAACTTATTTTCTTCTTATCATTTACCCCCTTGAACTTATTTTTCATATTATTTACCCCCTTCAATAATTACCTTGTAAAAGAAGTTAAAACACAATGTGCAAACACGCGCTTATTCAAAACTAAAAAAAAGGGTCTTGATGTCTTTTTTCATTTTATTCTTCCAGAGACAAGTGACCGGGCCCTCATCCTCTCTCAAACCCTTCGTCATCCTACTGTTACCATCTCCATCTCCATCTTTTAATTTTTTTCTTTTCTGAATCACTCGATCAAATTGTCACTCTTCATTACCCTTTTGTTTACTCAAGCTTAATTATTTATTTGCAGTTATAATTTCGTCGAAACAATGAAAGGAGGACGAAGGGTGTGAGAGAAGACAAGGATACGATCATTTGAATTTGAAGAACCAAACGAAAAAATACTTTAAGACCCTTTTTTTTAAGTTTTGAATATGCGTGTCTTTGCACATGCGGTGTTTTAAAGTTCAGGTGGCTCAGGACCCTCACATAGTTTAGGTGTGTAGTTGGCAATTTCACCATAGTTTAGGTGTGTTCCTATGCCGTATCCCTATATTTAAATTTCATTTCTTTCATATTCTCTATTGTCTATATAGATAAATGAGTTTTAATTGTCATGGAATAGTTTCTAAATAATAATACAAAATTCATTTACTATATAAATAGATAATCTTTTAGAAATTTATCATAAAATATACTTCTATTTTTATAAATTATTTTTTGTGTTAACAATATTGAAATATGTTTATGAAGTTATGACTCTCTGTTATTTTCACTTGTGTAAATAGATATCAGAGTTTTGAGTATTATTAACAAAATAAATTTTCTTATTGTGCTCATTTATTTCATTTTAGATCATTAACTTATATACTCAACTCATATTTTTCACTTTTCTTTTTTCATCTTGAAAACAATATTTACTTTTTATAGGTAAATTTATTACATAGATTCTAAAAAGGAAAAATATCATAATTCTAAAGAAGTAAAAAGAAAAAGATAAAGAATGATAATGTAAGGGCATAATAGGCATTTACAAAAATCAATTGACATATGGGGGGAGAATGTCGATCGTTCAAAGTTAAGAGGGGAGTTTGATTTTTAAAGCAAAGTTGGCAGGTATAAATGATTTTCACCCGTATATTAATGGACAATGTAGAGAACTTCGAGTTATTAAAGAACCTAAATTATTGAATATTGGAGTGAAATGGGTCATGGACAGTGAGGATTCACATTAGCTAAATTTAACTAGCTTGCGACTGACACGTGGCCTCTTTTTGTCGTTTTAAAGCTACAATTTCTCATAAGTCAAGTCTTGATAGATTTTAAGCTTCCATTAAATTTAGTATTGCCCTTAGTTTGGGTGGGGAGTCCATAACGCTATTTAAAAAATTACAATGAAACAGATCAGCATTACTCTGGAAACATGAGCTGAGAAAGATGTTATATATAACACAATAAAAATGCGAGGAGAGATCAACAAAGAGAACTCCTGCATCAATTACCAGAACTTGCATGCTATAAATATTTCAATAACAAGGAAAAGAAAGGACTAAAATAATCCCCAACTGCCTACATGAGATTAGAGAGGAGCACAATTTAGCTATAATTTCATTGTCAATATTTTCCGAATAGAGCAGGAAATTGCAAATTTTCACTTAGAAACACTGAGGCAATGTTGGTAGATGACCTGTTATAATCTAATCAACTTACAAGCAAGATCAAAAGTATGAAGCAATAACTTGCAATGAAGAATCTCAATCTAAAGATTGAATGGCAAGTTGCTTACAGGACGAAGAGGAAGACCCATAGCACTGAGGGTAAAAGCTGCTTGTGGTCCACTCCACTCAGGTGGATGATGATATCTACAGGAAAATCCAAATTTGCAATCCCCATACTTCATGTAATACTGACATTCAGGCTGCCCAGGTCTTTCTGGAAATGCATATTCCTTCTGGATGCTGCCTGAAGCACCAAGAGAAGCAGTATGAGACGTATACGGTCCCATGTAGGCAGGTGCTGAAGCAGATAGTTGTGTAAGCCCATAAACTGGACCTGCACCAGCAGCAGGCTGAATAGTTTGGGAGGGCACTGGACTAGCAGAAGCCTGCATCACATAATTTAATACTTAGCAGATAAACAGTGCATTTCAAGAAAGATCTACATCAACAGCTGCAAGAAATGCTTAAAATATACATACCGGATAAGGAGTCCAACCCGGTATGGGAACCATCCCAGGGGGAAAAAGCATAGGACCATATGTGCCAGGAAGATAGGAACCTGGAAGCAGAGTAGGCCTTACTACTGGCCAGTTGCCAGCAACCATTCCATATTGTTGAGCTGAATGAACAGAAGGAGATTGCAGTGCTGGATAAGTGGCTGGTGGGGGAACAGCCGCTGGCAAAGGATAAGGTCCAGCTGCTGATGCTGGCACTTTCGCACCAGCTGGGTGTGGATGGTGAAATTTACAGGTGATGCCAAATTTACACTGCCCTGTTTTCATATAGTGCGAACATTCCTTTTCACCCTGTGAAAGGAACTCAATGAGCCAAATCAGAAAGATAAGTTAATGGTAAAACTTTTCAAAGGGGACAAGGAGAAGGAACGAAAGCACAAACAAATGGAGATGGCAACACAAGGAGTCAGAAGGAACATAATGAACATGAAAAAAAGGCAGACCGGTCGCAGCGGGTAACCATAAATGTTATGTGTCACCAGGGTTGGAGACCCCCCTCCTTGTCTTGGATGGTGATATTTGCAGGAAGCACCAAATTTACACATACCCGTCCTCATATAGTACTGTAAATCATAACCAGGAATAATTAGCATTATAACAGTGAACACTGCAGTCTTGTACACGAAATTTTTGCAAAAATTGCAAAAGCATGACAAATAGCCATCCAACTTTACTGACCGATATTTTTCATATTCAACAATCACTTAGGTTAATTGGCAGCAGATCATATTTTTAAACAACCTCTTAATGTGAGTCATAGTTTGGAATAGAATAGGTACAGTTGATAGATCATATAGTACAAGATAAGAAACGGAATATCATAGCAGACGAAACCACATTCATTTTTTCCTTTGATTAGAAATCCTAAAGTACAACAAGAAAATTTCTCCAACAGATAGCATATAAGACAAATCCCAAAATAACTAAATCTATCAAAATCATGACAACTAACAGATCAGAAAAAATGCAGTAGGTTTCAACTACATACTTATATAAACAACACATTAGCATTCACATTCTAAAATTAAATGACAAAGTAGAAGGAAATTTTCTGAAGAATAACATCTTCAGCGTGACTACAAGGAAACCATAACCTCACTCTAGTCAGGCAAGAACAGATGAATCAAGGCAGGGTAGAAAGTCTCACAAGCATTTCCTCCAACAGAAGCTCGAAACTAGCACCCCAAGGTAGAAAGTAGAAACAAAACCCGATTATTTAAACTAAAGCACTTACCACTTGCCAGTAGCCCAATTCAACAGTATATTCCAAAATACCAAAAGGAATAAAAAACACAAGCATGAACTTAGTAGCACATATATTGAATGCAGAACAGAATGCCAATTTTTTTTCTTGATAACCGTGGTGTTGGGCTAGCTTGCGTGGTCCACCAAGGCCAGAACAGGTTGGAAGAAATCATCTAGTGTTCTTGTCTCTGCTGGGATTTGAACCTGAGACCTCATGGGTCTCACCCACTTCATTGGCCACTAGACCACACCCTTGAATGCCACAGAGTGCTAAAACATAACTTATAACATTCTAGCAGGGGCTTTAAGAAAAGACACAAAATTAAAACAGAGAAAGAGGTCTTTCTCCTTGGGCAGAAAGCAAACAGACGACTCATGAGAGAGCTGAGTCAACCAAGTGTGCATTTTTTAATATCCAGAAATGATTGGACATATATATGACAACTAACTGCAAGCTTTCGTATGTCATAAAATGGGGAGCTACTGGAAGAGAGAAATGCCGTACAATGATCAATCGTAGCTTATACAAGAAAAAAAGATAAATCATACAACAACTACTATGCCTCAGTCCCAAACAAGCTGGGGATCCACACTGACCATGTTTCTCTATTTAAATTCATCTAATGCACCAACATTATTCAGCTATTATCAATCATAATTGGACGAAAGTATGATATCAGTATAAGCCAACAAATTGGAAGATGGACAATTGAAAGATAATTCACTAGTAAATACTTCTAGGGCAAAACATTTAATAGATACAGCAAAATGATGAACATAATGACAGCATATCTAGCAAATTAGATTCTTCCATAGAGCATTTGAAAGATAAGACGGGAAATCTAAGCACGATCAACATCATAAATAGCATACTAGATGCTAGGACATAATTTTTTTTATAAGCTACTCAGATGCTAGGACAACATAAGCAGTCATTCAACATATTAGAGATCCAATAAGATGGAAAAACACAAATCTTGGTTAACAAAAATGGCAGCCCAATTAGTACAGGATAAGCAAAAAAGTAAACAAAGTTATTGCACTAAAGAAAATCAAATCCAGAAAACGCATCTCCTCTCTCGAATTAAATCATTAAATGAACATCAAATCCCAAACTGATTGCTACCAGACTTTAATGGAACTACCTGGCAAACAGATTGACCAGCTCTCTCAGGGTATTCTCCTCCAGTAGCTCTTGTTGCTCCCATAACCTGTCATCAATTTACATACATGAAAGTTCAAATCTTTCGTGCTAACTTCACTACAAAAAAGAAAAATCTTTCATCTCTCAGACTACAATTTTCAAGTACTCACAATAGACATCACTAATGTCTAGAAAAACTAAAAATCAGAAACGAAGATAGAAAAAAATGCGATATGTTAGAAGATCAACCTGAATTGGACAGTAACAAAGTAAATCAAGTGATCAGGCACAATAAACATAAATACCTTGAAGCGAACCCTAGAATTACACGATTTTACGAAAATTACAACATAAAATCTTTCGTACTAACCTCACTAAAGATTAGAAGTCCAAAAGTGTACAAAAAAGAAAGATCTTTATTCTTTCAGACTACAATTTCCAAGGATTAACAATAGACATCACTAATACCTAAAAAAAACTAAAAAATAATAAATGAACATAGAAGATCAACCTAAATTGGACAATAACATAATAAATCAAGTGATCAGGCATAATAAACACAAATACCTCAAAATTAACCCTAGAATTACACGATTCAACGAAAATTACAACAGAAAAATTACCAAATTACGGTTGCGAGGATGATTGAACCGACATCGAGCACCATAACCACAGATACCAGTCCTTAAGTAATAAATACAATCGGCCTCATCGGGCCGCTCGGGATACGGTTCCGGGCCCGTACCGACCGACAACTGCCACATAGGCTCTACATTACACAAATAATAAAAAATATATGAGTTAGATACATACAGTCCACATTACACGAAATTGAAATGTATGTTTAGAGTGTAGTTGCCTTCGAGTCCAGTTTCGGTTGCCGGAGCACCGTCAATTGGCTGGGTCCCACTATACATCTCCATTTTTTGTACGTCTTAAATTAACTGTAAATATAAATAGCTAGGAGTATATATGTGTATGTACCGCTGGGTGGGTGGGCTATACGTATATGTAATCTACAAGGTACAAAGAGAGAAGTGGGAATGAAAAAGGAGTGAGTTCGAAGGGTTTTTTTTTCATTGTGTGTGTGTGAGTTTGGTCAGGTTAATGGCTTTGCCTTCTCTCATCAAATAGTCATTTGTTGTGTGTGCTTTCTTCCTCATGGCGGTTGGGGTAATGGGGCTGTCAAAAGTCGTTGTAAGCTACATTCAAGAATGGCTTCTTTCAGTCAATAGGTCTAAAATACATTTAAAACTATATACCTAAATTAGCTTGTATATTAAAGAGAAAATTTCATATTGGAGCCTATGTAACTATAATTTGTTTAAGCTAGTGTTTGGCCATACATATTCAAAAAAATAAATTGAAGAACTTCATCCGGGTGAAGTTTTTCAAATTTTAAAAATGTGTTTGGCCATAGTTTTTTAAAATATATTTCACTTAAAAAAAACGTGAAACATGACTTATACCTATAAATTTTAAAAACTATCAGAAATATCTAACTATACCGAACATACATACTTGTTAATCCCAAATTATTCCTATGTGTTCTAATTTTATTGTTGAATTTGATTTTAGTGCTTTTATTTTACTAATTTTATAAATTTCTTGTTGAATGTATCTAAATCTATGTAATTTAAATTTATGTAATTTAGTTGTTGAATCGTATTATTTTCGGTCGAAGAAGAAGATGACTCAGATATTACATACATACAAAACTCCTCTATATATTTCACACTTGTATCTTATACATACAAGATCCGGATCTATGATATTTTCACACGGAAGGGGATTTTCATTTTACAAAGAATTAAGAGGCATTGGGCGAGCTCTTGATGGTTCCTGGTGATCTCCATCCGCAGCTGACAGTGTCTCCCTGATTTTCGATGAGCTTTCTTTCTCATTTTCCTGTCAAACTGTAACACTTCATAAATTTGAATTAGGTGTGGATGTGTAAATTGAGTAATAATGTGATATTTTAGTTGTATGAAGTCCTATCAAGGTGAATTAGAGTGAAAACAATCATTTTGAAAACAAACAAAATAGTGGGGTGCGTTAGATTTGATAAATCGTCTAAGTTTGCGATAAACATGACTTCTGTCTAGTTCGTGTGTAGATGCCTTGAAAATTTGAAAAAACTTCCTTGATGAAAGTTGTAGCACTTTCAAATACCTTTCTAACCATATAAGGTCCAGGTAAATAAGAACTCTATGTTAGAAGTTATGCGTGATTTACCGAATGATGTTGACACATTAAAAAATAACTGTACGTGACGCGGATTGCGCCGTGCTAGGCCAAATATTAAGGTTTTGAATGAAAAAATTACCCCGTCAAAAGTATACCATGCGCGACGCGGGTCGCAACGTGCGTACACGACCAAATTTATGGTGGACGCGATTTTTTCTGAATTTTATAAACTTTCAACTTCGTAAAACTTTTCCCACTTCGTTCTAAACCAACTTTTTGGAGAGAAAACATCCTAGGGCTTCCTCAAAACATCCAAGGTGAGTTCCTACTCAAATCCTATAATTATTTCATCAATTTAACAAAGATTAACGCTAGAATCATCATCTATTCACAAATTGTGAGAATTTAATTCAAGAACGATTTCAGAGAATAATCGTTGGGAAATCTTCGTGAGGTAAGTTTCCTTGGTTAAGTATCGTTATGGAGTTGATTGGGGGTTCGTATATTGATAGAAATGCATTAGAATCTATGAGTGAATCACGAGATATCAAGAATACGATTGTTAGTTTAAAAACTCTAGTTTTTTCAAAAAAGGGGAGATGGGTGGAATTAGATTAAAGTTCTAATCATTATCATTTTAATCAATCGTAGAGTGATTCTTGAAACTCGTAAATTCCGTTAGAGAGCGTTATTAACAAAATTTGAGGTATGTCTCTTTTCGAACATACTTTTCAACCTTTTAAAAAATGTTTTCTTTGGCAAGTTATGTGTCTGTGAGGGACAAGCCCACATTAAACCTTATGTCTATTATATTATATGTATATATATGTGGTTTCCCCTATCAAGGGACGATTGAATTGAATTATTAAACTTTGAACTTTGAACATGATTTACTCATATAAGGGATGTTTTAAACTTGATTTCGAAGGCTTAGATTCGATGTGTTTTGCACTATGAACGGGTTTCGTTGAATTGAAAATTGAGTAGAACTTGGTTCTAAATCGATTAATGATATTGGTATATCCCTATTAGTGGGATGATGAAAACAATTCATAATGAATGATTCAACTTTCATGTTATGATTGCGATTCGGCTAATAGGCCATGATTTATGTTATTTCCATTTGGTCTAACTACTCTGAAGGAAGAGTAGTCACTATGGATTCTAGTGGGGTTAGCCTAGCCATTCGAGAGGAAAAGTGACCATCAAGGGTTGGTAGCCCCGATGTGGTTATTGCTTAGCAATTCAGGAGGAATAGTGATCATCGAGGGTTGGTAGCCCCAGTGTGATTTTTGCCTGGACTATTCGGGAGGAAGAGTAGTCATTGTGGGTTGATAACACTGATGTGGTGCTTCTATGAAGTTTAGGGAACCTTAAGTGGTCATCTCTTCGTTATATTGATTTGGTCTTGTATTGGCATGAATGTGGTTGCCCATAAGTTGACACGTGATAAACTTAATCTCAATTGAAAGAACTTAAAGTAATGAGAAATATTTCTTTATAAATGGCTTATACGGGATATTCATGACATGTTATTATTCTTTTAAATTGTTCTTAACACAGTTTCGATTATGCATATAACTTGTATATTTTGTTATATTGCCTATTGTCCCGTAGACACTCATTGAGTACCCAGTACTCAGACATATCATTATATTTTATGGTATGTTAAGTAACAAATAAAAGTAGGATCTAGACAAATGTACGGAGTATGTGATCTTGATGCTTTCTGGACTTATTGATGAACCCACATGCTTGTTCGTGGGACACCCTCTGTGTTTTAGTTATATTGCTTTTAGTTTACGGGCTGTGTCCTGAAGTTAGATTATCGTTATGTCTCTTAGAAGCTTCATAAATAATTGTCAGAATTGTGGATAGTTGTTGAAGTCTCGTATGACTTGTTGGGCGTTTCGTTAGGCTTACAATTATTTAATTACTTATTGACTTCCACTAATTTAATATTTGTGTGGGCACGTGTTGCTTTAGTAGTTAGTGATTGTTTTTAATAAATGCTTAACGAGCTAATAAGACTATCATTAATTTTATAAGGTGTTTTCGATGTGGTTCATTAGCATCGAATAAAAGTATAACCAAACGAAATTGAATGGCCTTTGTTGAAATCTCATTTTAGAAAGTAAAATGCTCTTTCGCCAAAAACGACTCAATTTCAAAGGAAATAATTACAGTTTATAAACTGACAAATACTTTGGAACAACTTTTTTTTTTTTCTGGCGACAAACAAAACAGATTGAAGGGTGTAACTTAATTTTGATAATTAACTTTTTCCGTTTTTCCTCTCATGCATATTTAAGTTTTTCCTTATTCATAATTCTGTCTTCTTTTCCCATTTACCGTATTAAGTACGCCCCAAATATTTTGGGCATGGAATGGAAAGGACATGATCGCCCTTCATTTTTTTTCGACAAAACGTGCTAAGCCTGTCTACATGAGTCATGACATAAATGAGATGCTCTCTTTTTCTTCTCTTGTTCATCTTTTTGTCTTTTGCCCTCCATTTTCCTAAAGACAACTTTGATGATCTTTGAAATTGTACATGATATACACGGTATACACAACATATATATGTCTTGTGTATATCGTGTATATCATGGAAACACAAGTCAATTTGGAGATCGTGTATTTGGTAATATGTTGTTGTATTTAATTATCACGCTCCAGTGCTGAGTATCGAGGGATAGCCAATGTGGTATCTGAATCATGTTGGTTACGTAATCTTCCCTTAGAACTTCATTGTCCCATTCAGAAAGCTACCTTGGTATATTGTGATAATATTAATACAGTCTATCTTTCCGATAATCCAGTTCAACATCAGCGCATTAAACATATCGAGATGGATATCCACTTTTTCCGCGAAAAGGTAGCTCATGGACAAGTACGCGTCTTACATGTCCCTTCTAGATACCAAATTGCAGACATATTTACTAAGGGTCTTCCCTTAGTTCTATTTGAGGATTTTAGGGACAATTTTAGCGTACGACGCCCGCCCGTCCGCTATGATTGCGGGGGTGTGAAAGTATACCATGATATACACGGTATACACAACATACACAATGCCTTGTGTATACCGTGTATATCACGGAAACACAAGTTAATTTGGAGATCGTGTATTTGGTAATATGTTGTTGTATTTAATTAGCATTGTACACTTATCATAATTGTATAATTCTTGAACAAATAGAATAGTGATTTTGGGAGTAGAGTAGGAATATGATTTTTCATATTATGGATATTGTAAATTGTATATATACTAATTCATTAATTAAAATAATCAAGTGATTATTTATTTTAGGTGTAATAAAATAAATTGCTTCTTTTGTTGGTCAAGAAATTATTTGATCAATATTGAACAGACTATAACTAAAGAAGTGCAATTTCACCCTAATTTTATGAGAGATACAACCCCTGACTTTAACAATTCAATTTACTCTTCTACACTGTTGGGAATTTGTTGAAGGTGGACAATTTAGATAACAAAAAAAAAAACAATTCAATTCACACTCTTTTAAATTATAAAGCTTACCTTAAATCAATTCTAACTTTGCTGCTCATAAATCTAAATCCATATAAATTTACATTACAAAATTATAATTATTTAATAATTTTGACATACATTATATTTTAGAATATTTAATATTTATTATTTAATAACAGATGAAATAATAAAAAGAGAATTAACAAAATTATCTACTAAAGAAGCTAAAAAATACAGAAATATATACTTTGGAGGAGTAAAATTTACTATAAAAGCATATTTTCAGAAAAATATAGATACACCTATACAAATATACATATTAGATGACATGATATTAGAAAATTTACAAGATGCTCTAATATCAGTAATAAAAGGAAATTTAATATATCAAAAACTAAAATTTACAGTACAATCATATTTTAGTATATCATTAAAAGATGAACATAAAGACTTAGCTTTAACAATATATTATAAATTAGATGGAATAAATATGCCACCGGTAGTAAAATAATAAGTATAGAAACAAAATGATATATGTCATAACATGAAACCATCATGTAAAGAAACAACATGAAATGAACATTTTAGTACCAACTATGTACCAAGAAATGCTAGAACAAATAGAACATAAAGAAAATTTCAAAGTAACCATACCAGAAGAAATACATATGAATTTTAGTACTAGAACCCTAGCACCATCACAAAGATTAAAACCACAGATAGAAGATCAAAACTAATAATTAGAAAAGAACCAATAATGTTAAAACAAACTAGCTTAAGACAACCTAGAATATTAGATTTAATAAACATACGGAGTAATAGATTAAGGGTTAAAGTAATAATATTCAATGGAATAATAACAACTGATTGTATAACTGAAATAAATACAGGAGCTATTAAAAGTTTTATACATATAAGTAAAATCAATGAAAAAACTATAATTTAATAAAACCACAAACTTGCAGTTACCCTGAAAATGAAAGAGAAATAATAATAACCAAAAGTATTAATTTGAAATTCAAAATTTAGAATATAAAATAATTATAGGAGTAATAGAATATGATAGTTTTAATGAATTATTATTAGGAAGTGACTTTTTAACTATGATAAATTACAAAATTAATAATGAAGGAATTGAACTAAATGACCAGGGAAAAACAAGATTTATAAATAAGATATGAATATACAGAGAAAAATAATAAAGAAAAAATAAAAATCAAAAATAATAAAAACAGTTTTATCACAAGAAATATTTTTTCAACTCAAATACCTAGAATACAATGCAAAAGAAATGAAATTAGAAAATGATATAAAACAACTGGAACAACAATGTAACAAATTTGATAAAATATGGATAGATATGAAAAACGGATTGAAGAAAAGAATAAATAACCTTGAGTAATTTTAATGAAAAAACTGATGCAATATGGAACGAAATAATAGTAAAAAAACATATAAAAAATACCATGCTAGTAATGGATGGAGTAAGAGAAAATTAAACACAAATGCAACAATTATTAAGTGAAGAATTAACAAAGTTATGAAATGTATCTGAGATACCAACGTTTAAAATAATATTAGAACAACTCAATATATTAGTAGCACATATAAATAAAGGAAAACAAGTAATAGAAGACGAAAACCTAGTACCAGCCAAGAAGGAATAGTTGAAAAAATAGTTAATACCACAACTAAACAACCAGAATTAGTACCAATAGATGCTTAGAGAAGAAGTAAAGAACCTATAATGATAGATATAAGTGAAATAAAACCAAAACTAACAAAGTCAATAGAAAAAACTGTTGGTGTTTACAAGGATTGCAGGAACGGAAATTACAAGTAACTGCGTATGTAAGAATTGAAATTACAATTCAACTATAAAACTGAAAATTACAATATAACAACAAAATCGAAATTACTATTTTGTTGAACAAGAAAAGCTGGAAAGCGGTTTTTTTTTGAGTCGAGTGTGGCACTCTGTCCTTAAGACAATATTGCCCCGTATGTATCCTTTATACGTCCCGGACAATTCGTCTCCCAAGATAAAACGAATAGAACTATTGAGCAAAGAAAACTCAAAAGCTACCGTGAAGAATATTGAATAACGAAATGATGCTTGGAAGATTTAGGAAGAAACTTTCTCTTTGTGTAATTTCGTGTATATCAAGTGTGTCTCAACAATGGTGTAAGGGGTGTTTATATAGGAGGAAGAGGGATCTGTTTGATCGCCTCCCATAACAGCCATTATTGGCCAAATAATGACCATTATGGAGGTAGTAAAGCCACCACATAAATGGAGAAAATTGCCAACGGATTGGCCATTATAGGAGGTGTAATTCGGCCAAAATAAATGGCCGAATTGAGTGCTTTGACGTTTACGTTTGGACCGTCGAAATTCTCGCCTTTACGAAAAATTTCGGGGACCAAACTGTACATCTTGAAACTTCATGGACCAAAGTGTACATCCGAAAGAATTCTGTCCAAACGCACATCCGAAACTTCGGGATCAAACGTACTTCGGCAAAGTTTTCTGGGCCCACAGCCCACAGCCCACAGCCCGCGAACCCGCGAACCCGCGAACCCGCGAACCCGCGAACCCGTGAACCCGGAACCCGGAACCCGGAACACGGAACTCGGAACCGGACCGGACGGGCGGGCGGCGGCGGCGCGCGTGTGGTATTTCCTTGAACCGAAGCACATCTAGGTCTTCCCTCCTTTAAACACATGGGATACCCCTTGGGGTCCCAAACCCCAAACCAATTTCGAGTATTATATACATAACAATTCTTTCTTCCTCTACCGATGAGGGAGAATTGATCACACACCACACTTTTCCATGCTTCAAACACCTTACTTCGTGAACCAATATCTCTTTCATTTCTCAATGAAATTTGACGATTCTTGGCCCTACGGTTATCTACGTACTTAGTACATCATGTATGTGTGAAGAACCGGATTCTCCAACATACGTAACACTAGTGTTTAAGCCGTTAAAGTTGGTCGATCGCAACTCCCGCCAAAGGCTAATTTCCAACAATCCCCTCTTGAAAGAGATTTTGGCGCACTCACATGGTGTCTTTTCATTTCCAGCAATATTTCAAATGGACCGATGTTGCATAAGGAGAGGTAGCCTCGGCTTTGAACCTTCCATAGTTGAATACCATCGGACTTACTTACGCGGTGAACGTGATGTCTTGAACCGTCAGTGTTTAGTGTAAGCCAAGACAATGATACTAACACAACAAATTCCCTTACTCTCTTCTTCGTAATGTTTTGTCCGTTTTGGCCATGGACAACGTCTTGGATTCTTAAGTGCGTTCATTTTGAGGCGGCTTTGTCCTCGCACTTAAATAGGTGGTCTCCTACAAGGTATCTGCTATACCCCACTTCACAAGTGTTAGGAACCATTAAAAGTTTTCCAAGAACCTAACCTCAACCGTTGAGGATCATTACGAGTTTTGAAAACGTAACCTTTACCCATACTTTAGATAGCACTTAACGTCTATCGCGGAACGCTTTGGATTTAGTGTTTCTTTTCGAAATCACTATCCGAAGTGCTCATACTTCCACCGAAGCGATCAATCGAACCTTTACAACTTCGTTTTCCCATTGAACCAAATTACCGGGATCTCCAGGTTCGTAAGGTTGGGTTACCACCGTATTGGTCCTTATATTTTGGGTTTTAAGCCCATTCCCTAGACAAGCAAGCCATCCGATCTTTGGGTAAGCCCTTTGTCAATGGGTCTCGCTATATTATCCTTTGACTTAATGTAATCAATGGATATTATACCCGTGGTGATCGGTTGCTAACGGTCTTATGCCTCCGTCGAATATGACGAGACTTGCCGTTGTACATAGCATTCCGTGCCCTTCCTAGAGCCGACGATCGTCGCAGGTGGATCATTACCGAAGGTACGGGTTTGTTCCAACACGGAACATCCTCTAAGAAGTCATGAAGCCACTCGCCTTCTTCTCCCCGCTTTGTCTAAAGCGATAAACTCCGATTCCATCGTGGATCGGGCGATGCAAGTTTGCTTAGAGGATTTCCAAGACACGCCCCCACCACCAATTGTAAATATATACCCACCGGTGGACTTGGTGTTCTCTATATCGGATATCCGGTTTGCATCACCGTACCCCTCTAGTACAATGTGGATATCTCGAATAGTGCAACCCGAAATTTAACGTGTATTTCGTGTATTGTAATACCCGATTCAACGCCTTCCGGTGATTATCACTTGGATTACGGGTGAACCTAGCCAACTTATTGACCGCATAAGCAATATCGGGTCGGGTGCGGTTTGTGATATACATCAAACTACCGATCACTGTGCATATCGCTCCCGGTATACGGGTGCACCAAGATTTTTATCAAGCTTTTGATTTGTATCCATTGGTGACGCTATCGGAGAACTGTCTAACATCTTGAACTTTCTCAAAACATCCTCGATGTAGTGAGACCGAGATAAGACCAATCCGTCGACGTCTTAGAGATTTTAATCCCTAGGATGACATCTGCGATACCCATATCTTTCATGTCGAAGCATTGTTTCAACATGTTCTTAGTCTCTAGGATTACCCTAGGATCGCTTCCTGTGATCAACATGTCGTCTACATACAGGCATATCATAACAAATGAGTCAGAGTTACCTTTCGTGTAAACACATTTATCACACTCATTAATGGCGAACCCCTTCGATAGTAGAGTACTATCAAATTTTTCGTGCCATTGTTTCGGGGCTTGTTTCGGCCGTACGGAGATTTGATAAGTCGACGGACTTTCTTCTCTTGCCCTTGAACCACGTACCCCTCGGGTTGGTGCATATAAATTTCTTCTTCCAAATCACCGTTTAGGAAGGCTGTCTTAACATCCATCTGGTGTATCTCAAGGTCACGCAAAGCTGCGATCGCAATAAATACCCGTATGGATGTCATCCGGGATACCGGAGAGTATGTGTCAAAGTAGTCAAAGCCTTCTGTCTGTCGATAGCCCTTGACTACCAACCTGGCCTTGTACTTGTCTATAGACCCATCTGCCTTGTATTTCCGTTTGAGTATCCATTTACAACCCAACGGTTTATTTCCCGGAGGAAGATCAACCAACTCCCAAGTATGGTTATGCAGAATGGAGCTTATTTCACTCTCAATAGCTTCTTTCCAGAGCGGTGCTTCTGGAGTTGACAACGCCTGAGCAATTGTCCTTGGTTCATCATTAACCATATAAGCTACAAAGTCAGGACCGAAGGATTTATCCTTCCTGGCCCTTTTACTTCGCCTTAGATCCATCTCTGGAGTCTCCAAGTTCTGAGAATCAGGAACACTAGATTCCGGATGTTCAGCCACCTCGAGATTCGCTAGATCTGAACCATTTAGATACGGGCAGTCAAGGACTCCCGGTTCTTGAGAGCTTTGTGCATAACTTCGCTTGCGAGAGGTTATGTCTTTCTCCTTTCTAGGAAAGGTACTTTCAAAGAATAGAGCATTCCTTGATTCCATTATTGTACCCTGGTGGATATCTGGAATATCTGACTTATGCACTAAGAAGCGATAAGCACTATCGTTATTTGCATATCCGATGAATATGCAATCTACGATCTTAGGCCCAATCTTGACTGCTTTGGCTTAGGTACTTCAACCTTTGCCGGACAACCCCACACCTTAAAATACTTGTAGGTGGGTTTCTTTCCTTTCCATGATTCATATGGAGTTTTGTCCTTACCTTTATGTGGGACTGTTCGGAATCGTATTAGCGGTAAGGACGGCTTCTCCCCACATGTTTTGGGGAAGTCCGAATTGATAAGCAAGGCATTCATCATTTCCTTTAATGTGCGGTTCTTACGTTCCGCCACACCGTTTGATTGAGGTGAGTATGGAGCCGTCGTTTGATGAATAATGCCTTCTTGGGCACAATATTCCTCAAAAGGCGCTACATATTCTCCCCTCTATCGCTACGAATGGATTTAATCCGTAGGCTAAGTTGATTCTCAACTTCGCTTTGTAACGTCGGAACGCTTCAAAGGCTTCATCCTTACTTTTCAACAAGTAAAGGTAACAATACCTTGTGCTATCATCTATAAATGTCACAAAGTACTTGTTCCCCCTCTAGTTTGTGCAAACTTCAAATCACATATATCTGTGTGAATAAGTTCTAGAGGAGCGGTATTCCTTTCGACGGATCGAAAAGGAAGCTTGGTGAGTTTTGCCTCTACGCACACCTCACACTTATGTTGAGGGTTTATGTCGATAGAATGCAACAACTCCATCTTTACCACCTTTGAATAGACTTGTAGTTTACGTGTCCTAATCTATGATGCCATAAATTAGAAGACTCAAGCAAATAAGAAGAAGACTCAACTTTATTTCCTTGACGCAATACAGACATGACATTCACTTTGAAGAGGCCTTCACAGACGAAGCCCCTCCCCACAAATGTGCCATTTTTAGTGAGTACAAATTTATTTGATTCAAACACTAGCCTAAAACCAGCATTAACCAATAAAGGTCCAGAAACTAGATTTCTTCTAATATCTGGGACGTGCATCACTTCCTTCAGAGTGAGTTCCTTGCCGGAAGTCATCTTCACCTTTCCAACCCCTAGCACATCCGAGGAAGCGTTGTTGCCCATGAACAGCTTCTTGTCGGAGACCGGAGTGTACGTGGAGAAGGCATCTTTGTTGGAACAGATGTGTCTTGTTGCACTGTGTCCACCCACCACCGCATCGGATTCTCCACCAAGTTGGCTTCTAGAACCACTTGCGCATAGAATTCCTCGATCATGTCATCCGGAGCGTGTCCTTGACGACGTTTGCTTGAGCCTTGCCTTTTGACTTGGCTTTCTGTTGTTGCTCGGTCTTGAGCTTGCGCGCATTCCTTGATCCTATGACCAGGTTTCCCACGGTGATGACAATTACCTCCGAACATCTCTCGCTGCGGGGGGCTTTGCCGTCTTTCTCGGAACTTCCGCTTCTTGCTTGAGTTCCCTTTGGCCTCGGCCGATTCGCCTTTGCCTCGGCATGTTGTCTACCCTTTGGCAAGGTCTTCTTATTATCTTCCTGGATTTGCGGTTTGATAACAAGCTCTTCAAAGGTCATCTCCTTTGTCTTGAGTTTCAAGTAACTCATAAACTCATTCCATGAAGGAGGTAACTTTTCAATCGGCGATGCAACAAAAAGCTTGCTCATTTGGTTTCGGTCCTTCCAAATCCAAGTGATGTAAAATCATTTGGAATTCCCGGACTTGGGACATCAACTTCGTCTTCTTGTCCACCATTTGGAATTTTAGAAATTTCCCAACGATGAACTTCTTAGTACCCGCATCTTGTGCGTTGTACTTCTTTTGCGCTTTTCCCACACTCTTTGGCGGTGCCAACGGTGCAATAGACCGTGTAGAGAGGGTGCGCTAAGCGATTCAAGATATAGTTCTTGCACATGAAATCGCTATGATTCCATGCGTCACGAACCATCTTCATGCCATTAATGACATGGATACCAAGGCCCCCTTCACCCGTTTCATTGGGCGAAGAGTCCATTTCATCTCCAAATGTGGAGGATCTTCCGTAAGGAACCGGGCCATGCCCATAATCGTTAAGTAAAACAACATCTTTTGCTGCCATCTTTTGAATTCGATCCCATGAATTTTTCGGGCGATCATGGTGGTGTGATGAAGAGGGTGGAGCTCCAACGATCGGGAAGGCGGCAGGTGTTACTTGCCTTGAATAGAGCGGCGGCAGCAGACGGTGAAGCCGGCGGAGTTACTTGCCTTGGGCGATAGCGGCGATGGCGGGGAAGGCGGCAACATTGCCTCGAGAGGCAAAGCGACGATAGCGCAACATCGGTCATATTTCCAGCCATGTTATTGCGATTCCGTAAGCAAAATATTGTCTTAAGTTGTTGGTGTTTACAAGGATTGCAGGAACGGAAATTACAAGTAACTGCGTATGTAAGAATTGAAATTACAATTCAACTATAAAACTGAAAATTACAATATAACAACAAAACTGAAATTACTATTTTGTTGAACAAGAAAACGGAAAGCGGTTTTTTGCTTTGAGTCGAGTGTGGCACTCTGTCCTTAAGACAATATTGCCCCATATGTATCCTTTATACGTCCCGGACAATTCGTCTCCCAAGATAAAACAGCAATGGAACTATTGAGCAAAGGAAACTCAAAAGCTACCGTGAAGAATATTGAATAACGAAATGATGCTTGGAAGATTTAGGAAGAAACTTTCTGCTTTGTGTAATTTCGTGTATATCAAGTGTGTCTCAACAATGGTGTAAGGGGTGTTTATATAGGAGGAAGAGGGACTGTTTGATTGCTTCCATAACAGCCATTATTGGCCAAATAATGATGACCATTATGGAGGTAGTAAAGCCACCACATAAATGGAGAAAATTGCCAACGGATTGGCCATTATAGGAGGTGTAATTCAGACCAAAATAAATGGCCGAATTGAGTCTTCGGACGTTTACGTTCCGGACCGTCGAAATTCGCCTTGGCGGCGGCGCGCGTGTGGTCTTTCCTTGAACCGAAGCACATCTAGGTCTTCCCTCCTTTAAACACATGGGATACCCCTTGGGGTCCCAAACCCCAAACCAATTTCGAGTATTATATACATAACAATTCTTTCTTCCTCTACCGATGAGGGAGAATTGATCACACACCACACTTTTCCATGCTTCAAACACCTTACTTCGTGAACCAATATCTCTTTCATTTCTCAATGAAATTTGACGATTCTTGGCCCTACGGTTATCTACGTACTTAGTACATCATGCATGTGTGAAGAACCGGATTCTCCAACATACGTAACACTAGTGTTTAAGCCGTTAAAGTTGATCGGTCGCAACTCCCGCCAAAGGCTAATTTCCAACAAAAACATTAGATAACCTAGCAATATTACATAAAAAAAGACAATTTTAATGGAGAACCAAGAACATAGTGTAATAACATTTCTTAAAAATCATGAAAAAGACATAATAGAAAAAGAAAGATACAAATATGAATCCATAAAGAAAAAAGACCTTAAAACTACACCAAATAATAGTAATAACACTTCAAAAGGTGAAAACATTGATTTAAATGAAACATAAAAAAGCGAATATTTATACCTAAAATTAGATAGACAAAAACAATAAACATGTGAATTAAAGATAGAAAATATAAAGCTAAAATCACATAATAATGAAGAATGATACAATAAATATAAAAAATATAAACATAAGTTTAAGGATACAAAAAAATGCTAAAAGAAACGAAGGTAGAATTAAAACAAACAAGAGAAGCATGGAAGCGGTTATTATTAACTCAAACTTAAGCATACTATCATCAAGATTCTCGGATATTTTCATCATCTTATAACCCTAAATAGGGTAGGAATCTAAATGGTAGTATGCTTAAGTTTATTTTATAGTCTATCAAATAACAAAGATGTAGCATGTAAGTGATTATTATTAACTCAAAATTCATTTTTAAAATAAAAATCTATAATCTTCAACCAATATTAACATCATAATTGAAGAGAACCATATTAAATGTGAAATAAAAACTGTTTTGTTAAGTATTAAATGTGAAATAAATATCTTTATCCTAGTTGCCCAAATCGCGAAATTGGTTATCTAGAACTTTGAGAGATTTTAGCGAATTTGGGAAGTATTCGGCAAGTTTTAATATACCTACATACCATATCCAAATTATATTTGTTAAGAGTCCCACATCGGAAATGGAATGAAAACATGGACTCATTATATGGATTTGAACAATCCTTACCCTAAAAGCCAGCTTTGAGATTGAGTTAGGTCCAAGATCCATTTTTTACATGGTATCAGAGTCAGACTTATTCCAATTCTTTGTTCACCGATGTTGGACCTCCAAATTATATTGTCCACGCTCCAGTTAACGAGGTCTGAGGGTGCGGATGAGTGTTAAGAGTCTCATATCGAAATGGAATGGGAACATAAACTACTTGAACAATCCTCACCCTATAAACTAGCTTTGAAGTTGAGTTAGGCTCAAGATCCATTCTTTACAATATTACTCCTAGGACCTTTGTCCAAATATTTTTTCAATTGTGTTTTCTATGTAATTTACACACTATATAATGGTAAAAGATTAAGCACGTTGAACTTTTTCTGAAACAGAATGGCGGGAATTGCTATAGGTTATCGTTGTGGAAATTTGCAACGAACTGGAAAAAAAGAAAGCCCAGTTTTCTATTTTGGACATTCCAAATTTAAATTATATAGGGGCGATTCGCAGTAATGTCCTATTTTGAGGTGATCTTTAATTTTTGTTCATCAAATTGAAAATCTTTAATTTTTATCCTTCATCAAAAAAATTCTGAATTTGAACCCTATCTCAGTCAAAAATTTAAAAAATTTACAAGACAGAATTTGGGATTCACAAGACATAATTTGCCTGCAATCTACCTTAAGGCAGATTTTGCTTTATGTCTGAAGAGTTTGCAGGCAAACTATGTCTTGCGAATTTAAACTCTACCTTACGATTTTTTTAATTTTTGACTGAGCTTTCAAATCCGGGACCTCGAGGTATTTTCAGCCATTTTTTTAAGCAAAGGCAAACATTAAAGAACAGTGGCTTTGAAGGGCAATTTTCCGGAAAAAAATGATTATATAGTATCAAATGTATTAATATACTTGCTACCATCCCAATCACATATATCGGATAATTTTATCCATAAGATTTGAGTTTAATATTTTTGTTTTGCTGAAACATTTAATATTTATTTTCTTTTATATTACGCAAATTAATATTGGTTTTCTTTTAAACGATTGTAATATAATCAAATACTGCTCCAACTACTGACTTTAAAATATGGCCTTAAAATATAACCTCGAATTAACTACAAATAGTCGTTGAATAATATCCAAATTTTGGTTTTTGAGCACTACTATCAATCACATCTTTTACTTTGGAATTAATGAAGAGCCAAGTAATTATTGAAGTTCAAAAAATGTTAATTTGCTATAGGAGTAATATTTTTGTTTAAGGGGAAATTTGTACTTTTTACAATTGATTAATGGAGTAGTAATTTACAAAAAACGGAGAATAAGGAAAAGGGGGGAAAGAAGAAAAATGGAGAATAGAAATCAAAAAATATTTCATTTTTTTTTTTGGAATTTTTGAAGTTGGAGTTGGAGTTGTGTTTGACCATAATTTTTATAAATAATATTTGGTTGTTGGAACGTACTCTTTTTCTAAAAAATATGAAATATGATTTATACCCTCTAATTTTTGAAAACTAGCAAAATCATCCAAAGCAATTAATAAATATAACGAGTGCGTAAATAATGTCCATCAATTATTTCCTATTATATTAAGCATGATTTATATAGATTTTTTTAAATACGATGATATAATCAAGTTCACGAAATTCATCGATCAAATCTACTACTATGTCAATCACAATAAAAAATGTAGGGTAAAATTTGACAAGTGAAAGATAAAAGTAATGACAAAAAATAAAAAGTAAAAATTGTGAAAATAATATTTGAGGTGTTTTTCATATTCCAAATACAAATTCTAAGTTGTATTTGAAAATTTTATGGCCTAGTTTTTAATAAAAATGAAAAAATAATTTTTAAAAAAGTGAAAATCTATGGCCAAAAAAACAAAGGACCGAACAAAACCCTGGTCAACTGGAAAGAATCAAAGAACCAAGCATAACAGCACACAACGGCGGCAAAGAGAGAGAGAGATACATACATATTTGAAGAAGCAATGCGAAATACTCCTTCAGCCATCCAGCTTCATTTGGTACTCTACTTCTCCTGCTCTTTACTCTACATTGGCGATTCCTCGTAAAGGATTTATATTTTTTAATTATTCATCAGTTTTAAAATATTTGTCTGATTTTGATTTGACACTAAATTTTAAAAAGTAAAACAAAAACTTTGAATCTTATGGTATATATAAAATGTACCAATATATCCTTTAGTCATCTCGTAATCTTAAACATATCACGTCAAAAGTTAAAATTAAAAAATTATCCTAAAAAAATATTTTTTTTAAAACAGAATAAAAAGGAAAATAATAAGAACATTTTGGAGGGAGTACTAGAGAAGGTTATTATTTTTATATTTTCTCGATTTTTGTGATTTTTCTTGTTTAGTTGGGACTTGGCAGGCTGGTTAGTCAACACAGTAACCACTTTGAGTTTAAAATAATATGTTAGAGAGTTTATCATTTTTATCTCTAAATGCATGAAATAAACGATCTTGTCTCTTGGTAGAACTTAAGTTTCAGTGTGAATCAGGTTTATTAGTTGCAGAAAAAATAGTACATTAATTATCTGTGTTTCATGTAAAGTCCTAATGGTGTAGTAGTTGAAAGCTAGACAAAAAAACTTGAATTGTTTATTATTTTAAGTGATGTCAAATACATGGGGCGAGGAAAAAGTCATATATACAGAGGACAGATGGATCACTGTTTTAATCTTCACAGCCAAAATCCACCTGTACATCTATTTCTAGAAGAAGAAAGCACAAAAAATTGTTTATTGTTGAGTATCACGTGCATTAGGTTAGTGTTAAATATACACAATATACACACAATATACATGTGTATATTGTGTATATTTAGTCTCGGTTTTGCTGTTATATTGAGTCTCGGTTTTGCTGTTTTAGGTAATGTAAATTATGGTAAATATTAGTATCCTAGTTTTGGTAATGGTGCAATATAATTAGTAGTGTATTATCATAATTAGTGAATTATCATAAATGTATAGAATAAGGTTTTAGGAATAGAATAGAAATATGATTCTCTCCTATTATGTAACTTGTATATATAGCCTTTCAAGTAATGAAAATAATGAAGGAGATTATTTCTTTCATGGTATCAAGAGACTAGGTCTAACAAAAAAAAATTCTCTCCCAAATTTTGTCCTTCTCGGCCGAACCCCCCCCCCCCCCACCCCACCCTCGGGTTTCTTTACCACAATTAGTCTTCCGCTCTCAAAATCTCTTTTACTATTCTCAAATTTTTCCTCCTTCTTTGTTCTTTCAATATGTCTAAGAACAATTTTCATCCTGCCCTCATGGTTTCTAACATCAAGAACAACATCCCTATTGTGATTGAGATGTAAAACGTCCAATATGCGACGTGGGCAGAATTGTTTAAAATTCACGCTATCTCCCATCAAGTTGTCCATCACATAATTTCTCTTGTTGCACCTATTCCCGCGGAGGATCCTCAGTTATGGATTACTCTTGATGCTACCGTTCTCTAGTGGATTTATTCCATTATTTCAGTTGACCTCTTACATACAATTATTGAGCCGGATACCACAGCTATGGCTACCTGGAATAGATTGCGTGACATATTCTAAGATAACCAACATTCACGTGTTCACACTCGAGCAGGAATTCTCTCTAGTTCGCATGAAAGAATTTCCAAACGTATCTGCATATTGCAAAAAACTCAAAGAGTTGGCAGACCAACTTCGTAACGTTGGCGCACCTGTAACAAATAATCGTCTGGTTCTACAATTGGTTGCCGGTCTTTCTGAGGCCTATAATGGCGTTGGGACTCTCCTTCGTCAAAGCAACCCACTTCCTGCCTTTTATCAAGCCCGCTCCATGCTTACTTTGGAAGAAACCGGTTTGGCTAAAAAGACGGCTACTAGAGCAAGTCCCGTCGTTCTAATGACGTCCTCCACAAATTATTCAGGTTTTGTTGATAATTCGGGCCAAAACCGTACTCATGGTGGCGACAAAAATAATCGTAAGAATAATAACAAAAACCGCGGGGGCAAACGCGGCGGTTCCGGGTGGTTCGGTGGTCGGTAGTCGGCGGTCCGGCCGTGGGCCCCGTCCGGTCACCGGTGGGCCTCCTCCCTCGGGGTCCCGGCAGCTGGGGGGGGGCAATGGGCCGGGGCCGGCAACCCCTATTTTCCAAATAGCCAGCTTCGGGCGGCCGGTGGGGTGGGACAGTCTTAGTTCGGGCCCAACATTTCGCGACAGTTCTCGGTTCGACACTAGGCCGGGGCAGCAGGGTGGTCTGCTTGGGCCTCGGCCCACACAAGCATTCTCGACAGTGGGCCCCACATCAACTCACATCGACATTGAAGCTGCACTGCACACACTTGGGTTGACGCAACTGAATCCAAATTGGTACATGGACACCGTCGCAACGACACACATGACCTCCGATCAAGGTACTCTCTCGTCTTATGCCAATTTGAGCAACCCTCGTGGTATAATTGTCGGTAATGGTAACTCTATTCCAATTCAGGGTTATGGTCATAAAACTCTATCTCCCCCCCCCCCCAATCCTTCCCCTTATCTTGAAAATACTTTACATGCCCCCAAATTAATTAAAAACTTAGTGTCGTCCGAAAATTCACCACCGACAATTCCGTTTCGTTGAATTTGATCCTTTTGGTTTCTCTCGTGAAGGATTTCAAGACGGGGGAGTCCTCTCACGAGGGTGTGATAGTAGGGGAGATCTTTATCCTATCACACCCGATTTCAGTCCATCGAGTCAAGCCTTGCCATCAGCCTTTGCAACCATTTCTCCTTCCTTGTGGCATGCTCGCCTTGGTCATCCGTGATCCTCTATTTTATATGTTTTAAATAAAAATAGTTTTATTTCTTGTAAGGGTACGAGTCGTACTCCACTTTGTCAATCTTGTTCGTTAGGAAAAATTGTTAAGTTGCCATTTGTAGACTCAAATTTTTATACTTCAAAGCCATTTGATATTATTCATAGCGACCTATGGACATCTCTTGTTCTAAGTTCGTTGGGTCATCAGTATTATGTTCTTTTTTTTGGATGATTATTCTAAATTTTTGTGGACGTTTCCAATTATAAATAAATCTCAAGTGTTTTCCGTCTTGCTAAAATTTAGAGCATTCATTAGAACACAATTCGAAAGAAAAAAAAAATATTTAGTGTGATAATAGAAAAGAGTATGATAATAGAGTGTTTCGGGAGTTCTGTGCTAATAATGTGATCAATTTTCATTTTTGTGTCCTCATATATCTTCACAAAATAGGAAAGCCCAACGCAAAATTCGTTCCATAAATAACATGGTCCGCACTCTCTTAATTCATGCTTCCGTACCCCCATATTTTTGGCATCATGCTTTTCAAATGACGACATATCTCCTTAACATAATTCCTTCCAAAGGTCTGATATATTCTTCCCCCTCAAATTTTATATAATAAGAATTCTTCTTATTCTCATCTTTGGGTTTTTGGGTGCTTATGTTATCCGTTATTCTCATCCACCACAATTAACAAACTTCAGGCCCGGTCTACTCTGTGTGTGTTTTTGGGTTATCCGTCTAATCATCGTGGTTACAAATGCTTTGATTTATCCTCCAAGAAAATCATCATTAATCGCCATGTAATTTTTGATGAAACCCAATTTTCATTTACTAAAGTTCATACTCTCGAGTCTAGTTCGTATAATTTTTTGGATGATGGTATATCCCCGTATATTACTCACCATTTTTCGGACATATCCCGCACCCAAAATCCTCCAGCGGGCCCACTGCCCGCACCCCATTGTTCCATCGCAATTTCCGATCGGATCGGTTCCGGGATTGGGTCGGTCCAACCCACTCGGAATTGGTCCAGCTTCGCTCTCCAGATTGCCGATTTGGGCCGGTAGGCCCACTGCCTGCTGGCCAGTCCGTCCCGAGCCCAACAAATTCTCTAAATTCACTCAATTCTTCCTCGAGTCATAGACCGGTCACTCGTAGTCAGCGGGATATTTTTACACCTAAAAGACATTTTAATTTACATTCTAATGTCTCTAAATCCCCCTTGTCCCGTAATCCTGTGTCTGCCTTAAACGTCCCGAATTGGAAAGTTGCTATGACTGATGAATATAATGCTCTTATTGATAATAAGACGTGGGAGTTGGTGCCCCGTCCATATGGTATTAATGTTATTAGGTCTATATGAATTTTTGATCATAAGGAGAATTCAGATGAGTCATTTGCTCGACATAAGGCGCGGCTTGTGGGTGATGGTAAGACTCAGCAGGTTGGTATAGATTGTGGGGAGACGTTCAGTCCGGTGGTCAAACCGGCTACCATTCGCACTGTGCTTAGCTTGGCTCTTTCAAAGACATGGCCTATTCATCAGTTGGATGTCAAGAATGTTTTCCTACATGGTGATCTCAAGAAAACAGTTTATATGCATCAGCCGTTGGGATTCAGGGATCCCAACCGTCCTTATCATGTCTGTTTGTTGAAGAAGTCCTTATATGGGCTTAAGCGGTCTCCACGGGCATGGTATACAAGGTTTGCTGACTATGTTTCGACTATTGGGTTCACTCACAGTAGGTCAGATAATTCCTTGTTCATCTACCGTCGTGGTTCGTCCTTGGTCTACATTCTGTTGTATGTGGATAATATCATTTTGACTGCTTCTTCCGATGTCTTACGCCAGTCTATCATGACCATGCTCAGCTATGAGTTTGCTATGAAAGACTTAGGTGCCTTGAGTTATTTTTTGGGGATTGCCGTCACTCGTCATTCCGATGGATTATTCTTGTCGCAACGGAAGTATGCAGCTGAGATCATCGAGAGGGCTGAGATGTCATCCTGTAAGTCCACTTACACTCCAGTTGATACAAAGCCCAAGCTTAGTGCCGCGGCGGGGCGTTCCTACGAGGATCCGACCCGCTATCGCAGCTTGCGGGGGCCCTTCGCATCTTACCTTTACTCGACCAGATATTACGTATGCTATCCAGCATGTGTGTTTATTCATGCATGATCCCAGAATTGAGCACATGAATGCACTCAAACGCATCATTCGGTATATTCAGAGCACACTGGAATATGGTTTGCATTTGTATCCTTCATCGACATCCGCACTTGTCTCATACACAGATGCTGATTGGGGTGGGTGTCCAGACACCAGAAAGTCTACGTCTGGCTATTGTATGTTCCTTGGCAACAACTTGGTCTCCTGGTCTGCGAAACATCAGGCGACTCTATCCTGCTCAAGTGCCGAGGCTGAATATCGAGGGGTAGCCAATGTGGTCTCAGAATCATGTTGGTTACGTAATTTGTTTTTAGAGCTTCATTGTCCAATTCAAAAGGCAATCTTGGTTTTTTGCGATAATATTAGTGCCATTTACCTTTCTAGTAATCCGGTTCAGCACCAACGCACTAAACATATCGAGATGGACATTCACTTTGTCCGTAAAAAGGTTGCTTGGGGTTAGGTACGCGTCTGTCATGTTCCGTCAAGATATCATATTGCAGACATCTTTACAAAGGGTCTTCTCTCGGTCCTTTTTGAAGATTTTAGGGACAGTCTCAGCGTTCGAAGACGCCCGCTATGACTGCGGAAGTGTGTTAAATATACACAATAGACACATGTGTGTATATTTAATCTCGGTTTTGCTGTTTTAGGTAATGTAAATTTTGGTAAATATTTAGTATCCTAGTTTAGGTGATGGTGTAATATAATTAGTAGTGTATTACCATAATTAGTGTATTACCATAAATGCATAGAATAAGGTTTTAGGAATAGAATAGGAATAAGATTCTCTCCTATTATGTAACTTGTATATATAGCCTTTCAAGTAATGAAAATAATGAAGGGGATTATTTCTTTCAGTTAGTTTGTCTACATCACACCTCTTGGGTGCGGCCCTTCTCTCGACTCTGCTAACGTGGGACGCTTTGTGCACCGGCTATCTTTTATATCATGTTTAATTGATTGTACTATTAAATTTGAATGTTTTTCTTAAAAAGTCTTTGAATTATTAATATTTTCATTGAATTTCCATTCTCTAGGAAGTTACTACCAAGATGGATATAGAAGATCATAGTGACACCAATGTCAACCGGTCTGCTCTTTTGAACTTATCAAATGACAAACACTCTGAGAAAGCCAAAAGTGAGTATCGAACTCTCTTAAATGCTTCAATTGATGTAGCAAGGTTCGTCTTAAAACAAGGAAAGGTAATTTTGAAGCGTTCTTGCAATGGTATTGGAGTCACGTCGTTCCTGATGTGGGAAGAGTTATATCAGAAAATTCTCAAATGCATCAAACCATGATTGCCCCGAGTGTCCAGAAAGACATTGTGAATGCTTGTGCAAAGGAAACAATTAAAGCCATTGTTAAAGACTTAAATGGAGATTATTTTGGAATATTAGTTGATAAGTCGGAGGGTGCGTGCTATGAGGAAGAAATGACAGTTGTTTTACGCTATGTTGACAAAAAGGGTATTGTGATGGAACGTTTCATTGGTATTATCCCTGTCAATGATAAATCTGCACAATCATTGAAAGAAACAATAGATTTTTGATTATGAGTTACTCATTGAGTCCATCTAAGATACGCGGACAAGGTTATAATGGAGACTCTAACATGGACAGAGAGATCAATGATCTTAAGACTGATTTTACAAGATAACCCGTCAGCACAGTGCACTCATTGCTTTGCCCAACCACTACATTTGTCACTTGTAGCTGTTGCTAAAAGACAACATGATGTTGATCAATTCTTTGGTATGCTCACTTGTGTGTTGAATCTGATAGGAGTTTCTTTTGAGCGCCAAGATTTTTCACAAGAAAATAAAGATGAAAATTGGAAGAACTGCTAAGGTTTGGTAAAATTCTTACTGGGTGAGACTTTAATCAGAAGTATGAGCTTGAGAGATCAGCTGATGCTCCTTTGGAATCTCAGTTTAAAACATTACTTAGCTTCATTACTATATTTCCATCAATTGTTCATGTATTAGAAGTAATTGCGAGTGATGATGTATGCTCTTATGAGAGAATGTTGGTAGATAATCTTGTGGAGGACCTACAATCATTTGAGTTTGTTTATGTGCTGCATGTGATGTTGAAAGTACTATCGATCACAAAGGAGTTGGATATAGTTTTACAAAGAAAATATCAAGATATTGTAAATGCTTTGAAGCTCGTTGACACGACAAAGAGACAATTTGAAGTGATGAGAGATGGTGAATGGGAACATTTGATGGATGACATCTCTTCATGTCAAATATGATATTTTGATTCCTAAAATGGATGATCTCTATGTTTTCCCTGGAGGGTTGAAGTGTAAGGTGTGCGTGGAAGTTTTTGATACTGTTATTGATTCACAATTGCAAGAGTTTGACAAGTGTTTTGATATAGTGAATAGTGCCTTACTTCTTGGTATGGCTAGTTTGAGCCCAGTAAATTCTTTTGCTAATTATGACAAGGACAAGATAATGAGATTAGAGCTTCAAGAACTCAGTTGTCAGCTTGATAATTACATTGTTTATATGCGACAATGTGACAATAAGTTCTCAAACTTGAAGGGACTTGGCGATCTTTCTAAGATGTTGGTTGAGGAAAAGTTGGATTTAACATGGCCACTTGTTTATTTGTTTTTGAAGTTGACTTTGATTCTTCCGGTTGTTGATGCAAGTGTGAGAAGATCCTTCTCTTGGGTGAAAAACAAAAAAAATGAAATGCATAAAAAAATTGATGAAGAATTTCTTAATGATTGTTTAGTCTGTTACATAGAAAATGAAGTATTTGAAGGTGTACCGGATGCTGCTATTGTTAATCAGTTTCATAGAATGGACTCTCGTCGAGAATAAGCTGTAATTTCTGTACATTGACAGTGATATAAGATTGTTCGATAACTATTTTTGTTTACTTTTTTATATATAATGCTGACTAGATGAGTTGAGGTGCCAAATGCTGCTGCCCATATCTGTGGCTGTGGATAGCCAAATTGAAGAAAACTTTTTTTGGCAAGTGGTCTGGGGAATGTGCTATCCTTCTTTAACTTTGGCTTCATTGTTTTGTTGTTGTAGTAGTTGATGGACCACCCTTTCTATATACTACTATCAAAAAATTGAGCATCTGATCTCTTTTCTCCCATCTTTTTTTATTTTATTTATTTATGGTGAATCTGTTAGTGATCTCATTTTTATTGACTTCATTCAATTAAAAAAACATACATATTAACCGACTTCCAATGAATTTTACTCATGAATCATCAAGAAAGGCAATCCTTTTTTCGCAAACAATCTGGAAAAAATTGCTCTTTGCTTAGACCGGCATCACAAGTAAATGTAAAGCCGGTGCACTTTCATTCCTGAAAGATGGAATACCTAAATTGACGCAGGTATTAATATTGGATTTTAGCTAGCGTTTGATCATAGATTTAATTGAAACTTGAAAAAAAATGAGTTTTTAAAGTTGCGTTGAAATATAGTCTTTGAAACTTGAAGTTGTGTTTAGACATGCATTTTACTTGGAAAATTTTAAAGTTTTGTGAGTGAAAGTAAAATTTCACTCAAAAGCTGATATGAGTTAGTTTTTTTTGAAACTTGAATTTTTTTAAGATAAAATTTCAAAACATAATCAAATTTCATGAACAAACAACATTTTCAATTTTGAACTAAAAAGTTGACCTCCAACTCTACCTTTCTCAGTTTAATACATCTACATGAAAAGTGAGTATTAACTAACACCACTTCCATTGACCATGTTTATATGGCACCTGTGCAATTGATGTGGCCAAAGTGCATACTAGTTATGCAACTAAAGAATATGAATATAGATACTTGGATTTAGAAAATACTAACACGAGAATTCTATTTTTATAAATGATAAGAAAAAGAAAATGGTGATTAAGATTCCAGTGGAGCCATGGTGTAAAGGTGGAAAATTTTGGTTTTCTTTATTTTTTCTTTGATTAAAGATAAATTGTATAATTGTATGTGTGTTTGGTAGGGAACTTTCTAATGTTTGATTGTTAAAAATGATTTGAAAGATATTTAAAAAAAAAAAACAAATTACTTAAAAATTAAGAAAATAACTTCTAAGAAGTAGGGAAATTTTCCTTAGTGACATTCTTAGTTGTCTCCCTCCTACCTCCAACACCCCACCAATCCATACTCCCACCACCAACCTCCACTCTCATCCCCACTTTATTTAGTGGCGAAGTCAGGAATTCGGTAAAGATTGTGCAAATTTTCTTCTCATTTGTGTTAAGGATATACAAAACTTAAAATATATTCATAATAACTAACTTTTAATTTATATACACCGCATAATTTTTCGACGAATGATGTGCACTTGACCACCCTTCACCTAAGGTGACTCCTTCCATAAATTCACCCCTACCTTTAACCCCCACCTCCTAACACTCCCAAACCCCCAACACCCTTGATCCCCACTCCCTCCATCCCTCATCCACCCCACACACTCCGCCTCCACCGTCATAGTGTTTCCTAAATTGTATATAAATATTTTTGAAATAATATTTACTACGTAGAATATAAGTTAAATAATTCTTTATTTTTCAAAAGAATATATATATATATATATATATATATTCCTAAAACACATTTTCAAGGAAAAACATTCTCCTTCGTACCAAATATACCGAAAGAAATAATCCCCTTGATTATTTTCATTGATTTAATAGCTATATATACAAGTTACATATTTCCATAATAGGAAAATCCTTTTCCTATTCTACTTCTAAATCCTTATTCTACCATAATTCTAACTATATAATTATGGTAGGTGTATAACACTAATTAAGGTAACCTTTACACTACAATATACTCCAAATATATATACCATATATACAATATTGTTTTGTAACTAATTTGGCCGAGAATGGGCCGAGCCCACCGCCGGGCTTTGTTTAACACACCCCCACAAATCATAGCGGGCGGTTTTCGAACGCCGAGATCGTCCCTAAAATCTTCAAAGAGAACCGCCGGTAGACCCTTTGTAAAGATGTCTCCGCAATTTGATAACGAGACGGGACATGGCATACGCGAACTTGACCCTTTGCAACCTTTTCACGACAAAGTGAATGTCCATTTCGATATGCTTGGTGCGCCGGTGTTGAGGGTTACCCGAAAGGTAGATGGCACTAATGTTATCGCAATATACCAAGGTTGCCTTCGAATGGGACAATGAAGCTCCAAAAGCAAATTACGTAGCCAACATGACTCGAGACCACATTCGCTACCCTCGATATTCTCGCCTCGGACCGGAGCGTGACAGAGTTGCTTGACGTTTTGCCGACCATGAGACCAAGTTGTTGCCAAGGAACATACAAGAGCGAAGTCGACCGTCCGGTGTCCGGACACCCACCCCAATCAGCATCCGTGTAAGAGACAAGTGTGGATGTAGATGACGGATACAAGTGCAACCCATAGTCTAGTGTCCCCCGAATATACCGAATGATGCGTTTGATTGCATTCATGTGCTCAACTCGGGATCATGCATGAATAAACACACCGCTGAACCGCATATGTAATATCTGGTCCGGTAAAGGTAAGATACTTGGAGGGCCCCCGCAAGATCGCGATACCGGGTCGGGTCCTCGTATGGTGCACCCGCCGCGGCACTCGGCTTTGGGTTTGCATCAACCGGTGTGGAAGTGGACTTACAGGATGACATCCCAGCCCTCTCTATGATCTCAGCAGCATACTTCCGTTGAGACAGAAACAAGCCACCTGAATGACGTTTGACGGCAATCCCCAAAAAATAACTCAACGGCCCCAAGTCCTTCATAGCAAATTCGAACCGAGCATGGCCATGATAGACCGACGCAAAGCATCGGAGGAGGCGATCAAGATGATATCATCCACATATAACGAGAATATAGGCCAATGACGAACCACGGCGGTAGATGAACAAAGAATTGTCGACTGCCGTGTGTGTGAACCCAATAGTCGAAACAAAATCGCAAATCGTGTATACCAGGCACGTGGGGATTGCTTAAGCCCATATAATGACTTCTTCAACAAACAGACATGATGAGGGCGGTTGGGATCCCTGAAACCCAACGGCTGATGCATATAGACTGTTTCCTTGAGGTCACCATGTAGAAACGCATTCTTGACATCCAACCGATGAATCGGCCAAGTCTTTGAAAGAGCCAAGCTAAGTACAAGATTTAATGGTAGCCGGTTTGACCACCGGACTAAACGTCTCACCACAATCAATACCAACCTGCCGAGTCTTACCATCACCAACAAGTCGCGCCTTATGCCGAGCAAAGGACCCATCTGAATTCTCCTTGTGAGCAAAAATCCACATAGACCGATAATATTAGTACCATATGGACGGGGCACCAACTCCCACGTCTTATTATCAATAAGAGCATTATATTCATCGGTCATAGCAATTTTCCAATTAGGGTCATTTAATGCGGACACCGGATTGCGGGGCAAGGGGGGATTTAGAGACATCCGAATGTAAGTTAAAATGTCTTTTAGGTGTAAAAATACCCCGCCGACTACGAGTGACCGGTCTATGACTCGAGGAAGAATGGAGTGAATTTTGGGAATTTTCCGGGTTCGGGACGGACGGCGGCCAAGAGGTGGGCCTCCGCCGGCCCAAATCGGTAAAAACCGGGCTCCTCGGTTTCTGACCGGTTCCTTGCACCGGGCTGAACCGGCCCAATTTTCGGAACTGCTTCCGATTCTCGGAACAACGAGGGGGCGATGATATCGTGGGACCGGCGGGCGGTGGGCCGCCAGGGATTTTGGGCACGGGAGTTGTCCGAAAAATTCCGAATAATATACGGGGATATTTGGTCATCCAAAAAATTATACAACTTAGGTTCGGGAGTATGAACTTTTGTAAACGGGAATTGAGTTTCATCAAAAATGACATGGCGATTGATTATGATTTTCTTGGAGGATAAATCAAAACACTTATAACCACGATGATTTGACGGATAACCCAAAAACACACACGGGGTAGACCGAGCCTGGAGTTTGTTAATTGTTGTGGATGGGAATAGTGGATAACACAAGCACCCAAAAATCCGAAGGTGAGAATAAGAAGGGTTCTTATTATATAAGATTTTGAGAGGGGAAGAATATGTCGACCTTTAGACGGAATTATGTTCGAAGGTAAGTGGCCATTTGTAGTGCATGATGCCAAAAATACGGAGGTATGGAGGCATGGATTAGGAGAGTTCGGACAATGTTATTTATGGAACGAATTTTGCGTTCGGCTTTCCCATTTTGTGAAGATGTATGAGGACATGAAAACCGAAAATTTATCCCATGAGTAGCACAAAATTCTCGAAACTCCCTATTGTCATACTCTTTCCCATTATCACATTGAATATTTTTTATTTCTCTTTCGAATTGAGTACGAATGAATGCTCTAAATTTTATGAAGACGGAAAACACTTGTGATTTATTCGCAATTGGAAACGTCCACAAAAATCTAGAATAATCGTCTAAAAAGAGAACATAATATCGATGACCCATTGAACTAAGAACAGGAGATGTCCATAAGTCGCTATGAACAATGTCAAATGGCATAGAAGTATGAGAATTGGAGTCTACAAATGGCAACTTAACACTTTTTCCTAATGAACAAGATTGACACATTGGAGTACGACTCGTACCCTTACAAGAAATAAAGCTATTTTTATCTAATACCGATAAAATAGAAGATCCGGATGACCCGACGAGCATGCCACATGGAAGGAGAGATGGCTGCAAAAGCGATGGCAAGGCCGGACTCGATGGACGAAAACCGGGCATGATAGGATATAGATCCCCCTACTATCACACCTCATGAGACGACTCCCCGTCTTGAAATCCTTCACGAGAAAACCGAAAGGATCAAATTCAACGAAACAGAATTGTCATTCGTGAACTTTCGGACGTACACTAAATTTTTAATCAATTTAGGAGCATGTAAAGTATTTTTCAAGAGGAGTGGTGGATTGGGGGAGACAACGTTTTCGACCATACCCTAGAATTGGAATAGAACTGCCATTACCAATAATTATCCCCCGAGGGGTGCTCAAATTGGAATAAGATGAGAGAGTACCCGAGTCGGAAGTCATGTGAGTAGTGGCCCCGTGTCCATGTACCAATTTTGGTCCTGTTGAGTCAATCCCAACGTGTGCATCGCGGCCTCGATATCGGTCCGAGTAGGGCTCTGCCGCATGATGGGCTTGCGGAGGTCGGGGTCCAAGAACTCCTTGCCGAGCCGGGCCTCGGTCCGTAATCGCTACCACCGCTGCCGCCGGGCCACCGGCCGGTGGGCCGCCACCGCTGGGCATTGGGCTCGGATCGTGGCCGCCCCACCGGCCGCCGGGAATTTCTCGCCGCCGCCGGTATGGGCCGCCGGCCCACGGTCCACCGCCATCGCTTTCCATCGCCATGGGCCCCACCGTTGGGCCCATGGGGGCGGTGGGCCACCGTTCCCTGGATGGGACCCACCGACGTTTTGCCGACTACCGGAACCTCCACCATTACCACCGCGTTTGCCCCCGCGGTTTTTGTTATTATTCTTGCGATTATTCTTGCCGCCACCATGATTATGGTTTTGGCCCGAATTATTAACAAAACCCGAAGGATTAGGAGAGGATGCCATCATGACAACCGGACTTGCTCCGTAGCCTCCTTTTAGCCAAACCGGCTTCTTCCAACGTAAGCATGGAGCGGGCTTGATGGAAGTCGGGAAGAGGGTTGCTTTGGCGAAGGAGAGTGCCAACACCATTATAGGCCTCCGAAAGACCGCAACCAACGTAGAACTAGACGATTATTTGTTACTGGTGCGCCAACGTTACGGAGTTGATCCGCCAATTCCTTTAGTTTCTTGCAATATGCGAAAACGTTCGGAAATACGTCCATTCGAACGAGAGAGAATTCTGCTCGAGTGTGACGATACGGGAATGCTGGTTGTCTTGGAATATGTCACGCAATCTATTCCATGCAGCCATAGCCGTGGTATCGGGCTCCATAATCGTCTGTAGAAGGTCCACTGAAATAGTGGCGTATATCCACCGAAGAACGGTAGCATCAAGTGTAATCCACACCTCAGGATCCTCCGCAGGAAGGGGTCTAGCGGGAGGAATTATGTGATGAAGAACTTGATACGAGATAGCGTGAATTTTAAACAACTCCGCCCACGTTGCATATTGAACGTTTTCCATCTCAAGAACAATAGGGACACTGAGCTTGATATTGGAAACTGTGAGGGCAGGGTGAAAATTGTTCTTAGACATATTTGAAAGAACAAAGAAGGAGGATAAATTTAAGAGAGGTTTTTGGGAGCGGAAGACGAGATATTTGGAGAGAAAAACCCGAGGGAAGGGGGGGGGGGTTCTCGGCCAAGGATACAAAAAGTTTGAGAGAAGAAAACTTTTGTTTAGACCTAGTCTCTTGATACCATGAAAGAAATAATCCCCTTGATTATTTTCATTGATTTAATAGCTATATATACAAGTTACATATTTCCATAATAGGAAAATCCTTTTCCTATTCTACTTCTAAATCCTTATTCTACCATAATTCTAACTATATAATTATGGTAGGTGTATAACACTAATTAAGGTAACCTTTACACTACAATATACTCCAAATATATATACCATATATACAATATTGTTTTGTAACTAATTTGGCCGAGAATGGGCTGAGCCCACTGCTGGGCTTTGTTTAACATATACCCGTAGTGGATTGGGTACAATATAGGCATCCTTCTGATGGATGAAGTTGACGAAGGTTGAGATTGTTCGCTGTTGTTGAAAATGGTGGAGATGATGAAGTTTTATGGGTGTTGTTTCAAATTAGTGGAGAAGATAGAATCTATGCATGAGTAATTGTGCCTGTGAGAGTGAAACGGTCGAAGAAGATGAAGGTGGAGAGGGAAAAAGAAAGAAATAGATTGTAAATTGGTTAAAATAAAAATTGTGATTCAAAAATTGGACGTGTCAAGTAATAATTAAACAGTCTTGACTCTTCCAACAATATGAAGAATTAAACATTGATTACCAAAATATAGACAAGTAGCTTAGCCATTTCTAAATAAATTGTTGATGTGGTATAACCTACTCCTAAGTTTTATTTTTCTCTTTCTTCATAAACATTTATTATACACTTAGGGCAAATTCTTTTTCTTTTTTGCAAAGAGGAAGATAATTATATTTTCATATGAGACTTTGAGAGACACAATCCATAGTTATAAAAAGGTTAGTCTAGCAATTCCGAAAAATGTTCATTCGCTAAGCGAGAATTTTTACTAAGAGAATTCAAAATATAACGAAGTAAAAATATAAGAAGAAACCAAAAAGATTCAAATCTATTATATATACACAAAATAGTTTTGATGTTGAATATTGCCTCATATCTTATGCATAATTGGTTATTTCGTTATCTTGGGTGTTTTGAGCTTATTACAAGTTTTATGTATGTAGGAAATGTGGTGGATGAATACGATCGAAAGAGTTGTTTTGGGCTTGATTTGAAGCAAAGGAATGAAGATTGAAGGATGGTCGGACTCGCCTATGGTCCTTGCAAAGCAATAATTTAAACGAGCCAAGAAACAAGAGAAATTTGAGTTCAATTTTATGTGTTCTATGCTATGTGCTCAAACAATATTATATGTGTTCTATGCTATGTGGTCAAACAATATTATGACTAACTAGATTTCTTCTCTAGGATTTTGATGGAACCAATTGTGGGACAAATTTGTGAATGTGTTTAGTTATAATCGAGTCATTTTTCTTATTCTTTATTTGTTCAACTACGTATATATTGTTGTTAATTGTAGGGCCCTCGATTAACAAATTTTGTTGTATCTTGCATTACTTGAGAAAAGATTGCGAGATTAGGTTTTAGTTAAACAACGTCACTTCAAAGTTGTTAAGAGATTAACTACTTAGATTTACAAGCGGGTTTAGAGATAACGAAGTTTTGACGTGATCCTATGAATAGCGTAAATTCTTAGCTAAAGTTAGTTCGAGAGAATAACTCTAGAAAATTACTACACTTGATCGAGAGATACTTGTGGTAAGAAAAGATTCATAGTTGATAGAGAATAGTTCGGCGAGATTATAGTTAACACGTTACGAGTTTAGCCCGTAATTTAGGAAATTCATTATCCTAGGCCTCTTAATATCGAAAGAAAAGTCGTTTTATTTATTTGATAACCGTAGTACTCTTGTTATTCATTATTTGTTAGGTTACATAAAACATCTAAAACATTATACCTCGGAAAGTTGATTAAATTGATATTCTTGGTGATATGAAATTAAAGTTGATTGAAATAATTTTCTGTGGGAGGACTCTGAACTTGAGAACTGGATTATATTTGTGAATGAGTTCTGGGCGTGATATATATATATATATATATATATATGAGGTAGGATGAAGATAGTATTGGGGGTTGAGGTGATTAGAAGGGATATGGGAGAGGTGATTAGACGCATACTTACGAGGACAACTTACTTATGAGGACATGACCTTAGATAGAGGGTTGTGGAGGACACCGATTAGGGTAGAAGGGTAGTAGGTAGTCGAGCGTAGTCCTATTTACGCTTACAAAATGATAGTTGCAGTGCTATTACCGTAGGCCCGATTAGCCTATCACACTCATAGGAGCGGTATTGCTTTGTAGTCCCATGTAGTTTGATTTCTGTTGCTATGTGTTCTTTAGTGTACTTTGTTTATCTTATTTATCTGTGTTAGCTATTACTTTCTTTGTCAGAATACGCTACCATGGAGTATTCAATTTTATCATTAGCATGTTCATACTGATATAGTGGGTCTGACCGTTCTTTAGTCCTACTTATGCTTACTGATCTCTTTCCTTCAGTATGAGGTGTTTATTACTGTACTCATAAAAGATGATTAAACAAGAAAAACGGAAGTCGGAGCGCCGATTTAAATTTTAGATATTGTGTCTGTTTGAAATGACATCTCAAGTGTCACCTCAGATTAGATGGAAAATGTGGTTAACTTAAGTGTATGGAGCATTATAATAGAAACAAAAGTATATAACACCAAAGAATGTGATGCAACGGATGAAGCTCTTTCACCCTTAGTCAGAGGTTTCAGATTTGAGCTCTGAGTATGAAAAAATTCTTAGTAGTGAGCGCTTCCCCCGAATTCCCTACGCAGATATAATTAGGTTTCAATACGAATACCGAACACCAAGTGAAAAATCAAAAAGAAGAAACAAAAGTACACCAGCAGAGTCCGACAAGGAAAGAGATCATGATGCAGGAGTTAGCGGTACAATAGATGCAAATTAAATCAACCTAGAGGTAGGAAACTCTATTAAGCAATTAACAGCAAGAATTAAGATAGTTAATTCATAAAGTAAACAAATAAATAAGAGATGGGATGGATGAGAGTAGAAGGAAAGGGAGCATATTAGGTCTTTATAGAGATGACTCATTTCACCCTTGTAGTGGTAGATCAGGGTTCTAATACGAAGCATCTATCTATTTCCTTATTAGTATAATTATTATTAGTATTATTTTATTCTTTAATTTTATCACTACTACTATTATTTCTTTACTTTATTTTTTTATTATCGATATTTTTCTTTCTTCATTATTTCGAGTATAACTTTCTACTCTGGACACACTTCTTTTAAAATTATTATTAAAAACAATTATCTTCAATTGAGGGTATGTCGAATATAATATGTTTTACCCCACAAAGATAGGGTAACATCTGCGTACAACCACTTTATCCAAATCTCAATTATAAGAATATACTGTATATATTATTATTGTTATTATTACAGAGATGTCTGCTTTGCATTTTAGTCCATGTCCTCTTTAAAGAAAAGCTAAACAATAAAAACAAATCAAGGACCTGTACTTGTTATTGGAGCTATACAATAATAATAATAATAACAACAACTCGTCTTTCCATCACCAAATCCAACCGAAGAAGGGAGAGTCAGTATACAACTGGAATTTGAGCCACATCAAAATTTTCTCAAAGGAAATATATTTGAAATATAAAAAAAAAAAAAAAATGAAAAAAAATTAAAAAAATTCAACATTTATTATACTATATAAATTACAAAAAAAAACTTTAAATTTATATATACAATGCAAATTTTTGGACAAACCCTTACACACCTAGCTCTGCTCGTGAATTTAAACACAACCGAACACATATTCTTTAATGATCGAGGAGCTAGTGCAAGTCCCGACCCGGCCCATCTCGCTATCCGGCTCGGCCCGTCCCGATCCCCCATTAAAAAACATTGTAGGTGTCGGGGTTCGAACTCGGGACGGGGCCTGAGATCGTCCCGATCCCGACCCACCCCATCCCGCCCCCGTCCCGTTCCGATCCCGACCCGTCCCCCTCCCCTTTTGCAAAAATAACGTTGCAACAACGACCAAATTTTGATTTTGGCCGTTGTGCAACGGCTATAACGGTCATTTTTGCCCCCTACCCCCTTAATATTTATTTTTAACCCTAAGTTAATATATTTACACTTTAACCATATTTCTCAACTATAAATAACTCATTTTCCTCTTCATTTTTCTCACAAATCTTCCTACCATCTCTCTAATCTCTCAATTTATCTCTCTACAATTCTACATTATTATTTTTTGCTCATTTATATATCTATCAAAGTTAAAAAATCGGGAGTGAAGTTGGCAATTAACATCGATTACACGTCGGCGTTTGTTACCTTCGTTCCTTCTTTAAATTATTATTGTTACTTAATTTTAATTATCGTACTTAATTTCATTTACTTTAATAATTAAAATGCGTATGATTACGGGTAAGGGTAAGAGTAGGGGTAACAAGGGTAGGGAAAATATGACAAAATTAATTGCGGTGGAGGGTTTGCCTCCTATTCCCCATAGTATGAATCGAGGCCCCACACAACGAAAATTAAAATTTTTTTTGATAGGGACCAAGAGAATCAACTAGCTAGATGTAAAATTTGTTGGGTCTGAGGCCCATATTGACTATCATGAGGTCTTTTCTTGTAATTTCCTCAAGGCTGGGACCATGTACAAGGTCCACACAACTAGGTTTTATTCATTACATTCGAGAAACATATAATCCTAAATATGATAAAAACAAAGCTTTTAATGATTTTCCTAGATCAATGATTTTCCTAGATCAACTGTTAGAAGAGATGTTTTTAAATTTGCAAGTGAATATCAACAATATTTACGTTATGCACTGTATCATTTTAATGGCAAAGTGACTATCACTTCTGACATAGGCCGTAGTACTAACGGTAATGATTATTTAACGGTAACATGTCATTGGATAAATCAAAATTGGTCTATGCAAAAACATATTTTAGCATATAGATATATAGATGATATGCACAATGGAAGTTTTATTGCAGAAAATATTAATGAAATTTGTGATTACTATAGAATAATTAATAAAATCATGATTATTACATTAGATAATGCTTCTTCTAATTATTATGCTATAAGACTTTTAAAAATTCGATTTACTCCATCTTTTCCCAATCATTTTCATATTAGATGTACATGCCATATTTATAACTTAGTTGTAAAGGGTGGCCTAAAACTTTTTGAAAGCATTCTTGAAAAAAATACAATTTGCTATAAACTTTATTTTTAAATGTAAAAAAATATAAAGACTCAAAGAGTATAAAAACACATGTCATGATTGTGGATTAACTTATAGAAAAATTCTAGAAGAAGTTTCTACTAGATGAAATTCACTGTATGAGCAACTAATTGTTGCTTACGATTATAGACAACCTATTACTTTATTATTTAACGTCCGTAATAAAAATCCAAGGGATATGCTTGTAGATAATGATTGAAATTTTTTTTAGAACTTAATGGATTTTTAGAGAAATTTTATCAAGCTACTAAAGATTTTTTCGGTATTTATTATCCTACTATTTCAAATATGTTATTTTATATAGCTCTAATATTTTTGTTACTTAATGAATATATGCAAAAATCAACTTATAAGGCATCTATTGAAAAAATGTTTAAAAAATTAAAAAATACTTTTTTCCTATCCCCACTATTTATAGTGTTGGTGCTGTATTAAATCCAACTATTAAAGTAGACAGTTGTAAAACACTTGTAGAAACGATTTATGATTGTATAGAAGTACTTCCAACAAACCCAACTCACAAACTAACTAAGGAAGAAGTTACGTCTAACATACACATCGAATGCAAACAAGTATATATGTATTACCAACAACAAAGTGCAAATAATCAATCGATTTCTGTACCATCTTCTACCACTTCACTGCAATCTTATAAAAACACATATAGTATTCAAGGTCTTAGAAATAAAATGTGTGGTGGTTCAACTTCTTCACAAATTAACGAATTTGATGTTTATGTTTTGCAGGGTGTTGTACCGTACAAATTAATTGCCAATGATGAAGGACAAGAAGACTTGCTAAAATACTGGAGGGAGAATGAGAAGACATTTTCGACACTAACAAAGATGGCCCGAGATGTGTTGAACATTCAAGCGTTATCAACAACGTCTGAAAATGCTTTTTCTGCAGGAAGATTTCAAATAGGAGAGCACAGACATTCATTGGCAGGAGACACATTGGAGATTGCAGTTCTATTCAGAGACTGGATTCATGCGGAACGTAAAAGGTGCGGTCAACCGGAGACCAACGAAGAAGAAGACTACAACTACAACGAAGTCTTGTCCGAGGGAACAGGAAGCGACGTTGAAGAATTTGACAAACAAATTCCAATTCCAACAGAAGATCCTCAAGACATTGTGAGGAAATTCGAAAAAGTATGGTTGAATATGTAATTTTTTTAATTGCAATTTTACTATATCATTTGCAACTTTTGAACAATACCACAAAGTTGCAATTTTGAAATTGTATTACAAAAAAAAATCATATTTCTATTAAATAATATAAGAGGCACAAAAACAGCTTTGGGATATTTTTATTACACTATCTTGTTCAATTATTGACGTTACATATTATTTTTTAAAATTAAGTAGAAAAAAAATTAATCCCAACCCCGTCCCGACCCGCCCCAACCCGACCCCGTTCCGGCAGGATGTGGGACGGGACGGGACCATTCCCGTCCCGCCTATCCTAGCCCGCCGGAACCCAGTCCCGACCCTCGTCCGTCCCGCCCCGCCCCGCCCCGTTGGACAGCCCTACTTTAAATTCAGTCATTCAAGAGTTCCTGGTCCATCTTTACTTTCTTTCTGTTTTTTGTTAGAAGGTCCATGTTTACTAGTCACTCTATGTATATACTCTTTTGAGTTCTTACATTTTCTCCCTTCTTAAAACAGTAAAGTATTATATATTATGACATGGAATTCTAATACTAATATTAGTAGACCAGGTTGAATGTCTTCAGACCAAATTTTAATGCAGTAACTTGAAAGTATTAGAATAAGCTTTTCTTTTGGTATTTAGAATACAACAACAACAAACTCAGTTTGATCTTATAAGGTGAATCTGGAGAGGGTAGAATGTATGCAGACTTTACCTCTATCTTTGTGAGGTAGAGAAGTTTCCGAAGATCCTTGGCTCAGAAGAAAAGCACATGTCGCAAAAATATATTCTTTTGGTATTATAATATGTTTGCAAATAGAATTTTATTACTTTGGACATAATTTTTTTAATACTAGTAATTAACATGACATATACCGTATACGTGCAAATTAAAGCACGTTTTTGGTGGATAGTTAAAAAAAAGTTTAAACACCAGATGTAGGTACTTTTGTACTCTTTAGACCATCATTTATATTTTCTCTCTAACACAGTACTAATGTGGGAATTATACTGTGATTATAATATTGTGAAAATTATGATACAAGGAGTAAATCATAAGGAATTATTTAGTGATAGCCGACTGGAGATTGTTATCCCACTTTTAATGTGGCCTAAAATTACATTACAATTGCAGCATAACTGATTTCGTGATTTTTTATACCAGAAACTAAGAACTGAGGAAACAATGTATCAAGACATCCCCCTCATTCTATGCCATGATTATTTTATTTATCCTAGTCGTTTTATTCGTGAACAAATTATATAAAATTATAATACGGGAATTAAATAATAATGAAATTATTTAATAAATATACTTTATAAGTCTAATAAATCTATGTCATGCTTGAGTAATTCTTACCAAAATTAAACAACTTATTTGGACTTGAGGGTTAGCTTACTTGGTGAGCTCGGTAACAATTTATATATCCCATGTATTATGGGTACTTTACTTTTAAAATGTTGAGGTTAAGTTACTTATTTTGGCGTGTGTACTTGGTGCGGTAAATATAGGTGAAGGGTTTAGATTCCATTAGTAATACAACATCCCTTTCCCCTTCCTTGATATAATAAAAAGATGCAAAAATGTTTTGTCTTCGTAAGGGATGAATAATCTTTTTCTTCCAATTTGATAAAATGTCCATGTTGCAGAAATTTTACTAAAATATTCTATCATATGTTTTAAAGAACTTTTTGCCACCTAAATTTATTATCTATGCTAGGGTAGGGTTAACATAATTCTTGACTTATTGACTTATAATTACTTTTAGTTAAGGGTCAGAGGAATGTGGATAAATATAATATCCCGCTGATAGCGTGGTTAGTTTATAATTACAATTCAAATGAATCGAATATTAGTATTTTATTTCTTAGAAAGTACTCCCTCCGTTATCATTTGACTTGATACTTTGAAACGTGTGATCTAAAACAAATCTTATATAAATATATAGTTATAAATGATAGAAAAATGATATTCACAAATCAAAAAAGAAATGATGCTATGTAAATTGAGATGTCCCGAAAATTAATAGACTTAACCCAAAAAAACCCGCGTAAGTTGAGGATGTGACGTCATTAAATATCTCAAAATTTAATTTCTCCATCAATGAAACACACATGCACACTCTCTTTACGCTCATTTGGACTTGAAGCTTGAATTTCAATTGTCCACACGCTTCGAGCCCTTTGGACCATTTCTTGAAAATTTGACAAAGGTCAACCCTATACTTTCATCCCTTTATTCATCATATATATATATATATATATATATATATATATATATATATAAACTGTTTTTAACCATTTTCCCTCCAATGGTCTCTTGGATTAAAACCTTTTTCTTGATCTGGGTCCACTGTAATATACCTCGTAACCATCCATGGAAGGTCCAAGTCAACCAAAGTACAAAGGAGTTAGGCTAAGGAAATGGGGGAAATGGGTTTCCGAAGTGAGATTGCCTAATAGCCGTGAGAGGATTTGGTTGGGTTCATATGATACGGCTGAAAAAGCTGCAAGGGCTTTTGATGCGGCCCAGTTCTGCCTTCGCGGCCCGAACGCCAAGTTTAATTTTCCCGATAACCCGCCGAATATATTCGGCGGGCAAAGGCTTTCGCCCGCCGAAATACAGGCTATGGCAGCAAGGTTTGCGAATGATTACGTGCAATCGCAGTCAGTAGTACAGGAAGTACCACTACCATCATCACATGGACATCATGAGGGCAATATGGCAAGTATTAATACGCATGTGTTAAATATGGAGAAAGATGAAACGTCGTTATCATCGACTACTTGTGATGTACCAGTGGTCCAAATGGTCGCCACTATTAATAATAGTACTGTTGCTGCTATGGATTGGGCCTTGTTTGATATGTCAGATCATGTTAGTGGGCCTGGTGTGCCTCATCATTTTTGTGATCCTTATTCACCTGCTGCTGGGACTAGTTTTGATTATGGATATTATCCTGGAGGACTTGATAGTTTGTCAAGTAACCTCTACTCACCACAACATTTTCCTCAAAGAATAGCTCCTAATTATGATGACGATGATACTGGCAATAATGGTGGAGATGAACATTATTCTCAACAATCCTTCCTCTGGAACTTTTAACTAAAAATATATAAGTCGTCGTACTACTACTACTACTAATTGGTTAATTAATCAGCACCATGTATTGCAAATATTAGTAATTGCTATATATGATTTGCTGATTTTTATCCAATGGTAAGTGATGACTATATATATTAAGTGGGGATACGTAATGATCGTTTCCAGTTTTCCTATAGTAATATTTTTGCCGGAAATAAGAGATATATAAGCCTCATGAAGTTTTTAGAGTTCTGGGATCTATGTATGTTGCTTCGTTGCCTTTGCCAGCAATAAGCAGACATGCATCAGTATCTTATTTTTAGATAATGAATAAGTTGTTGTTTTTTTGAGGGATTTGCATTTATAAGGAAGAAATTGTAAGGAGTCGGTATTAATCACCATGTTATCTTAAGCAGGTTTCAACAGACTCGTTGATCGCCAAAACATAACTACTGAATGCATGGTGGTTGTTTTGTCTCTTTGTCTGTCGTTTCTATATACTAGGAGTGTAATTTATTTCTCTGCGTTGCATGGTACTTCAAATATATACTATTATGCTTCTCAAGTTGCTCCTATACGTACATGCATGCAAGTTATATATCTATATATTCGTGTTTGTTTATGCGGAGAGAAAAATGAGCAATTACAGAACACTAGATTTCTCGTTGAGCATTCTATATATCGCCTTGCTTCCGGAAAAGACAAGCTTTTCTTTTCTGTTTTTTTTTTTGTAAAGAAAGTAAACTTAATTGGTTGCTCAAAATGGCTAGCTCAAGTTAGTCGCTACATGGAAGCTGGAGCTAGTGTAAGTAATGTTGGAAATTTGCCTTTGGCGGGAGTTGCGCCGACCAACTTTAACGGCTTAAACACTAGTGTAACGTATGTTGGAGAATCCGGTTCTTCACACATGCATGATCTACTAAGTACGTAGATAACCGTAGGGCCAAGAATCGTCAAATTTCATTGAGAAATGAAAGAGATATTGGTTCACGAAGTAAGGTGTTTGAAGCATGGAAAGTGTGGTATTGTGTGTAATTCTCCCTCATCGGTAGAGGAAGAAAGAATTGTTGTGTATATAAGATTCGAAATTGGTTTGGGGTTTGGGACCCCAAGGGGTATCCCATGTGTTTAAAGGAGGGAGGACCTAGATGTGCTTCGGTTCGAGGAAAGACCACACGCGCGCCGCCGCCGCCCGCCCGTCCCGTCCGGCTCCGAGTTCCGAGTTCCGGTTCTCGAGCCGTGGGCCGTGGGCCTTCTTCGATATAATCTTTTTGGGCCGAGAAAACTTTGCCGAAGTACGCTTTGATCCCGAAGTTTCGGATGTACGATTTGGACCGAAATTCTTTCGGATGTACGCTTGGTCCCCGAAGTTTCAAGATGTACAGCTTTGGTCCATCAAGTTTCCGAATCTGGGACAATCAAAGCGCTTGCCAAGCACTCAATTCACCATTTATTTTGGCTGAATTACTCCTCCTATAATGGCCAAATCCGTTGGTCTTTCACCATTTATGTTGGTGGCTTTACTACCTCCATAATGGCCATTATTTGGCTATTATGGAGGCAGTTTTTCAGCCCCTCCCTCACCTATATAAACACCCCCTTACACCATTGTTGAGCACTAAGAATGACCAAGGAGAACACCAAAAACAGTGCACGAAAATACACAACCGGAAATAGTTTTCTTCCTACAACTTCCAAGCATCATTTCGTTACTCAATATTCTTCACGGTAGCTCTTGAGTTTCCTTTGCTCAAGGGTTCCATTGTTGTTTTATCTTGGGAGACAAATTGTCCAGGACGTATAAAGGATACATACGGGGCAATATTGTCTTAAGAACAGAGTGCCACACTCGACTCAGCAAAAACTGTTTCCATTTTTCCGTCTTCTACAAACTGGAATTTCCAGTTTTTCTTGTGTAACAATTGTAATTTCAGATTTCATGTTGAATTATTGAATCTCTGTTTATCCTTTTGAATACTTGTAATAGTTATATACTTCCCGTACTGCTTTATAAAGTACCATAGAGCAAAAACTCCCAACAACTTAAGACAATATTTGTATAGTATTACTATTAGTGTTCGAAAGATGTCGGTCAAAAATTGTGTGACCAAATCTGGATATGGAAATGGTTTTCTGGTAGAAGAGTGTGATGATGATGAACGTGTTCATGGTGTCACCGCTACCAAGATCTGGTGGAAACAAGCGCTCTCGAGAGCTCGAGGATGTCAACTGCGGGACAAGAGGAGAAGATCAAGATGTTATTCTATCTTGTAGCGAAAGGCCTATATCCGTCCCGGACAAAGGATCCGAATAGTGGTGAGAAGGAAATGGACACTCGGTCCATGAAGTGACCGAAGTGAGCCGAGAATCCGAAATTGGGATAAGTATTTTTCTTACTTGTCAAGAATAAGGATTAAATGATAAGTATTTTTCTTACTTGTCAAGAATAAAGATTAAATGATGTCGATTAAAAAAAATAGATTAAAGTAAGGAGGAATATGAAAATAATTTATATTCCTTACGCTTTAACAAATCGAAGTTTAATCTCATCTTCTTTCCCGTTTAAAGATTGGATTTGGTAAACGACTTAAAAAGATCCGTTCTTTTAAGTGTAATAATTAAAAGTGTGTAAAGTATGTCGCACATACAATGGACAAAGATCCACTAACTGTGCGAAAACTCTTACCACTCTTAAGTAAGCGCCAAGAATTATCTGGGCACCAATCATAACGGAAGAAGACTAAAAGCTAAAGACGTTGAGCCCGTCATACTATTTGGCGTAAAGATCCTTCATAGGATGATATTGGACACTCGGTCATAAAAAGCCTCCGGCGACCGGAGGGGCCAAAATTCCTTTGATATGATGATATTGGACACTCGGTCATATAAAGCCTCCGGCGACCGGAGTGGTGCCGAATTCATTTCATAGGAAAAGTAATGGACACCTAGTAAGGTGGGCCGAGTTTCCCGGGTCCTAAATGATCTGAAGGCCTAAATAAAGGCAGTAAAGAAATCGGACACTCAGTCTGCCAAAGCAACTAGAGTGGACCCGAGTATCGAGATCACATATGATCCGGTTACGCCCTAACCACGGGCAAAAGGTTGTTCATGTGAAGCAACGTCACCTCTAAAGTAGAAGGGGTTGGAGAGGTTGTCCTCAATAGGACTTCATGGATTGGGATCACTCAAAGATGAGGTGATATATGTCTCAAACTTGGTTAAAGGGACGCTGTTGGTCAAACCTGATTTGAGACTAGTCCAACAGGTCTGTGATAACTAAGAATGATACAGTATGTCTGTAGCCAAATGAGTGATATACTTGTAATCCGTGCATCTATGCCATCATAGATTAAGACACGTTAAATAGCAAGTCATTCAAAAGCTAACGATATTGAGATTGTTGCCTTCTGTTGACATAAACCCTCAAAATAAATGTGAGGTAGATGAAGAGGCAAAATCACCTTTCCAAATTCCGTCAAGGGAATAGCGAAAGAAGCACCGCTCCTCTAGAACTTAGTCACACCTAATTGGGTGATTTGGAGTTTATACAAAATAGAGGGGGGAGACAAGTACGTTGTGATCTTCATTGATGATGGTACAACGTATGGAATCCTTTGTTTGTTAAAAAGCAAAGATGAAGTTGTTGAAGCGGATAAGCGCTACAAAGCAGAAGTTGAATATCAACTAAGCCTACGGATTGAGAAATTCGTAATGATAGAGGGGGAGAATGTGAAGCATCGTTCATTAAACGACTGCTCATTACTCACCTCAGTCTAACGGTGTTAGCCAAGCGCAAACCCATACGCCTAAATTATGTAGGGCAAGGCGATCCTTCATCGCTAATGCGATTCTCAACGAACTCCGCATAAGGATAAGGATAAGGATAACTCTCCGTGTGAGACATGGAAAGGATCTCACATACAAAAGTTGTGATGTGGGATGGCTTGGTAGAAGTTGGACTACCGAGACAGTCAAGTTCGACCTAAGATCGTAGATTGCATATCCACCGGATCCGTAAATAACGAGTGCTGATCGCCTCTTGGCATTAAAGAATGCTGAATTCTTTTAAGATTGCTTTCCTTGAAAAAGGAAAAAGGAGTAATTGCTCAAGGTTAACAAGAACCCGCGAGGGCCTGACTGTCCGGAACTAGACGTTCCGTATCTTCGAGACTCGAAAGTTGCTTGGCTATCCGGAACTTAATAATCCGATCCGCAGAACTCGGGGATTCTAGATGTTGAACCAAGACGGAGCAAAGAGGGGACAAAGACTTGTTCCAGTCCTTCTAGCTTGTATGGTTGAGAACGAACCATGAACAATTAACAAATAATTGTTATCTCCAAAAACGCCGCTTTGGAAAGAAGCTAAAGGGCGAAATAGATTCCATATATAGAACCATACTTGTGTAATGGTTAATCTTCTTCCGGAAAAGAACCTTTGGGTTGTAAAATGTGCTCCCCTCGTGAGTAGCTTAACATCCAGGGCCATTGTAGTCTTGCGTGGCATGGATGTTGAACTAGCCTTCCCAACCGGAGAGTTGGAAGAAGAGAATCGAGTTAGTTTGTTGAACTGTTGGGCTTCTTCCGAACTTTCGCCTTGGTCCCGAAATGTTTACATTTTAGTCCCGAAAGTTTCGATAAAAACGAAACAATGAATCGACCACGAAACATTGTCTCTCGAAGTTAGAAAGCCAACAGTTGGAAAACCAACGCTGCGAGAGTGAAAATCATATTGAAACAAAGTCTCGATATGAAAGATATGTGTATCACGAGATGACTTCTTAGGAATTGGATTTCTAAGACATCTAACGGATCGGTCAATAGTTGACGGTCTCGTTGAAGCCACCAATGGATATGAATCATAGAACCGATTGGAATCATGGTGCACCCATAGACAAGGAGCGATATGCACAGTGTCACGTGTAGTTCAATGTATTGAACACACTACAACCGACCTCAGTATCGTCCTACAAACATATTAGTTGAACAAAGGTTCACTGATGATCTTAATACATGATCAATAGAAGGCGTTAAGTCGGGTATGACGATATCTTAATTATTCGCTTATCTACGGATTATAGTATTCTCGATGTCCAATGGCGGTTACGAGAGAACACCGTGATGATGCAAATGGACATCGGATCCGAAGAACACCAAAGCCACAAGTAAATGTATATGGTGGTTCTTATAAAATCCTCTAAGCAAACTTGCATCGGCCGATTCATGATGGAATCGGAGTTTATCGCTTTATACAAAGCATGAAAGAAGTTAAGTAACTTCACGGCTCCTTAGAGGACGTCCTTACTTGGGAGAAACCCGTACCTTCAAAGCGGCTATACACGTGGCTAGCCGGTCGGCTTCGGGAAGGACACGGATGACGGCGTACGGACATATCTGTCGGGATCTGTCGGAGACATAAGACCGTATGGCGCTTGATCATCACGGGTGTCACTTCCTTGTTTACAAACTAAGGGACTACCCGGAGATCAAGTGTTCTGCTGTCTAGGGAATGGGCTTAAAACCCAAAATATACGGACCAATACGGTGGAAACCCAACCTTACGAACCGGAGATCCCGGTAATTTGGTTCAATGGGAAAACTAAGTTGTAAAGGTTCGGTTGATCGCTTCGGTGGAAGCATGAGCACTTCGGATAGTGATTTCGAAAAAAAACACCAAATCCAAAGTCGTTCCCGCGATAGACGTTAAGTGCTATCTGCAGTATGGGTAAAGGTTAAGTTTTGAGAACTCCGTAATGATCCTCAACAATTGAGGTTAGGTCTTTGGGAAACTTTTAATGGTTCCTAACACTTGTGAAGTGGGGTATAGCAGATACCTTGTAGGAGACCACCTATTTAAGTGCGAGGACGGGCCGCCTCAAATTGAACGCACTTAAGAATCCAAGACGTTGTCCATGGCCAAAACGGACAAAACATTACGAAGAAGAGAGTAAGGGAATTTGTTGTGTTGGTACCGTTGTCTTGGCTTACACTAAACACCGACGGTTCAAGACATCACGTTCACCGCGCGATAAGTAAGTCCGATGGTATTCAACTATGGAAGGTTCAAAGTCGAGGCTACCTCTCCTTATGCAACATCGGTCCGCCGAAATATTGCTTTGGAAATGAAAAGACACCATGTGAGTGCGCCAAAATCTCTTTCAAGAGGGGATTGTTGGAAATTTGCCTTTGGCGGGAGTTGCGACCGACCAACTTTAACGGCTTAAACACTAGTGTAACGTATGTTGGAGAATCCGGTTCTTCACACATGCATGATCTACTAAGTACGTAGATAACCGTAGGGCCAAGAATCGTCAAATTTCATTGAGAAATGAAAGAGATATTGGTTCACGAAGTAAGGTGTTTGAAGCATGGAAAGTGTGGTATTGTGTGTAATTCTCCCTCATCGGTAGAGGAAGAAAGAATTGTTGTGTATATAAGATTCGAAATTGGTTTGGGGTTTGGGACCCCAAGGGGTATCCCATGTGTTTAAAGGAGGGAGGACCTAGATGTGCTTCGGTTCGAGGAAAGACCACACGCGCGCGCCGCCGCCGCCCGTCCCGTCCGGTCCGTTCCGGTTCCGAGTTCTCGGGTTCTCGGGTCGTGGGCCGTGGCCGTGGGCCTTCGATATAATCTTTTTGGGCCGAAAAACTTTGCCGGAAGTACGGTTTGATCCCGAAGTTTCGGATGTACGATTTGGACCGAAAATTCTTTCGGATGTACAGTTTGGTCCCCGAAGTTTCAAGATGTACGTTTGGTCCATCAAGTTTCCGAATCCGGACATCAAAGCGGTTGCCAAGCACTCAATTCAGCCATTTATTTTGGCTGAATTACTCCTCCTATAATGGCCAAATCCGTTGGTCTTTCACCATTTATGTTGGTGGCTTTACTACCTCCATAATGGCCATTATTTGGCTATTATGGAGGCGCTTTTTCAGCCCCTCCCTCACCTATATAAACACCCCCTTACACCATTGTTGAGCACTAAGAATGACCAAGGAGAACACCAAAAACAAGTGCACGAAAATACACAACCGGAAATAGTTTTCTTCCTACAACTTCCAAGCATCATTTCGTTACTCAATATTCTTCACGGTAGCTCTTGAGTTTCCTTTGCTCAAGGGTTCCATTGTTGTTTTATCTTGGGAGACAAATTGTCCAGGACGTATAAAGGATACATACGGGGCAATATTGTCTTAAGGACAGAGTGCCACACTCGACTCAGCAAAAACTGTTTCCATTTTTCCGTCTTCTACAAACTGGAATTTTCAGTTTTTCTTGTGTAACAATTGTAATTTCAGATTTCATGTTGAATTATTGAATCTCTGTTTATCCTTTTGAATACTTGTAATAGTTATATACTTTCCGTACTGCTTTATAAAGTACCATAGAGCAAAAACTCCCAACAAGTAATACTGCAATCCGTAAAAGTTACTTCAATATACCATTTGTTGCAATTTTAATGAATTTCTACACATAAATATGAAAACTACGCCCAACTCTACTTCCGGCCTGCACCAACATGATGTTTTGTCAGGCAAACGCAACAAAATTCCCTCCGGATATAGATCAAATAATTGGCAATGATATGCACGTACTGTTAAGAACTTAAATAAGACCTTAATCTTCTTTTATTGCTGCTTTAGATTTTGTAAGACTAGAATTTAGAAAAGGATTTGAGTAGTTTTTTGTGTGTGCATGTAAAATGTGATTTACTTGGCAAATTATTTTTTGTTACTCGAAACTGTCTCCTTTCTTTCAATTTATTTGTCTTACTTTAGTTTTTAATCTGTTTAAAAAGAATATCACATTTATATATTTTGCAAGTTCTTAATTGTAATAACTTATCTTCATTTTAGCCTTAATGACACTTTCTTTTAAAATGACATGTTTAAGATTTCAAAGATGCAAATGTATTAGTAGATTGGGGATGTCAAATTCTGATGTTTTGTTTGTACTGTAAATTCTTAATTTGGTAAATAAAATACTTACTTATCAAAAAAAAAATACATATGATGTTTTTGGTATATCGAGCACATTTGAAAGTCATTATTTATATTATAATATTTCATGATACAAGACTTCATATAATATTAGTTCGATCATTTTTTGGATCCCATTCATATCAATAGCTTAATGCATCAGATTATCCTTTTTCATATTTCATCACCAATCAAATGAAGACACATCAAATGTACCGGAGGAAGTATATATTTTATACTCCTATTGATTATCAACTAAAAAATTTCTTTTAAAAGTAAGACGTACTATTTAGAAGGAGTCAATAAGAATTGTGGTCAGCATATTCATAATAAAATTAGTGGAACACAGTATTAACTGGTCTTAAATTAACCTAACACAAGCTGTAATTTTCTAGATTAAAGAATTCCGACCAAAGTGACACATGTTTAAAAATAGCAATTAAACGTGTCCTCTCAATATAACCATAATAGGCAAAAGAGACTTTGAAATGTGGCAGAATTGACCACTAATTAAAAATTATTTTCCGCGCCTAGCGGTGCTGTAGTAGCCAAAGGGAAAACGTTAACCTTCAAAAACAACGGAAAACAAAAACTGAATGGACCACTTTCGGCTGTGTCAACTCATATATTATTAGTTTGATTGAAAGCAAAATATCATAAGGAATGAAATATGTTTTAAGGAGGTATTTGGACATGAGATTTGAATTTTAAATTGAAGGTGTGACTTGAAATTTGTGTTGTTTATGATATTTTGAATAAAATTTTAACTTCAACTTGAAATTTTAATTTTAAATACAACAACAATGACAAATTCAATATAATTTCATGAGTGATTTCAAATATCAAAATAAATTAAAAGGTAGAATTTCAATTTCAAATGTGATTTCAACTTTTTAAGAATTCAAAACTTGAATCATAATTTTAAAAAGACTTAATATTATTGCAAAAGTAATTACACAAACTTCCAAATGACTACCCTGCTCAATCCAGTCAAGTTGCGGCTATCTCAATCCGTCGTAGGCGAGAGTTTTCTCTAGGAGCACCATCATTTGCGACAACAAAATTCTTTGACGGTAATTTGGGTAATTTTTTAGTAATAATTTTCACAAATTATAGTTTTTTCATAATTATGAAAAAAAGTAATACTTTCTTATTTTTGAAATTCAAATTGTCCAAACATAATTTCAACTTAGCAGAATGCATAAACGACCTCTTGAACTTATCATGATTTTCCATCTAGGCATTTCAATTATTCCATGACCTATTATTTATTAAGACACTTTATGTATGTCCAAAAAATGATTATTGAGCACTTTATGCTGACATGGCAAGAGAATGTATTTTTATCTCTTGTTAGGCTCGTGAATTGGAAATCCAGAACTTAAATGACCCAAAAATTAAGAAAGTGAAGCAAAATACCTTAAAAGTGTGACAAAATTATCTTTTGCACAATAATTTTCTGCGCAAAAAGACTCAACCGTAACGGCACGGTTAAGTCATTTTGAGCAGAAAATTCCTATGCAAAAGGGGTATTGTAAACTCTAGCAACCCACATTTTTTAAAATGACACTTTTAGTCCAATTACGCAATAAATTAATGTGTTTTACAATCAATCATTCATCTACTCATTTGTACTTGATTTAACATGACATTATGACAATTATAGCAAGAACCCATCAGTTTTTCTATTTAACATAAATTTTGAATGAGGTAAAGACTCATCCATTTTCAAAGTTTAAGTCATCAAAATTTCAAGTTCTTGAAAAAACTGTCCAACTCCAAAGTTCATAAAAAATTGCGTCTCCTCCTTCAACTGTTAAGGTTTCTTTATTTTGGGAAGGAGAGATTCTTCATGATCATAATACTGTTCGTTATAGTATTCAACCAAAACACCATGTTACGTTTCCAATTAATTTGGATTACTCAACATTACTCATTACCATACACAAAAGTATGAAAGTTAGTAAGGGTGAGTTTGCATTATTTGTAATAGGCAAATATCCAATATCTATTTCACTGAAAGGTTTAGTGCTTTATGACGAGTGAAATATCATTGATGATGAGTGAATATTTGAGGGCCCCTGAAGAATATAGGGGCTTAATTACCCTGAATATTCTTGAAATATATGTTGAAAAATACCTATCAGTCGTAGTGAAATATTGGTCAGAACTCGTTAGGAAGTCTCAAAAATATCGACTTTGCCTCGTCCTCAAATCCCTCAAGTCCAACCTACTCATGGTAACACTTATACAGACATGAGTTCTTATGGAGACATTTTGACTGGTCAAATATCGCTCAAAACTTTAAGCCAGCAATTTAATCAAAATTACGGGAAAAATTGGTAAATATTCAATTTTTTCATTATTGTTTTGTGTAGTAGCACATGTTTATTATATGTATGGTAATAGTAATTTTTTATATTTTTTTTAGGAGTTATACTCCTAATATGAGTAATATTGAGCAATCCCCCCAGTCCGGATGGAGAAATCATGTCGGAACATCTCCACCATTAAGTTTCGGTGCAGTTGATTATTATCGGTAAGTATACTTTTTAATAATTAAATAATATAAGTGATTTGATGTTTAGTATTTCAATACTTGAATTTGCCTATGTAGTGAAAATTACTCAAAAAATGTGCTAGTGGTACCAAATATTGATTTCGGTGCAGTTGATCTTTTTTCAAACCCCAGCAATATTGATAATTATCGGTAGGTTCAGCATCTTGATATTGAATAATTCATATACATTATGATTTTGGTATTTAAAATATGTTATCTATTTTTCGTGTAGGAAGATGCTTTTACTAGATGGTGATGATTATTTATTCAAATCATATAGAAACATCATCGAGTGATAGCGATGATATGTCGAATTCATTAGTATTCGATGATGATGAAATAAATATATCAGATAGTGAGGTTGATATTCATCCTCATAGGCAAGAATAACATTTACTAGAAATGATGCAAAGTCGACCACACCAGCAAGAATCGATGGCAGAAAGCCCAATTCACCAATAAGAATCGGTTCCACGAGCATCCCCAATCCAGTGGCATTCTGACGTGATTCCATATCTTGATAATTTTCAAGGTCGTCCTGATGTCTTTGTCTTTACTAGGGATGATGATCATATTCGCCAAGCAATGTGGAAAGCATCAGACGATCTTGTAAAAGGTGATGTAGAACTTGCAAAAGGCATGATTTTTTCCTCCAAAAAGAAACTGCAAAGAGCCATTAAAATTTATAGTATCAAAGAAATAAGGGAGTTTAGAGTTGATGATTCAACCCGAAAGCTGTGGCGATTGGTTTGCAGACGTGAGTATCAAGGTTGTCAATGGATGCTTCGGGGTAAGAAGACTCATTATGGTATGTGGACTATCTCAAAATTTTGCTCACGTCACACTTGTGATATGGATGACTATCAAGCAGATCATTTTAATCTAGATACAAATATGATTGCTCAAGTGTTAGTTGTTGACATTGTCGAAATACCAAGGTACCTATTCGATGAAATTCATTTTAATTTTGACATCAAATAAATTATCATTGCTAAATATTGTTTATTTAAACTTGTCCGGGTTCCCCATCAAAGAATGCATTAGAACAATTTTGAGAGTATATCGCAAAATGATAAGCATGAGAAAGGGATATCTCGGCCCTAGGCACGCTTTTGAGATAATTTATGATACATGAGAGGGCTCTTTTCAGAAGTTGTTGAGGTATATGGCAGCTCTACAACACTTCAATCTGGTATTGTTGTAGAGTGGAAGCTAAACACCCAATCTGGTGTGCCCGGTAATATTTTTAATTTTGTGTATTAGAAATTCAAATCATGCAATGATGGTTTTGCTCATTGCCGGCCATTAATATCCATAGACGGCACACATGTGTACGGGATATATGACATCAAGCTATTGATTGTACATTATAACCTCGATAAATGAATACCCTCAGGATCAGAAAAAATATTCATTTAGCGAGGTTATTTATTTATCGATAAATGAATATTTATTCATTTAGATGGTATTTTTATATTTTTTATATTTTTTTCTTATGATTAGTACTTTTACATTTAATGTACAAATGTACCTAAAGAGTAATGGTCAAAATTCTTATGAAAAACTTAATTACATTCATTTTCTTTAGTCTCTAGATTAGGAATACATGCACTATATGTGTGGACTAAGTACAATGTACTAGCATTCATGTACTAATAAGATTGTATGTATAGAATACTTAGAGTCTAAGAAAATATACTTAACCTACACTACAAACTATATATAGTTCTAAAATCTTAGTTTGATAAAGAATCCATACTACTGTATCTTTCTTAATCTTCAATTTAATGACTTCCAATCATCACTCAAAAATCAATAACAAAAACAACTTTAACCGACCAGATAAGGAGGGTCATATGCGAGCATAAGAAGGAACATCCAAGTATTAGCCAAAAAGATATGCACGCATGGGTGAAACAAAAGTTTGATTTGGTTAATAGTCAAACCACAATATCAAATACTCTCAAAAGATTGTCTGAATATTTGTCGGAGGAGATGAAAAATAGTGATGTTAAGAGGCACAAGTCAGCTAAGTACTCTGATTTAGAGAAAACTTTATATGAATAGTTTCTTCAAAGACAAGAGAAAGTGAATATGACAGGAGAAATGATCCAAAGTAAAGCAAAAGAGTTTTTGCAGAAAATGTATGGTGAAAACAATTGCAAGATTCGGTCTGAAGAAATTGATGTTCCTGAAGTAGAAGTTGGCAAATTAGAAGAAGAGATCCAAGGATTAATTGATGTCATTTCTAATTTACGCTATAGAAATGTGATGAACGTCGAACATCTTTTGTACTATCCTAACGAAAATGATGCAGTTATGGAATTGCCTACAGACGAAGAAATTATTGAGTCTGTACTAAATGATGAGAATGATCTTGAACCAGATGATAGTAGCGTCATACCAAATGTGTTATCAAAAGAGGTCTTTCAAGCAGTAGTCACCATACAAAATTACTTGCTACAACACGAGAAAAATATTCCAGAAATTGTGCATGCATTACAAAAAATTAAAGATGGGATGCATTTTGGTAGAAGGAAAAAACAAACAACTTTAGATGCATTTGGTTAGGAGAAATGACTTCTTATATGAACATTGTTGATTGAATGAAATATTTTCGTTTATTATATATACATATTTTTTATGAAATTTAGTGATTATTCATTTATGTTTATATGGGGCCTTTAAGGACTCAAATTTTTTTATTCGTTAATGCATTTAGCGAGGTTATTCATCTAGCTCATTTTCCCAAGTCGGGACCGGAGAAAATTATTCATTTGGCGAGGTTATTCATTTATCGAACATTCATTTATTGAGGTTATACTGTAGTAGGAATGGATGCCAATGGGTCAATATTTCCTCTTGCTTTATCCATTTCCGCTAATGAGAGCAACGACACATAGGGGATATTTTTGACATATTTGATACAATACGTTATTAAGGATCGAACGAGCATATGCGTGCTATCTGACCGAAATACGGTATATTGAACAGTATGTTTCATTTAGAGGGGTGGAAACCTCACTTTGCTTATCATCGCTATGATTTAAGGCATATAAAGACAAATTTTCAGATGGCCTTTAGAAACAGCACACTAAACAAATGAATGTGGGCAGCTGCAACAGAGCATCAACATTTTTTTTACGGATGAAGATGATCAAAACAGCGAATGGTGGAAGCATATGAGTGGTTGAAGGCAATCCCTGTTGACAAATGGACATTACATACGGACGAAGGCAGAAGATGGTGAATGCTAACAACAAACAGCTCGGAGTCATTCAATGGTTTGCTAAAATCAGCACGGGGGCTGCCCGTTCCGGCAATGGTGTAAATGACTTTCAAGCAAGTTGTGGAGCTGTTTGTCGATAGAAAAAAAAACATGCCAAAACCATATTAGCAGATAATGGAAAATAAATGTCAAATCCTTCAAAATTATTCGAGCATCATAGAAAAAAATGTGAGCAAGACGGGTTCTTATCAAGGTCGGGGAGGCAACACTCATAGCATGTATGAGATTACAAAAACATGCACTTGTGGTAAGTGCAATCATACTTCATGCCGTGTTCTCATGCCTTCAAGTGTTTTGAGACAAATGGAAAGATGACATCAAATTATGTGGTATCGGAATACATCATGCAAAGTTATCTTAAAACATATGTCGATCGTTTCTACCCACTTGGTGATGAGGCTTATTGACCGAAAGCGTCATTTTCTATAATTGCTAACAAACAGTATATCCGTAAATTGTGTGTTAACGCACGAACTCAAATTTCCAATTAAATGGATGTTCCGGATAGGACATACTGTCGAAAATGCTCGATGTGTAAGGAGTTTGTCCATGATAAGTGTTTGTGTCCCCTACAGAAATGTGATTGAGGTATCTATCGTGCTGCAAATACTTCTTATAGTGCAAGTACCTATGGTGGTGCAAGAACTTCTCGTGGTGGAAGAACCTCTCGTGGTGGAAGAACCTCATGATTTTATGAATGTATTTTATGATTTTACTTCTTCTTGATGTATTCGAACTGTCTTGAATTATGAATTTTAAGTATTTTTCTTCTTGTCCGGAATGATGTATTATATTTTTTAATGAAGCATCTTGAATTAAGCATTTTATCATCAAGAAAATTCTATTGAAAATTTTCATAAAATACAAAAATTAGAAAAATAAATTAATCTTCATCACTTTCTAGAACCACCTCATCGTCGTCATCATTTCATCAACCTCCTTACTTGCATTCTATTCTTCATCTTCTTCCCCTTCATTTCTTAATAATAATGAAGATAGAACATAAAATCTCATATGTGAATGCATTTTTTTTTGTAATTGACCGGATCAAATTTTTAGTGTATTTTTTTTGTATTTGATTGGAGATTGAACCGGAATCCATGGATTCTTCTCCTTGTATATTATATCTGAGTGTATTCGTCATTTTTAGTGTATTTTTTTGTATTTTACCGGAAGTCATGACTTTTTCTCATTCTTGTATCTCAGATATGAGTGTATTTGAATGTATTTCATCATTTTTTTTAGTGTAAATATAAGTTAATGTATTTGACTGGTTGTATTTTTGGGTAAACTAAATATATTTGATTGTATGTGTTGTTTGAATGATCTATATACAACCAAATACAGTAAAAAAAAAATGATACATCAATATAAATACGATAAATGTATAGCTCCGTCGTGTATTTAAATGCATTGGAATACAATCATTTTGAATACATATGTATTCAGAGAAATTAAAGTTGCATGTATTCAAATACACTCAAATACAGTGAATTTTCCATAAACTAGTTACGAATTGTAAATTGATAAAAGGTAGCTACTAATTGTTAACAACCCTTAAAATGTAGTTATTCCTCTAAGTTGCCCTAAAATATGGGTACTCATATATGTGACTTCCTAGACCCAATAATAATTCATTTTTCTCAAAATAGAACAAAATGTAAATTTGAGGAAAAATAATTTTCGGATCGATAAAAAACACATCAACGCACCCCAACCCCCAATCCACTTTCCACCACTCATCCCAACACCTACATCTACCCCTCTCCCCTAGCCCCCTACCCTGCACCCACCCCCTACCCCTGCTCCCTACACCCCCATCCATCTATACGCCACCACTTACTCCCCCTCTCCCCTTCCAACCTCCCCCACCCCACTACCACCCCCTGCACCTCCCAACCCCCTTCCCACATTTTCTATTTTATATAATTTATCTTACTTTTATAAAATTGTTCACCTCCCAACCCCCCTTCCCACATTTTCTATTTTATATAATTTATCTTACTTTTATAAAATTGTTTTATAAAAAGTGGAAAAAAATTCTTACACACACCCTACCCCCACATTTTTTATTTCATATATTTTATTTTTATAAAAATATTATAAAAAATAAAAAAATTCTTACCCCACACCTACCCCTACCCCCTATTCCCGTCACATTTTTTATTTCATAAACTTTATTAAAACTCAACTCATTTTTGTTCAAATCATTTTCAACCAAATCAAATCCAACCAAACCACCCATTTGTCAATCCTAGTTTCCTTGTATATGAAGAAGTGACAACATTACTTATGTATTTTCTGGTGGAACTCCGACAATATGATGGTGGAAAAATGAAAACAGTTATTCCCTTCGTCTCATTTTAAGTGTATTAGTTTGACTTGACACGAAGTTTAAGAAATAAATGAAGATTTTTTATTCTTGTGATCTTAAATTAAAGATGTGCATAGTTATTTAGATCTTATGATCTGAAACTTGTTGTATGATGTTGGAATTTAAAAACTTATTAAATATAGTTTTTTTTGAAACATATCAAAAAAGACGGTAAAACACTTACATTGAGATGAAGAAAATATTTGGGTATTAAATGAGAAGAAGAAAAGGAAAATGAAATAGCCACATGTTGCCAGTTCATTTGTTTGTTTGCCACATCGGCAGTGTGTTAACTTCACGCGCCTTATTTTTTCTAGAGGACTGCAACGAGGTGCTCAACTGGCACATTCTGAGTATCTGATAGGTCACATTATTAATTGAAGTGTTCAAATGGAAAATAGTTACAAGTTTAAAGTGCTGTTTATATATTTGGTCTTTCAACTTCAAATCAATCCCTACCCAAATAATAATTTTAAATTCATGTCCCAATCCCTACTAAACTTGCGGTTTGTTTCAAATCAATCCGTTTTAGGTGTCTTTTTAGAGTGTGGTTGTCAGACACCTGTTAAAAAAATTAACTAATTACACTAATTAAAGAAGAAATAATACCTTTATTTTATATTTTGAGATTCATTTTGGACTATGCTAGATCACTTAATATTTATGTAGCTATATAATTTTTGAAAGTTCTAAAATATACTATATGACAATCGAATGGTTATAAAAAATTATCACTAAAGATAAAATAAAAAAAGTTTAAATTAATATTTTTTTAAATATAATTTATTTTATTTACAAAATTATTGCAATAAATTAGAACAAAAACAAAGTATGTCTATCCAAGTGTGTGACCATGTCATCATCACCTGACAAACGTCCATGCAGGTTTCTTCTAGATTCTAATTTATGGTTTCTTTGAAAAAAGAACAAACCATTTATTTATTTTACACACAACATCTTCCAGAAACGTGAATCGGGTCGAGCGGGGGCCCAACCCTATGGGCTGGGATGGACGGCACTTGGAAAATTCAAGGCCTGGTCGGTCATGAACCCAGGTCCAAGCTGGTCAACTGATCACAAGTTCACAACATAGACTTATACATACGTACAGCTTCCAGTACAGATTGTTAGATATCTCATCTCATACGTTTAAAACTGACATCATACTAGGCGGTGGATAGTCAAGAATTTGGCGAAGAGTGTGCAAATTTAGATGGCTCCGTGCATAATTATAGGAATGGAAATGGGAAAAGAGATCTTGTCAACCTTAGAATGTTTGTTTGACGTAAACTAATTCAATACTGTAACTTTTTCTTTCAAAGAAACGTTTTTCATTAGATGGCAAAAATGATTTCCTTACTCTAAAGCGGAAACTACTTTTCTTCGTAACTTTCTTCATTCTTAATTTCATATTAATGCTACAAATAACATTAATGATATAATTATCAGTCTTTAATTTTAAAAAAACTATCTACTATGCCCCTTTTTCACCCCAAATTTAAAAAGGTTTTTAAAAGTTTTTCCATTTGAAGTAACGTTTTTTAAAAGAATTTTTTATTTAGCGAAATCGACACTTGGATTGAATTTTGATATTTCAGGTCACATTTTATTTTAAACCATAATTAAAATGAAGGTTTGACTCCTCAGTAATTGATCCGCGAAAGTGAGAAGATCAATAACAAAATTTTGTTAATCTGGGGATGATATTAGGCATTCCAACTCCGTGGTTTTAGCACGATCACTTTATTTACTTATACATGATTTAAAATAGTTTTTGGATAAATTGTGCTTATTTGGCTTAATTTGCCGATGATTCGCTTTTTTGAGTGAAATTTGACTACAGTTAACTAAGACATGCAACTTCGACCTTAGCTTCGATATACACCGGTCAAGAAATGTAATCCCGATCTTAGCTTCAACATACACCGGTCAAGACGTATAATCACGGCCTCAACCTGCATATCACACCTAAAGCTCGAGCCTACTTGTCTTGATTAAACTAATTATTCTTTTATAAAAGTGTTTGGGTCAAGACGCATAATCGTGACCTTGCCCTTCCATTTACATGTCCTTATCTAAGACATGCAAGTTCGACCTCAATCAAGTCCATATATTATTCGCGCCTTCATTCGGCCTATAGCTTTGATTATCGGATTAGTCGTCCAACTTTGTTATGAAAGAATGGACCAACCTTTGACAAGCTTTGGAGAAAATGGGCCAGCATGAAGGCTTTAATGCCTTGGGACTTGAAGAAATAAACTTCTTTCTGGCCCATATGCATTGACAGGCCTCACATTATTAACAAGAGTTAAACTTTTATTGTTAATGATTAAACAAGTGACTTTTATTAACCTCTATATATATATATATATATATATATTAACCCCTTCCTAGGAGCTCCCCTTTTGCTTTATTGGTGACTCGAATCCACAACCTTCAAATTGGAGGTGGAGGGTGCTTACCATCTGAGCAACCCCACTTGTCAATTAAACAAGTGACTTAATTAACTTATAGTTGCTAGATTATTATTTAAAATGAAATAGATCAAATTCTTTATTGAAGAAATTGCATGGTTTTCCCTTCAAATTGGTTGGTCTTTAATTTTACCCCTTCAAATGGAACTTATGCTTAGCGGGGCATAAGTTCTTTAAGGGATCCGGTATAATTTGTTTCGGATCCCTAAAACTTATGCCCCGCTAGACATAAGTTCTATTTGAGGGAATACCAGCACAAAATAGAGACAAAGGTGCAAATGATCCATTCTTATTCAGTTTGGCCCAAGCAGTGGTGACTTACCTGAATTAATAGCATGTTTGACCAAACTTCTAAAATCAGCTTATTTTCAAAATTAATTTTAAAAAAAGTATTTTAGGTGAAAAACAGTTTGTGTTTGGCCAATTAATTTTAAAATCACTTTTGAGCAGCAACTAGTGTTTGGCCAAGCTTTTAAAAAGTGTTTATAAGTGTATTTTTCTCAAAAGTATTTTTCAGAAAAGTGCTTTTGGGCAAAAGCTATTTTTTAGCTTCTGAAAAATTGTTTCTGCTACTCCAAAAAATTTTTCGGTGCCAGAACTTTCTCAGGTTTCAACATGTCAAGCGAAACCACAAAGGGAGAGATAGACCTACCGGTGGATGCTATGAGAGTCATAAAGGTAACAAAATTTTATGTCATTGACAGTGATATGAGGTATAACGCTATATTTGGGAGGTCGTAGATACATGACATGAAGGCAGTCTCATCAACATTACACATGTTGGTGAAATTCCCAACACCGGAGGGGATTTAACAGATTAAGTGAGAATAGCCCGTTGTTAGGGAGATGTACGCCATAAAGGAACCAGAGGCAGCAACAGATCCTAAATAGCAACTACAGAAAGCGGAAGCCCGCATCAGAAGGTGTCCATCAGGTTCCGCCAGTGGAAGCATAATCAACTTATCCAAAAGAGGAATTTTCAGACCGATATCATGTGCCTAGATATTTCTAGGTATCGGACGAGTCAGATGTCACAAAATCCATAGTAGAAGAGCTTGAGCAGATAGTTATGCATAAGGAAACTCCTGGCAGGAAGGTATACCTGGGCACGAGATTAATCCCGGAGCTCAGGGATTTAATTCTTAATTATCTTTCAGCTAAATGTGATTGATTTGCATGGTCACACAAGGATATGACAGGCATCCCTCCAAAAGTTGCTAACTCATAAGTTGGTCCTGGATATTTGTTTCCCTCCCGTGCGGTAGAAGAAGCGGCCAATCACCGAACTCCGCAACAGGTTTGTAAAAGAAGAGATAGCTTGATTACTTAATATAGTGTCAATCCGGGAGGTAAAATACCCGGATTGATTAGCAAACGTAGTCATAGTACCTAAAAAGGGGAATAAAATTAGGGTGTGCATTGATTATAAGGATTTAAATAAGGCGGGCCCAAAACACCCATTTTCGTTGACGAACATAGATCAAATGATCGATGCTACGACTGGACACAAGATAATAAGTTCCCTCGATGTGTATTCTGGGTATAACCAAATAAGGATGCACTCGGAAGACCAAGATAAAACATATTTTCTAACTACTTTCGGCACTTATTGTCATAATATTATGCCTTTCGGATTAAAAAACACCGGAGCTACTTATCAAAAGTTAGTATACAAAATATTTGAAAAATAAATAGGAAAAAATATGGAAATATATATAAACGATATGCTTGTTAAGAGTCTTCGTGCAGAGGAGCATTTAAGATATTTGCAAGAAACTTTCGAAGTTGTAAGGAAATTTAATATGAAGCTCAACCCCGAGAAATGTGCTTACGGGGTGGGTTCCGGAAAATTCTTGGGTTTCTTGGTTTCTCAAAGAGGAATCGAGATAAAATCCGACAAGATAAAATCCATCGATTATATATCGGACACGCTTGAAGACGTAAAAGCGGTATATCAATTGATCAGGCGTGTGACAGCTCTAAGCAGGTTTATCTTTCGATCATTAGAAAAATGCCACATGTTCTTCTCACTTCTAAAAAAGAAGAATGACTTTGTATGGACGCCCGAATGCCAGCAAGCCCTACGGGACTTGAAAGCTTACTTGTCCAGTACTCCGCTTATGTCAAATCCAAAGGATGGAGAACAACTGCTCATATACCTCGCGGTCTCAGAGGTAGCGGAAGTGCAGTTCTGGCACGGGAAAAGGAAAGTACATAATTTTCTATTTACTATGTAAGTAGAGTAATGTCAGGGGCCGAAACCCGATATCCATTACTCGAAAGCTTGACTTTTGCTTTAGTAATGTCATCGCGAAAGCTTCAACCATATTTTCAGTGCCACCCTATTGATGTAGTAACTACTTTTCCACTTAAGAATGTGTTACATAAGTCCGAACTCTCAGGGTGTTTGGCTAAATTGGCGGTAGAACTAAGTAAGGGTATCAAAACTATTCTTAAAACCGACCGAACCGAACCTAACAGAATCGAATTAGGTAGATTTTTTATTTCATAAGAAAAAAAAATATACCAAACCGAATAAATAAATAATATATTTTATAATTTTAAAATTTATATATATATATATATATAGTATATATATATATATATATAGGTCAATTTTAAAAAAATGCCACATGTTCTTCTCACTTCTAAAAAGGAAGAATGACTTTGTATGGACGCCCGAATGCCAGCAGGCCCTAGGATTTAGTATTGTTTCTCAGCTTACTTCTTCTTAATTATATTTATTCAACAAAAAAAAAAAAAAAATTGCACGAAGCTATGTTTTGAGACTTTCTCTTCTGTTTTCTACCCCTTTAAACTTTTTAAATTCAAAACATTAATACAAGTAGACAAACATGTTAAACTATTTAAAAAGTTTAAGGATTGATATATGAGGCCAAAAGTTATTTCTATTGTATATGAATCAATAAATATCATATAATCAGGGTAGTTTATACTGAAAAGAAGAGGAAACAGAATAAAGAATTGTATACTTTATATGTTATATTAAAACTTATTATTATTTTAATAAGGTGATTTCAAAGAAATAACCGAAAATTAACCTAACCGTACTAATACCAAAGAAAAACTAAGAGGATTGACACGATTTCGAAAAGTCTAATTTTGGTTATATTTGTAAATTAATAAAAAATTTGGTATGGTATAATTTTTTAAAAATAACCGACCGAATCGTACCATTGACACCCCAATGATAATAAATCTTTATCATTACGAGCATAAAAACGTGTGTTGTCATAAATATATCAAAAAATTCGTGCCATAATGAACATGAGACGTCCTCTACTACAACACCATTAAAAATAAGGGGCCTCTTTTATTAAAAACCTTAACAGAAAATAAGAAGTTAAGGGTCCGGTTACTTAAAGTACTTGAGTTCTAAGTTGACCGGAATCAATGTAAGTCTGAAACCAACTGCAAAGGCCATGAGAAGCCCCAATAGTGGACGAAAAAATACATCCTTCAGAATAAATTCTAGTTTGATAGAAAATTGTCAAAAAACTTTCAAGGCTTAGAATTGGTTAATTATAAAGCGAGTTTTAAATTATTTCTCAAATTATTAAAAAATAATGAAGTCATAATCATCAGATAGCGGAAAAGGAAATTCGTTCATATTGCGGAAAAGATTAAATGAAAACATTAGTCAAATTGTGGAAAAGAAAATTCGCTCATTCATATTTTTACTGCACTGAAACCAACCCGGTTACAAAAGATAACAATCGGGCCCAAAAGTGACCCGGTGACAGTAAAAAAATAAGCGTGAAAGGTTACGATACGCTCGCTTCATGGTCCGTCGGGGGTGTTTTCAAAAATCAAAGTAACCAATAGTAACAAGTTCTAAGAAATTGGGGCTGAAGGAGATAGTTTTGAGGCCGATGCTCCGGGGGCGTTATCTGAGGCAAATGACATGTTCACTTGAGAAGGAGAGGCTTCAACTCTCGGGAGGACTTCACCATCTCCTCCCCCTCCGGATAACACATTGTCTTCTTCCATGGGGAGGGTATTATCGGGACTATCTGCTAAAGCCAATTCCAATTGTCTGGCCTTTGCAATCACTTCATCAATGTCAACAAGTCCAACCTTCACAACTTTCAAGGCTTTCCGGAGCATCATATAGCCACTTCATACAACCGTTTCTAACCATAGACAGAGTATAACTGTCAATAGTAGCCTGGATTTCCTCTTCTGCAGAATTAATAGCCTGGGTGAGTTTAGAGCTAGTTGAATGGAGGAGCTCATTGGCTTGAGTCAGTTCGGCAATAGTCTCCTGTTGCTGTTCGTTCTAAATTGTCACAGCAGATAGACGTGTCCTCGATGATTGATTTTTCCTTCTTGAAGGCCTCTATATCTATTTTTTAATCTGGAGACGCTCATCAAAAGTTCTCACATCAGCCTCAAGCCCGGACATGCGCATTGTCAGATTGGACATAGTATCTAATGCCTCGTTCCATTTCTTTTGCCGGTCTCTAGCACGGTCTTCATGCAGCGTAACCTGTTATCTATATGCCTCTTTCTCCTCTTCTAGGTGCTTGAGTTTACCTCACAATTCATCAACCTTGGCAAGTTTCACCTCTGCCACCGACAAATGATGAGCGGCATTATCCCTCTTAGTTACCAGAGCGGCTTTATCCTTAGTCAACCGTTGAAACCCCTCATTGCATAAAAATTTAGCCTAAATGATGATTTTATTATCAGAAAGAGATATTCGGAAGTTCAAAGGAGCAGCAAGTTTGAAAAAAGGTTATACCTTGTGTTGACACCCAATTTTGTCCCATCTTTTATGATTTTATTCGTAATTTTTGATATTTTGACACTTTTAAAATAATTTTAAAATATAGGCATATATGTGTGTATCTTCGTATTATTATTATTATTCGCATATTTTATATCATTTGCATTTTTATAATAATCATAAGTTATCCAAAAAATTCTATGATATTTATTCTCGCAAAATTGCATCGCATTTACATTTTTATTTAAGCATTAAACATTTCGCAAATATTATATTTTTTTCACATCGTTACGCTATTTTTAAATAATTCACATCTTTTACAAAAAAATATATATATATATATATACAAATATGTTTTAATATTAAACCCCTTTTATATTTTTCAATTCCCAACCCAATACAATTTCTACCCAACCTAAATTAAAACCCATTTTTTCGTCCAAGCCCAATCCCCAAAATAAACTCCCCATTTTTAAAAAACCAATTCCCTCAATTCCCACAACCCACAACCAAAGCCCACCCGCCAGGTCCGTCGGCCCCAAACCCGAACCGGTCCAGCCCAAGCCCATTTCCCCTTTGCCCTTTTAATTCCCCCAAAAAAACCCTTAAAACCAAAAAAAAACAAAAAAAAAAAAAAAAACTCAAAACCCCACACCCCATACCGGCGACCCCACGTCGCCGGTCACCTCGCCCCTGCCACCACCAACCCTCTGCCTTCACTGACCCCCCTCTGTTGCGCTGACACCATAAAACCCGCGACCCATGCCCCTCAAATCCGCGATTTTTGGCTCTTTATTTTTGAAATTCAAACTCATTCCTTGAACGTTCTTGGGGGGGGGGGGGGGGGAATCCACCTATAAATACCCCATGATTGTTCTTCATTTAAGGGGGAGATTTTCGGGGGAGAAAAATAGATTTTCGGAAGGATTTTCGGAAGAGTATTCCATATATACATAAATATTTTGTTGTGTTCTTGAGTTTAAAGCATTTTGGCTTCTTTGTTGTTCAAGAATCAAGTCCGAAAAGGTTTGTCATCCCCTTTGATTCTCCGATTTTTCTTCACCGATTTCGGGTCGGGTCGACCCGACTCGGTCGACCTTCGGTAACATTTTCGAATTCTTGCATTTCATATTTATGTATGTTGGTTATCCGAATTTGGTGTTAAGATTTGATTTGGATCACCGATTTTCGGGTCGGTTATCGACCGTCGGGTCGACCCGATTTAAATTTCCAAATTTCTTGCATTGTTGTTTATTTGTTATCATTGGTTATCCGAAATTGATGAAATTATTTGACTTCGGGTTGAACACACGATTCGGGTCGGTCATCGACTTGGCCGCCGGTCGACCCGATTTAGATTTTTCCAATTTTCTTACATTGTCGCCGTTGTTATCATTGGTTATCCGAAATTGATGAAATTATTTGATTCGGTTGAAACTCCAATTCGGGTCGGGTCATCGACTCGGTCGGTCGACCCGATTTGAACATTTTCGAATTCTTGCATTTCATATTCTTGTTATTGGTTATCCGAGTTTGGTGTTGAAATCGATTCGAGTTTGGATCACCGATCCGGGTCGGGTCAACGACCGGGCCGGGTCGACCCGATTTGAACATTTTCGAATTCTTGCATTTCATATTCTTGTTGTTGGTTATCCGAAACCGATACCGAAATCGATTTCGGGTATGAATCACGATTCGGGTCGGGTCATCGATTCGGGTCGGGTCGACCCGATTTGGATATTTCCGAATTTCGAACTCGGGTCGGGTATTTTAAATTGCTCACGCTCGTTTCTTTGGCACTCGTTTTATTGTTTTATTAATATCGCATTAAGGCCGACGAAATTGAATTCGAGGCCGAGCTTTTCTTTCGTTTCGCTTCTCTTTTTTTTTTAGTTTAATCGTTTTAGACATCCGTGCAACGGATATATTATTGTTTTATTAAGTTTACTTGTTTTAAATTTCTTGCGATGGATATCATTGTTTCTACGTTTTGAATAAATACCGCGTCTGTTCGGCGTTGTTTTTCTTTTCAATTGCTCCCCGTTTCGATTCATCGTTTTACTTGTTTTTATCATTTTTACTGTTTTAAATCGAACACCGCACCTTTCAAACATTGCTTTCTTGTTCCGAAATTAATCGTTTCGGCATTCAAATACCTTTTCTTTTCGTTTTTTACTTGTTTTAAACTAAACACCGCGTCTTTTCCCGAAATTATTTTTCGCTTTTTCCGCTACATCGTTTACTTGTTTTTTTCATTTTAAATTTTACCGATTTGAACACGATACTACATCGGCCAATGAAAAATATCCGTCGATTTTGAGGCCTCCATAGTTGTAAAGACGGAAATGTAACTTCGGGCAATGATGAAGACTTAAACCTTTTATTTCATCCGAGATCAACATGTTTAGTAGGCGAGGTGAATTATATATTCGCAGCTACGACGTGATTATAGTGATCTTTTCTATTTCACCCGAGAGACCAACACGTTTAGTAGGCGAGGCAATCAAAATAAACCACATTAGTCATATGTTTGCAAAAACCACGACGTGATTGGAATGTTCTTTTCAAAATTTAAGTTCGAGCCCTCCGTGATCAAAACATTCACCGTTTTGAATACGGATATGAAGTTATTTGTATTTAATTGTTTTTAACCGCTTGTTCTTGACAAATTGCAGGATTAAAGTAAATGAAGGCGAGATATTCCTCGAGTTTATCTTATTTTATTTCTTTCTTTAATTCAGCTTTTATCCCGCTTTGTATTGTAAATATTATTTATCGCACTTATGTAACTATTGAAATGCTTAGAATAGGCAAACTTAGGATTAATTCATAGGGTAGTTTAAGATTTGAAACCCGTCGCTAGCTTATTTATTTGTAGGCTCGGTTAAATTCAAACTTAGAAATCCTTCGCTAGTTTATTTATTTTAGGCTCGTCACGCATACTCAAGATTTTCAAAACAACTTTTGTCATCTTTTATTTGCTTTATTAAATCATACCGAATAAGTTTATCTTTTGTCAATTTACAATTCATTGATTCCCCAAATTTTACTTCTTTGGCATTATAAATAATTTGTTTTACTATCAATTGTCAAATACATATTTTTTCAACTCTACATGTATTTCTCTTTAAATACCATACAAATGCATATTTAAAAAATCTCTACATGTATCTTTCTTTTTAAAATGCATCATTTACTAATTATTTGCAAACATCTTTAAATCTGTTATATTTGTAAAAACATATTTTTCTAGTAATAATTAACCTGAGTTTGACCGGATAACCGCAAGTTAGCGGATCTTAAAGGATGCCTAACCCCTTCCCTTTAGGATAATAAAGAACCCTTACCTAGAATTTCAAATAGTTTCGCAGACCTTAAAATTGGAGTTTACATTGCAGCATTTAGTTTAATATTTAGGTGTCCTAATTCACCGTAAAAATAATTAGGTGGCGACTCCTCAACTTTCTTTTGCCCAGGAATCACCTGAACACGTCCGTGCTCCGCTTTGACCTCGAGCCAGGTCAAAATAGGGCGCGACAGCATGGCGACTCCGCTGGGGATGCTTTCAGGTTCTTAACCATAGCAAATTCAGGTTAATTATAATTGTGCTTTACTTTCACTCCTTGTTTGGTGTAATGCTTTGATTTGTTTCCTTTGTAAAAATTTTGCATGCATAACTGCTTTAATTGCTATATTGTTTTACTGCTTTCCTTAAATTGGCATTTCGCTCATATTTCTTCCACTCTGGAAAATTGACACTATCACACACTACACGCGAGGTGTGTTTCGCGCACCCGCAAATTTCTTTCAATCTACCAAATTTTAGGAGAGTTGGCATATGCGCGGAGTGATCGGACCATCCGGTGGCCGCGTAGCCTTCTCACTCGAGTAGTCCGCTCGGGAACCTTGTGTCTAGTCAGCCAAATCTTAGAGAATTTAGGGTAGAGCTATACCACCCTTTATCTTAAGTCATGCATGCATACACCTTAGGTGGGTCGATCCTTGGCATCAATTCCACAATTAAGAAATCCACCAAAATTGTCGACGGGTCACACAACCCAACGATCAATCATCATATTATGTGTAGCGTGATAAGGATAGACTAATCCAAGACTAATCATGACATGCTGAAATTGAAAAATGTACATTCATTTTGTCTCATTTCCGACAAAGCATTACAGTTTAGCAGCTTGGATCAAACTTGTCGTAATCCCGCATATCTGGCGTTTAGGCCTACCTCTGGCATAAGAGGCCCCATGTATATTAGGACGCGCATATACAATTTGCTTGCTATTTTCTACTGCTTTCCACTCTGTGTATATTATTTAAATCAATAATTACTCACCTTATACTAATTTGGTTTTCTTCATTTTTCAGGAGTTTCATTTTGCCTTATTTATTTTCCCAAAGGTTGATTCGTGTTGACTAAAACTGGCGGAGCACCCCATCTTTTATTTTCCAATCATGTCTACCCAAATTGTATTAGTACTTAATGAAAAATGCGATTTAAATTGAGGCCTGAATCGCATTTATGCATTTTAATGTATTTTGCCTCCACCTTTTGAAAGCTTAAAAATGACACATTTGCATTGCTTTTGCTATTTTAAAATTTGTTTCGTCTAATAATTTTCTTCTTTTTCATCATGCAAACTAATTTGTCGGTAATATGTGACATATAATGAAACAAGCAAACAAGGTCCCAAACAACGAGCAAGACTTCGAAGAATATGAGGAAGACTCGCAACCGGAAGAACTGGGGCATTTTTTTTGGAATAAGTCAAAGCCAGATTTGGATGAAACATCAAGATGGTTGATAGTTAAAAGCATTGGCATGGACGTTTGCCATTGGTACTCTTGGGCTACCACACTACGATCAGGATTTCTACTGGGGCAATGCTATTTCTTTCGCAACCAAGTGAATACAGAATCATTTACTAAGAGACTGATTGATGAAAGCAGATGGACGCAGTTGTCCGGGGCAACTTTATCAGAATAGAATGGCCAAAAACCATCAATGCAGATGCAGTGAAGAGATACCATATCTAAGATTAGTTATTCTCTATGTAATGCATTTCTTATGTTGTAAAAATTGCGCTCCCAGGCGGGATACGCAAAGGAACCCATGTAGGGTTCCGTTTCTTTAGATCACAAATTTCCCCGTTCCCTTTTACTTGTAACCTGAACTACGTCATGACCTGATTCCCTCGGCGGGATACGTAGGCGGCCACATCGGCTTCGGTCCCACTTTTAGAAAAACCCTTACAGTTCCCTTTTACTTGTAACATGAACTACGTCATGACCTGATTCCCTCGGCGGGATACGTAGGCGGCCACATCGGCTTCGGTCCCATTTTTAGAAAAACCCTTACAATCCCATTTGCTTGTAATGAACTACGTCATGACCTAATTCCCTCATGGGGATACGTAGGCGGCCTAAATCGGCTTCGGTCCCACCATTAGGAAATATTTTCTCCTTTATATCACATATGACAAAATGCACCCATCTGATCACCCTGATAGGGCAGGCAAGCAATCTACACAAGACTCGGTTGTCCGTTCAAAAGATCGTCATTCTCACATATCGTAAACTGGGGCATTTTTAAGGGATCACTGCCAGAGGACACCGATAAACATAGAAAAGCATCGGCAAACTAAGTCTTCAGCCTAAGAGGATTTTGGATAAGACGTTTGCTTTGTTTCACTGCATGTCACTGCTCGACAGACATTTACATATATGCATACTTTTTTATAAGTAAATTATTTTCAACAAATATTTTCATTAGAGATCGACAAGAACTTTTAATGATAAGCATACTTTCTTATAAAACAAATTGTTTTCAACAAATGTTTCCATTAGCGGTTAGCCAAGACTGGGAACTAGACAGGAGCTACAGGTCCGAGTCAGCAGGACATGCAGCTATCAAGAGCCAAAGCTACAAAGTCAACGCGAATCAACCGCCCCTCCCCAAACTCACAAATTTTCTTTGAGTACAGGTTCTTCAGGTTAAAAAAGCAGGGAAGCCACATCACTTATGATCAATTCCCCAAAGAATTTCGGCACCACAACTCACTACAAGGATTACGTTTTTGTTTTGCATTTATACGAAGGCATCATTTGACCTACAGGGTCCCGACTATTATGTCTGCGCAAAGATGTTATTTCAAATCACAAGGAACGACAACCCGGCAAACCCGACGGCAAAGACGTCGCGTCACATTATCGCCGTGCTAGGACGACCTTTCTATTCACAGTCCACATGAGTTTGGATCGGCAGAAGACACAGCAAACTGAAGTGGAACCATCTGTTACAGCAAATTGACGGCAAGAACGTCACCTGCATCAAACGACGACAAGGATGTCGCGTCATATTTTCGTCTGGATGACATTTTCAATTTACGGTCCACAGGAGTTTGAATCAACAGAGGATTCAGCACAACGTGGAACCCTATTACAGCAAATTGACGGCAAGGACGTCACTTGCATATCTTACAACAGGACAACATTACAATAACGTCATCAACGTTATGGCAGCACGACTATTATCTTTTACAGCATCTCAACGACGTCAACAACACTACAATGACGTCTTCAAACGCAGCAACTATCTTTTACGGCAATGCAGCAACTATCTTCTACGGCAACGCAGCAACTATCTTTTAACTGCATCTCAACGACGTCAACGACAACGACGTCTTCAGTAATTTGACTATCTTTTACCGCATCTCAACGACGTCAACGACAACGACGTCTTCAATAATTCGACTATCTTTTACCGCATCTCAACGACGTCAACGACAACGACGTCTTCAACAATTCAACTATCTTTTACCGCATCTCAACGACGTCTTTAGCAATTCAACTATCTTTTACCGCATTTCAACAAACGTCAACAACAACGACGTATTCAGCACAATTATCTTCTACAGCAAGACAACATTACAATAACGTCCTCGACGTCATGACAGCACAACAATCATCTTCTACAACAAAACAACATTACAATAACGTCATCGACGTTATGGCAACTGACGACAATTATCTTCTACAAGAAAACAACATTACAATAACGTCATCGACGTTATGGCGGCCGCGACACAATTATCTTCTAACAAATAACATTACAACAACGTCATTGACGTTACTGCAGCACATCAACTATCTTCAACAGCATTACAATGACGTCTTCAACGCATCAGCTATCTTTTACAGCATTACAACAACGTCAATGGCGTTCGTGCGGCAGACAACAAATATCTTTTACAACATTACAACGACGTCAACAACATTACAATGACGCCTTCAACGATCGTCGACTATCTTTTACAGCATTACAACAACGTCATTGACGTTACTGCAGTACAACAAATATCTCCTACAGCATTACAACGACGTCAACAGCATTACAATGACGTCTTCAACGTAGCAGCTATCTTTTACAGCATTACAACAACGTCATCGACGTTACTGCAGCACAACAAATATCTTTTACAGCACTACAACAACGTCAACATCATTACAATGACGTATTCAACGCAGCAGCTATCTTTTACAGCATTACAACAACGTCATTGACGTTACGGCAGCACGACAACTATTCTTTACAACAACAACAACATCAGCAAAGTCTATACAACAGCGACGTCAACAACATTACAACGACGTCTTCAACTTCAACACGTCGATCCAACAACGTCATTTCAGGCGCCCACCTTATAATGAGGGTATTTTAATTTCAGTCAGGCGCCCACCTTATAACAAGGGTATTTTAATTTCAGTCAGGCGCCCACCTCCTAATGCGGGTATTTCCAAGCTATTTTCTCTACAATTTTTCTCAGCAGTTATACACTAATTATATCTTAAGCTTTAGTTTGCAGGAGTTTTTAATTTGCAGGAATTTCATCACAGCGTGGAACTATCTCTTACGACGAACCGAGGCAATTTGGTCAACGACCTACTTCGAACGTCGATCCGCTCTTTCCCATTAGTTTCTCGCATCAACGACCAGTGTCATCCAAAGTCGACACTGGGGCATTGTTGTTTGAATGTGTACCATCTTTTTTCAACTTCTTCCCCCGGGATTCTATTTCTTACCATGCGATCCCGATGATCGGAAAAAATTGGCTACTCGGTCAACTTCTTTGGCCGAAAACTCTTTCATCGTCTCCGTCCAAAGAGGGGCATCTGTTGACACCCAATTTTGTCCCATCTTTTATGATTTTATTCGTAATTTTTGATATTTTGACACTTTTAAAATAATTTTAAAATATAGGCATATATGTGTATATATCGTATTATTATTATTATTCGCATATTTTATATCATTTGCATTTTTATAATAATCATAAGTTATCCAAAAAATTCTATGATATTTTATTCTCGCAAAATTGCATCGCATTTACATTTTTATTTAAGCATTAAACATTTCACAAATATTATATTTTTTATTACATCGTTATGTTATTTTTAAATAATTCACATCTTTTACAAAAAAAAATATATATATATATACAAATATGTTTTAATATTAAACCCCTTTTATATTTTTCAATTCCCAACCCAATACAATTTCTTTTCCCAACCTAAATTAAAACCCATTTTTTCCCTCCAAGCCCAATCCCCAAAATAAACTCCCCATTTTTAAAAAACCAATTCCCCAATTCCCACAACCCACAACCAAAGCCCACCCGCTCGGCTCCCCAATCCCCCCCCGTCGGCCCAACCCGTCGGCCCCAAACCCGAACCGGTCCAAAACCCGCAAGCCCATTTCCCCTTTGCCCTTTTAATTCCCCAAAAAAAACCCTTAACAAAATAAAAAAAAAAATCAAAAAAAAACTCAAACCCTACCCCCCACCCCATACCGGCGACGCCACCCCACGTCGCCGGTCACCTCGCCCGCCACCACCAACCCTCTCGCCTTCACCGACCCCCCTCTCGTTGCGCCGACACCATAAAACCCGCGACCCATGCCCCTCAAATCCGCGATTTTTGGCTCTTTATTTTTGAAATTCAAACTCATTCCTTGAACGTTCTTGGGGGGGGGGGGGGGGGGGGGGGGGAATCCACCTATAAATACCCCATGATTGTTCTTCATTTAAGGGAGATTTTTCGGGGAGAAAAACAGATTTTCGGAAGGATTTTCGGAAGAGTATTCCATATATACATAAATATTTTGTTGTGTTCTTGATTTTAAAGCATTTTGGCTTCTTTGTTGTTCAAGAATCAAGTCCAAAATAGGTTTGTCATCCCCTTTGATTCTCGATTTTTCTTCAGATTTCGGAGGTGAGTTTCGTTCTTAAACATTTTCGGAATTCTTGCATTTCATATTTATGTATGTTGGTTATCAATTTGGTGTTAAGATTTGATTTGGATCACCGATTTTCGGGGGTTCTTGACCCGGTCGGGTCGACCCGATTTAAATTTCCAAATTTCTTGCATTGTTCATATTTATGTTATCATTGGTTATCCGAAATTGATGAAATTATTTGACTTCGGGTTGAACACACGATTCGGGTCGGGTCATTCGGGTCGACCGGTTTAGATTTTTCAATTTTCTTACATTCGGGTTGTTGTTATCATTGGTTATCCGAAATTGATGAAATTATTTGATTCCGGGTTGAAACTCCAATTCGGGTCGGGTCAACACGGGTCGGGTCGACCCGATTTGAACATTTTCGAAATTCTTGCATTTCATATTCTTGTTATTGGTTATCCGAATTTGGTGTTGAAATCGATTCGAGTTTGGATCACTGATCCGGTCGGGTCATCACCCGGCCTCGGGTCGACCCGATTTGAACATTTTCGAATTCTTGCATTTCATATTCTTGTTATTGGTTATCCGAATTTGATGTTGAAATCGATTTCGGGTTGAATCACCGATCGGGTCGGGTCAACGATTCGGGTCGGGTCGACCCGATTTGGATATTTTCGAATTTCGAACTCGGGTCGGATTTTTAAATTGCTCACTTTGCTCGTTTCTTTGGCACTTGTTTTATTGTTTTATTAATATCGCATTAAGGCCGATGAAATTGAATTCGAGCCGCACTTTTCTTTCGTTTCGCTTCTCTGTTTTTTTTTTAGGCATCGTTTTAACATCCGTGCAACGGATATATTATTGTTTTATTAAGTTTACTTGTTTTAAATTTCTTGCGATGGATATCATTGTTTTACTGTTTTGAATAAATACCGCGTCTCGTTTCGGGGCGTACTATTTTTTCAATTTATCGTTTGCTCCTTGTTTCGGATTCACTCGTTTTACTTTTTTTTTTTTTACTTGTTTTAAATAAACACCGCACCTTTCAAACATTGCTTTCTTTTCCAGTTCAACGTTTCGGTTTCAAATTACTTGTTTCTCTTTTTACTTGTTTTAAACTAAACACCGCGTCATTTTCGAAATTGTTTTTCTCGCTCTGTTTTTCGGTTACTTGCCATCGCTTTGTTCATTGTTTCATTTTAATTTTATTGATTTGAACACGATACTACACTGGCCAATGAAAAATATCCGTCGATTTTGAGGCCTCCATAGTTGTAAAGACGGAAATGTAACTTCTGGGCAATGATGAAGACTTAAACCTTTTATTTCATCCGAGATCAACATGTTTAGTAGGCGAGGTGAATTATATATTCGCAGCCACGACGTGATTATAGTGATCTTTTCTATTTCACCCGAGAGACCAACACGTTTAGTAGGCGAGGCAATCAAAATAAACCACATTAGTCATATGTTTGCACCACGACGTGATTGGAATGTTCTTTTCAAAATTTAAGTCTGAGCCCTCCGTGATCAAAACATTCACTGTTTTGAATACGGATATGAAGTTATTTGTATTTAATTGTTTTTAACCGCTTGTTCTTGACAGCTTGCAGGGATTAAAGTAAATGAAGGCAGATATTCCTCGGAGTTTATCTTATTTTATTTCTTTCTTTAATTCAGCTTTTATCCCGCTTTGTATTGTAATATTATTTATCGCACTTATGTAACTATTGAAATGCTTAGAATAGGCAAACTTAGGATTAATTCATAGGGTAGTTTAAGATTTGAAACCCGTCGCTAGCTTATTTATTTGTAGGCTCGGTTAAATTCAAACTTAGAAATCCTTCGCTAGTTTATTTATTTTAGGCTCGTCACGCGTATTCAAGATTTTCAAAACAACTTTTGTCATCTTTTATTTGCTTTATTAAATCATACCGAATAAGTTTATCTTTTGTCAATTTACAATTCATTGATTCCCCAAATTTTACTTCTTTGGCATTATAAATAATTTGTTTTACTATCAATTGTCAAATACATATTTTTTCAACTCTACATGTATTTCTCTTTAAATACCATACAAATGCATATTTAAAAAATCTCTACATGTATCTTTCTTTTTAAAATGCATCATTTACTAATTATTTGCAAACATCTTTAAATCATTATATTTGTAAAAACATATTTTTCTAGTAATAATTAACCCGAGTTTGACCGGATAACCGCAAGTTAGCGGATCTTAAAGGATGCCTAACCCCTTCCCTTTAGGATAATAAAGAACCCTTACCTAGAATCTCAAATAGTTTCGCAGACCTTAAAATTGGAGTTTACATTGCAGCATTTAGTTTAAAATTTAGGTGTCCTAATTCACCGTAAAAATAATTAGGTGGCGACTCCTCAACTTTTTTTGCCCAGGAATCACCGAATAAGTCCGTGCTCCGCTTGACCTCGAGGGGGTCGGGTCAAAATAGGGCGCGACGAAAGATGGCGACTCCACTGGGGATGCTTTCGGTTCTTAACCATAGCAAATTCAGGTTAATTATAATTGTGCTTTACTTTCACTCCTTGTTTGATGTAATGCTTTGATTTGTTTCCTTTGTGAAATTTTGCATATATTGCTTTAATTGCTATATTGTTTTATGCTTTCCTTAAATTGGCATTTCGCTCATATTTCTTCCACTCGGAAAATTGACACTATCACACACTACACGCGAGGTGTGTTTTGCGCACCCGCAAATTTCTTTCAATCTACCAAATTTTAGGAGAGTTGGCGTATGCGCGGAGTGATCGGACCATCCGGTGGCCGCGTAGCCTTCTCACTCGAGTAGTCCGCTCGGGAACCTTGTGTCTAGTCAGCCAAATCTTAGAAATTTAGGATAGAGCTATACCACCCTTTATCTTAAGTCATGCATGCATACACCTTAGGTGGGTCGATCCTTGGCATCGACTCCACAATTAAGAAATCCACCAAAATTGTCGACGGGTCTCACAACCCAACGATCAATCATCATATTATGTGTAGCGTGATAATGATAGACTAATCCAAGACTAATCATGACATGCTGAAATTGAAAATGTACATTCATTTTGTCTCATTTCCGACAAAGCATTACAGTTTAGCAGCTTGGATCAAACTTGTCGTAATCCCGCATATCTGGCGTTTAGGCCTACCTCTGGCATAAGAGGCCCCATGTATATTAGGACGCGCATATACAATTTGCTTGCTATTTTCTACTGCTTTCCACTCTGTGTATATTATTTAAATCAATAATTACTCACCTTATACTAATTTGGTTTTCTTCATTTTTCGGGAGTTTCATTTTATGCCTTATTTATTTTCCCAAAGGTTGATTCGTGTTGACTAAAATCAAGCGGAGCACCCCATCTTTTATTTTCCAATCATGTCTACCCAAATTGTATTAGTACTTAATGAAAAATGCGATTTAAATTGAGGCCTGAATCGCATTTATGCATTTTAATGTATTTTGCCTCCACCTTTTGAAAGCTTAAAAATGACACATTTGCATTGCTTTTGCTATTTTAAAATTTGTTTTGTTTAATAATTTTCTTCTTTTTCATCATGCAAACTAATTTGTCGGTAATATGTGACATATAATGAAACAAGCAAACAAGGTCCCAAACAACGAGCAAGACTTCGAAGAATATGAGGAAGACTCGCAACCGGAAGAACTGGGGCATTTTTTTTGGAATAAGTCAAAGCCAGATTTGGATGAAACATCAAGATGGTTGATAGTTAAAAGCATTGGCATGGACGTTTGCCATTGGTACTCTTGGGCTACCACACTACGATCAGGATTTCTACTGGGGCAATGCTATTTCTTTCGCAACCAAGTGAATACAGAATCATTTACTAAGAGACTGATTGATGAAAGCAGATGGACGCAGTTGTCCGGGGCAACTTTATCAGAATAGAATGGCCAAAAACCATCAATGCAGATGCAGTGAAGAGATACCATATCTAAGATTAGTTATTCTCTATGTAATGCATTTCTTATGTTGTAAAAATTGCGCTCCCAGGCGGGATACGCAAAGGAACCCATGTAGGGTTCCGTTTCTTTAGATCACAAATTTCCCCGTTCCCTTTTACTTGTAACCTGAACTACGTCATGACCTGATTCCCTCGGCGGGATACGTAGGCGGCCACATCGGCTTCGGTCCCACTTTTAGAAAAACCCTTACGATTCAGCTTCTTTTACTTGTAACATGAACTACGTCATGACCCGATTCCCTCGGCGGGATACGTAGGCGGCCACATCGGCTTCGGTCCCATTTTTAGAAAAACCCTTACAATCCCATTTGCTTGTAATGAACTACGTCATGACCTAATTCCCTCATGGGGATACGTAGGCGGCCTAAATCGGCTTCGGTCCCACCATTAGGAAATATTTTCTCCTTTATATCACATATGACAAAATGCACCCATCGATCACCCGATAGGCGGGCAAGCAATCTACACAAGACTCGGTTGTCCGTTCAAAAGATCGTCATTCTCACATATCGTAAACCGGGGCATTTTTTAAGGGATCACTACCAGAGGACGCCGATAAACATGGAAAAGCATCGGCAAACTAAGTCTTCACCTAAGAGGATTTTGGATAAGACGTTTGCTCGTTTCACCGCATTCACTCACCGTGCGTATATTTACATATATGCATACTTTCTTATAAGCAATATTATGCATACTTATAAGCAATTTATTTTTAACAAATATTTCCATTATTCGAAACTTTTTACCTATATGCCTACTTTCTTATAAGCAATCATTTTCAACAAATATTTTTCCATTAGAGTTCGACAAGAACTTTTTAATGATAAGCATACTTTCTTATAAACAACTTATTTTCAACAAATGTTTTCATTAACGGTTAGCCAAGACTGGGAACTAGATAGGGGCTACAGGTCCGAATCAGCAGGACATGCAGCCATCAAGAGCCAAAGCTACAAAGTCAACGCGAATCAACCGCCCCTCCCCAAACTCACAAAATTTTCTTTGAGTACAGGTTCTTCAGGTTAAAAAAGCAGGGAAGCCACATCACTTATGATCAATTCCCCAAAGAATTTCGGCACCACAACTCACTACAAGGATTACGTTTTTGTTTTGCATTTATACGAAGGCATCATTTGACCTACAGGGTCCCGACTATTATGTCTGCGCAAAGATGTTATTTCAAATCACAAGGAACGACAACCCGGCAAACCCGACGGCAAAGACGTCGCGTCACATTATCGCCCGTGCTAGGACGACCTTTCTATTCACAGTCCACATGAGTTTGGATCGGCAGAAGACACAGCAAACTGAAGTGGAACCATCTGTTACAGCAAATTGACGGCAAGAACGTCACCTGCATCAAACGACGACAAGGATGTCGCGTCATATTTTCGTCTGGATGACATTTTCAATTTACGGTCCACAGAGTTTGAATCAACAGAGGATTCAAAGACAACGTGGAACCCTATTACAAGAAATTGACGGCAAGGACGTCACTTGCATCTCTTACAACAGACAACATTACAATAACGTCATCAACGTTATGGCAAAGACGACTATTATCTTTTACAAGATCTCAACGACGTCAACAACACTACAATGACGTCTTCAAACGCAAAGAACTATCTTTTACGGCAATGCAAAGCAACTATCTTTTACGGCAATGCAAAGAACTATCTTTACGGCAATGCAAAGAACTATCTTCTACGGCAACGCAGCAACTATCTTTTAACCGCATCTCAACGACGTCAACGACAACGACGTCTTCAGTAATTTGACTATCTTTTACCGCATCTCAACGACGTCAACGACAACGACGTCTTCAACAATTCGACTATCTTTTACCGCATCTCAACGACGTCAACGACAACGACGTCTTCAGCAATTCAACTATCTTTTACCGCATCTCAACAACGTCAACGACAACGACGTCTTCAGCAATTCAACTATCTTTTACCGCATCTCAACGACGTCAACGACGTCTTTAGCAATTCAACTATCTTTTACCGCATTTCAACAAACGTCAACAACAACGACGTATTTAGCACAATTATCTTCTACAGCAAGACAACATTACAATAACGTCCTCGACGTCATGACAGCACAACAATCATCTTCTACAGCAAAACAACATTACAATAACGTCATCGACGTTATGGCAGCACGACAATTATCTTCTACAAAAAACAACATTACAATAACGCTCATCGACGTTATGGCAAAGACACAATTATCTTCTACAACAATAACATTACAACAACGTCATTGACGTTATATCGCGACATCAACAACTATCTTCAACAACATTACAATGACGTCTTCAACGCATCGACTATCTTTTACAAAGATTACAACAACGTCAATGACGTTATCGCAAAGACAACAAATATCTTTTACAACATTACAACGACGTCAACAACATTACAATGACGCCTTCAACGACGCGAAGAATCGCTATCTTTTACAAAGATTACAACAACGTCATCGACGTTCACGCAAAGACAACAAATATCTTTACAAAGATTACAACAACGTCAACAACATTACAATGACGCCTTCAACGCAGCAGCCTATCTTTTACAAAGCATTACAACAACGTCATCGACGTTATCGCAACACATCAACTATCTTTTAAAGCATTACAACAACATCTAACACATTACAATGACGCATTCAACGCGCAACTATTCTTTACAACATTACAACAACATCATTGAAAGTCTATGCAACGACGACATCATCAACGTTCTATACAACAACAACATCAACAAAGTCTATACAACAATGATCAACAACATTACAACGACGTCTTCAACTTCAACACAACACGTCGATCCAACGACGTCATTTCAGCGCCCACCTTATAATGAGGGTATTTTAATTTCGATCGGCGCCCACCTTATAACAAGGGTATTTTAATTTCAATCGCGCGCCACCTCCTAATGCGGGTATTTCCAAGCTATTTTCTCTACAATTTTTCTCAAAGCTTATACACTAATTATATCTTAAGCTTTAGTTTGCAGGAGTTTTTAATTTGCAGGAATTTCATCACAAATAGAACTATCTCTTACGACGAACCGAGGCAATTTGGTCAACGACCTACTTCGAACGTCGATCCGCTCTTTCCCATTAGTTTCTCGCATCAACGACCAGTGTCATCCAAAGTCGACACTCGGGGCATTGTTGTTTGAATGTGTACCATCTTTTTTCAACTTCTTCCCCCTGGGGATTCTATTTCTTACCATGCTTCATGCAAGTCCCGATGATCGGACAAAATTGGCTACTCAATCAACTTCTTTGGCCGAAAACTCTTTCATCGTCTCCGTCCAAAGAGGGGCATCCGTTGACACCCAATTTTGTCCCATCTTTTATGATTTTATTCGTAATTTTTGATATTTTGACACTTTTAAAATAATTTTAAAATATAGGCATATATGTGTGTATCTTCTTATTATTATTATTATTCGCATTTTTACTATCATTTGCATTTTTATATAATCATAGTTTTATCCATAATATTCTATGTTATTTTATTTTCGCAAAATTGCATCGCATTTCCATTTTTATTTAAGCATTAAACATTTCGCAAATATTATATTTTTTTCACATCGTTATGTTATTTTAAATAATTCACATCTTTTACAAAAAATATATATATATATATTTGTTTTAATGTTAAACCCTTTTATATTTTTAAACCCAAAACAATTTCTAACCCATTTCATTTCTACCCAACCCAAATTACAAATTTTTTCCCAAACCCAATTCCCCCAAAAATAAACTCCCCATTTTTAAAAAACCGAAGCCCAACTCCCTTTTCTTATTCCCACAACCCACAAGCCCAAACTCCCCAATTAAATCCCCCAACTCGTGAGCCCAATCCCCCAACCCCAAACCCAAACCCGTCGGCCCAAACCCGAACCACCCCAAAACCCGCAAGCCCAAAACCCATTCCCCCTTTTTAAACCCCAAAACCCAAAAAAAAAAAAAAAAAAAAAAAAAAAAAAAAACCTAAACCCCACACCCCCCCGAACCGGCGCCCCACACCCCACTCCGCCGGTCACCTCGCCCCCGCCACCACCAACCCTCTCGCCTTCACCGACCCCCCCCCTCTCGTTGCGCCGACACCATAAAACCCGCGACCCATGCCCCTCAAATCCGCGATTTTTGGCTCTTTATTTTTGAAATTCAAACTCATTCCTTGAACGTTCTTGGGGGGAATCCACCTATAAATACCCCATGATTGTTCTTCATTTAAGAGGAGATTTTCGGGGATAAAAATAGATTTTCGAAGGATTTTTTGGAAGAGTATTCCATATATACATAAATATTTTGTTGTGTTCTTGATTTTAAAGCATTTGGCTTCTTTGTTGTTCAAGAATCAAGTCCAAAAGGTTTGTCATCCCCTTTGATTCTCTCGATTTTTCTTCAAGATTTCGAAAGGATCGACCGACCGAGGACCGGTTCGGGTTTTTCGAATTCTTGCATTTCATATTTATGTATGTTGGTTATCCGAATTTGGTGTTAAGATTTGATTTGGATCACGATTTTCGGTCGGATTCTTGGCATCGACCGGCCCGGGTCGACCCGATTTAAATTTCCAAATTTCTTGCATTGTTCTTGTTTGTTATCATTGGTTATCCGAAATTGATGAAATTATTTGACTTCGGGTTGAACACACGATTCGGTCGGTCATCGACGGCTTGCCTCGGTCGACCCGGTTAGATTTTTCCAATTTTCTTACATTCTTCTTTGTTGTTATCATTGTTATCCGAAATTGATGAAATTATTTGATTCCGGGTTGAAACTCCAATTCGGGTCGGGTCACCGACTCGGCAATCGGTCGACCCGATTTGGGTACATTTTCGAATTCTTGCATTTCATATTCTTGTTATTGGTTATCTAAATTTGGTGTTGAAATCGATTCGAGTTTGGATCACATCGATCCTGGTCAGACATCGATCCGGTCGGTCGACCCGATTTGAACATTTCGAATTCTTGCATTTCATATTCTTGTTATTGGTTATCCGAATTTGATGTTGAAATCGATTCGGGTTTGAATCACCGATCCGGTCGGGTCACCGATTCGGGTCGGGTCGACCCGATTTGGATATTTCCAATTTCGAACTCGGGTCGGATTTTAAATTGCTCAACGCTCTTTCTTTGGCACTGTTTTATTGTTTTATTAATATCGCATTAAGGCCGACGAAATTGAATTCGAGCCGCACTTTTCTTTCGTTTCGCTTCTCTATTTTTTTTGTTTAATCGTTTTTTAGACATCCGTGCAACGGATATATTATTGTTTTATTAAGTTTACTTTTAAATTTCTTGCGATGGATATCATTGTTTTACTCGTTTTGAATAAATACTCGCGTCGTTTACGTTGTTTTTCAATTTTCGTTTTAAATCCTTGTTTCAACGGATATCACCGTTTTACTTTCATTTTTACTTGTTTTAAATAAACACCGCACCTTTTCAAACATTGCTTTCTATTTCAAATCCACGTTTCGGATTCAAATTACCGTTCTACTTGTTTTTCGTTTTAAACTAGACACCGCGTCATTTTCGGAAATTGTTTTTCTCGCCTCTTTTTTCTCGGTTACGCCATCGCTTTTGCTTTTCTCGCTTTGATTTAATTTTACTTGATTTGAACACGATACTACACCGGCCGATGAAAAATATCCGTCGATTTTGAGGCCTCCATAGTTGTAAAGACGGAAATATAACTTCGGGCAATGATGAAGACTTAAACCTTTTATTTCATCCGAGATCAACATGTTTAGTAGGCGAGGTGAATTATATATTCGCAGCCACGACGTGATTATAGTGATCTTTTCTATTTCACCCGAGAGACCAACACGTTTAGTAGGCGAGGCAATCAAAATAAACCACATTAGTCATATGTTTGCAGCCACGACGTGATTGGAATGTTCTTTTCAAAATTTAAGTTCGAGCCCTCCGTGATCAAAACATTCACCGTTTTGAATACGGATATGAAGTTATTTGTATTTAATTGTTTTTAACCGTTTGTTCTTGACAACTTGCAGGATTAAAGTAAATGAAGGCAGATATTCCTGAGTTTATCTTATTTTATTTCTTTCTTTAATTCAGCTTTTATCCCGCTTTGTATTGTAATATTATTTATCGCACTTATGTAACTATTGAAATGCTTAGAATAGGCAAACTTAGGATTAATTCATAGGGTAGTTTAAGATTTGAAACCCGTCGCTAGCTTATTTATTTGTAGGCTCGGTTAAATTCAAACTTAGAAATCCTTCGCTAGTTTATTTATTTTAGGCTCGTCACGCGTATTCAAGATTTTCAAAACAACTTTTGTCATCTTTTATTTGCTTTATTAAATCATACCGAATAAGTTTATCTTTTGTCAATTTACAATTCATTGATTCCCCAAATTTTACTTCTTTGGCATTATAAATAATTTGTTTTACTATCAATTGTCAAATACATATTTTTTCAACTCTACATGTATTTCTCTTTAAATACCATACAAATGCATATTTAAAAAATCTCTACATGTATCTTTCTTTTTAAAATGCATCATTTACTAATTATTTGCAAACATCTTTAAATCATTATACTTGTAAAAACATATATTTTTCTAGTAATAATTAACCCGAGTTTGACCGGATAACCGCAAGTTAGCGGATCTTAAAGGATGCCTAACCCCTTCCCTTTAGGATAATAAAGAACCCTTACCTAGAATCTCAAATAGTTTCGCACCTTAAAATTGGAGTTTACATTGCAAAGATTTAGTTTAATATTTAGGTGTCCTAATTCACCATAAAAATAATTAGGTGGCGACTCCTCAACCCTTTTTTACCCAGGAATCACCGAATAAGTCCGTGCTCCGCTTTGACCTCGAGCCGGGTCAAAATAGGGCGCGACAAAGATGGCGACTCCACCGGGGATGCTTTCGTGTTCTTAACCATAGCAAATTCAAAGTTAATTATAATTGTGCTTTACTTTCACTCCTTGTTTGATGTAATGCTTTGATTTGTTTCCTTTGTAAAATTTTGCATGCATAATCGCTTTAATTGCTATATTGTTTTATCGCTTTCCTTAAATTGGCATTTCGCTCATATTTCTTCCACTCGGAAAATTGACACTATCACACACTACACGCGAGGTGTGTTTTGCGCACCCGCAAATTTCTTTCAATCTACCAAATTTTAGGAGAGTTGGCGTATGCGCGGAGTGACCGGACCATCCGGTGGCCGCGTAGCCTTCTCACTCGAGTAGTCCGCTCGGGAACCTTGTGTCTAGTCACCAAATCTTAGAAAATTTAGGGTAGAGCTATACCACCCTTTATCTTAAGTCATGCATGCATACACCTTAGGTGGGTCGATCCTTGGCATCAATTCCACAATTAAGAAATCCACCAAAATTGTCGACGGGTCACACAACCCAACGATCAATCATCATATTATGTGTAGCGTGATAAGGATAGACTAATCCAAGACTAATCATGACATGCTGAAATTGAAAAATGTACATTCATTTTGTCTCATTTCCGACAAAGCATTACGCTTAGCAAACTTGGATCAAACTTGTCGTAATCCCGCATATCTAGCGTTTAGGCCTACCTCCGCATAAGAGGCCCCATGTATATTAGGACGCGCATATACAATTTGCTTGCTATTTTCATCGCTTTCCACTCGTGTATATTATTTAAATCAATAATTACTCACCTTATACTAATTTGGTTTTCTTCATTTTTCAGAGTTTCATTTTGCCTTATTTATTTTCCCAAAGGTTGATTCGTGTTGACTAAAATCAAGTGAGCACCCCATCTTTTATTTTCCAATCATGTCTACCCAAATTGTATTAGTACTTAATGAAAAACAATGCGATTTAAATTGAGGCCTCGAATCACATTTATGCATTTTAATGTATTTTGCCTCCACCTTTTGAAAGCTTAAAAATGACACATTTGCATTGCTTTTGCTATTTTAAAATTTGTTTCGTCTTTAATAATTTTCTTCTTTTTCATCATGCAAACTAATTTGTCGGTAATATGTGACATATAATGAAACAAGCAAACAAGGTCCCAAACAACGAGCAAGACTTCGAAGAATATGAGGAAGACTCGCAACCCAAGAACTCGGGGCATTTTTTTTGGAATAAGTCAAAGCCGATTTGGATGAAACATCAAGATGGTTGATAGTTAAAAGCATTGGCATGGACGTTTGCCATTGGTACTCTTGGGCTACCACACTACGATCGGATTTCTACCGGGGCAATTATTTCTTTCGCAACCAAGTGAATACAAATCATTTACTAAGAGACCGATTGATGAAAGCGATGGACGCAGCTTGTCCGGGCAACTTTATCGAATAGAATGGCCAAAAACCATCAATGCAGATGCGGTGAAGAGATACCATATCTAAGATTAGTTATTCTCTATGTAATGCATTTCTTATGTTGTAAAAATTGCGCTCCCAGGCGGGATACGCAAAGGAACCCATGTAGGGTTCCGTTTCTTTAGATCACAAATTTCCCCGTTCCCTTTTACTTGTAACCTGAACTACGTCATGACCTGATTCCCTCGGCGGGATACGTAGGCGGCCACATCGGCTTCGGTCCCACTTTTAGAAAAACCCTTACGCTTCCTTTTACTTGTAACATGAACTACGTCATGACTCGATTCCCTCGGCGGGATACGTAGGCGGCCACATCGGCTTCGGTCCCATTTTTAGAAAAACCCTTACAATCCCATTTGCTTGTAATGAACTACGTCATGACCTAATTCCCTCATGGGGATACGTAGGCGGCCTAAATCGGCTTCGGTCCCACCATTAGGAAATATTTTCTCCTTTATATCACATATGACAAAATGCACCCATCTGATCACCCTGATAGGGCAGGCAAGCAATCTACACAAGACTCGGTTGTCCGTTCAAAAGATCGTCATTCTCACATATCGTAAACTGGGGCATTTTTAAGGGATCACTGCCAGAGGACACCGATAAACATAGAAAAGCATCGGCAAACTAAGTCTTCAGCCTAAGAGGATTTTGGATAAGACGTTTGCTTTGTTTCACTGCATGTCACTGCTCGACAGACATTTACATATATGCATACTTTTTTATAAGTAAATTATTTTCAACAAATATTTTCATTAGAGATCGACAAGAACTTTTAATGATAAGCATACTTTCTTATAAAACAAATTGTTTTCAACAAATGTTTCCATTAGCGGTTAGCCAAGACTGGGAACTAGACAGAGCTACAGTCCGAGTCGCAGGACATGCAAACCATCAAGAGCCAAAGCTACAAAGTCAACGCGAATCAACCGCCCCTCCCCAAACTCACAAATTTTCTTTGAGTACAGTTCTTCAAAGTTAAAAAGCAGGTGGAAGCCACATCACTTATGATCAATTCCCCAAAGAATTTCGGCACCACAACTCACTACAAGGATTACGTTTTTGTTTTGCATTTATACGAAGGCATCATTTGACCTACAGGTCCCGACTATTATGTCTCGCGCAAAGATGTTATTTCAAATCACAAGGAACGACAACCCGCAAACCCGACGGCAAAGACGTCGCGTCACATTATCGCCCGTGCTAGGACGACCTTTCTATTCACAAATCCACATGAGTTTGGATCGGCGAAGACACAAAGAAACTGAAGTGGAACCATCTCGTTACAAAAAATCGACGGCAAGAACGTCACTCGCATCAAACGACGACAAGGATGTCGCGTCATATTTTCGTCCTGGATGACATTTTCAATTTACGGTCCACAGAGTTTGAATCAACAGAGGATTCAAAGACAACGTGGAACCCTATTACAAAAAATTGACGGCAAGGACGTCACTTGCATATCTTACAACAGACAACATTACAATAACGTCATCAACGTTATGGCAAAGACGACTATTATCTTTTACAAAGATCTCAACGACGTCAACAACACTACTACAATGACGTCTTCAAACGCAAAGAACTATCTTTACGCAATGCAAAGAACTTTATCTTCTACGGCAACGCAAAGAACTATCTTTTAATCGCATCTCAACGACGTCAACGACAACGACGTCTTCAAGAATTTGACTATCTTTTACCGCATCTCAACGACGTCAACGACAACGACGTCTTCAATAATTCGACTATCTTTTACCGCATCTCAACGACGTCAACGACAACGACGTCTTCAAAACGAAACGACGCTTCATTCAACTATCTTTTACCGCATCTCAACGACGTCTTTAGCAATTCAACTATCTTTTACCGCATTTCAACAAACGTCAACAACAACGACGTATTCAAAGACAATTATCTTCTACAAAGAAGACAACATTACAATAACGTCCTCGACGCATGACAAAGACAACAATCATCTTCTACAAGAAAAACAACATTACAATAACGTCATCGACGTTATGGCAAAGACGACAATTATCTTCTACAAGAAAAACAACATTACAATAACGCCATCGACGTTATGGCAAAGACGACAATTATCTTCTACAAAAATAACATTACAACAACGCCATTGACGTTATCAAAAGCAAAGACATCAACTATCTTCAACAAAGATTACAATGACGCCTTCAACGCATCGCTATCTTTACAAGATTACAACAACGCTCAATGACGTTATCAAGCAAAGACAACAAATATCTTTTACAACATTACAACGACGTCAACAACATTACAATGACGCCTTCAACGCATCGCCTATCTTTTACAAAGATTACAACAACGCCATTGACGTATCGCAAGACAACAAATATCTCCTACAAGATTACAACGACGTCAACAACATTACAATGACGCTTCAACGCAGCAGCTATCTTTTACAAAGATTACAACAACGCCATCGACGTTATCGCAAAGACAACAAATATCTTTTACAAAGACTACAACAACGTCAACATCATTACAATGACGTATTCAACGCAGACGACCTATCTTTACAACATTACAACAACGTCATTGACGTTACGGCAACGACGACAACTATTCTTTACAACAACAACAACATCAACAAAGTCTATACAACAAATGACGTCAACAACATTACAACGACGTCTTCAACTTCAACACGTCGATCCAACAACGTCATTTCAGCGCCCACCTTATAATGAGGGTATTTTAATTTCAAATGCGCCCACCTTATAACAAGGGTATTTTAATTTCAAATGCGCCCACCTCCTAATGCGGGTATTTCCAAGCTATTTTCTCTACAATTTTTCTCAAAGCAGCTTATATACACTAATTATATCTTAAGCTTTAGTTTGCAGGAGTTTTTAATTTGCAGAATTTCATCACAAATATGAACTATCTCTTACGACGAACCGAGGCAATTTGGTCAACGACCTACTTCGAACGTCGATCCGCTCTTTCCCATTAGTTTCTCGCATCAACGACCGTGTCATCCAAAGTCGACACCGGGGCATTGTTGTTTGAATGTGTACCATCTTTTTTCAACTTCTTCCCCCGGGGATTCTATTTCTTACCATGCGCCCCGATGATCGGGAAAAAATTGGCTACTCGTCAACTTCTTTGGCCGAAAACTCTTTCATCGTCTCCGTCCAAAGAGGGGCATCTGTTGACACCCAATTTTGTCCCATCTTTTATGATTTTATTCGTAATTTTTGATATTTTGACACTTTTAAAATAATTTTAAAATATAGGCATATATGTGTGTATCTTCGTATTATTATTATTATTCGCATATTTTATATCATTTGCATTTTTATAATAATCATAAGTTATCCAAAAAATTCTATGATATTTATTCTCGCAAAATTGCATCGCATTTACATTTTTATTTAAGCATTAAACATTTCGCAAATATTATATTTTTTTCACATCGTTACGCTATTTTTAAATAATTCACATCTTTTACAAAAAAAAATATATATATATATACAAATATGTTTTAATATTAAACCCCTTTTATATTTTTCAATTCCCAACCCAATACAATTTCTACCCAACCTAAATTAAAACCCATTTTTTCGTCCAAGCCCAATCCCCAAAATAAACTCCCCATTTTTAAAAAACCAATTCCCTCAATTCCCACAACCCACAACCAAAGCCCACCCGCCAGGTCCGTCGGCCCCAAACCCGAACCGGTCCAAAACCCAAGCCCATTTCCCCTTTGCCCTTTTAATTCCCCCAAAAAACCCTTAAAACCAAAAAAAAAAAAAAAAAAAAAACTCAAACCCCACACCCCCATACCGGCGACCCCACGTCGCCGGTCACCTCGCCCCCGCCACCACCAACCCTCTCGCCTTCACCGACCCCCTCTCGTTGCGCCGACACCATAAAACCCGCGACCCATGCCCCTCAAATCCGCGATTTTTGGCTCTTTATTTTTGAAATTCAAACTCATTCCTTGAACGTTCTTGGGGGGGGGGGGGGGGGGGATCCACCTATAAATACCCCATGATTGTTCTTCATTTAAGGGGGAGATTTTCGGGAGAAAAATAGATTTTCGGAAGGATTTTCGGAAGAGTATTCCATATATACATAAATATTTTGTTGTGTTCTTGAGTTTAAAGCATTTTGGCTTCTTTGTTGTTCAAGAATCAAGTCCGAAAAGGTTTGTCATCCCCTTTGATTCTCTCGATTTTTCTTCACCGATTTCGGTCGGGTCGACCCGACTTTCGGTCGACCCGGTTCGGGTAACATTTTCAAATTCTTGCATTTCATATTTATGTATGTTGGTTATCCGAATTTGGTGTTAAGATTTGATTTGGATCACCGATTTTCGGTCGTTATCGACCGGTCGAAGTCGACGACCCGATTTAAATTTCCAAATTTCTTGCATTGTTGCTTTGTTTGTTATCATTGGTTATCCGAAATTGATGAAATTATTTGACTTCGGGTTGAACACACGATTCGGTCGGGTCAACATTTGCCGCTCGACCCGTTTAGATTTTTCCAATTTTCTTACATTGTCATTTGTTGTTATCATTGGTTATCCGAAATTGATGAAATTATTTGATTCCGGTTGAAACTCCAATTCGGGTCGGGTCAACATCGACCCGGCCGGTCGACCCGATTTGAACATTTTCGAATTCTTGCATTTCATATTCTTGTTATTGGTTATCCGAGTTTGGTGTTGAAATCGATTCGAGTTTGATCACCGATCCGGGTCGGGTCACCGACCCGGCCTAATCGACCCGATTTGAACATTTTCGAATTCTTGCATTTCATATTCTTGTTGTTGGTTATCTCGAAACCCGGTACCGAAATCTGATTTCGGGTATGAATCACCGATTCGGTCGGTCACCGATTCGGCTCGGTCGACCCGATTTGGATATTTCCGTAATTTCGAACTCGGGTCGGGTATTTTAAATTGCTCACCGCTCGTTTCTTTGGCAATCGTTTTACTTGTTTTATTAATATCGCATTAAGGCCGACGAAATTGAATTCGAGGCCGAGCTTTTCTTTCGTTTCGCTTCTCTGTTTTTTTTAGTTTAATCGTTTTTTAGACATCCGTGCAACGGATATATTATTGTTTTATTAAGTTTATCGTTTTAAATTTCTTGCGATGGATATCATTGTTTTACCGTTTTGAATAAATACCGCGTCTGTTTCGGGCGTTGTTTTTCTGTTTCGCTTGCTCCCCGTTTCGATTCATCGTTTTACTCGTTTTTATCATTTTTACTGTTTTAAACTGAACACCGCACCTTTCAAACATTGCTTTCTTGTTCCAGTCCACTGTTTCAGCATTCAAATACCTGTTTTACTGTTTTTTACTGTTTTAAACTAAACACCGCGTCTTTTCCTGAAATTATTTTTCTCGCTTCGCTTTTCCGCTATCGTCGCCATCGCTTTGCCATTTTCATTTTAAATTTTACCGATTTGAACACGATACTACACTCGGCCAATGAAAAATATCCGTCGATTTTGAGGCCTCCATAGTTGTAAAGACGGAAATGTAACTTCTGGGCAATGATGAAGACTTAAACCTTTTATTTCATCCGAGATCAACATGTTTAGTAGGCGAGGTGAATTATATATTCGCAGCTACGACGTGATTATAGTGATCTTTTCTATTTCACCCGAGAGACCAACACGTTTAGTAGGCGAGGCAATCAAAATAAACCACATTAGTCATATGTTTGCAGCCACGACGTGATTGGAATGTTCTTTTCAAAATTTAAGTTCGAGTTCTCCGTGATCAAAACATTCACCGTTTTGAATACGGATATGAAGTTATTTGTATTTAATTGTTTTTAACCGCTTGTTCTTGACAAATTAGTGATTAAAGTAAATGAAGGCAGATATTCCTCGGAGTTTATCTTATTTTATTTCTTTCTTTAATTCAGCTTTTATCCCGCTTTGTATTGTAAATATTATTTATCGCACTTATGTAACTATTGAAATGCTTAGAATAGGCAAACTTAGGATTAATTCATAGGGTAGTTTAAGATTTGAAACCCGTCGCTAGCTTATTTATTTGTAGGCTCGGTTAAATTCAAACTTAGAAATCCTTCGCTAGTTTATTTATTTTAGGCTCGTCACGCATACTCAAGATTTTCAAAACAACTTTTGTCATCTTTTATTTGCTTTATTAAATCATACCGAATAAGTTTATCTTTTGTCAATTTACAATTCATTGATTCCCCAAATTTTACTTCTTTGGCATTATAAATAATTTGTTTTACTATCAATTGTCAAATACATATTTTTTCAACTCTACATGTATTTCTCTTTAAATACCATACAAATGCATATTTAAAAAATCTCTACATGTATCTTTCTTTTTAAAATGCATCATTTACTAATTATTTGCAAACATCTTTAAATCTGTTATATTTGTAAAAACATATTTTTCTAGTAATAATTAACCTGAGTTTGACCGGATAACCGCAAGTTAGCGGATCTTAAATGATGCCTAACCCCTTCCCTTTAGGATAATAAAGAACCCTTACCTAGAATTTCAAATAGTTTCGCAGACCTTAAAATTGGAGTTTACATTGCAGCATTTAGTTTAATATTTAGGTGTCCTAATTCACCGTAAAAAATAATTAGGTGGCGACTCCTCAACTTTCTTTTGCCCAGGAATCACCTGAACACGTCCGTGCTCCGCTTTGACCTCGAGCCAGGTCAAAATAGGGCGCGACACCTTGGCTACAGCATGTATACCTCATTAATGGCACATTCTGCGGATACTATGTGGAATTTCCTACAGTCTTTGTCTGAAGCCACATGATTTATGTAATTGGCCACTCCAACAAGCTTGGACGGTAAATCGCAGTTGAACGAACGCTGGAAGGTTACAGTCTGGAATTCTGCAGATTGAGCCACCAGGGTCGGGTATTTGTTTACTGGTTCCTCCCTATGTGGAGAAGAAGCCCGGTCTGGTAAATACAAAATGTCTAGGTAGTCCTCTTGGGCAATAGCTGGTAGAACTGGGGACTCGGGGTATTCAGGAACCGGAGGGGGAATGGCAGCAGTTGGCATATATGAGGGATGGCGAACGACGATACTTGTTCTAACCAGGGCAAAAGAATCATTGGTATGGCCGGTTCAATGACTGGAAAGTTCCATTTCGTAAGAAAAAAAATGAGGGACTTCGGCTCTTCTCATGTCCAATGGTTGTTCTTCTTCGGGACCTTCATCATATTGGTCCACCACAAGGAGAGAATCAACCGCCAAACCGGTTGCACCAAGGAAGTTGGGCGAAGTAGGTTGCTACGGTCTGGGACTATCCTCTTTGAACGCTTTGGTCATGATCGGGGACTGACAGAGGATTCATTATGGAGCCTTTTCTGTTCCCAGGCTTGTTGAATGATGAGGACTGCTACATCCGGATCTTCTAATTTCTTAACGGGAGGAGCCGTAGAAGCGAATTTGGAGAGACCTTGAAGGAATAGCTCAATACAGGAAAAGCAAAAAGAGCAAAGATAAAAGGAAAAAATGTATATCGTGGTTGTGTGGAACCCAATTTTGATCCTCGATAAGAATTACTTGAATCCAATCTCCGAGATTGGATATCTCTTTAGGTTCCCATTTGGTGGCTGAAGGAAGAGAAAATACTCGGTCAAGGTATAAAATGAAACGTTCTCTAAAGGGCACCAAATTGAATAGAGTGTAAAGAGACTTACGGTGGAAATTCCATCATTCAGGGATGGTGTGACTGCCTAGAGAGAGGAGATCCAGTGGCAAAAATGACGTAGATTTTCCGTCCAACTCTGGTCACGATCATCATCGAGATTGGTAAGAATGGCTTTGTTGCTATATAGTGCAGGTTGATGACCCCATCACGAAAGATGCGCGGAGAATAGAGGTGAATGAGATGGTCCAGGGTAAAGGGAACGTCGGCCTCTCGAGCAAAATGCCGGAGGCATGCAACTGCCCTCCAAACTTGAGGACCCAATTGAGCAATACAAGCTTTGTAATGGGGATAGAATTCTAAAATGATGTCATCAATGGCTTCTCCAATTTTCATCAAGAAAGGCTAAGTGTAGACAAACGAATACCCTTGCCTATAAGAGGTTATCATTTCGTTATCATTAGGTATCAAGGCCTCGATTAACCTCCAACAATAGTCGACTTTCACCGTTGGTAGAATGTTGGTGGTAATTTGAGTTTTGTAGTCGTAGGCGGGAGAATCTCGACCGCCGGGAAAAACCCTAGAAACTAGTTTTTCTCAAAGATCATAGTCAAATTGTCATGTCTTCGACAGAAAGAAATAAGTAGAAGGATTTCGGCTAGGTGGTTTTTCATCCTGGGGGTTAGGATTCCCCCAAGTATTTGAAGGAGTGTTGCCACTGGTAGAGGGGTTAGACATATTTGCAGTAAAGAAGGAAAGAAGAAGCAATCGGAGATTCTAAAGAGATTTCGCACAAATGAAGATCGGATGACAAACTCACCAAAAGAGGTGGTATTTATAAGAATTGAGAAGTCATCATTACATCAATGAGACGATGTGACGGATGCCAATCGATGGTTGCACGTGCGTGTCAAAGCAGGTGTGATGAAGTGACATGCCTCATCATGACTATAGTGTTTCGTTAATCGAGGGAAGCCGGAAAGTTGTCGTCATTTCAATAATATGATGATTGGAATGAAAAAATGAATGGATGGCATCTTTTGAAGTCTCCCGCCAAATTAAGGAGCATTGATTGGTTGTCGTTTAAATCCACTGCCTGGGCGTGCAAAGGATACGCCCGAAAAGTGCAGGGACTATCTGTATAGGGCAAAATTCGTATAATACAGTTGTATGAATTATGTTGTGACACGTGGCGGATAATGCTGAGAAGTCCATGTCAGCCGATGACGCTACCGGTAAGACACAAGCAGGACCTGAGACGTCGTGCGTACCCATGGTACCGGTAATTCATAAGATCAAGTGGACTGTTTCAATCTCAACGGGCAACCGTTACCGTCCCGACCTCACACATTCCAACGGAGCATTAATGACATTTATGGAGACACTAATTGCCCAATTATTACATAATTCATTCTCTTTTATTAATAAGGGCATATATCGTGGGGTGTGTACCCATGAGCTCATGTATAAATAGGACACATTGTTCCATTGTAAAATTACTTACACGCATTGTAATTTATCTAATATTCTTGCTAAACCAGTCACTTGAGATCCACGTGTCTTTAACCACGTATACAAATTCAACTGTACCGTTTTACGAGTAAACAAGTGGCAAATTTTGAAATCTCTCATATTCGATATTTTTGACTCTTCATTCAGAATAATAGTGTTTGATAAATCATTATATTGGATTTTTTTATACATTATTGGAAGAGGTGAAAAAACGTATGCACTGTATAGGCATAACCAATATTAGTGTAGAGTAAAACTTAACAATAATAACATTTACGTAGGCCTCGTCTGAATGAATCAGATCTGTAACGGTCTTAACACCATCTAGACTCATTTAAAATAAAAAAAATTACAAAACCTTTCATGATTCTCTTCTCAGCAAATTTTCACGCCACCAGCTATCTTCTCTCAACCAAATATTATCAAGAACTCTTGTTGCCACAAATATTAATAGATTAATTGTAACAACAAAAATATTTCTTGAAGTTTTTTTGAATCTATCAAAAAATCTATTTGAAATCTTATGTGTCTTTACCCAATTCATGATTTATTTTGCACCAGAAAAATTAAACACGAGTGAATCCATCTTCCAATAAAACCCCTACCTTCATTTCTCAATTTTTGAAAGATCACAATGACTCTATAATGTAATGTTTCTCGGAACAATAGCAACGAATTGAAAAAAAAACTTGAATACTACATAACCCTCTAATCAAATTTGGAACAAAATTCATAATACCAAACTTCAAGAATCAATGGAGAACGCTCAGAAATTGGGTCAAAGCATTGAAAAGTTTACTCCTTTTTATCTTATTTTAACAAAATTTCTTGTTAGAAAACAACTTGTAGGATTTAGTCATAATAACTCTCTTTGAATCACTTTCAGTTGATAAAGAAAAGTTACCACTGTAATAGTAAGCACAAATTCCTAAAAATTTCATGTTACCTTGTTACAATAATTTTTTATATTAATGCATCAATTTTATTTGCATTTAAGATATTTCAAATTTTATATTTATAGTAAGCAAAAAAAAAAAAAAAAGATAGTTCAAAATTTTAATCAAATATAAATATTCAAAATATTATTGTCTATTAAAAAATAAATTTATTTTGTTGAAATGAAATTTTATGATATTTTATTGTAGTTAATTTCATATGCACATTCAAATATTAAAAATAACAGTCTTAATCATTCAATATTCAGATCTAGAGATAACATCTTAATATTCAGATGTGTATTCAAATTCAGACATCTAGATCTTAGTGCACATTTTAATATTCAGATTTTTTTCAAATTCAGACCTCTTAATTTTAATGGAAACAAATAAGGTTAGTTGGCAAAATAAGGGATAACCATTGATATAAGTGTTGCTTGTGTAACAACGTAGACGAATGTATCTCCCATCTGCTTTTGAGTGTGTGGTTGCTGCAGCTATATGGCACAAAATACTTAGTAGGCGTTTGATAATGCTATTTTAAATTATGATTTCATAATTTTATTTCAAATCATCATTTATTTATCTAATTTGGATATAATTCAACTTCAACTTTATGTCATGATTTAAAATCTCAAATCATCCAAAAAGATACCTGATATCAATTTTTTTAAAATATAAAATTTGACTCATAAGTTTATATTTTATAAAAAAGATTTATAAGTTAGTACATATATACCAATTGATCATACTTTATATTGTATTTAATATAATTGTCCGAGATGAAATTCTTTTTCCATTGGGACTCAATTCCTTTCCTGCAATGACTTAAAATTTCAAAGTAAATAGTAAAGGAGTAATGAAATATGAACATTATGATATTGTTGCTAATGATATTGACCAACAACCGGCTCAAAGTACCAATGTAGTTATTAAATAATAGTAACATTACTGTTCATGTTCAATTTTTCCTCTTTATTTAACTAATATTTGATCAACTGATATTATATTTTCTAGAAAGGTCTTTTAGACGCATATTAATTTTATTATAAACTATGACTTGCTCATTTGATAAAATTACATAAAAACTAGAAAAGTTTTGATGGTTTTCACTAGGGGTGTTCACATTTTGGTTAGAAACCGATCCAAACCGTAAGCCAAACTAAACCAATCAAATAAATCGATAGTTGTTTGGGTATGGTTTGGTTTGATTTTAAATTTTTAAAAACCGATAATATTTGACTTGTTTTGATTTTATTAAAAATAAACCAAAGAAAAAATCAATCCAAACCGACAAATCATGTACATAATTTTTATAATTATATATATAAGATATATTAATTTTTATCTTATTTTAAAAAGCTAATGAACTTTACACATCATTTCTAATTAAAAGAGATCCATGAAATCCAATCTCATTAATTCAAAGAAACATTTATGAGTTTTACCTAAAAAGATTGCGTTTCTTATAAACTTATTTCACTTATTAAAACTCATAGATCTTAAGATTTTTTTTTCCTTAATTCAAAAAAATTATAGCTCCCACAATCAAAATAATAATAATAAATTATAAGTTAAAAACTAATGAAAAAGTATTTCTTAATCGTAGGAAAAAATGAAAAGAGAGAAATACCATTAAGTTTCTTAAAAAACCAAAACCAAAAAAAAACCAATGGATATCTATTATATTTGGTTTGATTTTAATAATTCAAAATTTGATTAATTGATTTAGTTTGGATTTTAACAAAAATAGATCCAAACCGATCCATGAACACCCCTACTTTTTATAATTTGTGAGGTTTTTATATTAATGAAAAAAATAAAATTTAAGAAATTTAAATGACTTACAAATACAATTTTAATTTCAAATCATCACGATTACAAATCATTTTCAAATGGGTCCTTATTCAGCAAGAGATCCATAGACATGCTAGTAACTGGCAGAATGAACTTACCTGAGTTTAACTTTGCAAAAAGTGTCGAAGCAAAGATTTTCAAAATGTCCCTAATTGGGTGTATCTATCATGTGTGGGAGGGAGGAGAATAACATAGATGTTCAGGAAGTATTTCATAGAGGATCGACTAGCTCACCTAGTCAGGAACTTTGCAGCAAATAAATTTCAAATTTGTTTATTTTTCAAAAAAAACGTTTACTTAATTATTATACATTAATATGCCTTTTTATTGAAGTTGTAGAAGATAAAACTGTTGGATCATTAAACAAACATTTAAGTAGAACAGAATTGAGTATCTGTAACTTGCTACGAATTTGATTTGATTTAAGTAATAATTGGACCTATTGAGATATAACTCACTATTTGATCCATCTTGACCAAACTTAATTTTACCCAACATCTTGACCCAACTTATTTTTACCCAAGCAAACTTTGAGCAAGTTGGGTCATGACACATCTAATGATGTAACCCGTTTTGACCCACACAAATTCAATACAACCCCTTTATTTTCTGCTCCTACTCCAAAGTATCCCTCTTATTACACTACTATTAGCTTTGGCAATTTGTATATCCTGTCGCTCAAATCAAATTATGTTGTGGTTGTAGGACCTCGGAATGTTGGAAAGAAATTGAACTGTTGCATATTCAACTAATTTGTTATTGAAGTGTTGCCTGTATCAAGATCTAAGAAATGAATAGCCTTAAGCTGGATTCATATAAAAAAAAAGGCAGCCACACTAAACTCTCGAGATATGCACAAGATTCGGAAAAAGCTGGACTATAAGAACTTATTATGCTGGATGCATATATCGACATTTAAAAAATCAGCACAAAACAGATCCTTAATAGGCGTTTGGCCATGCATTTTCAACTTCAACTTTATGGCATTGTTTGAAATTCCAATCATCCAAAAAATGAGTAATTTGAAATTTCTAAGTATGATTTTAATTTTTTTAAAATATAAACTAAGCCCATAAATTTATATTTTGTACAAAAAATTCATAAATTAATAGATATATACCAATTGATCGACTTTATATTGTATTTAATATAATTGTCCAAATATATACAAACGGTTCCTTGTAATAGAGTACTAAAATATAAATTCTATACTGACCGAGCTTAATCAATCGCTAGGTGTAACCAAGAAATAAATTCAGTGGTCAATTTTTCCCACCATCAATTCTTTTTCATATTGAAAATGCTTTGATTAAGCTAATATAAATTGGAACTTAGAAAATATTCATAATCACTAATCACCACCCATTACAAAGAAAACTATGCCATACCAAGAATTTGATGTTGCAACTGGAGGAGTATCAGGAAAGGGAGTAAATAATTGGAAGCCATTGGCATGGGTGGAATAGGAAAAATCTCACTTGTTATCTTTTCCTTTTGAAAAAAGAGGAATGATATTTTTCCACCCCACCCACTCCAAAAGCTTCCCAAATCCCTCCTCCCTTTCCATTTCCTACAAAATTTGGGTCAATAATTAAAAGAGCAAAATATATTTAGAAAATAAATGCAAATAAAAAAAATTAAGAAAAATAATATAAAGTGTTAGAAGGAGCCATCAGAAACCAAAGTTAATCCCCAGAAGCTTTAGGCTGTGGTACGGTCCGCATCATGGTTTGATCTTTCTTAAAAGAAATATCGCATCACACGGCTCCCCCTAATTATTCATTGGTAAATCTAAAAGGTTATGTTTTAAAAAAATAATATTAATAATAAAAATAGAAAAGTATATATAAGAGCTCAGAAGCAAAATGGGTATGAGAAATTTGTCATCACTCAAATTATAAATTTGTAAGAGTGGTGCATGACTTTCATCAGATCTCATCACAGCTCTTCAAGAAAAAAAGACAAAAAATTGCTTATATCTAAGAAGAAAATGTAGGAAAAGGAGAAATAATTGGAAGCTATGGTATGGACGGTGTAGGAAAGATTTCAACATTTATGAAACATAAATATGATACATCTCTCCACAAAAACCTTAATCCCTTTTACAATTCCTGTAACTTATGAAATGGACTCTTATGTATGTTTGGGATCTGTGAACTGTCGATGCCGTTTATATAGAAAAAAATGGTGAAGTTGCGGTTGGATTGAAACCCTAATTGTGTCAGGTTTACCATCGTATCCTCCTAAGTTCACCATAATTACAAAATGAGGAGAACAACTGTACCCTCGTTCATCATATTATAAAATAAAGGGTCGAAATTGATTAGACATGTTTTTAGTTAATAGTTTAGCTTATATATGCTTTTACCATTCAATAATTGATTTAAATATATTTTAAATGAGAATTTTAGTTGCTCAATTGATTGATAATCTAAACTTTTATCTTTGTTGTTAAGGATACGAACACCGGAATGACAAATCCAAACAAGTAAAAGAATCTTCCGAGCCATTCCACCTATTTTAAATCGTGATGTTTATTGGAAAGACATTTGTCAGTCCAAATCGGATAACTAAAATTTATTTGAAACAAAAAAAAGGGGAAGGAGTCGTATTATGAGAACAATGTTTGTGGATGGAAATCCTTCTCATGAAAGGACAATATATTAAAAATAAATTTTTACTTTTACTTTTATCTGTACTGTACTTCCTCCGTTCACTTTTATCTGTTCAATATATTAAAAATAATTTTTTACCTTTAATATTAACTACTCATTTTTCAAGTTCATTGAAATTGTAGATGATGAGCATTATGATCAAATATGAACTTTTTTTGTTATTTCTCAAGGAAGTGCAAAAGTAAAATCAAACGATGGAATACTTTTAAGCTAAATACATTTAAGTTGAAATAACTCAAAAATGTCAAAAGCTATAAGTTGGATAGTTGCTTTTTGGCTTAAAATAGTTTGGGTTTGACCAAGTAAATTATAGTAATGTTAACTCTTATAATTTGCAGCTTTCCTTCCGCCATGTTTGCTAGATTTGCAAGGCAACGTTGAGCTTATTCAGTACGTGTGCTACATGGCATCTGAACACTTTTCTCAGCGATGTAGTCTTGTATTTATAGGAACAGTGAACAAAGTGAAAGTACATAAAGCAGAATTTACCACCCTTCCATCTCACCCTTGATATATCTACTAGTCTATTTACACTTGTCACAAAAAAAGTTGGGTTCTGAGAAACGCTATTTCCAAGAGGAGCTTCTTAGCTCTGCATTTCTAAGCTGCACTATAACCGTCGCAATAAGCTCTGGTCCACCAAGGGTGATATTGAAAGAGAACTTCCCTTACCTATCAAAGAGGATGTTAAGGCTATGGTGTAATTTTTGAAGTAATCAAGTTTAGCAGTTCAAAGTTAGTTTAGCGAATAATAGTCCTTTTTTTTTATCTGTAAAAGACTTTCTATTGGACACCAGGATCATACTTTATATTGTTATAATGCAATTGTGTGCATAAAGGGATCAGCATGTCAAACAGTGATCCTGGTTCAAATCTTTTGAAGCACCCACTGTGATGTATTTGGTAAAACATAAGATGTTAAAGATAGGGTTGATTAATGAAATGAACTGGTGATTCTCCTGCTAGTGTCACTGCAAAGTTCCTCATCAAGAAAACTGAAAATTCAATTAGGGACCGATTCAATAAGCTGTTTTCTTACAAGTGAAAAATGGGTAATTTTTTGACGGGGAGAAGTAAATCATTAGCCTTGTGAAATGCAGAATTGCATCGCTGCGGCATTTGACATAGAGCAAATACAAGGATACATTATTTAACAAGAGAAATGTCAAAAGTTGTAGACCAATCATTGCAAATAGCACGAGAACAGTAACTGACATGATTGAAGCATCAGTGTGTGTATGCAATTGAACTTCTCAGCATAAGTGTATGCCAGCAACAGAAATATTGTTTTTTTCTTATCAGGGGAAATGAGTAATGCTAATGAAGATCAATGGCTTCAGCTGCCAACCAGAGCTGCAAAGTAACTAACTCTGAATATAATAAGACAGAGCGACATAGACTAGTTGCAGGTTCTGCAAATCTACCAATTATATGGAGCACCTGTCTGAAAATTTAGAAAGAAATGATATGCTTTGACACCCTATGTATCCTTAAATCCATTATTTGGAGAACATCTAAATTGTGTAATGACTATTGACTAATACATGAAACTCAAATAAAAGAATGTTATCCACTAAAAACAGAGAAAAGAATCAGTCAGTGAATCTTGATAAAACCAATCCAAAAAGATGGCAAGTTCACATAATGTATAACCATGGTTTTACCTAATTTAATGCAAATATATTGAATGAAGAAGTTTTAAGTACATTCTATATGCTATACACATACCAATTAGTTTAACCAGGTGCAGCAATTAATCCAAAAAAAAGTACTCTAATAAACTAAATTGACAAGTAGTAATTGCGTTAGTTACTGCTTATTTTTTCAGAATATTTTATCATAACTTATTTGTTTTTGTTACTCTCATTTTCTCATTTTCATACTGCTTTAAATTTCTTGTCCGGGTCTGGTCTTTCGGAATCAACCTCTCTACTTACCAAGGTAGAGGTAAGGTCTGTGCACACTACTCTCCCAGATCCATGTTGGTATGTTGTTGTTGTTGTTGTTGTTGACAAGTAGTAACTGCAACTTCAGCTGTTTGGTCATCCCCTTGTAACTGGAATTGGGCAGCATATCACTAACAAAAGATAAAACATATATATAAGCTCAATATTGAGCTATTCAAGTGTTTAGTTAGGACACATCCAATTTCCACAGATTGTCAACCACCCTGTCATCCTAATGCTATATCAAGACTTCATACAATAGAAAGCATACAGATCAGCCAAAATGCTAAAACAAAAACTAATATAAGAAAATCGATACAACGGACACAATTCAAGAAATAACGCTTGATGAATTGACACAGAAGTTTATTACTCTGTATATACATTCACCAAGAACCAATCTTTTTTACTTTCCACCATATTCTGAAAGCAACTAAAAGCATAGCCCTTAAAGGAGAAGCAATAAACTGAGTTGATGTTATCTTGATTATAGAACTCATAGTCAAAACCTTTCGGCACCTTAGAAGGGTCACAATCTTGGACAATGATATGAAGAGATGGTGTGACTTCAGATTCATTTGAAAACTTGATGTGAGTTAGAGAGCTAATTGTTCAGCTACTACATATGCTGCACTTTTTTTCTTTTTGTAATCACGACAAGGATGAACTGTAAGCTTACCCTCCTTTCATTCCTGCTACTACTCTTCGTCTTTCCTTTCTGCTACTAAATACTTTTCTTCTTTCCTTCCCAGGATAATATTATTCTCAAACAAATTATGGACAGTGAAAATATGTACTTAACAATTAAGATAACATTTATCAATTTTTTGGTCAGTTCTTGCAAAATTTCTCTAATAAAACCAGATCACAACACAATCTTAATGCAACTTACAACTCCAGTCTCTTTTCAGCAGATATTCACAGCCGAAGATTTTCCGGAAACAGCAGCTCTACCTATTAAGGTAGACTTAAAGTTTGCTTACACTCTATCTTTAGAGACTCCACTGGCTATGTTGTTAAGTTGGAAATGTAGAACCTTTACACATAAAAACATGCCACACACGTGACACGACTCTTATCAATCAATCACCACTCATCACAATTAAAATCTACATTACTGCATAGGTAGCCACCAGCATAGTACCGTGTAATTCTGCTGGATGTGAGTTCTATTAGGAGTACATTTCAGTCCCTTTTCTTAATTAAAGCACAATCAACTCCCTATGTTTACTGAAGATTGTCCAGTTTGTTAAAGAGTTTTGTTGGTCAATTCATGCAAAATTCTCAAATAAAACTAGATCTGAGCACAATCTCAGTCTCTTTTTCAGCAAATACTCAGAGCCTGTATAATTTACTTCCAAACTTACATTATCTAAGCTAGAAATAAAAAACATTTACACCAATTAAAATCACCATAACAGCAAACAGAGAAAGATTCAGCAGGATTTAGAGCTCATATGTCATACCAACAAACCTATTGGAGAAAAAGGAAAGGGAGAAATGACCGGAAGCCATAGGAATCGGCAAGATTTCAATTTTTACTTTTATGAAAAATAAATATGATATCTTACCATCCATCCTTCCCACTCCCCGAAACACTCATCACCTTTCCAATTTCTACAACCTTTTTCCATTCATCTCACTAATATTTTCTCTCTCACAAATAGCTAATGAGATACATATATAGAGACTACAATAAGATGTTGAAGAAGCGGCGACAGGGAAACACTGATATATGCGGTTCACAAAATAGGAGTACAAGTGTACGTTTTAACCACCTATGTTTTGCTTTTGTTACACTTAACTCCAATTACTTCTATGGACTATATGATTCTACGCGTCAACTCATTAAAAGGGTGTTTGGTAGGAGGTAGAAAATAATATTGACATTTTTTAATCCCTTTTTTGGAGTAGTATTTTTAATTATTAGTTATGCACCCTAATTAGAAAAAATCACCCTAGTAAATAATGGTATTAATAAAATCAATACTATTTCTATTTTAATAAACCTTATTCAGTTAATACAACAAACCAAATACAATCAGACCTCTATAACTGCATTCGCATATAACAACACCTCTTTATAACAGTTAAGTTTTTTCGAAATAGACTTTTATGTTATATTTTATTTTTCTATAACAACATTGTCTACATATAACAACACAACAACCAACTTTATAACTGTATGCTCTTTGTGAAACTACCCATGTATAACAACTATCTTTTTCTTTTGATACTTTAATATACTTTAATTATGACAAAATATTACATATGAATACATATTGCAATCTAAAATATCATTGTCTTCTAATTTTATTTATAAATAATTTTCAAAACGAAAAACAATGTGAATAAGGAGTTAGAATTCTATTCTTTAGAGCAAGCAGAAACAAATATGTGATTCATTCTAATCCTTTTTAAATAAGCTACAATTATAAATTTCCTCCATCAATCTTGAAAGAATTTAATTTTTAAGTATATTTAAAACATATGCCTTAGACTTAGAGATTAAAACTTTTCACATTCAGTTATACATTTATTAAAATTGTATTAACTTTCTTTAATATATATTTAGTTAGTGAAGTATGCATATCACTGAGATTTAAAATTTAAATAAATTTATTATTTTTATAACATCAAAAAATAAAAGTTTTGATTCATGCATCCTTTTTGCCTCTTTCCACAAGGAGCATTTTGGGATCCAACACTATATTGGGGCAGGATGAACGAAATGAAAGTTCGTTTTCGGAGTTTTGTGTGATAAAAATGTGTTATCAAAGTTTAAAGGTAAATTTTACAGAGTGATGGTTAAACTAACTATGTTGTATGATACGGAGTGTTGTCCAATCAAGAAATCTCACGTCCAAAAGAAGAACGTGACGGAAATGAGGATGTTGCAATGGATGTATGGACATATTTATAGGAAACATATGATTAGAAATTAAGTAATTTGGGATAAGGTAGGAGTGGCCTCAGTGAAATGCACGGAGGCACGGTGCAGAGGTGTGAGAGCTTAGCTGTGGATGGTTTAATTTCAGGAAAGGTATGGTAGACCGAAGAAGTATTGAGGAAAAGTGATTAGACGGGACATGGTGCAGTTGCAGCTTACCGAGGACATGACATTAGACAAAAGGATGTGGAGGAAGCGGATTTAGGTAGAAGGTTAGTAGGTAGTAGGGCGTTGTCTTGCGTATCCTTCCATATTAATAGGCGTAGTATTATTTTTGTAATTTCTTGTTCTTTGAATTTTGTTACTATTTGTTGTCTCTTGTACTTCAACTATCGTATTAGTTTTCCACAGTTAATGTTATTTGTTTTCATAATGTTTATATGTAGTATTTTGTCATGACTGCTTTACTTATGTCAACTATTGTCTGACCTTTTTGTCATGTTTTCTCTTGAGTTGAGGGTTCTTCGGAAACAACCTCTCTACCTCCTAAGGTAGGGATAAAGGCGGCGTACATTCTACCATCCCCAGACCCCCACTTGTGAGATACCGGCTATATTGTTGTTGTTGTATTTTTACTTTAACAAATAATTAATTTTAAAGATAAAATGAATATTTTAAATAATATTATCTTGGGTTGTGGCCCTCACTTTTGTCGAGTGCAGCCCACATTTTTTTTAACTCCAACTAAGATGCATACATCATAGTAACTCATAACCTGTCTTATTTTCAAATTGCAACATTATAAATCCCACTACTTGTAGATATTGTGCATTTACATTAAGTAATCAGAGTATTACGATACAATTAAAGTACAATAACAACATATTCGACCAGATTAAAATACTTATATTTAGAGTATTAAGATAAGATCACATATACGTAGTACTAATTTAGAGGACTTAGTTTTCTGTTTTCTTTTTGTTTGTTTGGGAAGATCTTTGGAAAATTAAATAATAACCTTTAGCTTGTGAGGGGTGGACGTATATCGATTCGGTTCGGTTTTGTATCAAATAAAATTTAGTTTTTATTTTAAAAAATCAAATCAAACTTTTTTAAAGAAAAAACCCAAACATATCGGTTTATATCGTCAATCGTATCGGTTTATATCTCATTTTTTTCAATTCAAGTGTATCATAATCAGCAAATATAAAGTCCAAAAAAAATAATTTAAAGTCAAAAAACATAAAGTCTGCATCACATATATTCTTAAAACATGTAAAAAAAAACTCCAAATTAAAGTTTACATCCCACAAAAGTCCAAACTCCAAAATATAAAGTTCACATCATAAATTAAAAGTTCAAAACATGAATTTAAAATTTTGTTCCACTTCTGGACAATTTTCGCATGAGGATTCATGACACCAGGAATAAATGGATGCAAGAAAGAACAATTTCTCTTCGCCCATCCTTTTGCATCTCCATACAACACATTGTGGAACTGTAGATAAGCACAACAAGAGCAAAAAATATGATAATTTAGACAGTTTAACATCCCGTGAATTCTTTTGAATTTATAGGAAATGAAATAATGTATCTAAGAGCAACGTCTGAAGTACCTTGAACAAAACAAATTTAGAAAAAACCACAAGAAAAGATTCCATAAAAAATATCAATACATCAACAACAAATGTTTCAGCATTCCAACAGCCAAAAAATAGTATTTCAACAGCAAAATACAGTGTTCCACAACAAAAAAATAACAACATTTCAACATCAAATTTCAGCGTTCTAACAGCAAAAACTAATATTTCAACAACAAAATGCAGTGTTCCAACAGAAAAAAAAACAACTGCGTTTCAACAACCAAAAAATAGTTACTAATTTGAAGGAATGTAGATTTGATAACTTTACCATTATGACGCCAATATTTCACAATTCTACCAGCAAGTAATATCAATCCATTATCAAGTCCTCCACTACTTGTGGTTGTTCTGCTTCTTGTGATTGCAGTACGATTGAAAGTTTCTCAAAGTCTACATACAATTTGCCAAAGCGTCAATATAATAAACAAAATGTTAAAGTATAATAATTCTATTAAAAACAATATATAAAAAGAGTATTGTTACCCAATTCAACTTCTTCATAAAACTCAGTTTCTTCTTCGGTTGGTTACACAATTTGTTCTCCTATAAGAGTTGAGCGAAGTCAATTCTGTGTGTAAATTAATGCCTCAACTGTCTTATGAGTTAATGTACTCCTAGAAGGGTCAAGAATGCCCCCCCCCCCCCGCGTGCTAAATGCCGATTCGGAAGTCACGGTAGACACTGAAATTATCAAAATATCTTTGACAAACTTTGACAAAGTCGGATACCTAGACGAATACATCTTCCTCCAACCCAAAAGATCAAAATTCGGATCATTAGGACTTTCATTCCGCTCTGACAAATATTACTCAACATCATTCTTCCCCTCAAAATTATCATTTTCACTTGCTTTCATCTTTTTAAACTTTTGAAAATGGTCAATTGATTCTTTTCTATTGCTGTCACTATTACAAACTTCACTTAACTGAACATATGAACTACTACCCACACCATTATTTGGGCCATCATCATTATAACTTTCAAATAACTGTAACAACAAGTCTTTGATATCATCTTTAATTTCACCAACCTTCCTACTATCAAATATACTTCTAAAGCACCAGTTTATAAATTCAAATTTACACCGAGGATCAAGCACATTTGCTAAAATTAATAGTTTGTTCACCTTTTTCAAAGAAGCACCCCAATATTTCACAAACTTATCTCTCATGCCATTAACAATTTTTTTCATCAACAAATGATTAGATTCCAATAGTGAGCTGATGAAGATAAACTTTCCACAACTCATTCAAAAAATCACTAGAAGTCACACATTTTGTGCTACTGAATTTTAATGTCACATCATAAAAAACTGACAAAACCGTACTAACCTCTTAGCATTATCCCAATCCACAAAATTCGGTGGCCCAACCCTTTTTTTTTCATTCTCATCTTCGTCAAATCAACTTCTGTAATGGCCATCGTCCTCCACTAACCTATCAAACGCTTTTTCAAATATCACCGCTTTTTCTAACATTAAGTATGTCAAATTCCATCTGATTGGCACATCCAAAACCATAATTACCCTATATGAGATTTTATCTCGCTCAACACATGTCTTGAATTTTTGCAATCTTGTCGGAGAAGATCTTACATACTTCACCTCATTACGAACATCAACTATTGAGTCCTTTCACTTCTACCAACCCATCATGAACAATCACGTTCGCTATATGTGCATCACACCTCACATGCATATGATCACCATTTAAAACCATCGCATTAGGACTCTAATTTGTCAGTTTCTTCTTCACATAAACAATTGCAACTTGATTAGCACTTGCGTTATCCACAATAATTGTGAATAGTCTATCAATACCTCAATCCAATAAACATTTCTCTATAATCTTTCCAATACCATCTCCTTTATGATTAGAAACCGGTGTAAAAGCAAGTATCTTTTTATGCAACACTCATTCACAGTCAATAAAATGCCCAGTTATTACCATGTAGCTACTCATTTGAATTGATGTCCACGTGTCTGTTGTAATACAAATCCTCTGCTGGGTTGAGTTCATGATTCTTTTCATCAAAGCTTTCTCATTCTGATGCAACTGAAGAATATCCCGTGCAATCGTTCTTCGTGAAGGCACCTCAAATCTGGGACAACAAACCCTCATATACTCCACAAAGTTCGGACTCTCCACAAATCAATTTTAATTTATACTGGCTATGATTAATTACAAATTTACCCCCGGATTTTCGGTTCGGTTCATCACCAATACTAAAGAACCAAACCGAATCATTTAACCCTGATAGATTCGATTTTTTAAAGAACTGATTTTTTAATTTTTTTTAACCGAATTTAAACCGAACCGAACTGGCGGTTCGGTTTGATTTTTTCGGTTCACCAGTTTTTATGCCCACCCAAAGCACAAACCTCTTTTTTTTTCTCCAAGGAAAAAATATACATTTCCAAAAAAGAAAGAGCTATCCAAACAAATGCTAGCTAGAATAACTTCTCCACATATATTTTCACGAAACTTCTCCAAAGAGAAAAACAGTCAATTGACATATAAGTTTCCAAATTCACATGAAAAACTCATGTTTCTGTGACTAGCTATTTTGTAGAAAGAAGAGAGTATACAAAGTACAAACTGAGGGTGAAACATTCGGAGAAAATGGCAAAAATATTGGGCCTTTATGTTTGAAAATAGGTTTTAGTCTGAGCACGTTTAGTTTCTTACGTTTAATAAAAGTGAGAATTTTTTGAGTTATGTCTAGTTAAAATTTGTGGTTATAAATTTGAGGGGTAACTATGAAACAAAATACTTATTAAACACAAAAACCCTGGGAAGTTTCATATCCTAGAAACTTCAACACAAAAAAGTAGTAGACATCAAAAATAGAAGAAATTCGCACGATTGCCCTTATTTTGGAGTGGTCTTTAATTTTTGCACTTCACCTAAATAAATGATTTAAAATACCTCAGAGGTCCGGGGTTCGACCCAGCAAAGTAAAAAAAAAGTTCGCAAGGGAAGATTTCATAGCAAACTATGTCTATTCGGCAAAAGTTATGTCTTATGATATAGCTCAGAAGAAGTTATGTCTTAAGACGTAACTTAGAACTACAAAAGGCATAACTTTATAAAGTCTTTGCCTTGCGATTTTTTTTTTTTTTTTTTACCGAGATTTTGAACTTAACGATTTTTTTTTTGCTTTCTTTCGAGTTTGGGTTCGACCCTAATCTTTGATTTTGTAGACACGCTAATAAAGGTATTCAACCCATAAATATTTCCTATTAAACTTACACCAAACAAGGGGACCAATGTTGTTATTTTCCTGAAACAATATACAACACAAATCACAATATTTCAAAATTCTAACTTCTTCAATCCCTTTTAAACAATTTAATGTAAATTACTGACCCACGCTTACTATATTTACATTAAATTAAATAATTTAGTACGTTTTAATAACTAAAATTTAAAGTAAATGTACATCACTTGATTATAATTAATTAATAATATATGTATAAAAACACATATATTATATTTATTGCTTTATATATAAAAACCGGATGCTATAAATTAATTTCATCTTTGTTTATTTCCATTTATCTGCTGTTAGCAGCAATAGATTACTAGTTAATAACTTTTTTATGGGTCAAGACTCAAGACCCTAAGGGGTCAGTTTAGTTGCTGGAATAAGAATAATAAATCTTATTTTATCTCGCTTTTGGTGATTAAAGGAAATTAATTAGGTTTTGAATTGTTTTATCCCACCAAGTAAAATGGTGAAATTACTGTGTCACATAGAAAGTGAAATAAAATAATTTTATAGAATATCCTAACCCATATCTTTATGTATTCCATCCCTCGTACCAAACGACACTAAAAAGTCAAGCAAGAAATAGAGAGGAAATGACCTAAAGCTACCTTATGGTCTATGCTAATCTCCTCTACTAATACCACCCTTTCCAAAACTCTATTGATGAGTATATGATGTGGACATCTATATTCTGTTTGATGACATAAAAAAACGTATATTTTTACGAGTTATAATAAATACACAAGCTTCCAACCAAACAAACAAAACACATTTAGGCAACAAAAAAAAAAAGAAGAAGAAGAAGAAGAACAAGTTTGAAGTCATCTGTTTTTCCTCTTATCTCTATATATATAATATGGAAAAGCTAAACATGAGAAGCAACAACAAAGAGAAAGAAATGAAGGATATTTCTGAACTTGAAGAAGATAAGTTGTCTCAGATGGTCAGAGATTTTATTGAATTGGATTGTGAAACTTTTCAAGTTGATGAACTTGTTGATCATAATCCTACTACCTATCTTTCCTTACAGGTACATATTGCCTCTTTTTTTTTTTTTTTTTGACTTTATCTAATGTTGATTTTTTCTCTTCATGTTTATCTAAAATCTCAAATTTATTTTGACATTTTTATTTTGTTTGAAGGATATTCTTGAGAATGCTAGTGATGCTGAAACAGAGATTCTTGGGAAAATCTTCTTTTACTTGAGAAACATGGTTAGTAACATGGAGCCTAAAAAGTTAAGGAAATGGATAGTGAATAGATTAAGAATGGATGAGTATGAAGCTTCTCTTTGTAAAACTTCTTGGATCACCTCTTCTGGACGTCCTTTAGGTACTATTCTACCCCCCCCCCCCCCCACCCACCCAATAATGATTTGGATATATTATTATGGTGAAATATTAAAAAAATTATTTGAGAAGTATTCAAATGAAATAATAATCTTTACTTAAATAATTTCAACTTCTTTTGCAGATAAAATTCATGTTTAGATATAATTTCAACTGTAGATTATTTTTTTCCAAGTTTAAATTCAAATACTCTATTTCAAGGTGTATTTTAAGTAAAGTAATGATTTTTAAAATTAAGGTGAAAAATGACATTTGAAAGTTGAGGTTGTCTTTGAATATGCATTTCACTTGAAAAAAAATGTTTAGAACTTGTTGAGGGATTTGTTTTTTCAAGTTAGGAGTGAAAACTTTACTAGTCCCTTCTTTTAAAAAAGATTGGTCTTCTTTTCTTATTAATTTATCTTAAAAAGATTGATTTTATGAGATTATTTTGAATCATACAAATATTTAAGATTTATTTTTATCATATATCTCAAAAGTCTTTCTTTATTTTTTAAAACTTATCAAGTCAAACTTGCCAATTTTTTTGACAAGGAGGGAGTACAATGTATAACCAAATAGTTACTTTTTTATTTAAAAAAAAAAGCAAAACTAAAAAAAATTATGGCCATCTTTCATAAATGTATTTTATGGATACAATTTCAACTTTCTAATATTTTTTCTACTTTTAACTGCAAATATTTTTTTTCTCAACTTCAAACGAGTAAATATTATCCGAATGACTAGTTATTACCCTTTTTTATTTTGCTGATTTTTTTGTTGTTGGTTTTTGGGGTGTTGAAGCATTTCAATTCACAGGTGATTATGAATATATTGATGTGATGATGAAAGAAAGCAATGGAGGAACAGTGAGACTAATAGTGGATATAGATTTTAGGTCACAGTTTGAATTGGCAAGGCCTACACAAGACTACCAAGAGCTTTTAAATTATCTTCCATCAATATTTGTGGGTTCTGAGGAGAAACTCAATGGCATTATCTCTTTGCTTTGTTCAGCAGCCAAACAGTCCCTTAAGGAGAAAGGCCTTCATGTTCCACCTTGGAGAAAAGCTAGCTACATGCACTCTAAATGGCTCTCTCATAATTGCAAGAAAATTGTTTTGTTGCATATAGTTGAAGGACTAAAAATGTAGAAAAAGAGAGTTAAGGTTAGAAAGTTTTTCATTTTACCTCTTTTGTTCTAAGATGGTATTGGTACTATAGTTTGTATATTGTAAATTGTCAAGTGTCTATTTGCTCTTGGCTTGTTATGAGGATTAGAAGTGCTTGTATTTTTTTGTTGGTTATAATCTTGTTTTATATAAACTTGTTTTTTTATTTGGTGTTTGATATATCAATTTTCGGGTTGGACTAGTTCTGATTGGTATCGAAAAGTTCACTTTAATTAAGAGCAAAACCATTCTCTATTAAGAGTAACTCCATGCTCAGTTTTTTAACTCAATTTGTTTTTATTTATGACGAAGGAATACTTATCAATCTATCACAATTTTGGTGTTGATATCTCTTTAACGTGTGGTACATAATTCTAAGGCTGGACAGGTCCTGACCCGACCCCGACCAGGTCCTGTCTCGATCCCCCCTAAAAAAAATGGTGTCAAGACTCGAAATCAGGCCGGAACCTGGACTCGTCCCGCTCGCCTGACCCCGCCCCGACCCCTACCCCGATCCCGACCCCCCCCCCCCCCCTTGCAAAAATGACCGTTGCACAACGGCCAATTTATATTTTGGCCGTTGTGCAACGATCATTTTTGACCCCCCCCCACCCCCTTAATATTTATTTTTAACCTTAAGTTACTATATTTACACTTTAACCTAATTTTTAAATTATAAATATCTCATTTTATCTCACAAATCTTTCTACAATCTCTCTAATTTCTCAATCTATTTATTTACAAGTCTACAATTACATTGCCTACTAAATATTTTATTTTATTTGCTCATTTGTATAATTGTATTAAAGTTCAAAAATTGAACATTCAAGCTTCGGTATATATTATCCTATTATTTCAACTATGTTATTTTATATAGCTTTAATATTTTTGTTACTTAATGAATATATGGAAAACCATCTTATAAGGCACCTATTAAAAAAATATTTATCAATTAAAAAAATATTTTTTTCTATTTCCACTATTTATATTATTGATGTTGTATTAAAATAGACGGTCGTAAATCACTTATTAGCAGTACTTCCACCTCTAACTTCAAAAAACTCAAATGAACAATCTCCTAAGGAACCAACTAAAGAAGAAGTTTTGTCTAGCATACACGATGAATGCAAAAAATATATATGTATTACCAACAGGAAAGTGCTAGCAACTAACCAGCTTCTATACCATTTTCTTCTTCTTCTTCTTTAATACAATCTTATAAAAAACATGTTGTTTCTGCGACTAGTATTGAAAGCCTTAGAAATAGAATGTTTAGTGGTTCCACTACTAATCAAGTTAGCGAGTTTGATGTTTTTTTTTGCAGGGTGTGGTACCGTACCAAGTAGTTCTCAATGAAGAAGGACGTGAAGACTTGCTTAAATACTGGAGGAAAGATGAGAAGACATTTCCGACACTAGCAAAGATGACCCGAGATGTGTTGAACATTCAAGCGTCATCAACAGCGTCTGAAAGCGTTTTTTCTGTCGGAAGATTTCAAATAAGAGAGCACATACACCATTAGCAGGAGATAGCTTGGAGATTGCAGTTTTATTCAGAGATTGGATACAAGCGGAGCGTAGAAGGTGGGGTCAACCAGAGATCAACGAAGACGACAACGAAAAGTACAACAAAATCTTGTCCGACGGAACTGGAAGCGACGTCGACCAATTTGATCAACAAATTTCAATTCCAACTAAAGAACCACAAGACATTGTGAAGAAATTAGAAAATGTGTTTATAAATATGTAATTTTTTTAATTACAATTTTACTATGTGATTTGCAACTTTCAATTCAACACCACAAAGTTGCAATTTTGAAATTGTATTACAAAAAATTATATTTCTATTAAATAATATAAGAGGCACAAAAACAATCCTGAGATGTTTTTATTACACTATATTGTTCAATTATTGAATTGTTTATATATATTATTTTTTAAAATTAAGTTAAAAAAAAAAATAGACATCCCGCCCCCCCCGCCCTCCAAGACCGGTCCCATTTTCCGACGGGACTTTGGCGAGTCCCGGCCTGCCGGTCCCGCCGGAGGACCGGTCCCGACCTCCCCCTAGTCCCGTCGGGTCCCGTCCCGCCGGGACTCGCTCCGAAACCGCCCCTGTTGGAAACCCCTAATAATCAACTTAATTAGACTACTGAGTATTATAAATTTACTGAAGACTTTTTTAATTGTTTTTTATTACATAGGGGTTGGGAAAAGAAAAATGGGGAGGGAATTATAATTGAGGGATTCAAACCTCACCAACAAGGTGAAAGTTCATATAGTTAATCAACTGAGTTACTAGATTCCTATTTAATGAAAACTTCAATACTATCATAAAAAGTTTAAACTATTCTAATTCAAATTGAACTAGATATTTAAGGGAATGTCGATCTTTTGACGTCAATTTTTGCGTAAAATATTTGTGTCTTATATCCCTATATTTCTTTCTCTCTACTTTTGTCGTCCTCGTTGTAGGTGGAAAGCAAATATTACAAGCTTAGATGTAGGATGCCTTTGCCTTAGAGATGTTATTTTGTTGCTTATTCATTTTTTTCTAAGGAAACATTATTTAATAATTAATAGCACTAATTAATGCTCCACCTATAAGAGAGGGAAAGAAAAGGCTACTTGGCTTCCAAGTCATAACAAACAATAATGGGATGCAAAAAAAAGATTCCCAAGTGTGAAAGCCTTTTTCTAAGGTGTCCAAAATTCAACACTTGTAATGTACAAGTTAGGGTTAGCTATTTTCCTGTTTGAGTTTCAAGCACATTAAAGAAAGTAACATTTAACAAACCTCCAATTGGAAAAGAAAATACGCTACTCCAAAATGAATTGAGATGATAACACTTCTTCCCCTTTTCTTTTCCTTTATCTAAAGTTTAAACATATAACTTTATCCTTTTGTCTATTTCGTACGATGATTGACCATATTTGCATAGTATACACGTTTTTTACCATGTTCATCTCGCCTTCAATCCCCCTAATCTTTCTTCATAAATTGCATCCGGTGCTTATATTAAATTCAATAATTAAACTTTAGAGTTAAAAATAAAATAAGAATACATATTATTTAATCATATTTGAGTGATAAATATGAATATAAAAGACACATATCTGTCAAGAATTAATTTGGTGTTAACGTGAGTGTAAATTTTACACCATTCTGCCTTTGCCTCCATTTCTCTGTTTATTTCTTAGATTTTTTAAAAATTGTGATGGAACAATTCAATAAAATAGTTTGTCATGTTATCTATAGGTAGGAAATTGCTTAGGTATAACTTTTTCTAATTTAAAAGCTAGTTGAAGTTGTACCAAAAGAGTTAATTTAATTAAAAGGTCATGAATTTGAGCATCGATGAAGTGTCAGTGTTTTAAGAGGCGAGATGTTTTACGCAACACGGGGCGAGGAGTAAGTCCTGAAATACGGGGCCCCACGGATCTACGGGTATGTTCAATTTTATAATTTTATTACTAAAAAATAAGTAAAAGTAAAATTTTCATTAAAATTTTGTAAATAAAACACCAATAATATAAAAAAATATTATAATTATTATTTCAGAAAGGTAATAACACAAAAAATGATAATAGTATCTTTAACATGAAATCTTCATTCATTTCATCATCAATCTCCAGATCTACTGATCATTTCCACTTCAACTAATATTTGCACTGATTTTATTTATATATTCAAAGGAGAAAGGCAAAAAGTGTAAGAGCAATGACAAAAAATGAATAAAGTTGATTCAAGAACATAGTGCTATGAAATCTCTATCATATTAATTTAAGACATAATCATCTAAAAATGCTATTTATGACAATGTTATTTTCTATACGAGTTGCTTTATTTATTTATATATTTTAGAAAAAATCACTAAAAAATAAAAACATGATAACATGAAGTATAAATATCATTACACCAATAATGAAAATTATAATCTATAGCAAAAATACTTTTAAAGCAATAAAAATCAAATTTAACGTCCGGGGCTTATACTTTTGCGTCCGGGGATTACGTCCCAAATTCTAAAGGCGTACAGTACACACTATGGATCTACGCCTTTCATTTGCACCGTGAAGCGTTTTTGGTACGCGCTCCGGGACTCGCCCTGAAAACGCCTTTGAAAATACTGTGAAGTGTACATACATGATAAAAATTCTCAAAATGACAAATATTTGCAAAACTAATATTTTAAGACTCCTTATTATGATGTACTTGACAAGTAACAACAGTACTCTAAAATATTGATAATCCTGTTTAAAAGAATTATAGATATTACAAATGTTATTTTCCCTCGTCACTCATTACATGGAAGGGGAATATATTTATTCAACTAGCACCATCAAGAAGTAAAAGACTTTGTCAACAGTCACTAAATTTAATTCGTTAGAACGATTTTTTATACTTAGATCCACAGAACGATCCTCAAATAAGACAAAACAATCATATTTGAACCTGTAAGAAAGTAATTAATGCCTATATAAGGGAGTTGACAATTTATCCTTCAATAATTCAATGATCTCAAGTAGAGTAGGACGAAATTTTATTTTTCTTGGTGAATGAATTAGAGAGAGTAGGTAAGTGTATATAAAAACATGTTTCGGTCCTATTGGCAATAAATAACATTTTTAATATCGGTAAATAATGAATTTTAATATTTGAGATTAAAGTTTCACTCACAAATATTATCACCATTTCCATATACAAGCCAAGTTAATATCTTAAACTTCATACCCGATTGAATATAATCATGTAAAATAGAATTAACTTTGTACCCGATTGAATATAATCATGTAAAATAGGATAAGATGAAGTAGTTAAAAAATAATGTTCAATGATTTTATTATGAAGATTATATAACTCTATGACTGAGTTGAAAATTTTGGATTAATGGGATTGGTTAGGAGAATGAGAGGAGTACCATGAAAATTTAAAGAAAAGAAAAAATAAAGAATAGGGGCAGGAATATAGTGGAGAAAGGAAAGGCACTAATGATCTTTTTATCCTAACGATATTTTTTTCCTTAAGCTCATTGATGGTCAAATCTCACCTCCTCAAGCTGAAAGTCAATAATTTCCTTAAAAAAAACGATTATTATATTTGACAGAAATCATTTTATGCAAGGAACGGGTAAACTATTTTACTATCCATTACAAATGCTCTTTATCTATATATGGATAAGATATACTTTCTCCCATTGAATTACGTGGTAGTATTATTATTTATTTTTAAAAAATATATTTAAAAATAATTTAATTTAATTTTTTTTATTCTTAATAAAATTAAATAGCAATAAGAATATTATTATATATTTAAATTCAGAAATTTATATAGTTTCTTATTTTTTTAGCGTGTATTACTACTATCTGTTGTTTCATTTGTTTTGCGTCTTGATATTTGTTGTTTTATTTTCAATCCTGCATCGATTATCCTTCTTTTGAACCGATGATCTATCAGAAACCTCTTGTAGGGTTGTGTTGGGTTCAAAACACATAAGTAAGGCACAACGGAAGTTTAAAATTTTGTTCTTACTTACCCCAACAATTACTTCTGGTATGGTTATATGAAAATAAAAAACCTGTAACATAAAACACGAACACTTACAGGTTGTATTATCTTAAATCTTTATCAACTGTGGGTTCGCACGCGAAAGCCCTTTCGATTGCAAGCTCCAAGCTTCAATGTATTTCTCCTCTGGAAAGCTAGGAAATCCGGCATAGGTTCGAGAGAGTGTTTTGATTCTAAGTCTCTAAGACTTAGAATAATAATATGAAATTAAGTGTATTGAATAATGAAGTGAATTTTATGTATTTATAGGTGAAAATTAGGTCAAACCGAATTAGGGTTTGACCTTGGGCCTGACCCAAAAATCGAGACAAATTAGGTCATTAGCGCCGCGGCCCTATGGTGTGGACGTCGCGGCGCTTGACGTGGCCCTACACTATCTCGATTTATTTTCCGCACATTCTTAATTAATTCCAAAATTCAATTTTGACTTAATTAAAACAATCATTATTCATTCAAATATCTCGATTCTAAATCGAATATTTAATATTCTCTCAATACATCCTTAGATCGAAAAGACAATCGACATAGTGTTACCCTACATGCATTCACATATCGACATTAATCAAATTAAGGTCTACGCGGAACTCCTAGACGGCGCCGCAAGACGAACTCAATATGTGAAGTACGTTTACACGAATCCAATAAACTTAACCTCTATGTGGTAAGATAAATCCTTTCATTCACGACACACCCGATCAAGCTTAGGATTTGTCAAGTGTCTATCCAAATGGTTTAATCATTGTATCTCATCTATATTAGTGACAACTGGACCATATTCTAAATATGTCTATTGCGTTGGCCAACGACTTAGTCAACCTAATATCACTGAGAATTTGAGTGTTCTCTCGAATATACATTCGAGGAATGAATCCTAATCTTGTCTCAACTACCGCCTTTAATCCACATCGTAATGTACCCAATACAAGCCGTATCTCAACCTATAAGGCATTTGAGCTTAGGACAGGATCAAAGTATATTACTTTGTAGACAAGGTGCGTATTGACCTCAAGTCTAAGGACTTCTATCTCCCACACGCTGATCATATTTTAGACAAGTATAACAAATAATATATCAGCATGGTATACTAATACTTCCAAAGTATCCATGTGTCCATCACGAGTAGCCATTACTCGTAGCAGGTGAGACATACTGTATCCTCTAAGGATGTGATGCAGTCCACATGTCGACTTATCACATATCATCGATATCTCATTCTCGATGATCATTAGTCGAGGCTATTTTAAGAGTTACATTATAATATTAATAACTCACATTATTAATAACAGCGTAACCTCCAGGGATGCATATTATAGAATATTATAAATAATTAATTAATAATTCAATAATTGCAAATGCCAAAATATTAATCTCTATTAATAATAATACGAATGTGTATAAAGTACATTTGTCCTAATACATATTGTCTCTAGGACATAAATATACTTTCATATAGAGATGGCAGTGGATCCTGGACCCGGTCCAGATCCGGTGGATCCAGATTCGTTTTATAGGATATGAATCTTCAAAATTTGGACCCGAAGGATTCGGATCGGACCCGGATCCATTTCTGACGGATCGGATCTGGATCTGGATCTTGTATTTGAGATCTGGATCTGGATCTTGTATTTGAGATCCGTATCCGATCCAGATCCGACCCGTGGATCCATTTTTTATTAAATATATTCAAAACATAGAATGTAATTTTATAAGTATTTTCTTAAAATTGCTAAGCACATCCTTGCAAGTTTAATTCTCAAAACAAGTTTAATTTATCCCCGCGTTAACTCAAAAACCAAAATATAAAGAGGTAACTTCGATAATAAAATCAATGTTATATTAGTGAATGACTAATATCTTCATAGACAAGTAGTTAAAATTATATTCACTTCATTTGTCCAAGCACATGCAAGTTCTACATTGTGGAAATACTAGTCGATTTTCAAAATTGAAACAAATTTTCAATTAATAGCTCACAATCAAAACGCTAAGTAAAAAATCGTTATGAACATTTCAAAAAAAACAAAGTAAACTTAGCAAAGACAATTTTTTTACATTTTACATGTGGATCCCGATCCGATCCGTGACCCGGTGGATCCGATGAATCCGGATTTGGATTTGATTTTTATGGATCCGATTAATCTAAATCCGGATATGAAAAACGGATCTGGATCTGGATCTAGTAGGATCCGATCCAGATCCGATCCGTTGCCATCCCTACTTTCACCTCTCTACCCCACAAATGTAGGGATAAGATCTGCGTACATCATACTCTTTACAGGACCTCACTTATATAATTACACTGAATATGTTATTATTATTGTAATTTAAATTCATATATTTCAAATTATTTATAATTACATAAATATTATAATTATATGTTTGAAAGAAAGATGGATAAATAAGAGAAAAATCCTTATATAAATGGATAATTTGCTTGCTTGGGGTTTATGTAGTACGTGGATTTGACAAGGCAATCATATCAGTTACACGCCTATTGTTACCAAATCCTTCGCACAAATCCCCTAACATAGAGTAAATCGTAGCGATAGTCTGATGCTACGCTGCACTATAAGTCTAGGGATTGAAGATGGAACGGAGTATAGGATCTCTTAGTTTTTAACTAGAAATTTCAAATTTAAATTTTAAAATATAAAAATTCTATAGGGTAACTTATTTTGATTTTTAAATTTATTTTTAAATTTATTTTATACATATACTAACTTCAAATATATAATGTTTGAGGTTAGGTTTGACAATTCAGATAAAATATTTGATGTTACCTATGAGTGAATAGTTCTACATGAAGTTCAAACAAAAATGATTGAACTTAAGCTACTTTTGTCTAAAATTCAGTCATTTTTGTTTGAACTTCAGTTATGTGCATGAACATTGGACAAAAATGATTGAAGTCGAGCAAAATGATTGACGTTAGGAAAAAAATTTCTGAACTTCAATATGACCAAAGTCCAACCATTTTGCTATGCACTTCACTCATATGTTTAAAGGTAGACTTTGTCGACAGTGACGGATTTGAATTTTTACTTAGGATGTTCGAAAAAAATAACAAAAGCTAAATATAAAAAATAATGTTGTCCTTGATAATTGAACTTAGGATGTTAGAGACAATTTTGAACACCCTAGACCACTTGAATTAATTTTTTACATTTGTTTAGAGTGTTCAAAAGTTAATATATGTATAAAAATATAAAAAATATATCTTATATATACACTGTAATTTTTTTTACCGAAAGTGTTCGGGTGAATATCACGGACTCTCACTAAATCCGCCCATGTTTGTCAAGACTAACTTCAAAGAAACCGTATATCTAAAGTTATCACAAAGTAAGTATAAATGTAGATAAATTTAAAAAACTACAGAAGTTAAATGATGACGTTAAAATTGGTTTCCGTGCTCTGCGCCCCTTCAAAATGAATAATTGTTTTTATAAGGAACGTTTTTTCTTTTTCTTACTCAATATAAATATGAATTAATCGATCCATTAAATTTTTGAATATTTAGATTGTTGAATGAAAAAGCTATGAAGGCTGAAGCTACAAAGTACCAACCTGTCAACCCTAAAAGATCTCATCGTCATTATGATTGATAAAAGTAGAGAACCTTTTGATACTTCTGATCTCTCTGTTCCTAAAAGATCTGCCTTCTTTCTTCAATCCCAGTTACAGATAAATATTCTTTTCTTTAACAAGACCAAGAGAACTGATAAATTTGGCTGTTGTGTTCCCTATTTGCAGCACAGCAGTAGCAGTAAACTTCTTGGCTTTAATTGGTAAATATAAGTTTTGCAATAAATGGTTAGCTGTCTAATCCTTTACTAGTACTGGTTGAGTGGTGGTGATGTACTTAGTAGTACCAGTAATTGGAGTAGCATGTCCCAAGAGAAGAGACGAGTTGGTAAGTGACAAAGTGATTGGAGTATAACCATTCCGACGTCGCGGGTTCGAATCTGTGTGGTGACAGTCTTTGCTGAAATATTGCAAGGGCTGTTGCTGGGTTCGTGTTCCGTTGGTCCTCTCCCTTGCAGGGCTGTCATTCGCGCATATCCCTCGATTTACATCCCACCTGACCAAGGGGCCTCCGGTACGTGGGGGGAGTTTCACCTTCGGAACTTTCCCCTTCAAAAAGTAATGGGAGTAGCATAATGTATTTAATGATGATGATGATGATGATTCTGTCCTTTTAGACTGACTACTAGCAGAATTAAACTGATATAATATTTTCATAATATTTTTGTATTTTTATATATTTTTTATATTAGGTAAATTTATATTTCGATTCTAATTATAAAAATTGTCTAGTTTGTAGTCATGTAAATAATTATGTAATACTATATATATTGTACAGAATAATCAATGAAAGATATGAAAACATATTCCTTTATGTTATCTGAAGTCAAACCCTAAATTTTCTTCCTAGCCGTCGGCCATCATTCTCTCCTGCCACCATCTCCGCCGCCATCCCCCTCTCGGCGGCTTCTTCTTCCCCAATTTTTAATGGCTGAACAACCCAAATTTCATTATGTTCTAGCTGTTAACAACATCAAGAACTTCATTCTCATAATAACTCTTGAGAAGGAAAAAGTTCAATATTCCTCTTGGGCTGAATTGTTTAAGATCCATTGTCGTGTCTACAAAGTCATCGATCACATCATCCCTCCAAAATCAAAGCTCACCGTCGAACCCCTGGAGAATCATGATGATGAACTTTGGTCACGTTTAGATGTGGTTGTTCTACAACACAATCTTGAACGATCTATTGCATACAATCATTGAAACCGACGCTACTGCACAACAAACTTGGGAGCGATTGGAAAACATCTTTCACGACGACAAGACACAACGTGCCTTGTATTTGAAAAATAAATTCAAGGACATTCAGCATGACGATTTTCCTAATGCGTCGGCCTATTGTCAAGAACTTAAGATGTTTTCCGATCAACTCTCCAACGCCGGTGCACTGGTTGATTGGTGATGCAACTCATTGCGGGTTTGAATGAATTCTATGACGACGTCAGTACAATCCTCCAACAAAGCACACCATTACCTCCATTCTATGAGGCCCATTCGACACTCATCCTTGAAGAAACTCGAAAAACCAAGCGGGCTGTGGCCAACGCAAATACCACTGACGCCGCCCTCGTGACCACTGACGGCACTACTGCCGACCCGAGAGGCTTCGTTTCTGCCCTGCCACACCGACAAGCCCACGATTCTAAACATGGCTCACAATCTCGGAATAACAACAAAGGGCAAAATTTCGCCCTCGTGGCCAAATCCACCGACGGTAGACTACCGCCGGCCGACCACCCGTCGGGGCAACAACAGTGGCGGTAGCTTCCGTCGTGGGCTGCCTACTAACCATGGGCCGCGTGGGCCCAGCCGGCTTAGGCTGCTCCACCGTGCCCCTACCCGACGTCCTTCTGGGCCCCACCTTTGGCCCGAAAGCCCCAGCCCGGCATCCTCAGTGCATATCCACAACAGGCATACAATGCACATTTCTTTCCTCCTTCAACCTACGTCCCGACGGATATTGAGGTGACTATGAACACGATGTCAAATTCCTCCTCTCCATCAACCCTTCTAGCTTTTTCATCTCTTTTATGGCATAATAGATTAGGATATCCGGGAGATTCTGTTTTACGCTCTCTTAGCAAAAATAAATTTATTAAGTGTAGACATGTCTCCAATACTCTTGTTTATGAATCTTGCATTTTTGGGAAACATGTCAAATTGTCATTTTATTCTTCACCCACCTGTACTTTAATGCCATTTGATATAATACACAATGATTTATGGACTTCTCCTATTTTAAGCACGTGCGAGAATAGATATTATATATTATTTTTGGATGATTATTCCAACTTTATGTAGACTTTTCCATTGGTAATAAGTCTGAAGTCTATTATATTTTTCGTCATTTAGTGCGTTAATAAAGACACAATTTGAAAAGAATATCAAATGTTTTCAATGTGACAACGAGAGAGAATTCGATAATCAACAATTCAAACTATTCTGCGCCAAACATGATCTTGTTTTTCATTTTTCATGTCCTCACACCTCTCCACAAAATGGAAAAGGCGAACGAAAAATTAGAACCATAAACAACTTAATTCGTACCCTCCTTGCCCACGCTTCTATCCCCCTATTTTTTACATTACGCCCTCTCAATGCAAACCTATCTCTTGAACATTCTCCCAAACAAGTCTCTCAAACATAAGTCACCCACTCAAGTTCTCTATCTTCGGAATACTTCCTATAAGCGTTTACGAACTTTCGGATGTCTATGCTACCCCCTCCATCCCTCCACTCAAATCAACAACTTGCAACCTCGGTCATCTTCGTATGTCTTTCTTGATTAACCCCAATCATCGAGGTTACAATTGTTACGACTTGTCAAGCGAAAAATAATTATTTCTAGGCATGCCATATTCAATGAGTCCCAATTCCCATTTGCCAAACTCAATTCTCCACTTCCAAATTCCTATAACTTCATAAATGATGGCCTAAATACCCTTCTAATTCATCACTTGCGGATCAGTCATCACAATCACCGACAACCAGCCCCGTCACAGCCGTCCTAAGGTGGGAAGTCCACCCAGCCTCACAATGGAAGCCTCGGTACAGCCCCCTCGCCTGCGGTCTCGGCTAGTCCCCCTTTCTCCAAAACCACTGCCCCATCTCGACCCCAACCCCTCACTCCTAGGCATATTCTCAATCTCGCTTCCACGTCTCGGCCACCCCTTCCCGATCCCGTCCTACCCCCGTAGCATCCCGATGGACAATGGAAACCCGTGCTATGCACGGTATTTCCAAATCCAAGCGGATGTTCAACTTGTCCACTTCTGTTGCCCCTTCCCATGTTCCTCGTAATCCGAAAGATGTCTTGTCCGATCTTAATTGAAAAAATGCAATGATTTACGAATATAATGCTCTTATTGAAAATAAGATGTGGGATATAGTACCTCGTCCTCACGATGCTAATATTATTCGCTCCATGTGGATTTTTCGACACAAAAAGAAATTCGATGGTTCGTTTGAGAGGTTTAAGACCCGTCTTGTAGGTGATGGAAGGTCTCAACAGGTGGGAGTGGATTATGATGAGACTTTCAGCCCAGTGGTGAAACCGGAAACTATTGAGACCGTTCTCAGTATTGCCTTGTCCAAATCTTGGTATATTCATCAACTTGACGTCAAAAATGCTTTCTTGCATGGAGACCTTCATGAAATCGTATATATGCATCAACATATGAGATTTGAGGATCCAGTTAATCCAGATTATGTGTGTCTTTTGAGGAAATCACTCTATGGACTGAAACAGGCTCCTCGTGCATAGTACCAACAATTTGTTGATTTTGTATTCTCTATCGGTTTTTCACATAGCAATTCTGATCATTCACTGTTTATCTATAGCAAGGGTAATGACATGACATACATCCTACTATATGTTGATGATATCATCTTCACTACATCTTTTGATGTACTTAGCCGATCCATTATGTCACTCCTTGCCTCTGAGTTTGCTATGAAGGATTTGGGCCCCTAAGCTACTTTTTGGGCATGTTGTTACGAGACATGCAGGTGGCTTATTTCTTTGTCATAGGAAGTACGCCGAAGAGATCCTTGACTGAGCAGGCATGACGTCATGTAAGTAGAGATGGCAATGGATCTTGGACCCGGTGGATCCATATCCGTTTTATAGGATATGGATCTTCAAATTTGGATTCGACGGATCCGGATCGGACCCGCATCCATTTCTGACGGATCGGATCTGGATCTAGATCTTGTATTTGAAATCCGTATCCGATCCGGATCCGATCCGTGGATCTTTTTTTAATTAAATATATCAATAATGTAGAATGTAATTTTATAAGTATTTTCTTAAATTTTTTTCATAATTTATGTATTGGGTATAGGGTTGAACCAGGATAAGACACAAGTCATACAACCATATAATTTGTCTTTGAAGTTTCATTTCTTTTACCTATATGCTCTCTGCAGTTTCCCATATTTTCATTTCTATAAAAAGAAAAAATTATCACTCTTCTTTAAATTTCCTTTTTCTTGAATCTGCTAGCCGTAAGCTTTAAGTATCTTTCTCTCATTTGTTTGATCACCAAAAAAAAATTGGGACTTTTGATATATGACTGACAAATACTTAAAGGCCAACAAGCTACTTTTCAAAAAAAAAAAACTGGGACTTTTGATATACACTTTTTTCCATTACCAAACATCACAAAAAACTAGAAAAATACTTAAAGGCCAATAAGCACTTAAACATAAGCTAATCCAAATACTCTCCTAGATCTTTCTGCTCCCTGTCAAGACACACCTCCCCACAGTAACACTTCATTACTACTCCATCTTCCAAATTTATGTACCACAGTTAGAATTTTGAAAGTCAGTTTTTTTTTTAAAAATATTTAAGTTATTAATTATTATAATTTATAATATTTTTACATAGTTTTCACTTATATAAATTTTATTTTAAAAAATTTAAAACTTCTATCTATGAAAACACAATCAAAGCTTAAAAGTTTGAATCTCAAAATTCTTATTGGGATTACGTTTTATAGTACTCTACCACTTTTAGAAATTCTTACTTATGGAGTATCTTATTTATCCAGGCATTTTCCGAAAATTGAAATGAAATAAAGTACTCCGTATGATAATAACCACTGCACAGTAACCTACTAGTCCTAAATCGTATCTGATCCTTTTAACTTTTCAGGAGAACTTGTATTTTCAGTAATAAGAGTGGTCATTTCAGACTAGTTATTACTCCATTAGTTAACTAACTTTGCTTTGATAGTTTAGACAAAATCAAGTACGTTCTATTTGAGATCCATGGTGATATGCTGTATTTACTTTTAAGTATACTCCCTCCGTCTCATAATAAGTGTCACTTTAATAAAAAAAGCACACATATTAAAAAAATAATAATACAATTAAAAGTTTATCAAACTACTTCAATTTAATGAAAATATATTACTTTTTCCTTTTGATTAAAACATGCATTAATAGTAATTATTTATGTCTTGAATAGAAAACTTGCCAATAAATATTTCTTCAATAGAGAGCTTGTCAGTTTTTGTCTAAGGGTATAGTAGGAAAAAAATAACCAATTTATGTCTTGAATTCCTAAAGTAACACTTATTTTGGGACAGTTTTTTTTTGCTAAAGTAACACTTATTATGAGACGGAGAGAGAATTAGTATTAGTATTTGCATTTAAGGGTGCAATTTAGTGGTCAAAGTAACTGGTGCAAATTATGAAAATCAAGATTCAAATTTAGTACTGTGATTTCTTTCGTTTCACTAAGCTCTATATCCGATACCTCTCGTGGAAAATAGCAAGTTGTACCCAATGTAATAATTGAGGTACGTACAAACTCGATCGGATACCAATTGTCATTTTGTTTTGAATATAATATTTGTGTTAGGCACCAAATTTTAAACTTGAGCTTCCATAGAATACTATTTGGAACTTATCAAACAATGCTTTGGCTGGCTGACTTGAATTATGGACTGTTGAAACAGTTCATGATGACTGGAAATAGGCTGAACCCAAAGATGTTGGGCCATACAGAAAATCCAATTTGAACTTAAAAAGGTCAAATCCAACAGGGAATTAGCACAAATGGCACACTTTCATGGTGGTCTTTAATATTGTCCCTCAAATTGAAAATCTTTAATTTTTATGCTTCACTTAAAAATTTCTGGGTTCGAACCTCAACTCAGTCAAAAAAATTTAAAATTTTTTGCAATGCATAGCTTGGATTCGCAAGATAAAGTTTATCTTAAGTTAACAATATGTCTTTAAGGCATAAGACAAACTCTGTTTTATAAGGTAGAGTTTGCATACAAACTATGCCTTGCGAATCCAAACTCTATCTTGAATTTTTTTTTTTTTTTAACTGATTTCGAACTCAGAACCTCAAGATATTTTAAACGAAGGGAAAAAATTAAAGATCAACCATTTGAAGGGCAAAAATTAAAGACCTGTGCTTTTGAAGGGAAATCCCACAAAAAAATGAATCCAACATCCATCCCAAAAGTATTGGATAAACGAAGATTAGCTTGTAAGAACAAAAGGTACAAGAGACTATCCATTCTCTCATTTTGTACGACTTCTTTTCTTCTCAACACATTTATATATATTAAAAATTAAGTAATTTTAAACTTTTCAATTGATCCTAGTAGTATGATTCCACCAAAATATTTTATGTTTTAGGTTACAAATCTAAAAGTCTTACTCCTTATATAACCAGTTTAAAACACTTTCACATAAATTACGGAGACGGAAGTAATAGATCAAATAAAATATTGTACGAACTTACAAACATAAAAACACAATTTGCGATCTTAAAATAGGACAAGTGGAGCGAACATCCCCCCCCCCCCCCCCCCCATTTTTTTTTTTGGTTATCATTTTGGAAACACAAATCGGTAACCACTTTTATTTTATAGAACTCCAGCAACTTTTTTTTTTTACAGTTTTAATGACTTGGCCGCACCATATTCACTTGGTAGAATATTCAATTATCACATATACGTACGCAATTTATTTCCATAAAACATGAAGCCCTCTCTCCTCCCTCCCTGCCTTCACTTTTCTATTTCAATACCTCAAACTCCAAATGCCAAAACTCAATAGTAACATGCCTATTCGAACCAACAGATACAGAAAGAAGATAAAAAGGAGTGAAGAAACCAATTAGAAAATCGTCTCATAGAGACATCTTCTGTCCAAGTATACAGGAGAATGAATAGATAAAATGAATCAAGAAAAAAAAGAAAACTGCAGGATTCCGTAACCGGACAAAATTTCTACTAACAGCCTAAAAATGTGTAATAGTATCATTTTTCTCAAATGTGTAATAATCTTGATTACAAAAAAGATGGATATTAGGCGCCTGCGACGAAAGGCAGCTGTGGAAGCTGCCATCTTTAAGTTTTGTTTTTCTACTAGGTGTTTACAAGAGATACATAGTTACACATAACCAAGCTAAGAAGAAACTCACCACACATCAATACACTTTGCCTGCACAAATCCATTCAAGCTGTTACGTATTAGCTGCTAGAAGTACTGGAGACTATATTGTTACCTTCTGTTGTTGCCGCGCAGCAACTACAGGGCTGCTACTTGGAGAGACTATGTTTTCACCTTCTGTTGTGGCCATGGCAGCAACTACAGGGCTGCTACTTGCGGGGACTCTCTCCACCATGGATCCACTGTCCTGTTTGACCAAACCAGTATCAGCCACAATGGTTGTGGATGCCATATTCAGTGTACTGGAACCAGAGGCGCCATCATCAAGTTGCTTAGGCCTATTCAGGACGTTGCAGTGAGGGCAATAGTAGGTTATATAGGGGAATTCTTCTTTCCTAGAAAGTCCTGCAAACAAAGGAAGAAGTTTAATAAATTCATAATCTTTATTTTTCTGTTCTCTTATACTAATGATTAGTTATTCACTATTTGTTAAGTGAATCCCCTGCTACTAATTATGAGTCAATGATCATATCCTCGAGTCTTACCATTGTGCATACGGCAATTGCCGCAGATTAGAGCATAAGATTGGGTTGGATCCTCGCCCACAAGCAGTGCTGCAATTCGAGCAAGCCATCCCCCGTCTTGTGTGCTCGAACCTGTAGGATGGTAATGCTCGACAATCGTTTGCTGATGTTGGCTCATACTAGAACCTTCAAGTTGTGCATCACGAAGCATTTCTCCTTCGGGATGATCCAATGCAGCACTCTCTGTGCTGCCAGATCTGGCTTGCTTCCTATTTCTAAGTCCAGTGGACTGCATAATTTCTACATCATTGCTCTTTCCGGCAGGGGCATTAAGCTTAGACTCATCACCCAGATAAAATTTCAAGCCAGTATCTAAACCGAGCTTGGATGCAAGCACAGTGGCTGCAGCTGCCTTAGATGCTGGGTCAGTGTCATACTTCTGCACAAAGGATTGAACAATGAAATACCATGTACCTCATCCCAACATCGAACATAAAGGTGCTTTATAAAAGCAGCAAAGACTAAAAAGGGCAGCCCGGTGCACTAAGCTCCCGCTATGCGCGGGGTCCGGAGAAGGGCCGGACCACAAGGGTCTATTGTACACAGCCTTACCTTACATTTCTGCAAGAGGTGGTTTCCACGGCTTGAACCCGTGTATTGCTATCAGCTGAATAAGCTGCCTAATGCAACTGAATGACAAATTAACCGTGAAGAGCTCAGCAGAGCCCTAAAACTCGCATATTGCTATCACCTGAATGAGCTGCTGCGTTATATAGTAATTTGTCTTCTCTTTGAGTTCATCAATCTTAGCTTGCCTTTCAGCTCGAAGCCTTTCCAAAGTTTTCTGATCCTTGCATTCTTCTGCAAGGCCACACGTGAAGGATTTAAAATTGAAAATCAAAGAAAAGATTGTTCTTTGCAAGGAAAAACAATCAATAGCGTGAATATTAAGCAACTTCAGAAACAATGTCTTCAATGAATATCGTTTGAGGTGATCACAAGGACTAGGTCGAAGACCTTTGACCTTCACATGCTCTGGAGTCTTTACATATTCATTTGATTGCCAAAACGAAAGTTACTCTTAACAATTCGATCTACACATCCTCAAGAGATACAGAACGGAGAAAATCTCGATGTTGAGGAGTTGTTATATGTTATTGGAACTTTATTGTAATAAGCAGGGTTTTGTCCTGATCTTCTACAACCTTTCACTTCTAATTATCCTGAGAGGAAAATGCAAACAAGACTTATCATCTTCTATCACCACTAACTTTCACTCAAAAGTCCATGGTCTCTTTTCTATCTTCTCAAACCCTCTGAACCACCACTGTCAAACAAGTAGCATCAAGATTTTTTAGTCTTCCCACCATACAAAAGTCATAGGAGTCCATTTTATCAACTACATCTCCAATCACACACCTTTTCCATAGGCCATTTGTTTTGGATAGGTAAAGTTGAACTTTTCAGAGGGTTCCTACCCTTGTACTATCAAAAGATGACATACTTAATACACAGGCAAAGATGTCCATGAGCTACACAGAGTGACAGTCAGCTTACCAAATATTATACAAACTAGAATAAGATGAGATCATGCTCTCCGTGCTCCAAAGGAGAAGGTGAACACACAGATCCATTTTAATTTATTAAGGATCCTTTGAACACAAAGATCCTTTGAACCAAATAAAGCAGATAAAAATTACTTATTAAAAGAATGCACCAGATTCGAACTTGTTACAGCACACAAACTCCAACTTTTCCATGTTTATATTGTTGGAAACTTTTGGGTAATATTCTTTACTCAACCTCAGTGAGTCTAGAAATATTGTGAATTGATAACTCCATTAATTCTCACCTTCAGAACTTCTCAAATGTAAAATCATGAAAAAAATAGTTTATTTTATCTTTAAAATACAACATGAGCTTATAAATTTTAGGAAATTCCAGAATAGAAATTTCAATGCATTTAACAGAGTAAAAAATTATTGTTTTTATATGTTCATTACTTCTTTGTTTACGTATTTATTAATATATATTCTCAACTACATACAGTCCACTCCCAACAATATTAATCAAACACCTTCAGTAGGTGAAACCAACCAAGGGTTTCTTGAGAAGTTAAAAATATACATAGTTTGATAGACATATTTCATCAATCTCTCTAGTACAGGCACCAGCTGAGAGAGAGAGAGAGTTCGAGAAAGTGACAGCGTAGTAATCTCAATCCATTAAACAAACTGAGCAACATTATCTGTTCAAAAGAGCGGCAAAAAACAAACACGTCTTTTAGCCAACTATCTAAAAACTTACTAAAAGCTACCTAATGAAGAGTTCAACCCCCCTAAGACTGAATACAAATGTTTCTGCCTAGGCAGTTGACTTTACAAACTTAATATTATTTCTAAAACTCACCAGCCTTCTTTGTCACTCTACTTAGTGAATCCATTGACATGTAAGCACTAAACAGTCAATCTACCCAGCTTTATCATTTATTACATAAACTCATACGGGCATAAATAACTAAAAAGATGCTCTTCCCTAGGTTAAAGCACCCAAAACTGCTTGAAAAAAGAATAACAGCAACTGAGAAATGAGCTGTGAACTATAGGTTCCAAATTTCAACAATAGTACTGAAGAACACAATACTCACGTTATTTCTCAGTTATCAACTAATTATGCCCACTAAATCCAACGCTGGTTAACTATCAGAGTTAGAAAGAAATGAGAAAGGAACAAACTATATCTTCTAACTTGATGAAGGCTAGTCACACTAAAAAAGAAAAAAAAAAAGAAGAGAAAATGGAAGGAACTGCGATAGAGTTTGGAAATAATGAATTGTTTGAGAACTTTGGTAGCAGAGAACCATGAACAACTTACTCATCTTCGTGAAGCTTCTAAGCGCTGAATATGTAAGGAAGGATAAGCTAGGCAGTAGAAACATTGGTAAAACTCGCAATGCCCTCATTTTCCAGTTTAGCTCGAGCGATCTTGTTGTCATGATAGCATAAGCCACTGCAATAACCTGAATTGAAATAACCTCAATACTACACACATAAGTAGATATGTACTATAACGTATGGTGAAGAGATAAGAAACTCGAGCAGGCTGACATACATATAACATTAACACATTGATTGCAACATGAGAAGTATGTGTCTTTATATGTGATATGTGAAATTTCAATATACTTTTACATACTTAAGTATTGTTAGACTCGGGCATGGTTAACAGCACAATCTGCGTACTTAGGTGCCGCTTAAATGAGTGGTACTAAAGTGCTACCGCTTGCAACAGCGCACTACAGTGCGCCTTGTAGCTCATACGCTCTGTTCTGAAGATGGCATCACTAATATATATTTGACAAAATAATATAAATTGTTAAAGAAACGTGGTGAATTTATATGCTAGAAACTAGGAATACGAAATTATTAATTTTATATTAGAAAATCAGTCATCAAATCTGAATTAGAAATTTGAATGTGCTAAATTGTAATACGACTTCTCCACATGAGTAAGATGATTTCTATTTCATTTATGTCACTTAATTGTAGTTTTCTCTAACACATTGTTCATAAAATTGTTATTTGTATTTATGATTATTTTCCTTGCATACATATATTTTATTTTTCCTTCATTTGCGCCTTTCTTCGCTAAAGGCTGACTTTTAGTTGCGCTTTCACTCAGTGGCGGATCCAGGATTTTCACATAGGGTGTTCGGAAAAAACAACAAAAACTAAACATATAAAATAATGTTGTCTCTGAGAATCGAACCTAGGATGTTGAAGACAATTTTGAACACCCTGGACCACTTGAACTAACTTTTTACATTGGTTCAGGATGTTCAAAAGTTAATATATGTACATAAACACAGAAAATATACCCTAAATATACAATGTAATTTTTTGCCGAGGGTGTTCGGGTCACCAACACCTAAATCCGCCCCTGCTTCCACTAAATGTCCCAGCTGACCATGGCACTTTTTTCCTTTAAGTGCCGCATGACTTGGGTGCCTGATAAAATTAATATAGGAAGAAATGGACACTTTACTTACTGAAACATGTGTATTTTGTTGGAAGTTTCTACTAGTAATTTCGTTGTTCTCCTTCTACAGGCCTCCATCGCTCACTGGCAACAGGTAAACCATGACTATAAAAACAAATTCAAGTAATTTTGCTCTCCATTCATGAAAGTGATTTTGAGTAGTTGTTCTACGTTGGAAGCGAAATTTTACTTCGATGTATGCAAAAGCAACAATGATGCAAATTTTAAAAAAGGAAAAAAAGAAGGTATCTTTTAAGGAGTTGAAGAAAAGAATGTGTCTGACAACTGAACAAGGCCGTAGACTTCTGGACATACTTCCTTCATACACTTCTTGGAGTATCTCAAAGTTTGTATTGCTGCAAATAATATGATAAAACTTCATATGACATGCATAACTCTCAAGAACATCCTTTAGAAATTTATATTAAAGGGTGAGGTGATATTTTCCTAACAAATAAATCTTTCAGCCTTCACAAAAACACCAAAGTAGGCAGAGAAAAAGGAAAAGGTGTGTGGCCAAGGTGCTTCCTAGTAAGGTAGAGATATTGTGATAGCACCAGTTAATCTTTTTGCTACATGAGGATGACGTGGAATAAAGGAGAATCTTTCTCTAATTTTCATCACTCCCTGAACAATCTTTCTATTACATTTTTAGGTTTTACTTAAGTTTTGTCAGCTGCAAATCATTTTAAGTCATTTCTTTTAGCTTATAGAATTTACATCATTTAAGATACTTAAGTATCTTCTAGTTAGTTCCCGCAATTTCTGGGTCATGGCCCTGTAATTTGATCATTCATGTTGACATACTTCAAATTGATTCACACAGTATTAGAAGTCAAGTTATGACTCATGCTTAGGTTTCTTAATATTTAGTCATCATTGTTGAAGGAGGAAAGTGAGCTGCTCAGATCTACCTCCATAAGTTATAAAATAGTAATTGAGAAATATCAGATGATTTCTATGGTTTGGTAAACAGAAGGATACAGTTGCTTTCAATGCTCTCCCACCCCCACACTAGGGGTTCATTCGAGGAAATATTAGTTCGAAGATTGGTCATCTTCCCTCATTCTTTTCTACTTGGTTTGTGCACTTACACATATTTCCCTTCACCTTACCCAACACTTAACATCAAAAATCAGCTTCCATCCTTAGAACAAAAGAGTATTGTTCTAAGTCACTTTTCGCAAATCAGAACAGTCTCAAATTGGCTACCGACCTTTCTACTATTCTTAACTCACAAAGAACCATTTTTCTCAATTATTTCAGCCACAAGAAAAGCGTCAAATCAGCTGTTGGAATATTGGAGTGAGAAGAGAGGAATAGTTAAAGTGCAGTTAGTTAATTGTGATAGTTGGTTAGATGGAATTAGTTACAAAGCACATGACGTGCACATGAGTGAGATATGAGGTGTATTTTTGGAACCGACTCTGTATTCTTTGGCAGTAGATTGAATAACATTTCCACTGTTACATTGGATTACAAGATAGGTTACAATTGAGCTTGCATGTGATGGATCCATGATAGATTTCACAATCTAACATAGTATCAGAGCCGTGATTCTGAAGCGAGAGTCTTCTTCGAGGTAAAACAGTTCATCGCCATTGTTACAGCTAGAAGAACAACCATGGAGATGCTGCGACTACAAAGATAATTGATGACAATTGTCCTCTGTATCTACAGTCTTCCGATGCACCAGGAGTAGCTCTGCATGCAATTAAACTCACAGGTCCAGAAAATTATGCATCCTGGAGTCGATCGATGAGAATTGCACTTTTGGTGAAGAACAAATTGGGGTCTGTAGATGGAACTTATTAGAAGAGTTCATACAAAGGAGAGGCTGCTATGCAATGGGAAAGACGCAATGCTGTGGTCTTGTCATGGATTGGTAGTACAGTGTCGCAGGAGCTGGTTACAAGCATTCTTTATGCTTCGAATGCAAAGCAAGTTTTGGGATGACTTTAAGGAGAGATTCGACAAATCAAACCTTACAAGGATCTATCACTTGTGGACTGAGATTGCAGCACTCACTCAAGGTATGGATTCTGTTTCTACTTACTACTCCAAAATGCGAGTTCTATTGGTACCATCACCTGGATGTGATTGTGCAGAAACTAGACCATTTATAGAACATATGAAGCAACAAAAAATATTACAATTCTTAATGTAATGGGACTCAATGAAACCTTTAGTTATGTGAGAAGTGACATTTTGCTTAAAGAACCTCCACCCACAGTGAATCAAGCATACTCTATAGTTGCTCACAAAGGGACTTGGAACAGCTCAACATCAATTTCTCTTATCCAAGCTAGGAGTGTTAGATGTTTTCCACCCTCCAACTTGAGAAGGAGTAATAGAATATTGGAGTGAGAAGAGAAAACAAAATTAGTTAAAGTGCAGTTAGTTAGCTAATTCTGATTAGTTAGTTGGTTAGATGGAATTAGTTACAAGGCAATGATGTGCAAGTGAGTGAGCTATGAGGTGTATAAAAGGAACCGACTATGTATTCTTTGGCATTAGATTGAATAATGTTTCCACTGTTACATTGAAAATATCTCCCCTACTTCACTGTGCTTAGATTACAAGATAGGTTACAATTGAGCTTTCATGTGATGGTCCATGATAGATTTCACAATCTAACATCAGCCATAAAATCTCATTCCCTCTGCTAAATCTAGAAGAGCTATTACATCATATCATAGTTATATCTTTTATCTAGAACTATTTTATCACTTCCCCTGTCCTAAAACAGCTAACATTTTTCTTCCAAGAGTTAAAGAGGAATTTGTCTACAACTAAATCTACTGACTATACTCTTTTTAAATTTTGATATGGAGAAGCTCGCAACTTCTCATGTGATTTCTAAGTTGCTAAATAGTATTCTGAAAGATGAATCAATCCATATTCGATCACACCAAAAATAGGTAAAGCTGACCCCCGATTAAAAAAAATGGGAGCACTACTAAATTGGGAAAGAGTACAAGATGTTATAGAAAAACGCCTAGCACATTTTATTGGGTAATCATGCCAAGTGTAACATGTTGTGGCAACAAAACCTGAATATAAAGGAAACAATTTTTCTCTGTAAAATAAGACAAACTGAATATGTCAAATGTCAAGTGATCAGTAATGGAAAAATAGGAAATAAAAAAAAAAGACACAATTCAAAGTCTTTGGTGAAGATAGAGATTTTTCAGGATAAAGAGTTTCAGGCTCTTGTTTCTGTTATTCAGGACACACTAGAACCGTAGAATACAAAAATGGTAGCATTACCTCGAAAAGTACAGAAAATGTAATGAGATGCCTGCTCATCCTTCTCCAACTATGAGACCGTTTTACTGTTCTGGCAATAACAGCAGCCTCCTCCTTGGAAATATGTTGCAATCTCTTCTCAAAGTCATCTTTGTTTGAACCAAATAGACTATTCCACATTCTTGACAGTAGTCCCTTTTTATTTTTCTTTTTTTTCTTTGCTTCATTATCTGTAGATTTGACAGGTTCGGTGCCAGCAGTATCACCAAGATCTTTTTCAGACTCTGTAGTCATTTCCTACAAGTTAAAAATAAAGACCACCACCATGAATTGTTTTTCACATAAATCATAAATGTTTTATGTTTCCGGTACGAGGGAGGAGAGACACAATGAGGGGGAAATGATAGAAAACAGGAGCATTTAATTTAATGATGCACCGACTTATTAGTACACATAAAATGTATAGTATTATACAAAGTGGCGTACACATAATTTTTTAATAGAGGTGTCAACATTTAAAGAAGTGAACAAATGAACAAACCTTTATTAATAAAGGTCAACTCACATACATCAATATAATTTCCTTGACGAGATCCCGAAAAGAAAGAAATAGAAAGCAAAGAAAGCTAAATTTACCTCTTTCACCCTGCAAAATCTTTGCAAGCATTAAAACCGTCAGAGAAAATAAAGAATGTGCTTTTCTAATAATGGTTACCAATTTTCTCTCCAAATCTAGGATTGAGATGGAAATTCCTATACATTCTCTTCTATTTGATTACTTGTTCTATTCTAAATCACTAAGAAAAAATACGAATAAGACAAAAAGACCTCTTGATTCTATTTATAGAAAAAAATAGAAATCTTTAAAGAATTTCTAATTAAAGAAGAAATAAGATAATATCTCTTTTAAAAGTTCAACTAAGGAACGATGACACTAGCTAACAACGAACCCATCTTAGTCCAAGCGGTCAGGTTTGTGTGTTGCCAAAGTGAGGTTGCATGTTAGAACCTATTATTGTGCAACATTAAGATATTTTTAATTTCTTTTACCAAATGAGCCTTAAGACGATGTATTGTTTTAAGATTCATTTGTTAAAAGAAAAATAGAAGCCTACAGAATCCACATAGGAGGTTTGAATGTAAGACTTCTATTGAGTAATAACTCAGCTTCACCATTAGACTAGCATGCTTCTTGCGAAGAAGTGTCATCCGATTCTATATCAATATTTTTGCAGATCATTTATATACATAAAAAAATAATCGATGAAGAACATGTATCCGCCCTAGACAGTACCAACAAAGTAACAAAAGTCAGACTATGCCTACTCCTTGTTTACTATGCACACCGTTTAGTCAGCTTTTCCATTTACAAATATTATTAAGAATGTATTGAAAACCCTTTTCCTTTCTTTGCCTTCATATCTCCTCTCCCTACAATAGTCATTTGAGACATTTGATAATGCTTCTATCATTTGTCTATAACATTCAGCAGAGGCTTTTACTGCTTCTTAAGAATTATTCATTCCAAATGATGCATAATCCCAACAACAACATACCCAGAGTAATACCACAAGTGGGGTCTGGGGAGGGTAGGATGCAGAGGTAGATCTAGGTGGAGGGAAGGGGTCTGAACCCCCTTTTCCGGAAAATTCCACTCTATATATAAGGTTAAATTCGAATATTATGAATATATACCTTATAATGAACCCCCAACCCCCTCAATACACCTGAAAAGCTTAGCTCGGTGGTTAAGCGGGTTCAAACTCTTCCTCTGGTCGCTGGTTCGAATCATGCCCAATGCGCAGTGCTTTTTCCTCTTTTGTTTTGCTTAGGCTTTCCTCACGCAGGGGCGGAGATTGGGCTCAGTTTGCAGCTTTTTGGGCGCCGTTTTTTGGCGCAGAATCCCCAACCCAATGAAAAGCATTATTTTCGGGCTCCATTGCAGCTTCCTATTTTTCTACTTCCTTTTAGTTATTTTTCTCTTCTATTCTATTTCTCATTCTCAATTTGCCTTGTTCAGATTTATTAGGCACATTCCTTTTTATTTTGCCTTTTATTCTTCTTATCTTTATTGCTCAGTTTGTTTCTATGTAACTCTCTTTTCATGTGCTAACTCGAAGAAACTCTTTAAGAAAATGATGAATTGTTATTAAACTTGAAATTGAGATAGAATTTAAAAAAAAATTATAAAGTAAATTATATTTAATCGAATAAAGAAATTTAAAAATTGTGAAGTTCCTTTTTTTATCAATATCTAGTTAATTAAATTTACTTTCTTTGATTTCATGGTATTTCTTCCTATTTTTTCTAATTCTATTTTCGAGAAAGGAAAATTGAACTAACCTAAACTATTTTATTTGTTCATTTTTGTCTTTTTTTCAAATGAATAACCTAGTAAATTGAACTAAATGAACTCAAATATCGGCGATGCCATTTATTATATATTATAATATTAGTAATTCAATTAATTCACCTTTTTAAAGAATCTTGGCGATTTTCAAAGTAATATATGATTGAATGAGCACCAATTTAGATTTCTTTTAAAAAAAGTATAACACTGCAACGTAAAAGGAAAAAAAAAAGCACAAGAAAAGTTAAAAAGGCTCGATGGAGCAGCGTAAAAGTAGGAAGAGATGCTAAACGGGGCATGAAAAGGCAAGTTAAATTTAGAGGGTTAAGGTAAGTATTTCCCTTCTCCGCCCCACTCCGTTTCTCATCCTATAATTTTCGCATGTTTGCTTCTTCATATTTTGAACCCCTTAGCGAAAATCCAGCCTCCGCCACTAATAGGATGTATGTAGACCTTTCCCCTACCTTTGTGGGGTAGAGAGATTGTTATACCAAAACATGCTAGAAAGAAAAATAACGACAGCAAAGTGACAAGATAGACAAAACCAATAAAGGAACAAGTAACAAAAAGACGAAGTGAAAGATACTACGCAAGTACTAAATAGTAATACTACTAATAAGAAGAAAAGGAGAAGAGGAGACTAGCTCCCTCCCTCCCACGTAAAGGTGGTACAACACTTGGCTACCTACTAAACTTCTACTCTAATTCTCGACCTCCAAACCTTCCAATTTAGGGTCATATCCTCAATAGATTGGAGGTGTGTCATGTCCTATCGAATCACCTTCCCGGTTCTTTTTTGTCGTACCTCTACCCTCCTAGGCCGAAAAAGATCTTAATTGAACCACTATTAATGTTTAGAGTCTATTTGATAAGATTATTCAACTGGAAAAGGAATATTCGTATGCTTTAACAGGTTCGGAAATCAGAACCCATAAGCAGGTATTATAGGCAGATTAATTTAGTCCAATACTCTCTTCTTTATTAGTCCACTACAGCAACTTGGAGAGATCAACTAGCACTTCCGAATATCAAAACAATACATAAGTTAATAATTGATAATGAACGATCCAACAACAAATGTTAACAATTCAACAGAAACGAAGAACATTAAATCAAATATATAGGATTCTACGCGAAGGCTATTATTACCTGGTTCCAGAGTCGATCGCCGAAGCAGATCACAAAATTACAAGTGTACTGTGTAAATTCTGAATTCAAAAAGATATGCGGTTGTGGGTGCTAACTGTGCAGCAATAATAGATCGGACCGTTTCCCTAAACAAGGAAGGAAGAAGAAAGAATTAAAGAAGGATGATGCCTGAGTTGTCACCAATCTATCTGTCACTACTCTTCCAACAGTATTACGCGAGGTGAAATTGACAGAAGGGCATACCAGCCTAATAAAATCATTCTATTCCCATTTTTACTTGTCATATTTTTATTTGGCATAAAAATTAAAAATAAAATAATAATTTTACTTATATCACGTCTAATTATTACTAAATAATCTAATAAATAAATTAAATTAAATATTCTTTAAAAGTTGTCAACCCAATAATAAATGAAAAGAGTAAAATAAGTATGAAATTATACATTATCTCTTGATTTTCTATTAATAAGACAAGTAAAATTGAACAACTCAACTATTTTAAGTATAGTGGACAAGTAAATGAAAGGAGAGAGTACTAATGTTTTCCCCTTTTTATAATAGAAAAAGGGTAATTAAAAATTGAGCAATTTTTCATCTTTCATTAAAAAAAATCTAAAGTAAAAAATTAACTTTTGATATTAATCTTTAATGAAGTGCTAATTTGAGACTTGAGAGTAATTTAAAATTGTATTGGGTGTAAGTAAAGTACATCCGTAGAATCAACATATTCAGAGGCTTAGAGGACCCGGGGATGCCCTATAGTTGTTCCCCACTCCCATCAACTTCTGTCACGTCTGTCAGTCTCAATCATAGTGCCGCGGCGTGCATGGACGATACATCATCATTACTTTAGGGCTAAAAAAGTTTAAATTTTGACTTATATATGTAAAGCTTAGAAAAGAAGAAACATCCATCTTGCTCACTTTATAACCATATGTCACGACCCAAACCAGAGGGTCATGACGGGTGTCCGGACCTTACTTATCGAGCACCACTAATAATATATTTACCACCTAACCGTAATTAAGCATGGGCCACGAGGTAACATGCTGACATATATAAATAATAAACTAGAAAAGAGCTACGTAAAATCCCTCAACCAGAAGAACCCAACCTATGTACATATACATACTAAGGCTGACAAGGCCATGCACGACTACTATACACAAGACAGCTGTCTACAAGCCTCTAAAGATTACGTGACATCATAAGGTCGGGATAGGGCCCCTACCATACCCCTATGCATATCAAAAATATCGTATCACAACTAGACTGCAACTCCGGGACAAATAAAGTGCTCCAATATCAGCTGAACCATCACCCTACTAGTGCGGACTGTCATCCTGTCTACCTGAGCCTGCGGGCATGAAACACAGTGTCCCCCGACAAAAGAGACGTCAGTACGACTGATGTACCGAGTATGTCAGGCATGAAGAGTAGCATAATAGAGACATGGAAAGTAGCATAATAGAGACATGAAAGTAGCATGAAACAAGAACAATCAACATGTACAAAAGCCTATGAGGGCCATAATATGCCTAAGTGTCGTACATGTGCGTACATAATGTCTGGTCATACATATACATATGCGTATATAACACCATTAAGCCTCTGTGAGCATCCCATCATATCATATTGGCCTATGTGGGCATAATCATCACCATATACCAGCTGATCAGGTGGTGGTGCGTATATAACGCCGTATCCCTTTTCCTATCAATTATCTTAAAAGAATTGAACCAAGTTGTGTCTTGCCAAACAAAATATGTGCAGTAGCATCCTTTCTTAAATAAGATAATTGATGTTACATACTTCTTTTATTTCATATGAACAAGCTGATTATTTATTCCCTTTTAAACTCTCCCAACTCAAGTTATCTTCCAAATAATTTCTCTACTAGTGGGACGTGGGTCCACTTGAAAATAATCTCCACCAAAAGTTGCCACCACTAAATACAAATGCATTATCACAGCTTGGTAGAGGTTCATCCCTCCATAGGAAATCTTATAAAGCTTATTTTTCTGGACATGGGAAACTGCAAAAATCTTGAATTTTTATCGTGCGGTATTCAGATGAAATCTCTTGAAAGCTTTAACCTCTTGAGGGTTGTGAGAAACTAGGAACATTTACAAAAATTAAGGGGAAAATGGACTTGCTATCAGAGCTCCTTTTAGGCCGTACCGCAATAAGGGAGCTGCCCTCATCAATAGGACAACTAAATGACGTCATCTTGCTTGATTTGCATTCATGTAAGAACCTTGTAACACTCCCAACCAGCGTTTCTGAGATGAGAAAGATCTTTTATTCCAAATAATTAACCTCGTTTCAAGAGATTCTACAATAATTTTAATTTAAAGATAACTCGCTTTTTGCACCCAAGGGGTGGCTTAGTGGTCAATGAAGTGGGTTGAGAACCCTGAGCTCTTATGTTCAATTCCCCAACAAAGGAAAAATAGTAGGTTATTTCTTTCCATCTGTCCAAGTCATATTTGAAGGAGAGGTAGGCTGGAATCGAAAAAGACTATGTTCCACACATATGAGGCAAGCAGAAGGTATGGGAGTACTAAAGAGCTACATATGTATCTGAGATTGAATTTGGTCTTATTCACCAGTTATAGATTTGATCAACCATCTTATAAAGAAAAGAGCAGTGTGTTAGGATTTGAGTCTCAAATCCTATCTAATTAGAAAACAGTAAATAAGCAAAGAACAAATAACACACAGATTTATAGTGGTTCACTCTCAATGCGAGAGCTACATCCACTTTGCCGCTGCAGATTTCACTATAATCAAATAGGGAGTTTGAGTTTACAATTCTCTCTTGCTCACTTTTTCTCTTGCTTGACCAAGAAAGAAAACGACGTAGGGTCTTCATAGTGTTCCACACTATGTATAGGGTCTTCATAGTGTTGGCGATGAATTAGACTCCACAACTCAACAATCTCCCACTTGAAGACTAATTTCAATCATTTGTCTCCATCTGCAGCTGCGACTCCGATCCTCATCCAAGAAGTCTAACTGAAGTTGCACACAACTTTAGTTTATCATTCCACACGGCCTTCGTCAGCATGTCTGCTGGATTCTGACTCTCTGTGATCTTCTCAAGAACTAATACTCTATCTTCCAAAGCTGATATGATGAAATGGTACCGAAGTTGTATATGCTTCGTGTGAGCATGGTAGATCGGGTTTTTTGCCAAATGAATGGAACTCTGGCTGTCACAGTATAGCACACTCCCTTCATGGTTCTGGTCCAATTCCCGTAGAAAAGATTGTAGCCACATCATCTCCTTTGTGGCCTCTATCACGACAACGTACTCAGCCTCACAACTAGAGAGAGCTACTATCTTCTACAACGTTGAAGCCCAACAAATCGTAGTACCTCTGAAGGTGTAAACATATTTGGATGTGCTATTTCTGCTATCAACATCACCACCATTGTCAGCATCAACATATCCCTGCAATCCTGTATCTGACTTCTGGAAACACAACGCTGAACTTGAGTTGCCCTTCATATACCTGAAAAATCCACTTCACGGCCTCCAGTGTTGCTTTCCCGGATTGCTCATAAACCTACTAATAACTCCCACTGTATGTGCAATGTCTGGGGTCATACATACCATTGCATACATAAGACTGCCAATAACAAAGGCATAAAGGACCTTATACATACGCTTCATCTCGTCCTTGGTCACATGCAACTGATCTTTTGACAAATGAAAATGTCCAGCCATAGAAGTACTGACTGGCTTGGCAGCGTCCATGTTGAACCTCTTGAGAACCTTCTTCACGTATTCTTCTTGTGAGAGCTTGAGGCCCTCCTTACTTCTGATGATCCTCATCCCAAAGATTTGCTTTGCGGCTTCCAATTCCTTCATTCCAAATTCTTCTAACATCTTCTTCTCCAGCCTATCAATCTTATGTAGGTCTGCTCCTACGACCAACATGTCCTCAACATAAAGGAGCAGTATCATGTAGGAGTCTTTAAATCTCTTGAAGTAACAACAGTGATCCACCCCGCACCTTAAGAATTCAGCTTTCTTCATAAAGTTGTCAAACTTCTTATACCACTGTCTTGGAGCCTATTTCAGTCCGTACATGCTCTTTTGAAGTTTGCACACTAGTTTCTCTTTCCCTTTGACCTCAAATCCATCAGTTTGTTTCATGTAGATTTCCTCATCTAAATTATCATGAAGAAAAGCAGTTTTCACGTCCATCTGTTGAAGATGCATATCTTCTTTTGCTACTAGCCCAAGAACAGTTCTGATTGTCACCAACTTTACTACGGGAGAGAAGATCTCCGTGTAGTCAATGCCTTCTTTCTTTTGAAATCCCTTCACAACCAGCCTCGCTTTAAAGCGCTTACTTCCATCGTGTTCTTTATTTATCCGGTAGACCCATTTGTTCTGCAATGCCTTCTTCTCGTTTGGTAACTTGGCTAACTCACATGTATGATTTGACAATAGTGAGTCCATCTCATCTTTCATTGCCAGCTCTCACTTGATCGATTCATCAACTTGCATCGCTTCTTCGTAACATTTCGGCTCCCCTCTATCAGTGAGCAAAATGTAGTTGAGGGACAGAGAGGACCTGTGAACCGGCTTACTGATCCTGTATAATCTACGTAATTCTGTGATCGACGTCCGCTGATTTATTTCAGAATCAGCATTTTCATCAACCTCTCCATCACTGGCTTGCCAGCCTTCTTCTTGTGCTGCTTGTTCCTCTGCCGCAGTAATACCTTGTTGTAGCTCGGATGTCGAGAAGTCTCTCAAATCAATTGTGTCTGATTCCTTGTTCTTAGAGACCTTTCTTTCTAAACTCTCCTGCAACTTGACCTTGTACAACACATGTTCATTGAAGACGATGTCCATGCTTCAGATGATCTTCAGATTTGGTTATCCTAAAATTGATAACCAAACTCGGTGTCACCATAGCTAATAAAATAACACTTCTTAGATTTCAAATCAATTTTACTTCTAGCAGTAGCATCAATATGAACATAGGATAAGCAATCAAACACTTTCAGAAAAGAAATATTTACCTTTTTTCCACTCTAAGCCTCTTCTGGAATTCTGAAACCCAAAGGAACAGACAGTCATCTGCTAATAAAATAGGTTGCGGTATTGATTGCATCTGCCTAGAATGTCTTGGGCAGTTCAGCATGTATTCTCATGCTTCGTGCACGCTCGTTCAATGTTCGATTCATTATTTCTGCTATTTCATTTTATTGGGTCATTACAGGAATAATCTTCACCATCTTGATCCCGTTATCAGCACATTACTGTTTGAAGTCACCATCAATGTATTCTCTACCGTTGTCGGACCTCAGGCTCTTCAGCTTAAGGTTTATCTCATTCTCGACCATGGCTTTCCACCTTTTGAAGACAGTGAACACGTAAGATTTATTTTTCATAAAATAGACCCATAGATTCGTGGTTGAATCATCAATGAAGGTCACGTAGTAATGTGTCCTCTAAGTGAGAGGACAGTAGCAGGTCCCCACACGTCAGTGCGCACCAATTCAAGCTTCTCAATTTTCAATTCTCTACCTGCATTTGAAAAACTTACTCGTTTCTATTTTTCGAGAAGGCAACTCTCACACATATGATGATTCACCGACTTCAACTCTGGAATCATGCTGTTAGTCACCAGAAGTTTCATCCCTTTCTCACTCATATTCCCCAGCCTGCAATGCCACAACTCTATCTCTTTGGTGTTGTCAACAACAACAACTGTAACACGACAATTCATAGTCATATAAAGAGTACCAGTTTTCTTACCTCGACCAACCACCGTAGCACCCTTCGTCACCTTCCAAGACCCATTACCAAAGTTAAGATCATGTCCCTCATTATCAAGCCGACTCACTGAGATCAGATTACACATTAGCTTCGGCACATGTCTGACCTTTATGATCGTTCACACGTGTCCATTTGATATCTTTAAATTAATTTCTCCAATACTTACCATCTGCCAAATAGACTTTCCCGCGATTCCCAATAACGTAATTCATCATTATATCATGATGTGGGGTGGTGTGGAAAGACGCTCATGAGTCAAGCACCCAAGAGTGGATCTGGATGTCAATAGATAACAACAACGCATCACCAATGTCTTCAGTGGTAGCATTGAATCCACCCCATTTATTGTCCTCCTTCTTCGGTGCCCTACAATTCTTCTTGATGTAACCCGGTTTCCCACAGTTCTAACACTCAAGTGTTTGCCCGGATCTAGATTGACCCCTGCCATTCCTTGACTTTGACTTGCCCTTATTTTGATTGTAGTTTCTGTCATAATTTTTGCCTATGTTCTCAACATTCAAAGCAGAACTCGTCGATGCCTCACCAGAATCTATCCTGCGAACCTCCTCAACAAGGATACGATCATTAACATCGTTGAATTTCAGTTTAGCACTGGCAACAGAATTACTAACCGCTGCTCTTATCGGCTCCCAGCTATTCGGTAGAGGCACCAACAAAATTAGGGCTTGGACTTCATCGTCAAACTCAATTGCAACAGATGACAATTGATTGACAATCATGTTTAATTCATTCACGTGCGTTGCAACATGAGCACCTTCCTCCATCTTTAGATGAAATAGTTTCTTCATGAGAAATACCTTATTGTTTGTCGAAGGTTTCTCATACATGTCAGATAGGACCTTCATCATGCCAGCGGTGGTCTTCTCCTTCGCCACGTTGTGAGCAACGTTCTTTGACAACGTCAATCGAATGACTCCCAGAACCTGTCTGTCAAGGAGATTCCACTCTACGTCATTCATCTCCTCTGGCTTCGGACTCAGTGGTTGATGAAGCTTTCTGCCTTACAGATAATCTTCAATCTGCATTCTCCAAAATGCAAAATCCATACCATCGAATTTTCCGATGTCGTGCGCTGAACTATCTTCGCCTCCCATCGTTTTCTGAATCGCAACACAACTTGTCGCTCTTGATACCAGTAGTTAGGATTTGTGTCTCAAATCCTACCTAATCAGAAAATAGTAAATAAACGAAGAACAAATAACACACAGATTTATAGTGGTTCACTCTCAATGCGAGAGCTACGTCCATTTTGCCGCTGCAGATTTTGTTGGTTACTATTGTAGTAAAGCGGTTCGGGAAGTAAATAAATATTACAAGTGTTCGAAAGATAAACAAATAGCCAATCTTCAAAACTGTCGCAAAGTTGTTGAGTCTTGAATCTTGATAACCTGAAATCAAGAAACACTAAATCTGGATGGTTACAACTGTGTGCTGAGTCGAGTGATTGCACTCTGTCCTTAAGACAAAATTGCCCCGTATATATGCTTTTACGTTAGCGGACAATAGTCTCCCAAGATAAAACAACACTTTAATCTCAACACTACAAAGCAAATAGGTTGAGTCTGACGAAGAAAACAAATGCGAATCGACTTGCTGAAGAAATGGAAAAGGAAGGAAGAGTTTATGTTTTAGTCCCAACGTTTTGGACTGAATTTCAGTCTCTTCTGTTTGTCTCTGTGTATATAAATGTTGTCTCGTTTTTGTTGTCTGTTTGGGTGTTTATATTCTGTTTTGTGTATTTTTCGTGTGTTGCACAATTGAGCCAAACAACTCAATATATAGCATGGAGGAGGGACTCCTCAACTGCCAAAACAAGGCTGTTGATAGCCATTAGTGAGGGCTGTTAATGGTCATTGAAGGAGGGCTGTTTATGGAGTGGCTGGTTAATGCTCCAAAAAACAGCCCAAACGGTAGACAAAAACTTTTAGCCCACAGCCCGGACCGGACGGGCGGCGGCGGTGCGCATGTGGGCTTAGCCTTGAACCCAAGCACATCTAGGTCCTCCCTCCTTTAAACACATGGGATACCCCTTCGGGTCCCAAACCCTTAACCAATTTAGAGACTTATAAAGAGAGCAATTCTTCCTTTTTCCACCGATGTGGTAGATTTGTCCCACACCATATTTCCATGCCTCAAACACCTTACTTCGTGGACCAATATCTCTTTCATTTCTCAACGAAATTTGTCGATTCTTGGCCCTACGGTCATCTACTCACTTAGTAGATTATGCACGTGTGAAGAGACAAAGCCTCCAACATGCTGAACCCTAGTGTTTAATTCATTAAATATGGGTGGACGCACCTCCCCGCCAAAGGCAAATTTCCAACAGATTTCACTATAATCAAATAGGGAGTTTGAGTTTACAATTCTCTCTTGCTCACTTTTTCTCTTGCTCGACCAAGAAAGAAAACGGCGTAGGGTCTTCATAGTGCTCCACACTCTGTGTAGGGTCTTCATAGTGTCGGCGATGAATTAGGCTCCACAACTCAACACAATGGTAGCTCAGTTTTGGATGAGATCTTCTGCTTGTTTCTCTCAAACAATATGGATGATGTGGTCATCCCTTCTCCTAACTCTGATCACCGTGTAAGTTGCTCTATTGTCTTTCCTGGAGTTGCAATTCCCACGTGGTTTAAACATCAAAGTACTAAGCAAACGATCTCGTTTGAACTGCCCAATGATTGGTACAATGATAAGTTTGAGGGCTTTGCTATATGCTGTGTGACTCTCATGGGAGCAGGTGTCTGTGATCCTGATTCGGGGCAACCAGGAAAGTATGACTATGCATTCATCAAAGCCAAATTGATACACAATAACAAAGTGCTAGAGAAAGAATGTAAAGTGGGCACGGTATCCAGAACTTATGGCTGGTGTATTTGCTTTACCTGCATACCAATGTATTCTTCGCTGCAGGCATCTGGTGCAGCAGACATTAAGAACCTTAACCAGTATGGCCTATTTGAGGCATCGATCCACGGGCACATTGTGAGTCAGTGGGGAGTTCAGTTGATCTACAATGGTAATAGACAATTTTATAGTAGCAGTCTACAGAGGTGGAATGGATTTCAATCAAACTTTGCTGCAGTATGAAGCCTGTCAGTATTCCATTCCGGTTTGAAGCATGGCTGAAGTAGCTCCGTGTTGAGATGTTGACATACGAGAACTACTAAGGAAAACTATAGGAGGTTGTTATTATCATTGAGATTATTGTACAATGGGGAACAGAAAGATACGATAAGAAAACAACTTTCTTATCAGGTGCATAATTTCTTCCTTTTGATATGGGTAAGTGTCTCTTTATCCCTGTTTGAGGATGTTTGAAAAGTTAATCCTAATCCTATTTCTTTTTATATGTTGATTCTGAATATTCAATGGTCTTTCGAAACTACATGGAATAAGTATCTTTTCTTTTTCCATGGACATGGAATTACAATCTAAGTATAAGGAAATCCATTACACATCAAAATAATCATCCCAACAGTTTAGCTTAAGCACACCTTTATTTAGTTTCTCAAAGTTTTGATCTTTCACCGACTATGGATCCAAATAAGCTAGGACACGTTCTACATATTATAGTACTAGCAGAGAGAAAATTTGGGTGTGTTTAGTATGAAGGAAGATTTTTTTCAATTTTGTCATGATTAGTTTAAGTTTTGTAAAATATTTTCTCTAGAAATGATACAACGCCCACACAATAAGAATGAATAGTTCAAATGGAGGAGTTTAGGATTAATTTTAGTATACTTGTGGACCCTCAGTGTGAGTGAAGATCACTTATCATATACAATGGTGTGCAATAAAACAAACTTAGTAAGCGTTTTACCATGAAAATCAAATACTCCATCTGTTTCAATTTATATGACATACTTTCTTTTTAGTTAGTCCAAAAAAAATGACACATTTCCTTATTTGACAACAACTTAACTTTAAACTTTACCTTTTTATGTTTAACGAGATCATTTATAATCATATAAATATCTTTGAGTTGTTTTAGATTACAAAATTCAAAAGTCTTCTTTATTTCTTAAACTTCATGCTCACTCAAACTACATCATATAAATTGGGACCGATCAGGAGTAGTATTTTTCACTTTTTTTGGAATTTTGAAGATGGAGTTGTATTTGGTTATAGTTTTTGCAAAAAATATTTGGTTGTTTGAATACACTAAAAGTAAAAAAGTGAAAAATATGGTTTTGAGAATTTAATGGTCAAACCTTGATTTTTAAATAAAGTAAAAAATAGTCTAAAAAAAATAAAAAATTCTTATGGCTAAATGGGTCCTTATTGTAGATAAATGTTTTGCAAAGTCCAATCATTTTGGAGATTTATTTTAGGTATAGTAGTGTTTTCCACTGCAATCAAAATATCAACATTAAGTCTCCGATCCTTGACATGAGAGTCAAGTCTTTGGTATCTTGTAAGCAATATTATAATACACACACCCAAGGAAAAATTCGAATCCACATAAAGACTCATTGTATTAATCCACATACCTATAAATAACTAGCTAAAATCTCTGTCATCCTCATCCCAACACCTTCAAGAACTCCATTGAAATTCTCATCATCATCAATTCCAAGATATATCACAATTAATGGCTTCGAATTTCACACATTATCTCATAATCATTGTGTTCCCAGCATTTGGCTTTACTTTGTTATGTATGGTTTTGCTTGCACTACGCTGCTACTTAAAGAATAAGAAGAAGGACAAGACAATATTAGTTGAAGAAACAGAAGTGAAGCACATTGATGAGAATATGAGAGTTAAGGAAAACATTGTTAAAGGCCCCCATGGTCGACCGGAGAGCGTGGTGCTATCAGTAGAGGAAGATATGCATGTAGATGATGACATTATTACGAAAAAGAAAGAGTTAAAAGCTCAAAACAACATGCATGCCAAATCTTCAGAAACAACCCCTTCTGTTCTTGAAGCTGGACAATCTTCTTCTAATTGAGGATCAAGTCATGATTTTCTTCTAAAAAAAATAAAGAAAAAGTCATGGGATAAATTATAATGTACTCAAATGATTGTTTGTATTTGGTCTTTTCGTGTCGATTTGTTTTTGTTCATTGTATACGAATAAGATCTATATTAATGATGATTTACATTTACATATGCCTATAATTATAAGTTCATTAATAATTAGCATGCAATATCATATACATATGTTTCTTTTTAAATAAAAAACCACCATGGTGATGGGGTTAGACAAAGACCTCTACATACTATATATATATATATATATATATATATATATATATATCGTCTTTTTTCAGTTTTTAGGATTGTTTTTATTAGTGGTCGATTTAAGTAATAGAATTGATAGAATATTTAGTCATAATTGTGATTTGTACATAGTATATTTTGTATAAGATAGGTGTATATTTAGTCATTTAACACCTTAATTCTAGCCTAGAATGATGCTTGTATTATGGGTATATTAACTACCCATTGGAATGAAATAATCAAGGAAGATATTCCTTACAAAATATACTTTGTACAAATTTGAAAATTTCTTCCATCCTCCATGGTTGCCGCTCCGTCCGATGATAACTCTTCACAATTTGAAAATTTGCCGCCAAACCGTGGTCAAAGGGGACGAAATGGCAATATTGGCGGTAAAAATCGCAGCGGTGGCCGCGGTGGTGGCCACTGACGTGGCGAAAGTGGCATTGTGGCGGCAGAGGCGGCGGCCATCAACAGTTGTCCGGCCAGACGTGGCAGCCGAGGGCCCAGTGGGGCAGTGGACCTGCACCTTGGGCCTGGCAGAGGGGCCTTGGGCTGTTTCACCCCGCCCTTTTCCTTCGGGAAATTGGGCCGGGCCCGGTCCAAGGTAGACTGGCTAGCCGCAACCCAGTGTATTTGGGCCACAGACGAACCAGTGGCAGCATGCCCACTCGGCGGTAGCAACTCCAACTGACATCGAGGCCGTGATGCACACTTTTGGGCTCAATGCGCCCAATGCAAACTGGTACATGGACACCGGAGCAACATCTCATATGACGTCCTCACAAGGTAATCTCTCATCCTATTTTAATTTGAGCAATAATCGTGGTATAATTGTCAGAAATGGTCATTCAATTCCAATTCGTGGTTATGGTAATACAAACTTGTCTCCCCTGAACCCACCATTAGCTTTAAAGAATGTCCTTCATGCTCCTCAATTGATTAAAAACTTGATTTCAGTTAGAAAATTTACTACTGATAATTCGATTTCTATTGAATTTGATCTTTTTGGATTTTTCGTGAAGGATTTTCAGATGGGGATGCGTCTAATGAGATGTGATAGTCGGGGTGAGCTATATCCAATCACCACAACCACACATAAATCCATGTTACCATCCACTTTTGCAGCTTTAGCTCCTTCTTTATGACATGAACGTTTGGGTCATTCCGGAGCACATGTTTTTGCCTCCCTTAAATAGAATAAATTTATTGAGTGTACTAGTACTCGTAATTCTCATGTTTGTCGCTGATTTCCTCTTGGAAAACATGTTAAATTTCCTTTTGTTGCTTCTAATTCATGCACTGTTATGTTATGCCTTTTGATATTATCCATAGTGATATTTGGACATCTCCCGTTTTGAGCTCTTCGAGCCATCGATATTATCTTCTTTTGTTGGATGGTTACTCTAATTTTTAGTGGACATTTTCTTTGTCTAAAAAGTCACAAGTTTTTTCTACATTTCTCTCCTTTAGAGCATACATCCGCACTCAATTTGAACGGGGAATTAAAAATATTCAATATGATAATGGTAGAGAATTTGATAATGGACCATTTTGAGATTTTTGCAAAGCTAATGGTTTATCTTTTCGTCTCTCTTGTCCACATACCTCATCTCAAAATGGAAAAGCGAAAAGAAAAATCCGAACCATTAATAACATTCTTAAAACCTTACTTGCACATGCCTATCTACCACCATCATTTTGGCATCATGCATTAAAAATGACAACCTATATCCTCAACATACTTCCAAGCAAACAATTATCCTATCAATCCCCTCTCAAAATTTTATACCTAAGAGACCCATCTTACTCTCATCTACGGGTATTCGGGTGCTTATGTTATCCTCTTTTTCCTTCTACTACCACCAATAAACTTCAACCCGGTTCTACTCCGTGTATTTTTTTGGGATATCCGTCAAATCATTGTGGTTACAAATATTATGACTTATCCTGTAACAAAATAATCGTGAGTCACCACGTAGTTTTTGATGAATCAAAATTTTCCTTTGCCAAAATGCATTGTTCCGTGCCTCCTACCTACGAATTTCTTGATGATAGCATGCCCCCGTAGTTGGTCCACCAATTGGCCTCTCAAACAGGTCCAAATAATTCCAGCATCTCGGCCCAAGTAGCGAGCCCAGTGACAGCCAGCCCAGTGGAGCCTCTCGCTGGCAGTCCACTGCCAAGAGGCCCAATGCCTGGCAGCCTACTGTGTGACGGCCCAACCTCAGGTAGTGGAAGCCCAGCAAGCGCAAGCCCAACTCCAATTCCGGCCCAACGGCCAATCACTCGTAGTCAACATGAGATTTTCAAACCAAACAAAAAATATGGTCTTCACACTCATGTTACCAAATCACCATTACATCGTAATCTTATGTCTGCCCTTAATGATCCGAATTGGAAAATGGCTATGGATGATGAATATAATGCTCTTATTAATAATATGACTTGGGATTTGGTGCCTCGTCCTCCTGATGTTAATGTGATTCGGTCTATGTGGATTTTTTATCATAAAGAAAAATCTGATAGTACATTTGAGAGGCATAAAACCCATATTGTAAGTGATGGAAAGACTCAACAGGTTGGTGTGGACTACGGTAAGACTTTCAGTCAGGTGGTCAAATGAGCAACTATCTGCAGGTACTAAGTCTGGTACTTTCGAAGGCATGGCCTCTACATCATCTTGATGTGAAAAATGCATTCCTGCATGAAGAACTCAACGAAATGATGTACATGTATCAACCCATGGGGTATAGAGACCCCATTTATCCTAATCATGTATGCTTACTGAAGAAATCCTTGTATGGGCTCAAACAAGCTCATCGGGCCTGGTACAAGAGGTTTGTAGATTATGTTTCTATATTGGGTTTTCTAACAACATGTATGATCATTCTCTCTTCATATACCGTCAGGGTAATGATATAGCTCACATCCTTATGTATGTGAATGATATTATCTTAACTGCTTCATCTGATGCTCTTCGCAAGTGTATCATGTCTCTTCTTAGCTTAGAGTTTGCTATGAAAGATCTAGGGTCATTGAGTTACTTTTTGGGGATAAATGTAACACGTCATGCATGTGGTTTATTTTTTTCTCAAAAGAAGTATGCAGAAGAGATCGTTGAACGAGCTGGCATGTCCTCGTGTAAGCCGTCCTCCACTCCGGTTGATACTAAATCAAAGTTGAGTGCTACTTCCAGCTCGCCATATGCTGATCCATCACATTACCGTAGCCTTGCAGGCGCCCTGCAATATCTTACTTTCACGAGGCTTGACATATCTTATGCTGTGCAACAAATTTGTCTATTCATGCATAACATGATGAAGGATCACATGCATGCTCTCAAGCGCATTGTGCATTATATTCAGGGCACTCTCGATCATGGCTTGCATCTATTGGGGTGGATGTCCGGATATCAGACGCTCCACGTCTGGTTATTGTGTCTTTCTTGGTAACAATTTGATATCTTGGTCCTCCAAACGGCAAGCTACCTTGTCTAGGTACAGTGCCGAAGCAGACTACCGGGGAGTTGCCAATGTGGTTTCTGAATCTTGTTGGCTACAAAACTTTCTTCTGGAGCTCCACTGTCCTGTTCCGAATGCGACATTGGTTTATTGTGATAATGTTAGTGCGATTTATCTCTTAGAAAATCCGGTTCAACATCAACGCACTAAACATATTGAGATGGATATTCACTTTGTTCGCGAAAAGGTTGCTCGTGGACAAGTACGTGTCTTACATGTCCAGTCACGCTATCAGATCGCCGATATTTTTACAAAAGGTTTTTCGCTGGTTCTATTTGAAGACTTTCGGGACAGTTTCAGCATACGCCGACCTCCCGCTTCGATTGCGGGGGTGTGATAGAATTGATAGAATATTTAGTCATAATTGTGATTTGTACCTATTATATTTTGTATATGGTACGTGTATATTTAGTTATTTAACACCTTAATTCTAATCTAGAATGATGTTTGTATTATGATATATTTACTAGCCCCTTGAAATGAAATAATCAAAAAAGATATTTTTTACATTAAGATCATATGCATATTAGATCTACTTTTTTCAGAGTAAAAATTACAGTACTAGAAACTATATGACAAACACTAAGACAAGTACAATAAAAATTATTTCAAAGTATATATTTTGATATGGTAATTCACAGAAAGGTCCTAAACTTTTCCACCGAAAAAGAGAGAAATGAGATAAATAATTTAAAAAAAAAAAAAGAGAAGAGAAGGAGAGAAAAAAAGAAAGAGTGAAATAATCTTTGCCTGAATGGCTTAAAACACAATCCTCCTTATTACTCCGCTTTGACAGACTTAACCACTAGTGGATATTACATTAATGTGGTTTAATACTCAATTTGACACTTGTATTTTTGCCGTTAATTGTGTACGATCCTTACATTTTTTCCGTACACATTGGTTTAAGAGCAAGTCATGCTCGTGGCACTTGGGAAAAAATTGAAAAATCCCTTATGTTTGGAGGTTGGTTCAAAATGATAACTTAAACACTCTTACAGTTTTAGTCCTTTAAATAATTTTTCAAATATCAGCACTTTAGGTCTCCATCAAATATATAATAAATTCTGGTTGCTAGATTTAAAACGAACTGTAAAAAAAAGAATTTAACATAAACTCACATTTGATTGTGCAGTTTTAGCAGTTTTTGTTATTTCTAAATTTTTGTGCAGCTTTAGAAAATATAGTTTCTGCTATTCTTGTAATTCATTTTTTATGTTTGGTGCAGTTTCTGGTGTTGAGATTTTTAAAATTTGACGGAGATCAAAGGTGCTCACTTTTGATAAACTTAGAGAATGAAAACTGCTAAAAATATATTTAAAGGATCATTTAAACCTCATATATATATATGATCAATGGAACAAGTCAAAACTCCGGACTAATGACGTCTAGCTTAATTTTCAACAAGGATACGGATGTTTAGGTGAATTCATTTGTCAAAATCAGAAAGATGTACCGACACAAAAGTTATTTAAATTCATTCCTTCTATTTACTAGTTACAAGAGGCCCGGGCAAAAGTTATATATATTCTTTTGTTTGATTTGAAATATTAGCAAATTAATAGTAGAATGCAATTTTTATTGGAAAAGTTATGAAAAAGAGGAATTAGCGTTTACCACAAATTTAAACTATTTACATCTCCCCCTTCACTCTCCAGATTTCCCATTGATATAAGTGCAAAAGTCTTTAACTATAAATAATATATCTCGTACACAAAGTGAACGTATCCAACATCGACGTACACTATCATATTACATAGTTTTATCAATTAAATTCATTTATGTTTATTTACAGCTTAATTTCCCTTAAAATCAAGCCTTTAATTTATACTCCATTCGTCCCAAAAAAATTGTTTTAGTTTGATTTGACACGAAGTTTAAGATATAAAAGAAGATTTTTGAAATGTGTGGTCCAAACAAGCCTTAGATATTTGTGTGGCTATAAATCATTTCATAAAGTTAAATTGTTTATAAATATAGAAACGTCAGTATAAGAAATCTGACTATTTGTGGCGACTAAAGTCGCTACAAAAGTGTAGAAAGTCGTCCCCTATAACGTTTTAGTGGCGACTTTAGGGCCGCTGCAAGAACTTCCGTTGCTGATTGTTTTTATGGCGACAAACAAGAGTTGCCACAAATAATAGTTTCGGTAGCGACTTATATCGCCACAAATGGTTACTAAAGTTGCCACCATACTATGCTCACAAAATTTTCAAAAAGGAAAGTCGCCAATGCAGATATCATTAGTGGCGACTATTATCGCCACAAATAACCCTTAGTGGCGACTAGATGTTGCCACAGATGGCAATATACATTTAGTGACGATCTTAAGTGCCACAATACAATACTAAGAGATTTTATTTTATTTTTATTTAGTCCAATATCAACTATATTTTCCTATTTGCAATATAGCAGTAGCCCATTGCTAATGCAATGACAATGTACCTGAATTCAAAAGACATACAAACACATTGCTCAAAATAGTATTAAAAGGAACTTTTCATTAATTATAAAAATCATAATACAAAGTACATAATACTTCATAATAAATTGTCAGTGCATATACAAATATGACCGAATTAAAAATCATAATATATCTTCAGAATTCCTCCTTGGCAATCATGTCCCTTTTATTGAAGAAACTTCTCCCTGAAATCGGAAAAACGAAAGAAAGGAAGAATCACTTTGATAATTCCAATAACATAATGCTGAATATAATCTATTGTTTAATTTGTGTAGATATAAACTAAAATAACAAAACAAACGGTGTTGTAACAGCTTTCCGTTATTAATATTACACAGATACAATCTAATAAAAACTGTTGTTCAACTCTACTAGAACAATTATATGAATAGAGCAATAAACAAATACATGTATCCAATTCTTTCCCTCGAACTAACCAAATTAGCTTCACCACAGTATCGACCCTTTTGTGTACATGAAAGTGAACAACGTTTACATGAGACGAGGCCTAGTAAGGACACTCAAATTTGAGATTCAACAAGAGACTTCACCTATGTAGGATTAATAAGCTAGTAAACTATATGGGCAAGGTCAAATTTATAAATTATGTTCTTAGGTAGAGCAAGCCATACAAGGTTCAAGAGTAATCAAGTAGCAAAGATCCATCGTTGTTCTTAGAGAATTCTTTCCTAACTCACTCTTCATGTAAAGACAAGAATTTTCTCCACGAATAAGTTGAAAATAGCTTAAAGTAAGAAGAAGACGAAAATGTTTCTATTAGTATCTTTAAAGTAACTTCTCAGAAATAGTATGACTGATGTTAAGGTTAAAGCTTATAAGAAATTGCTGAAAGCTATCATCATGTTATAGTAGAGTTTGTCAAGATATGTTGAAGCGTGCAAGATAGAATATGGAAGATAGAATAATTTCCCTTAGAGATTCCTTTCATTATTCACAATATATATAGTTGTATAGAGGTTGATTCCTAATACAGTAAGTTCCTTAAATGGTTGATTCCTAATACAATAAGAATCCTAAGTTACCTTAAATATACATCTATCATAATTACAAAATATACTGTGAATATTCGGAGAATATTCGCTAATACTCCCCCTCAGACGGAGCGGGAGGAGGCCGAACGCTAAGACTGGATCGGATTATGAGACATATAGATGACAGATATGTTGTCACAATAGACTATATACGCCTTTCGTAGTGGACACTGGAGCTCCAAAAGAAGATTTCGGAGCTAACAGATCTCAGCAACGACATTAGCAACTCCGCGATATTCTGCTTCAACACTCGAACGGGATAGCGTGGCCTCCCGCTTGGCGGACCAGGAGATAAGATTATCCCCAAGAAATACACAGTAGCCTGAGGTGGAGCGACGTGTGTCGGGGCATCCTGCCCAATCTGCATCCGTGTAGGCGAGTAACTTGGTTGAGGCAGAAGGGTAGATATGTAAACCAAAGTCTAGTGTGCCCTTAACGTATCTGATAATACGTTTGAGGGCGGCAAAATGGAACTCTCGGGGGCGTGCATAAACAGACACACCTGTTGAACGACATATGCAATATCAGGCCTAGTGAATGTAAGGTACTGAAGGGCACCTGCAAGACTCCGATATAGAGTGGGATCAGAAACTAGCGCACCGTCATTGACACTAAGCTTGAATTTTGAGTCAACCGGAGTTGGCATAATTTTACAATTTGCCATCTTAGCCCTGTACACTATCTCTTCTGCATACTTACGCTGACACAGGAACATGGTAGTTGCAGATCTGGTCACTGATATACCCAAAAAATAACTCAGCTTGCCCAAGTCGGTCATAGCAAATTCAGTTTTGAGTAGAGCAATGATTTCATTCTTCAAACCGTCAGAGGAGGCGGTAAGAACAATGCCATCGACATATAATAGCAAATAAGCAGTGCTTCTACATCGATGAAAAGTGAAGAGAGAGTTATCACACTTGCTACATATAAAACCGATCTGCAGAAGATACCTGGCAAAACGATCATACCAAGCGCGGGGTGCCTGTTTCAAGCCATACAATGACTTCCTGAGACGACATACAAATTGCGGAACGGCTGGATGAACAAAGCCAGGGGGCTGATGCATGTACACAGTTTCTTTCAAATCCCCATGAAGGGATGCATTCTTGACATCAAGCTGATGAATCGGCCAATGCATGGCCGTAGCAATACTGAGAACAATTCGAATAGTGGCCGGTTTAACAACCGGATTGAATGTCTCACCACAATCAATACCCTCCTGCTGATTAGTGTCATTTGCAACTAGTCTTGCCTTATACCGCTCCAAGTCACCACTGTCTCTGAACTTGTGACGAAATAGTCACATACATCGGATAACATTCACATCGTCTGATCTAGGTACCAAATCCCAAGTGTTTTGCTTGGTTAAAGCGTTAAACTCCTCGCACATGGTCGCATTCCAATTAGGGTCCAGTTTTGATATTTTTGGATTTTTTTGGAATGTGATAAGGTTTGTGTGGAGAGGTTGAAGTGAACCTTGGGTTTGAAGATCCCGTGTTGTGCATGAGTCTCCATGCGATGGGTAGGCAGCAGTGGGAGGTCTGTACTGGGAGGTTGCATGGTCGCTTGTTTCGGGTCGGGAGGCAAAGCAGCGTCTTTGGGACTTGGAGGCTGCAGGTTTACGGGTTCTAGACTGGGAGAGGTTTGCGGGTTCTGCAGTTCTGGACACTTTCTGGCTGAATGCAGCAGGGGTGTTTGTGTGGTGTTCGACTGAGAGCAGGGATCAGGTTGGTCGGAGATGGTGCGGGACAGTGATGGTGACGGAGCTGTAAGCTCTGACTGAACAGTGGACTGCCGGTGGTACAGAGATTGGATAGCCAGGGATAGACTCGGTTCATCGAGAAAGGTGTAATCGGTGGTCTAAAATTTTTTGAGATTGGAAAATAGAAAGGTCGTCTCGTCAAAGGTGACGTGACGGGAGACGATGATTTTGCGAGTGTCAATGTCATAGCACAGGTAGCCTCGATGATTGGGAAAGAGACCAAGGAAGACACATGGAGGGTGCGAGGGGCAAGTTTTTAAGGTGCAGTGGAGTCTATGTTGGGGTAGCATAAGCAGCCGAAAATACGGAGATAGTCATAGGATGGGAACCTACGGTATAGTATTTCGGTAGGGGTCTTGTTTTGGAGAGTGCTAGTTGGTAAAATATTAAGGATAAATTCTACCATTTTAACAGCATAGACCCAAAAAGGTGGTGGAAGACAAGCATGAAACAGAAGGGTGCGAACCATTTTATTGATGGTACGTATAATTCGTTCAGCCTTTCCGTTTTGGGAGGAGGTATAGGGACATGAAAAGCGGAAAACCATGCCTCGCTTAAAGCAGAAATTGTGAAATGCCGAGTTATTAAATTCACATCCATTATCACATTGAAAGATTTGATAGATTTTTCAAACTGTGTTAATGTATTTTTGAAATTCAAGGAATTTGGTAAACACTTCAGATTTGAATTTAAGGGGGTAAATCCAGACAAAGTGTGAAAAATCATCTAAAAATACAAGATAAAATTTGTGACCCAAAGAGCTAATAACCGGAGATGTCCACAAAACAGCATGAACAATATCAAAAGAAGAAAAAGTAACAATGTTGGATGACATAAATGGAAGACGAGTATGTTTGCCGAGCGGGCACAAAAAACAGTGTTGGGCAAGTTTCTCATTATTACATTGAATACGCTTAGTAGACCTAAGAAAAGTAAAAACAGGGTCTTCGGGGTGTCCGAGTCTGTTGTGCCAAGTTGAGGGAGAGATAGCCACAAGGGATAGAGGTGCTTGCGGTCTGACAGCGGAAGATTGAGTGAATGGGTAGAGGTCTCCCACACTATTTCAGCGCGTAAGAATTTTTCCCGTCCTGAGTTCCTTCACAGAAAAACCAAAATGGTCAAATTCGACAGACACAAAATTATTGCGAGTGAATTTCTAACAGAGATTAAGTTTTTAATGATGTTAGGGGTGTATAAGACGTGGTTTAGGGAGAAAGATGGATGGGAATGTTTGGTGTGTGTGTTACCGTAACCTTCAATTGGAATGCGATGACCATTGCTGACAGTAATAAATTGAGGATACTTTAACCGAAGTAGTTGAGATAAGTTACCTGACGACCGGGTGAGATGAGATGTGGCTCCGGTGTCCATGTACCAATTTTCATCGGGCTGTTGAAGGTTCACGGTGTTGTAAGCCTGGCCCACATCGGGGGACAGTTTGCCAGTTGCGGTTGTTGGCCGGACGGTGAACAAATGGGCTCGCACTTTGTTGGCTGGGCGAGCCCGGCGAGCCGAGACGACCAAAGCTGCTGGAATTGGGCCCCTGCAGTTGGGTATGGGCATGCAGGCGAGGCCTAGTTCTGCTGGTTGGGCCATACTGGCTGCTGTCCAGCCCACTGGAAATAGGCAGGATTTGGGCCTGGCTGCTGGTTGCGTTGGCCCTTGTCGCGGCCCTTTCCTTTGTTGTTTTTACCGCGGCCTCTGCCGCCACGACCTCCGCCGTGGGACTGCTGCTACTGCTGGTGGTTTTGCGGTGGTGGCGGGGTGGTGTTGGTTGCCGGTGATGCCATCCCTTCAATGGCTAACGCCTTTGATTATGCTCCTCTTGTTTAGCACGTCGGGTTTCTTCCAACAATAGTTGTGAACGTGCCTTGGTGAAACTAGGTAGTGGGTCGGCCTGTTGAATCATCGTTGCAAGTGTATCGTATTCACCCTTCGGTAGACCAACAACTAATTGAAGTACCATCTTGGTTTCAGAAACAGATGTCCCGACGTTGGAAAGTTGGTCGGCTATGAGTTTCAGTTGTTTGCAATATTCAGACATGTTGTTAAAATTCTCGAGGCGCGTATTGTTGAATTGTTCTTCCAAATACACGGCCCGAGTATTTTTGTTGTCCTGAAAGATTTCTTCCAACCGTACCCAAAGGTCACGTGCCATGGCACCTGTTTTCATGATTATACACAACAAGTATTTTGTGATGGTGTCGTATATCCACTGTTTGACGATGGCGTCAAGGCGACACCATGTTGATTCGGCAATATCGGTGGGACGAGGAACAAAGCCATCAATATGGTCGAGCACGTTGTACGCACATGCATGAATATAGAACAGTTCTGTCCACATGGAATATTGACAGTCTTCTTGATCAAGAATTATAGGGATAGAGTTCTTGATGTTTGTAACGGCGAAAGCCGGGTGAAAAGAAGACGATGATCGTTGAGAGGAGTTGTCAGTGGAGGAACCAAAATTTGTGGGGGAAGACATGGTGGATGTTGGTCTTGCCGTCGACCGAAGGGAAACTCGAGAGGGGGGGGTAGGTGTCGGCGGCTGTTTTGAGAGAGATGAGAGTAGGGATTAAGTTTAGGCTCTTGATACCATGCAAGATAGAATAATTTCCCTTACGGATTCCTTTCATTATTCACAATATATATAGTTGTACAGAGGTTGATTCCTAATACAGTAAGAATTCTAACTTACCTTAAATGGTTGATTCTTAATACAATAAGAATCCTAAGTTACCTTAAATATACATCTAGCATAATTACAAAATATATTATTCAAAGCACTAATAAAGCGAAAGGAAATTAGCTGTCTCATCAGTGCAGTACATCTTACAAATTATTCTTCAAATTCATTGAACATTTATGTAATATACTAGGTAACTAAGCAAAACTTTACCCTGCCTTTGTCTATATTTTTTTTCTTATTGAAATTATGAGGTTTTCTTTAAAACAATTACTTTGGAAAGACTCACAATAGAAACAAGAGTTCAACTTCTATACACTAATTGTGTACAGAATTTTTAAACACTCAAGTTATCAAAAAAATAATTACAGGCAACCATACATAATAAATAAGGCATATTATTTGTTACAACAAATTAAAATACATGATGTAGTTTTTTTACCTTAGCCTCATCAAAGGTCTTGCATGCCTAGCCTGGAGCAGCGTTCTTTGTTCCATTTTTTTTCAAAGATCTGCTTGATCTTTGGAAGAACTTCACTTTCCAGTAGCCCATCTTTATTTCTTTAACAGAAAATATATATATATCTGTAGCAAAAAAAAGTTTACATGATGAAATACATGTTATTTATTTGCTAATCCTCAAAAGAGGAATGAGTGTTGTCAGTTTCACTTACATGAATGAAGAAAGCAAACTGAAATCTCTCCTCTTTGTTTGTAATAATATTGTAGTTTTAGCTTTTGGCTCTCTAATAAAACAGATAACTGTTCTGTTAGTGTTTACATACATAAGTGGACAATTTAGAATAACTCTTCTTTTGGTAGCCAACTGTGTTTCCAAATATAAGGCCCGGCAAGCCTTATACTGAAGACTTATTTAATAAAAAACTCTGTCATTCTCATTGTTTACACTGTCTACACCAAATGACCAACCCCACCGTGCTCTCTCACCTCTAACTTTTCATTAATAGGGACGGATGTAGTATTTGAACATCGGAAACCATATTCCCGAACAATTAAACTCTACCGGCAATATGTAGATGGTAGCAATATTTGACAAAGCCTATTGGTTCGTATTCCAAGTATTTATCCTAAAGTGAAAGATACATATAGTACAATAATTTCAAAAGTACTAGAAGATCGCTGCACGCCTAAGTATTAAACATTTGTACGATCAAAGACTCAATATATATGTTGCAAAGGATATCTTCTGGAACAACGATAATTAGACTTGTAATTTCAATCGTTGTGTTTTTCAAAACCATATGCTAATCAGAATGAACATTTTAGGCCTGTAAGGACTAGGTTCACAAGCACCAACAGTTTGAAAACCATCACCAAACTAGAGTCGAAAAAATGTGGCATAACAAAATTCATGACTCTAACTTATCCCGCATTCATTAAATAACAAGGGGGAATACAACTATTTCTTTAACATTGTTGCCAGTTTCTTGAATGGCAAACAAAGAGCAACTCTCCATCTCCTTAAAATTAGAAGATCTACACAAAGAACAAGAGAAGACCCAGCAGCAAAGAAGAGCACAGAACACCAAACAGAGTAAACAACTTACAATTATGAAGAAACACATAACACCAACATATAATAAGGGTTTACGGAGTTGAATAATTTGACAGACTCGAAGGATCTGGTGTTTCTGCTACACTACTTCCACCGGCACGTTCACGAGCAATGAAATACTGACTGCGATAGTGAAGATTTTGGGACATGGTAGACAACCAAGGTTTTGGTAAAAAATAGGGAGAAATCTGCGACTTTAATTTGGTAAAAAACTAAGACCCAAAGTATGGGGTGTAAGGTTGGGCAATAGAGTTGCGGTGTTTATTTTATTCTTTTTCTAGGGAGATTATAATTTATCATTTTTTAAAAATAAATTAAAAGCAAGGAATTAGTAGCGACTGAATCGCCACAAAAGCTTCACTTTTAATTTCAAGCAAAACTTAGTACATACTTGTGGCGACTTAGGTAACGTCACCACTAAACAGTTACTTTTAGAGACGATAGATGGGATAGCCACTAAAGAGGTAGAAACCTTGTTAAGTCGCTACCAATCCTTATTGTGGCGACTGGAAGGGTTGCCCCGTAAGGTTGGCATTAAAAATCTAATTTCTTGTAATGCTTGTCAATCTTTTTAAAATAAATTAATAAAAAAAGTAAGGAGGGAGTAGCATTATTTTACATGATTTCCTCTTATATTAATGCAAGACGTGGTACAATCCTTTTCTTTTATGACATTCACCACATGACTATAAAGGCTATGTTAGTCTCAAGAAGTAGGCCTAAGAACCCATAGTTAAATAACCTAATGATATTAACTTGTAAAAATTTAATTGGAACGTCGGTTACATTGCCTAATGACTCTCTATACAACCACCTTAATAGGTAATGATGATTAGATTTTAGCATTAATTTTCTATAATATTTTTTCTGTCAACGTTTCCTAACCTAATTTATAAGGGAAATAAGTAATTGACAAGGAGCTCCTCCAACTGGTGATGCTAGCTATTGTTCGACTTGTAGTCTTTAGACCTAACAACTCGTATAAGAAAATAGTCTTATTTATTGAGCCATTACTAGTGAAAGAAATAATCCCCTTGATTATTTTCATTGATTTAATAGCTATATATACAAGTTACATATTTCCATAATAGGAAAATCCTTTTCCTATTCTACTTCTAAATCCTTATTCTACCATAATTCTAACTATATAATTATGGTAGGTGTATAACACTAATTAAGGTAACCTTTACACTACAATATACTCCAAATATATATACCATATATACAATATTGTTTTGTAACTAATTTGGCCGAGAATGGTGCCGAGCCTTTCTTTGGCTTTGTTTAACACACCCCCACAAATCATAGCGGGCGGTTTTCGAACGCCGAGATCGTCCCTAAAATCTTCAGAGAGAACCGCCGGTAGACCCTTTGTAAAGATGTCTGCAATTTGATAACGAGACGGGACATGGCATACGCGAACTTGACCCTTTGCAACCTTTTCACGGACAAAGTGAATGTCCATTTCGATATGCTTGGTGCGCTGGTGTTGAACTCAGGTTACACGAAAGGTAGATGGCACTAATGTTATCGCAATATACCAAGGTTGCCTTCGAATGGGACAATGAAGCTCCAAAAGCAAATTACGTAGCCAACATGACTCGGAGACCACATTCGCTACCCTCGATATTCGCCTCGGACCGGAGCGTGACGAGTTGCTTGACGTTTTGCCGACCATGAGACCAAGTTGTTGCCAAGGAACATACAATAGCCGTGAAGTCGACCGTCGGTGTGCCGGACACCCACCCCAATCGACATCCGTGTAAGAGACAAGTGTGGATGTAGATGACGGATACAAGTGCAACCCATAGTCTAGTGTCCCCGAATATACCGAATGATGCGTTTGATTGCATTCATGTGCTCAACTCGGGATCATGCATGAATAAACACACCCGCTTTGAACCGCATATGTAATATCCGGTCCGGTAAAGGTAAGATACTCGGAGGGCCCCCGCAAGACTGCGATACCGGGTCGGGTCCTCGTATGGTGCACCCGTCGCGCACTCGGCTTTGGGTTTGCATCAACCGGTGTGGAAGTGGACTTACGGGATGACATCCCGCCCTCTCTATGATCTCGCGAAGCATACTTCCGTTGAGACAAAACAAGCCACCCGAATGACGTTTGACGGCAATCCCCAAAAAATAACTCAACGGCCCTAAGTCCTTCATAGCAAATTCGAACCGAGCATGGCCATGATAGACCGACGCAAAGCATCGGAGGAGGCGATCAAGATGATATCATCCACATATAACGAATATAGGCCAATGATGAACCACGGCGGTAGATGAACAAAGAATTATCGGACCTGCCTGTGTGTGTGAACCCAATAGTCGAAACAAAATCCGCAAATCGTGTATACCAGGCCCGTGGAGACTGCTTAAGCCCATATAAGGACTTCTTCAACAAACAGACATGATGAGGGCGGTTGGGATCTCTGAAACCCAACGGCTGATGCATATAGACTGTTTCCTTGAGATCTCCATGTAGAAACGCATTCTTGACATCCAACTGATGAATCGACCAAGTCTTTGAAAGAGCCAAGCTAAGTACAGTACGAATGGTAGCCGGTTTGACCACCGGACTAAACGTCTCACCACAATCAATACCAACCTCTTGTCGAGTCTTACCATCACCAACAAGTCGCGCCTTATGCCGAGCAAAGGACCCATCTGAATTCTCCTTGTGAGCAAAAATCCACATAGACCTGATAATATTAGTACCATATGGACGGGGCACCAACTCCCACGTCTTATTATCAATAAGAGCATTATATTCATCAGTCATAGCAATTTTCCAATTAGGGTCATTTAATGCGGACACTGGATTGCGGGGCAAGGGGGATTTAGAGACATCCGAATGTAAGTTAAAATGTCTTTTAGGTGTAAAAATACCCCGCTGACTACGAGTGACCGGTCTATGACTCGAGGAAGAATGGAGTGAATTTTGGGAATTTTTCGGGTTCGGGACGGACGGCAAAGAGCGGTGGGCCTGCTGGCCCAAATCGGTAAAAAACGGGCTCCTCGGTTTGGACCGGGCCTTCCGAATCGGGCTGAACTGGCCCAATTTGCAGGAACTGCGTTCCAGCATTCTTGGAACAACAGGGGGCGATGATATTGTGGGACCAGGCGGGCGGTGGGCCGGGCCCGGGGGATTTTGGGCACGGGAGTTGTCCGAAAAATTCGAATAATATACGGGGATATTTGGTCATCCAAAAAATTATACAACTTAGGTTCGGGAGTATGAACTTTTGTAAACGGGAATTGAGTTTCATCAAAAATGACATGGCGATTGATTATGATTTTCTTGGAGGATAAATCAAAACACTTATAACCACGATGATTTGACGGATAACCCAAAAACACACACGGGGTAGACCGAGCCTGGAGTTTGTTAATTGTTGTGGATGGGAATAGTGGATAACACAAGCACCCAAAAATCCGAAGGTGAGAATAAGAAGGGTTCTTATTATATAAGATTTTGAGAGGGGAAGAATATGTCAGACCTTTAGACGGAATTATGTTCAGAAGGTAAGTGGCCATTTGTAGTGCATGGTGCCAAAAATACGGAGGTATGGAGGCATGGATTAGGAGAGTTCGGACAATGTTATTTATGGAACGAATTTTGCGTTCGGCTTTCCCATTTTGTGAAGATGTATGAGGACATGAAAACCGAAAATTTATCCCATGAGTAGCACAAAATTCTCGAAACTCCCTATTGTCATACTCTTTCCCATTATCACATTGAATATTTTTTATTTCTCTTTCGAATTGAGTACGAATGAATGCTCTAAATTTTATGAAGACGGAAAACACTTGTGATTTATTCGCAATTGGAAACGTCCACAAAAATCTAGAATAATCGTCTAAAAAGAGAACATAATATCGATGACCCATTGAACTAAGAACGGAGATGTCCATAAGTCGCTATGAACAATGTCAAATGGCATAGAAGTATGAGAATTGGAGTCTACAAATGGCAACTTAACACTTTTTCCTAATGAACAAGATTGACACATTGGAGTACGACTCGTACCCTTACAAGAAATAAAGCTATTTTTATCTAATACTGATAAAATAGAAGATCCCGGATGACCCACGAGCATGCCACATGGAAGGAGAGATGGTCGCAAAAGGCGATGGCAAGGCTGGACTCGATGGACGAAAACCGGGCATGATAGGATATAGATCCCCCTACTATCACACCTCATGAGACGACTCCCCGTCTTGAAATCCTTCACGCGAGAAACCGAAAGGATCAAATTCAACGAAACGGAATTGTCATTCGTGAACTTTCGGACGTACACTAAATTTTTAATCAATTTAGGAGCATGTAAAGTATTTTTCAAGAGGAGTGGTGGATTGGGGGGAGACAACGTTTTCGACCATACCCTAGAATTGGAATAGAACTCGCCATTACCAATAATTATCCCCCGAGGGGTGCTCAAATTGGAATAAGATGAGAGAGTACCCGAGTCGGAAGTCATGTGAGTAGTGGCCCCGGTGTCCATGTACCAATTTTGGTCCGGTTGAGTCAATCCCAACGTGTGCATCGCGGCCTCGATATCGGTCCGAGTAGGGCTCGCCGCATGATGGGCTTGCGGAGGTCGGGGTCCAAGAACTCCTTGCCGAGCCGGGCCTGGTCCGTAATCGCTACCACCGCCGCCGTGCGGGCACCGGCCGGTGGGCCGCCACGCTGGGGCATTGGGCTCGGATCGTTGGCCGCCCCACCGGCCGCCGGAATTTCTGCCGCTCGCCGGTATGGGCTGCCGGCCCCACGGTCCACCGCCATCGCTCCATCGCCATGGGCCCCACCGCTCGGGCCCATGGGGGCGGTGGGCCACCGTTCCCCGGATGGGACCCACCGACGTTTTGCGACTACCGGAACCTCCACCATTACCACCGCGTTTGCCCCCGCGGTTTTTGTTATTATTCTTGCGATTATTCTTGCCGCCACCATGATTATGGTTTTGGCCCGAATTATTAACAAAACTCCGAAGGATTAGGAGAGGATGCCATCATGACAACCGGACTTGCTCCGTAGCCGCCTTTTTAGCCAAACCGGCTTCTTCCAACGTAAGCATGGAGCGGGCTTGATGGAAGTCGGGAAGAGGGTTGCTTTGGCGAAGGAGAGTGCCAACACCATTATAGGCCTCCGAAAGACCGGCAACCAACTGTAGAACTAGACGATTATTTGTTACTGGTGCGCCAACGTTACGGAGTTGATCCGCCAATTCCTTTAGTTTCTTGCAATATGCAGAAACGTTCGGAAATACGTCCATTCGAACGAGAGAGAATTCCTGCTCGAGTGTGACGATACGGGAATGCTGGTTGTCTTGGAATATGTCACGCAATCTATTCCATGCAGCCATAGCCGTGGTATCGGGCTCCATAATCGTCGTAGAAGGTCCACCGAAATAGTGGCGTATATCCACCGAAGAACGGTAGCATCAAGTGTAATCCACACCTCGGATCCTCCGCAGGGAAGGGGTCTAGCGGGAGGAATTATGTGATGAAGAACTTGATACGAGATAGCGTGAATTTTAAACAACTCCGCCCACGTTGCATATTGAACGTTTTCCATCTCAAGAACAATAGGGACACTGAGCTTGATATTGGAAACTGTGAGGGCAGGGTGAAAATTGTTCTTAGACATATTTGAAAGAACAAAGAAGGAGGATAAATTTAAGAGAGGTTTTTGGGAGCGGAAGACGAGATATTTGGAGAGAAAAACCCGAGGGAAGGGGGGGGGGGTTCTCGGCCAAGGATACAAAAAGTTTGAGAGAAGAAAACTTTTGTTTAGACCTAGTCTCTTGATACCATGAAAGAAATAATCCCCTTGATTATTTTCATTGATTTAATAGCTATATATACAAGTTACATATTTCCATAATAGGAAAATCCTTTTCCTATTCTACTTCTAAATCCTTATTCTACCATAATTCTAACTATATAATTATGGTAGGTGTATAACACTAATTAAGGTAACCTTTACACTACAATATACTCCAAATATATATACCATATATACAATATTGTTTTGTAACTAATTTGGCCGAGAATGGGCTGAGCCCACTGCTGGGCTTTGTTTAACAACTAGAACATCAAATAAGTAGTTTATGAATTTGGGAACATTTAGAAAATCACATAAAAATAGTATTAGGAAATATTTAAAAAATTAATTTGTCCAACTAGGGTCGCGAAGGAGGTTTTTTGAGGTCGAAAAAACTGCTATTTTTAGTCATGCGCATGACAAACTCATCCTCAAAACAAAGAGTTCTTTTTTTGGTAACTAAAACAAAGATTAATCATGAGAAATACGAAAATAGATACACTTTTTTTTGGGTGTTTCATTTATGAATTAGGCTAGTGGCTAAACTTTCAGTTCCAAAAATCAACAAATTTTTATTATAAATAACATCTCCTTGTAAACACTATTGGTCACCCATCTAATATACTCTTTAACTTTAATTAGTCATGTAGACTACACATTTCTCCCTGTTAAGAGTCTCACATCGGATATGGAATGAGAACATGGACTTCTTATATGGACTTGGACAATCCTCACCCTATAAGGTAGCTTTTGGGATTGAGTTAGGCCCAAGATCCATTCTTTACATGGTATTAAAGTCAGACTCATTCCGATTCTTTGTTCACCGATGTTGGCCCCCAAATTATAATTTCCACGCTCCAATTAACGAGGTCTGGGCGTGCGGGTGAGTGTTAAGAGTCCCACATCGGACATGTAATGGGAACATGGACTCCTTATATGGACTTGGACAATCCTCACCCTATAAGCTAGCTTTTGGGGTTGAGTTAGGCTCAAGATCCATTATTTGCACTCCCAATTCAACATTCCATCGATTGTATGGGCGTCGCCTCGCCCTACAACCACCATACTCCATCGAAAACCAACTCATCGCGAAGGTTATCTCCGGTCTTTGCGGTGGCTTCACCTTCAACTTCTTCATCATGCCACCAGAAAAAATAACAAATTAAAAGGGCAAAAGAGACGAAGGCCAACAAGCAAGGGTCCGAAGGAGGCCAAGGCAAGTGTCATAGATTTAGCGAAGTTTCAAATATTTAAGTCCTTAGAATCTTGGGTTTCCGAAAGCATCCTCCCTCTTCGCAAGCCCGTAGAGAAATGTTGGCAACCCATTGAGTTTCTCCCTGACCCATCTCTAAGACCCGATGCATTCGTGGAAGAGGTTTGGGCCCTAAGGCAGCGAGTTTTAGGGCTTTCGGATGAGTACTTTGTTATGCTTGTAGGTAATATGCTAACTGATGAAGCTTTTGCTATATATCCCACATTAGATATGAGTATTTTCATCATAATTGAGTCACTTGTCCCACATTGTCATTTGTCCCACATAGTCAATTGTCCCACATTGATGTTTTTTAAAGTAAAAAGTCATTTGTCCCACATTGGTGTTTGAGAAGAAGTTTGAACTTCCTTGTGGCTATAAAAGGAGTTAATGGGTTTGACATGTTAGTCAAGCTTTTGGGCTTCCATTCATTATGGAGGAAAACCAATAGTAGCTTCAATAGTTCAAAACTTTCTCATATATATATATATATAAATATATATATTTTATAAATATTTAAAGAGGGGGACAGGGGATGAAACATTACAGCGTTTCAGCATTTCTGTTTCTTCAACGGAAATATCCCTTCGTGAATATGTTGCAACGTTTCGGGGCAACCATTGAGTATCCATAAATACTCAGTGATTTGCAGAAATGAAGAAACACAGAATACAATACAGAAAACAGAACACAAATTCTGCTTCTGAAATTCCCCTTCTCTGAGATATATTCTTTCTTTAAAGTCTATATTTTATACGTGCGATTTCTGGTTCTGAAATTCGTTAGAGTGTAACTTTCAAATTTCTGAGAATATAGGTTTTGTATCTTGGAAGGTTAATTCCTCAGTGAACCTTTTACACCTGAGAGAGAGGAATTAATATCTTTAAAGATAACATCATTTTTCGGTGTGCCTAATATATTATTAATTCCATTACCCTATTATACAATAATTTTAAAGGTATTAAGTTTCTGCAATAGAGTCAGTATTGGTTAAGGTGCAGTTGAACGATGGAGACAAACTGGAAAGGTTGAACGGACTCAATTACAAGCGTTGGAGTCCAAAGATGGAGTACTTTTGACAATTGCAAAGGTATTCTATGTTATGTTTCAAGGCTGTCTGGAAGAAGTCACTGATCCGGATGCAACCGAGGAACAAAAGACTGAGGCAACAGAGAAGGCGAACAAATGGAAAAATGATGATTTCGTTTACCGCTACACCATTATGCAGTCGCTGAACAACACACTGTTCAACGTATTTCATATCCACAAAACTGTTGCAGAACTCTAGAATGTTATAAAACGAAGCTATGCAAATGAAGATGCAGGTAATAAGTCTTTTTTGGTTAACAAGTATGTTGAATGCAAGATGGTGGATTCTCGATCGGTCATTGATCAGGTTAACGCGTTAAATGATATAACAACAGAATGTGCTGATGCTGGTGAACCCATTTCTGCAACTTTTCAAGTTTCAACCATCATTGGTAAACTACCGCCTTCATGGAAAGATTACCAAAAGAAACTAAAACACAAGAAGAGGTATATCTCTTTAGATGAACTTCTTCAGGGAATTCAAATTGAGACTGAAAGCCTTAGAAGAGATGGTTTAGTTTCTTCAAAGAATGATGGTGTGAGTCATGCTTATGAGAAAAACCTTCATGAAACTTCTAAGGGAAACCAAGGAACGTCCAAGAAGAGGAATTCTTTAAGAAAAATGAGAATGAGGATAACAGAAACAACAAAAACAAAGGCAGTTGTTATGTTTGTGGCAAACCTGGCCACTATGCTAGGGAATGTTGTCACCGTAATGGGAAAGACAAGAAAAAGGAACAAACCAATGTGATTGATGACAAAGATTTTGTCATTGTCATGTCTGAAGTATGCCTTGTCAATAATGGCACTACTGATTGGTGGGTGGACTCAGGTGCTATTTGTCATGTTACCCCAAACAAGAGTTTGTTCAAGACATATGAAATGGTGAAAGAGGCCAAGGCCGTCTTCATGGGAAATGCGTCATCAAGCGAAGTTCTTGGCGTAGGCACTGTTGTTCTTCCCCTCACTTAGGAAAATACTTTAACTCTGAGAAATGTGTATCATATCCCCTATATGAGGAAGAATCTTGTATCCACAAATTGGACAAAAATGGTTTCAAAGTAGCCTTTGTTTCCCAAAAGGTGACTATAACTAAGAATGGGAAGTTTGTAGGAAAAGGCTACATGAAAGACAAAATGTACTTGTTGAATGTTGACTCTAATAAGATTGCATCTTCTGCTTACTTTTCTGATATTTTACTTAATGTTCATGATCATGTTAATTGGCATTATAGACTAGGGCATGTTGGTATAAATATTATGAATCGCATGATTTTATTCCAAAGTCTTCTAAAACTTTTACCACAAAAACTTGTGAATGTTGCTCTCAATCCAAATTGACTAAATCTTCTTCAAAAGTGTTGTTAGAACAAATGGTTTACTTGAACTTATTCATACGGATATTTGTGATAATAAAGAGCATATTACTAAAGGTGGAAAAGATACTTCATAACTTTTATTGATGATTATTCAAAATTCACCTATGTGTATTTTCTTAAAACCAAAGATGAGGCTTTTAAAAAGTTTAAAATCTTCAAGGAGGAAGTTGAAAATAAAACCAATTTAAGGATCAAATGTTTGAGATCAGACAGGGGTGGTGAATATCTATCTAACGAGTTTATATCATTTTGTTTACAAAATGGAATTGTTAGAGAATTTTCAGCACCTAATACTCCACCACAAAATGGAGTGGTCGAAAGAAAAAATAGATTTTTAATGGAAATGGTTAGTGCCATGCTAATACATTCAAAATTACCAATGAGTTATTGGGAGAGGCACTATTGAGTTCTTGTTACATTACTAACAGGATTGTAAACAAGAAACATATGAAAACTCCATTTGAGTTGTTTATTGGGCGTAAGCCTAGTATTAAACATCTAAGGGTATGGGGTTGTATTGCATATATTTTAGACAACTTTAAAAAGGCAAAAACTTGGTAGTAGAGCAGTTAAATCTATTTTTATTGGTTATTCTGCAATGAGTAAAGCATATAGATTTTTTAGGCTTCATGATAATAGTGTATTTGAGGCAGCGCATGCTATATTTTATGAATACGTGAATATTTGTGATGCTGATAAAATAGAAATAAATAATGATTTATTTGGTGAACTTGATATTAATGAGCATACAACCGGAAGTGAAATTGTGAATGATGAGAATTTAGAAGAAAAGGAGAATGATGAAATAATTAAATTAAGGAGAAGTAAGAGATATAGAATTGAAAATAATTTTGGTCCTGATATGTTGACTTACATGTTAGAAGAGGATCCAAAAAAAATTCAAGAAGCTATGTCACAATCAGATTCTGATATGTGGAAAAGAGCCATGGATGATGAAATCAAGTCTATACTTAAAAACCAAACCTGGACTCTTGTTGATTTACCTCCTATGACTAAACCTATTGGTTGCAAGTGGGTTCTGGAAAAAAATATTCAAAACTAATGGTACTTTTGATAAGTACAAGGCTAGATTGGTAGCCAAATGTTATAGTAAAAAAGAAGAGATTGATTATTTTGAGACATTCTCTCCCATTTCTAAATTCACATCAATCAGAACCATGTTTGCTATTGCATCTATGTATGGATTAGAAGTTTATCAAATGGCTGTTAAAACTGCGTTCTTAAAACGAGACTTGGATGAGGAATTTATTTGCATCAACCTGAAGGTTATGTTGTTAAAGGGTGAAGAACATAAAGTAAGCAAATTTAAAAAGTCTCTGTATGGGCTTAAACAAGCACCACGACAATGGTACAAAAGTTTAAGCAAGAAATTAAAAGGTTCGGATTTAAGAGTAGCAAAGTAGAAAGTTGTGTTTTTACTAAGGTTACTCTTGAGTATAAAGTAGTGGTGACTTTATACGTTGATGACTTGGTTATCTTTGGTTCTGACATAAAATGTGTGTATGAGACCAAAGAGTTTTTAAAGCAAGCTTTTGACATAAAAGATTTAGGTCCTATTGATGTCATATTGGGAGTCAAAGTGCTCAAGAGAGGAGGAACTTACATTCTAACACAATCTCTTTACATTGAGAAAGTGTTAAAGAAGTTTAATTACTTTGACTGCAAGGATAGTACAAGTCATATCAATCCAACTGTAAAATTAGTTCCAAATAAAGGAGAAACTATAAATCAAGAAGAATATGCCAAAATAATCGGTAGTTTCAAATAAATGAGAAACTATAAATCAAGAAGAATATTGGAAGGAACTAAAACGAGTACTAAGGTACTTGAAGTCAACAAGGAATTATGGTCTGAATTACAAATGCAATGCATCTACACTTGAGTGTTTTAGTGATGCAAATTGGGCATCAAATGCAAGTGATTCTAAGTCAACTAGTGGATGGTTATTCACTGTTGGAGGTGCCATAGTTTCTTGGGTTTCGAAAAAGCAAAGTTGTGTTGCTTTATCTTCAATGGAATCTGAATACATAGTCATGTCAATGGCTGACAAAGAGCTTATGTGGTTTAGAAGATTCCTAAAAACTATTCATTTTATAGAACCAAAGAAGGATCCTATAACTTTGTATTGTGACAATCAAGCTGCAATTTACAATGCAAAGAATGAGAGAATATCTGATCATAGTAAACATATTTCTATGAGATATAATCATGTTCGAAGTATGGTTAAGAAGGGGAAGATCACACTTGAATATCTTCCAACAAAGCAAATGCTAGCAGATCCGTTAACAAAACTATTATCGGGAGATACGATAAAAAAGTTCATGCGAGGTATGGGGCTATTGCCGATATAAACAATGTCTTGATTGAAACCAACTCTATTCTAAGGTACACGTTATATAATTAGCATCTTATTATGAGAGTTAAAAAGGCAATTCAATATTAGACATTGGCGAGATGGAAACTTGGATACATCTCAAGGTGCATAATTTGGAAATAGTGGGGCTGATACTATTTCGAAAGCTCTATATCTGACCTATGCACTTTTGTTTAACACAACAGGTAAAGGTTGGACTCTAAGTTCTTAATAGACTTATAGCTATGTGGAATGCGTTGTGGACATTCTTGATGAGTCTACCTATACAAGTATAGAAGTGAGAGGCCGCTTCTTAGGGGTCATTTGGTAAGATCCTAGAGTACTTGTGAATCCATGATTCAACATAAGACCCATATTCAACGATGCTTCCAAGATTAAAAAGAAGCAAGAAATCATACGCAACGAGAATATGATTCCTTAGTGTTTCATATTCAACTATAAGTTAAAGGCTTAGTCCACTTCATGGCTATTCGTTGTGTAATGCACGTTATATATATTTTTATTATTATTTTCATTATGCATGTAAATAAGTGGGGGATTGTTATATATCCACATTGAATATGAGTATTTCCATCATAATTGAGTCACTTGTCCCACATTGATGTTTTTTAAGTAAAGAGTCATTTGTCCCACATTGGTGTTTGAGAAGAAGTTTGAACTTCCTTGTGGCTATAAAAGGAGTTAATGGGTTTGACATGTTGGTCAAGCTCTTGGGCTTCTATTCATTTTGGAGGAAAACCAATAGTAGCTTCAATAGTTCAATATATATATATATATATATATAAGAAATAAATAAATAAATATTTTATAAATATTTAAAGAGAAAGAGGGGGACATGGGACGAAACATTACAGCGTTTCGGCATTTCTGTTTCTTCAATGGAAATATCCCTTCGTGAATATGTTGCAACGTTTCGGGACAACCATTGAGTATCCATAAATACTTAGTGATTTGTAGAAATGAAGAAACACATAATACAATACAGAAAACAGAATACAATTTCTGCTTCTGAAATTCCCATTCTCTGAGATTTATTCTTTCTTTAAAGTCTATATTTTATACGTGCGATTTCTGCTTCTGAAATTCGTTAGAGTGTAACTTTCGAATTTCTGAGAATATAGGTTTTGTATTCTGGAAGGTTAATTCCCCAGTGAACCTTTTACACCTAAGAGAGAGGAATTAATACCTTTAAAGATAACATCGTTTTTCGGTGTGCCTAATCTATTATTAATTCCATTACCCTATTCCTACGTATCAGACCGTGCTTAATACGTTTGATGGAGTACGCGATGAGACAGGTTCTAGCTCATGTCCATGGGCAATTTGGACTCGGTCATGGTCAGCTGAGGAGAATCGACATGGTGATCTGCTACGGACTTATCTTTATCTTTCAGGGAGAGTGGATATGTTGATGATTGAGAAAACGCTGCAATACTCTAATACTCTATTGGAGCTGGAACTGTAAGTGTTGTTCTGAGCATTTTTATAAAATTATTTAGTTAAATTGTGTACGGGTTTTTACACTATCAGGTGAAGATGACCTATAACCTGAGATAACCTAAATAATGGAATAAATAAGTTGAATGAAACCACTAAATATATATAGGAAAAATATAATATTTCATTGCATTATCTATATATATATAAATTTAAATAATCTAGTTAGTCGTCGTTCCTTTTTAGTTGTCCATTATGTATATTGCACTCCGTTTAAAAAAAACACTAGTTTCTTGCATTAATTATAATTAATAATACTTAATCATTTGTCGATCTTAAGTCTATCAACAGAAGCAATGTAACCGAAAGTTTCAACTTGAAACACAGTAATTGGAGCCAGAGTGTCTTAACATTAATGATTAATATACTCCACAATCTACATGATCAGTACTTCAAGTAATTTATATAGTGGAGGAACTCCATATAATATTTTTGTGTAAGCTTCGAAAATGGGGATTGTTTTAGTTTCAAATTGCAATTGAAGGTTCGAAAATTAAATTTGACTATTAGTACTTCAATAAATGGGGAAAATAGTTACTTAATGATAAAGGTAAAATTAAAAAAATATCAATTCTCTCTTGATTTTTTCAAGTGGATAACTAAAAAAAAATTAGTATAAAGAACAAGTAAGAAGAATTAGAAAGAATATTGAATACTGTAGGTAACTAAAAATGATAATATTGTTAAAGCAAACTGAGCGTAAATAGAGATCAAGCTAGATGACAGTTACAAATTATGCTTTAGATATTTGTACCTTATTCATATTAGATTACCGTTAAACAACCATCCCAATAGCCAACTCTATTTTAACTTTGGCATTTTTTTTTAAAATGTTGTTTCACCATTTCTTAACCTGGTTTATAAGGGAATAAGTAATTGAGAAAGACCCTATTGGTATTAAGACGATGTTTGAACTATAATTTCCTAGTATTACCAATTTTATAGAAAATCATCCAAATTCATTGAGTCGTAATTATTTAACAATGTAATAAGTATTGAATTTGGAATATTAAATTTTTGTAAGAAAAATCATAAAAGAAGCAATTGCATGCAACTTTTAAAAAAATACATATTATAAAATATAAATGTAAGTTGATCAATTTGATTTTTTGCATCAGAACAATCCATATTTGGGCTCTGTGTACACATCATTTCAAGAGCGAGCTACGTTTCTCTGACATGGTAATATGGCTAGGCTAGCTACGGAAGGCGGAGACACCGTGCTAGCGCGTATATGTGGAACCATTGCAGCAGACGAGAATAGGGCCGGCCTTTGGCTAGGGCGACGGCCCAGGGGCCCGAGGTGATAGAGGGCTCAGACCATGTACATTTATACTAGTATTAGTATTATATATGTTGGGCTCATAAAAAATAATTATCTATCAATTAAAGAGATAAACGAAAAAAGCCTCCGTATCTGATGAAGAGATTACAGAGAAAGAGAAAGAGAAAGGAAATAAAGAGAGCGCAGAGAAAGAGATGGAGAAATAAATGGGCGGTCTCTTCGTCTTCTTCACTTCTATCCTTAATTATTTTCTTTCATCCATCTTTACCAATGAAATTCAATTATTTTCAAAATCCTTTTCAGATTTCTCCTATTTTATTTCTCTTCTCCAGTGCACTTGTGAATTTTTTCTACTCTCAATTAACGATATCTATTTTCCACCGCTATATCCACCGATTCCACTATTGTTGTCCTTGGATCTGGTTCTTCCGGAGGAATTTCGACCACCATCCATCCGTTTGAGTTTTTCGGTAAGACCATACTTAATTTATTTGATTCTAAGTCTCAACTCTGTCAAATTTTTGATGTTAGGTTTTGATAATTGAAAATATTGGCCTATTATCTTACAATTGTTTCAAGCGTGTTCAAGCCTGCTAGCAAGAATTTCATGTTCTAATTTTTGTTATTTTCATTAAACAATCACTTGGTTATTTTTGTTAAACAATCACTTTAGCTATTTTAAGTCCAGAAATTTTATAGTCAAATATAAGCTAACTAAGTTCAAAATGATAATGTATTGATATTTGAAGTTATCGTTCTTATTTGCTATATAGGGGCCCTCAATTTATATTTTGCTGGGGCCTACTAAATGTCAGGACCGTCCCTGGACGAGAAGCGGTATGAAAATGCCTACACAAGAATTATTGAAAAGTTGTTGGAAGTGGATTCAAACACGACAATGCTGGCCATTGCCAATATGATGAAGAAGAGAATTACAATGCCATTGCACCTCATGTATGATGGCCAAGATCCTAATATATTTGAGCACGTCTCTGCCATTTCTCAAAGGCAGAATGTTAGAATTTTTTATAACACGGTGGGAACTGGAAAAGCTTGATGGACTAGGCGAGACGTACACAAGATTTTGTGTGTGGACTTGTACGTAAGGTTAGGAAGTTGGAAAGTCGAGTCACGTCAGGTGAAGTTTAGCTGGATTTTTAACAAGCAAGTGAGTGTTTAGATGTATTGGTTTGTAATAAAGATGTAAAACAAAAGCTTATCCTTTGCTTCAAACATATGTGAGTTATCTTTTGCATTAATATGTTAAGCGATTATACTATATTCAAAGGCTAATATCGTCATGTGTTGAATAGAATTAACAGAGATTTTTTCGATTCGATAGACAAACAATTCTTCTTCTAGATGAATAATCATTATGATCACGTTTCTATCACAATCTTTTTCTTTCCTTTTTGAACATGATTATGTTATTTTCTTATAGAACTGGATGTGTATTAAGATCTGTGTAAGAAATGGAATTCAGTATACACAAACAAATTAAATGTTTGCAAGAAGGTAAACTCTTGCAACAGTATTTTATCATTTTATATCTTAATGTTTTTCTGAAACAAATAATCTGGTAATTTTCAATATAGCCATTTAACAGTAGCGAATGGCAGAGATATCTAGGCTAACTGAAAACCAATTGGCGTAACTTGTACCATGTCCTCCAATCAAATGACATGGAAGATATAATTATGCTAAATTACCTCAAAAGAATGTCTTCATATGTAACGTGAGAATATATCAAATGCAATTTTGTGTTGTCCTTGTGATTTTGAAGAATACTTCAGTAACCTGGACAAAAACAGAAATGTGTCATGACATATATCAAACTCAAATCTTCAGCTCACAATAAATTATGAATTAGTTGGAGAAAACTCACCCAATTTATACAGTTTCGAAATGGGTATGAAGCTGCCAAATTGAGCCAAAACAAATAGGATAACTGCCAGCCACAAGTTTCACAAGATTGAAAACATAAATTGAAGTGAGATGAACATAATTATAAATAAGACAAACAAATCAAAGGTTGCAGGATATCCAGGAAAAAGAACTGACTTTCTAAAGAAATTCATTTATAAAAGGATGTTCCAAGATATGTTAGATAAGATAACCAATCATAACGCAATTTTATTCTACAAACAATTATAGGATTTTCTGCAAGCACTCAAAATAATAAAATAACATGTGTACTTAAGGGTAGTCATATTTGTACTAAAATTTTGCAACCTCAATGTTCGAGTTACTTCATTGATCAATACAAGCTTCATCAATGGTCAAAATTCTATTACCAGAACTGAAGGATGATATCCTTATTCTGCTCAATCTGAAAGTCTAAAAGAAAGCTTTTGGTTCCTTCAGTTGTAATTTACGGTGATAGAGTAGTAGAAGCCATAGCACGATACTCGCCTCGGTTGAAGAGCGAGAAACCACATCTTGTTTCTTACTTTTCCATGAGATGAGTGAATCTCCTAAAAATACACAATAACCGGTAGTTGATTTCCGATCAATTTGGTCACCGGCCCAATCTGCATCGAGAAAATGCACGAAGCTCCAAGGATGAGGTCGATGGAAACAAGAGACTCGATAAATCGTTCCTCGAAGATAGCGAAGAATACGCATAACCGCTGCACCCAATGTACGGATGTAGGAGAGCAAACAAGGCGGCCAGACAATGTGAACGACATATGCAATGTCGGGCGAGTAATGGTGAGGTACACCGGACTCCCTACAATGAACGATATAAAGTGGGATCGGGAAGAGGATCCCCGTCAGTAGGTGTATATCGAACATTAACCTCAAGAGGAGAGTCAACTATACGAGTATCCGTGAGACGGGCCCGCTCAAGAATATCTGCAGGTGTACTTAGGCGAGAGAAGATATCCCTTCTCGGAATAAGCTACCTCAATGCCTAAAAAGTAACGTAGATGACCTAAATCTTTCATCTCAAAACGGCGAGATAAAGTAGATTTTAGGTTTGCAATACCATCAATATCATCACACGTAATGATCATGTCATCAACATACAACAAAAGCAAAATACAACTGCGGGGGATGATTTAACAAATAACGCCGAATCATGAAAGCTGGAAATAAACCCAAGAGATGATACTACGGTGGAGAACTTGTCGAACCAAGCTCTTGGAGCTTATTTGAGACCATACGAGCTTTCTTAAGCACTCGCACACTTGTCCTGGACTATGTGAAACACCGAGGTGGAGGGACCATGTAGATTTCTTCTTGAAGATCCCCATTTAAAAAAGCATTTTTAACATCCATTTGTGAAATATGCCAATGACGAACGAGAGGCCACTGCAATAAGAACCCGGACGGATGTCATCTTTGCAACGGGTGCAAAAGTCTCTTCATAATCCATACCATATTCTTGAGCAAAACCCTTTGCAACCAAACGAGCTTTATATCGCTCAATAGAACCATCGAGACTTTGTCTTAATCTTGTACACCCATCGAGAACCAATAGTTTTCTTACCGGTCGGTAGAGAAACCAAATCCCAAGTACCGAGTTTTGTTCAAAGCAACCGGTTCCTCATTCATAGCCTCTTGCCAAAGAGGATCACGAGTACCCTCGAGTAGGATGTAGGCTCGCGAGAGAGAATTAATAGAAACTAGAAAGGAAGCGAATGATGGAGCATAGCAAGAATAATCAAAATCGGATACACGAGTAGATCGCGAGTGCGTTTAGGATAGCGAGGTGGATGCGGATCTGCAACCACAAGAGGTTCGAAATAGGCGTAGGAGGGGGCGAGTATCAATATCATGGGACACCGCCGAAGGCGAGAAGGAACGGATGATATAGATGTAGAATCAGATGGACAATCAGCATCAAAGGGATCAATATCAATAAGGTCAGATTTTGTCATACCATGTGAGGTAGGTGGGATGGAAAAGAAAGGAACATGCTCAATAAAGGAAACATTACGAGACACATACAATTTTCCAGAAACTGGATCATGACAACGATAACCTTTCTGCCCAACCCCATATCCAAGAAAAACACAAATGGCGACACGAGAAGATAACTTAGTACGCTCTGCATGTGGACGTAGAACAAAACATGTAGAACCAAAAACTCTCAAATGGGAATATAGTGGGGTGTGACCAAATAGTCTAGCATACGGATAAATACCGAATTATGAGAGGTAGGGATCCTATTAATAAGATAAACGGATGTAAGGACAAACTTCTCCCCAAAATTCACTAGGTACACTAGCGGACAAAAGCATGGATCTAGTTTGTCTCAACAATATGCCTATGTTTTCTCTCGGCTACCCCATTTTGTTGTGGTGTATCGGTACAAGAAGAAGGCGATGTATTGTACCATCGGCTTTGAAAATATCGAGAAAGATCCCCACTAGTATATTCACCTCCTAAATCAAAATTTCAGAAAACATTTAATAATGGCGAATGTTGAGTTTTCACATAGGCTTGAAACTCAACATAAGTATGAACAAAATCGAGCGTCTTTTCAACAAATAAACCCAACAATGACGAGTATAATCATCAATAAAAGAAACATAATATCGGAGCCACCCTTAGTAGGGATAGGTGCTTGGCCCCCAAACATCGAATGAACTAGATCAAATGGTGCGAAAGAAGTAGAAGTACTAAGATTAAAAGGCAAAGCGAGAAAATTTTACAAGTTTACATCCACTACAATCGAAATATCATCGGATTGTAAATCACCAAGAACACCGGATTACACATAAAACGCAGCGAGAACACGATACATGACCAAGTCTAGAGTGCCACAAATAAAACTTCGAAGAGGAATGTGTTAAATGAAAAGAAGACAGTTAACGAGGGCATAGTTGCTGCATGAGTAGGAAGATGCGGCTCATCCAAAACATATAGACCTCTCCCTTTCTACGCCTGTCCCAATCACTCTCTTGGATTTTAGATCCTGCACATAACAAGAATTAGGGAAGAGTCCAATAAAACATCCGAGTCACATATTTGACCAAAGAAGCAAGATTTATATGTAATTTTGGAATGCATAAACATCGAGTAATGATATAGTGGATGTATGAATGGTGCCAATGCATGTCAATGGCATAGGCGTATACATCAAGCCGATCACAACGAAGTGGAAGGGAGTCGGAAGACATAGATACAAAGACGGAAGAATCGGGAGACATATGATTTCCGGCTCCGAGTCCAAGATCCAAGAAGGCGAAATGATACAACCAATAGATGGTGATGAGCGGAAGGAACAGAAAGAGCATAAGGCCGAGAATTCTGTTGAAACTGTTGGAAGGCGAGGAACTTCGAAATTGGTCGGCTACGAGAATCGATCGTGACTCACGAGGCTCCTGAAGGCCGGGTGATCAAGAGAGGGCACAAAGGCGGCTGAGTCGGTGGATACAAGTTACGGAATTGACCCCCGAGAATATGGCTTTTGTTGAGAAGACTTCATCCTTGTCCCGAATGTGGAGGCTTAGAACACGACGTCTTCGTAGCTCGGGACATTGATTCTTCCGGTGTCCGGTTTCTTACAATAATTACAATTACCTACGATAGATGTTCTATCTTGGTGTGTAGGAGGCTGCGGGGACCGGTGTAGACGAAGGAGTTTCTGCCAAGATACAAAGTAGAAGCCTTATGTACCCTTTTAGAGTCTTCAAACATGTTTCTTCAGACCATAAGTTCATTTACCACATCTTCAACGGATGGTAAGGGTTTGCGGTGCAATAAGCACGAACGACAATTCTCAAATTCGACCGAAGACCCATCAATAGGCGAACAAGACGATCTTCATCTCTGCATTTTATATAAGCATCGCATGCTTGCAATTCGATGGGATTCTGTCATAGCTAACTCGATCCCACAAAGTGGTCATTGCACGAAATAATCTTGAATGCCCAAGTCATTTTGTACTAGTGCACGAATTTCATATTGTAATCGATATTTAACAAAAAATTATTACGCACAAACAATCTTGACAAATAATCCCAAATCTCTTTAGCGAGTTTTGAACTTAGCCAATTGAACACCAATTCTTTGTTCAACGAGTTATTAATCCAAGTAATAATCTTTGAATTATTGGTCTCCCAAGTCCTAAATAATTCATCAAAATTTTCATCTCCAATTTTAGGACATTTGGTTTTTCCGGACATATAATCCCAAAGCCCTTTTCCCTTCGAAGAAAATTTACCATGACATAGCTCCAATAGGAATAATTTTTTCCATCTAACCTAACACCAATAGTTTGCAAAGAATCATCACCTCCAAATTATCCATTATGAATTTTAAACAGAAAATCCCAAATAACAAGCAGCAATCCCAAATAACAAGCAGCAATCCCAAGCAACAAAATAAAAAAAAGGGCAGATCTCACCAATCAGATGCGGAAGCCAAAAAGACGAAACCCAGATGTGGAAGCCAAGATCGAACGAGCACGAGCACCAAAACGAGCACGAGCTTCCAAAACAAGCCAAAAAAATTTTTAAGCGATACCGGGGCGTGCTTTGCATACGAACCCCAACTAACTCACCGCGAAGTTGAATGCGCGATCGAGCTAAAAATATTAACTTGTGCTCTTGGCTTTGATACCATGATAGAATTCATGAAAGTCTTTTATTCATAACATGAATTCTTACAAAGCAATAACAAGATAATAAAATAATATTATTCTTGAGAGCTAAAAGTGCAAGTAAAAGAAAAGCAAGTAAAGCCCTTTATATATGGTCTATTACATGGGATACAAATATGTTTTTCCAATGTGGGACAAAAGCAAATGCTAATATACGGATCCTTCACCTTCCTCCGGATGCTCTTTCATTTTGAAAAACTCTAATGCAGAACAAATGTGAATGTTTCAAAATAAGTGATGTACACCCGGCTAAGAAATTGTTCACTCCCAGAAAATTAGGAGTATTTTTACTAAATTACTCTTAATTAAATGTTTAGAAAAAGAAAAGTTACTTAATGACTTTTAATTATGCAAATAAGGGTAATTTTGAAAGAATAAGAACAATTTCTTTTTGAAATCTTAAAGCACTACTTATTTTGAAACAAAATTAAAAGCCTAAAACACCATTTATTTTTGAAACGGAATAATCTTTTTGGTTAAGTTAAAAAGAAACTTGTTTTGAGACGTACTTCTTGTTAAAAATGTAATTTGAAAAAGTGTTTGGGAGAGTAGCGGTTTGTATTTGTCTAAATTATTTAAATAGAATTGGTGGTAAACGAAGAATGAAAGGACCCACCCTTACACATTTTCTTTTAAAACACTTTAATTTTAGTTTATATTTAAATAAATTTTTAATAATCCTCCACTTATTTAAATATAAATCAAGATTTAAAAACTAAATAATATTTATGCGTAGAGTAATGTATCTTTCGATTTGAACATTACCTTAGTATAGAATCACAAGATGAAATCGAAATCACATGTAGCATAATAGCTTTGAACATGTTATTCCTTGTGATAACATAGGTGACACTATACACAAAAATATTTCATTCATGTTTTTCACTCAAACATGCTTAGTACTTTTATGGACATGTGTTATCCAAAATTCATGAACATTTATGAGAGTGACTCCACCTCTCAATCGAAGCGGCATCACTTTTATGTTCATATAGGTGAAGTTCTTTTAGTGCCTTTGTCACATTTGAGACACTTGTTCCTTGAACTGAACCTCATTAAGAGTATAAGAACTCAATCCTATTATCTATGACAACCAGTACTAGAATGTCTCTTATTTAAGTACTGAAACATCCACTTATCAATAACTTGTTATTCTTTGAACCCATAACTATTCATTTCATAGTGCTCGATAGGATTGCCATTATTGGTAGACCTAATTAAGGAGTTTTAACACTTGAAGTTGCTTCACCAACTTCCTTGTAAGAGACTTTGTAAATATATTAGTCAAACTACTCCTTGACTTCATAATTGTGAGAGAGCTTATTCCTTCTTGAATTAACGTTCTCACGTAATTATGTCAAAGACTTATGTGTTTCGAATTTCCAAAATATATATTCACATGCTAGAATTAGAGCGGCTTGACTATCACAAAATTGAGCTCACAACTTGTGAAATCAACGAATTCTCTTAAAAATCCCTCAACCACTCAATTCCTTTGCTTGTCTCTACTAATGCAATTATATTTCTTGAATTTTTAAGCAATTGCACTTCCTCCCTAGTTAAACACATATCACGAGGTAATTTTATTTTCTCACATACTCGATATTCAATTTGCACTGATATATCCTTGTAGTAGGAGGTTTTTGAGTATCGAAGACTCACATTTTTAATTATCTCTCATAAAATCAAAATACTTGGCCAATATTAGCCTTCTACACAAGATAAGTCGCAATCTATCATTATTAGTTAACTCGATCTTGAATTAAATTGATATAGTCTATTTTATATTTAAGTGACTTAATAAATTTATTTAGCACTTTCTCAATCTATGATATTGACTCAATACATAATCCCCACTATTTTTAAAATTTGATACACGATATAATATAAACTTTTCAAGATCATTCTTTTCGAATGTGGAAGATAGAACCTCTTCATTTCTATTATGTTATTGCTTACAATTAGTATATCATTAACATATACACAAAGTAGCACAAAATAATTACTCTCATATATGGTAATATTCACCAAATTATATCTAAGTTCTTCCAATTATACAGTTAAACCTCTTTATAATGACAGCGTTCGTTTGAAAATTTCATGGCTGCTATAGAAAAGTGTTGTTGTGTATGGATACTGACATTTGATATTTAGATCTCATCTAGCTTTTATAAACAATGTTGACACCGAATTTTGACTCTCCACATATTTAACTAAATACTTAAGCTTCTTGAATTTTAAATAAAGTAAAGTAACTGTTTGCAAATGCCGAAAATATTTTGTCGCAATTAATTTTGGGGATATTTTGTCGCAAATATATTTATCAATCTAAAAATTATGTTGTTCCAAAAAAATAAGTGTTTAGATGCATAGACATGCTAAATTGTCAACTTAAAGTCATTTACATCTTAATTATTATAAATAGTCAATTTTCGCAAATAAATATTTTATTATTGTTGAAATTAAGAAGCTTACATAATTAATTGGATAATTGATTCATCTCAAGTTTATCTCAACTTGATTACATTTTAAAGAATAGTCTGATTTCAAATCATTTGATTTCACTTAATTTGGTTATTCCATTAACATTTGGTTATTATTAAAAAGCAAAAGTATACCTTTTAAATTCAAATTTGTCCAGATTTTTAACTTTCAAATCAGTCTTTTTTCCTATCCTTCCAAGATCAAATCAGCCCAAAAATCTGAGCCCAATACACAATAACCCGTCTAGCCCGATTTTTCCGCCACGACCCGCCTACCTTTAACCCCAAACTACCTTCGAGACTTCTCATTCTCCCTCAATACCCAACGAATCAAACCCTAGTGAACCTAAGTAGTCGTCCCTCTCCCATCACCTCTCTTCCTTTACCAAAGAAGAGTGATTCTTCTACTTCCGAATAACTTTTCTATTTCATTATGGTAAACATGAACACAAAGATAAAGGTTTGACAACATGAACAACGAACACAGAACTGAAGGCTTAAAACACTGTAAAACATTTTAATTTCCTAAAAATGATATTTGATCCCTCCGCTCTACGAGATTGCTATAGATTATACACAAATAATTTAGTGGATATGATAAGCCTTTTGAAAATTTGCACTAAGCAAACAGTGAAAAAATCTGTCTTTAGAAAATATTTTTTTCTGATTTTCAAGTGCAGGATTTTGTTGTAGATGAAAAAGTTTAAGTTAATTTAGATTAAAAGTAGTTAGCTTTAGCTAGAATTGGTGGTAAATGAAGAATAATATGATACACCTTTCATTTAAAAGATCATTTTTCTTTTAAAACACTTTAATTTTAATTCATATTTAAATAAAAACCCAACAGTGATTAATATACTTTAAAAATTAACTTTAATTACGATGAAGCAGCCATGTCAACCATGAGCTACTTGTTCACTCAACAATTAAAAGCCCAACAGTTTTAAACTACTTTGTCCTAACACTTTTTTTTGTCCTAACAATTGAACGAGCTTTTCACAATTATTGCACGAAGCATAATCAAGCAATTCAAGAAGACATAGAATATCAGAGAGAAATAATTATGTTTACGAACATAATAATAATTTATTCCCTTTCGGTTACCACTAACTGCTATATTGCACTAAAAAAAAAACAGGAGTAATTTTCTTGGCCAAAAAGATCTTTTACATAATTTTGCTATCACTATCTAAGTAGACACTAATAATAATGGTGATAGTGATGATTTTTAATAAGTCAATCTTCATAGCTTTTACAAAACCGGAACCCAATAAATGGAACTTGATCGATCTATGAGTACTCTAAATAATTACTACTACTTGTCAATTTTGCTGGTTAGGTCAAAGTAATACACAATCATTATCCGCATGGGGAGCAAAGATTTTCTTGATTTTCTTCATAGCCCTAAAAATATATAATAAAGGAGGGTTACTGGTAATGAGACCAGCATCCCAAATATAACCCTGCATAAAAGAAGAGAAGAAAGTCATTTCAAAATCATCCGTTCAGTCTAAACGAAATTATCACTTTTAAAATTCTCGTAGGTTAGTCATATAACTAAAATTTGACTAAGATACTTCCTTTCTTCTATTTTAGATGCAAAAGATGTCAACTTATACTGCTCCGTCCCATATTAGTTGTCCACATTACTAAAAATAAATGTTCCAAAATATTTGTCAATTTCGCCTTTTGACTTTCCCCTTCACAAAGGTAGAATTAAGTAAAATTTTCCTATTTTGTCCTTAACATTAATTGTTTTAAAAGTAGTCAATATTGATTAGAGTGTAATTAATTGGAGAGAGACATGAGTAATGTAATAAAAACGCACTTCTATTTATGATTTCTTAAGGAGCGTAAGGTAAAAGTGGACAAGTAATATAGCACAGAGAGAGTAGTAATTTGCATAGATCTCCAACCCATCAAATTTTATTCCAAATGATCAATTATCTAACTTTACAGTGAAAATAAAGTTGAATCTACCACAGAAACAAGACATGGTAATTACTTAGATTGGGAGAAAATGAGCGAAAATGATATGCCAAAAGGGTTTTCTTATACTTAATAAGTACTCCTATCAAATTCAACAACCTAGTGCTAATTTTTTTTCCTTTCTTGTACTTTTCTAAATGGGTTAATAACACTTTTGATTCTTCATTTATCAAACTGATAAGCTTATTTAACCTTCAATCATATGAAATGTAGTACTTTTGATCCCATTTCTTATTAATATTTAGATATTTTCTAAATTATGAACCTTTTACCATTTAACTATCAATATGTTATGTTAAGCTTGTATTGCTACTATATTAAGGATAATATGCTTCTAGAATTAGCCAAATATAACATATTTCTAACATAAAAGATCCAAAAATACACATTTTAATAAATTAAATGTTAGATGTATTGATTATATATCACAAATAAAATAAGAATTTACCAATAACTAAAGGACCAAAAGTGTTATTTTCCCTTTCTAAATAGATAAATAAGTAGTACTAGTAAATACGATCAACTTACCCAGTACTTAGTATGTCCGGATGCAGCCCATATTCTCTTGCAAAGACAAATGGAACGATTCCTTGGGGAAGAGCTGCCTGAATATTTGGTAGAAAATTAGAATTTTATATGTAATAGAATATTTTCCGAATATTTTTTCATTAATTATATATTTTCTATTTTAGGTAAAATCATAATTCTTTTATAATTAGATTGATTAGTTACCTAGTTTATAACAGAGTAAAACTTTTGTAATACTATATTTATTGTAAATCATTCATCAATAAAATCAAGAAACATCTTCTTTTATGGTATCAATAGCCTAACCCTAAATCTCCTACCTAGCCGTTGACTTCTTCTCTCGGCCGCCCCTTTCCCCACGACGGAATTCTAGTTTTTCCGACCATTCTCCTTCCCTCTTCTCCCTAAATTTCATCTTCCATGGTTGACAAAACCAAATTTCATCCTGCACTTGCAGTCAATAATATCAAAAACTTCATCCATGTCACCCTTGAGATGGAAAATGGTCAATACTCCTCGTGGGTGGAGCTTTTTAAGATCCATTGTCGTGTTTACGAAGTTATCGACCACATTATCCCTCCTACACCGAAGTCCACAGACCTCCCTTCGACTTCGACTTCTGATGATGCACTATGGTCTCGTTTGGACGCAACCGTCCTCCAGTGGATATACGACACAATCTATAATGATCTTGTGCACACCATCATTGAGACCGATGTCACTGCCCGCCAAACGTTCCCACGTTTGGAAAGTATTTTCCACGACAACAAAACTCAGCGAGCATTATACCTTGAAAATCAGTTCAAGGACGTTCATCAAGATGATTTCCCAAATGTGTATGCATATTGTCAAGAACTCAAGATGCTTGCTAACCAACTCTCCAACGTTGGCGCACCCGTCACTAATCAACGACTGGTTATGCAACTTATTGCAAGCTTGAACGAATCCTATGACGGTATTGCCACCATCCTTCAGCAATGCACGCCATTACCACCATTTTATGGGGCTCGTTCGAAGCTAATTCTTGAGGAAACCCCGAAAATCAAGCGTAGCACCACTCAGGGCAGCATTGCAGACATCGCCCTCACCACCACCGTCGGGCCCTCCGCCGACGGCCGGGCCTCCAACTCCAGCAGCCAACACCGTCGACCCGAGGATCCGCAGCAGTCCAGATCGACCCGCAACAACCGCCAAGGGCGGCAGTCCGACAAGGACCGTGGCGGATGAAATTCCGGCAACAACGGTGGCGGGAATAGGCAGTCCCCACCGGCAGGAAACAGTCTGCAGCGACCGCGCAGTGGCAATAGCCTCTGTCGTGGTGTCCTTCATGTTCCTTCCAGATATCAGATTGCCGACATCTTCACCAAAGGACTTCCGCGCATACCATTTGATGATTTTCGAAACAATCTCAGTGTTCGTGAACCTCCCGCTTTGACTGCGGGGGTGTAATAGATTATTTCCCGAATATTCTTTCATTAATTGTATATCTCCTATTTTAGGTAGAATTATAATTCTTTTGTAATTAGGTTGATTAGTTACCTAGTTTATAGCAAGGTAAATACTTTTGTAATACTATATATATATATATATATCATTCATAATAAAATCAAGTAACATATTTCTTTAATATGTCATAGTTACCTTAATTTATTTAAACTTATAATATTTGCCAAGTTGTTAAACTACTCTGCATATTCTTATGCAAATAAGGACGAGATAATTGTAGAACATATATATTTTTAATTAAGGAGCAAAGCTAATATAATAAATAAGAGTTTTTTTTATAAAAGAAAGTAGGACAATCTTTTTGGAACAGATGGAGTATAAGTCACAATATTTAATAATTTAAAGTATTTAAAAGACATGTATATATGAAAAGACCTTGGTCAACGAAAAATTAGTTTGATTTTAAAAGTGTCATATAAATTAGTACGAAGGAGAGACGTAATTAGTCACGTATACTTCTTTTGAAGAGATGTTCTAAAAATAGTATTCCCTCCTTTTCAATTATGAAACTTCGGATCTTAAACATCTTATAATATTTGTATAATATTTGTATAATTATACTCTAATACTTTGTCAATAAATAAAATGAAAAATTTAAGTTTATGTTGCATTTGAAGGGGCTGCAGTTTCAAATGAAAAAAAGTGAATATTCTCTACAATTGGGCGACAATAACTAATTAAAAGCATTGAGTTCATTACAACCTTGAACTATTAACAGGTGAAAAGTCATCATTTCTCCCTATGATCACAGAAACAACCACTAGACATAAAGTGTAAATGTGCAAACTTTTAAGGCGTGATTGTTTGAATTAAATTTGATACTTACGGAATTATAAATATTGTTCAACATAGAATGAAGTAAAATACTATTGTTAATGAGTTTAGCTAATATTCACCAATTATGTAAGTCACATTTATCTATTGTAATAGGTAATTGTCATCAAAATTACAAATCTTATTTTTTATATCTTTTGGATGACCCTATAATATAATTTTTAACACATATAAACTAAAGTCATAGCCATAATTACCTGGACAATTGCAGTATGAAGTCGAACTCCTCTAAGGCCAACGGCAATAGAAGCAGTTGACATTACTAGAGGTCCACCTATAAATCTGATGGCCATCCCTATTGCTGCCATCTTTGTACCACACGCTATTATTCGAGGTTGAAGTGCCATAAACAACCCTACAATATAATATAACATAGCCATGTTGAATATTTTCATTACATTTTATCAAATAGTTATTTAAAGAGTTGGGATACTGACGTAAATTTTGGTAATTATGTGTCATATACCTAAACTGAACATTGCCATCCCAAGACCTGCATCTGAAATTATTTTAATGGAATATTTCACCAAACTTGGCATCCCCACATTCCATCTGCTCAAAAAGTTAGGGAACTTTGTTATGATTCGAGGAAAGTAAAAGACCTTTTTCTTTTCTTTTCTGAAGACAGTAAAGTTTAGTCCCTCTATTTGACTTCTGAACTGGTACAACCATCATTTAAACTTTGACATCATGGAAATAGAAAATGATACTTTATGGAATACCATGCCAACAACCAATATAACTGAAGATTAATATAATTCATGTAAAAACTATATTAAGCAAAAGTATTAAATATAATTACCTTTATTAAGTATCAAAATAATATGGTAATAAGTAGATTTTAAGGTGTTTAACGAACTTACTTGAATGAGATGACAGACCAGAGAAGTCCTAAAATACTGGAGTAAGTATTTGGATTACGTGAAAGCTTTCTCCCAACCATAACTATAATGAGCCTTAGCATGACTAAAATATTTGGCATTTCTTGTTTAATGTTATTTGCTGAATCTGCAGCTCCTTCTTGCACTGGGAAATTTGAAATATCTCTGAAGCTAATTTCCTTCTCTGGATTAAACAAATCATAAGTAGTTGTTAGTGATAAACAATTATTTTTGTTTAACTATCCAGTATTCGAAATTCATTGACCCGACCAAATACCAATTCAAATTAATTTCGTAGAATAGTATTCATCGGCTACTTTTTGACCTTGTCTTTAAAGAGAGTCACTAATTAGAGTTTCAGATTCCACAAGTAAAACTCAAAAGATAATAAAATAGAGCTCATTGACCACTTTTCATCATTTATATTTGAAAAATAGTTATTGTCATGGAGTTTCAAATTTCACAAATACAAAGTATTATTTTAGAGTTTCACTTGTACGTGAAATTTGAAATTTTGGGACAATGACTATTTTTTAATTATAGAGGCTGAAAAGTGGCTATTTATGAATTTTTTCCCCTCCAAAATCTCACCATAAACGACCTATTAAGGAATGCTCCCTATAAAGAATTTCTCTATTTTCATGGTAGAACAGAAACCAATTTGTTTGTTCAAAATTAAGGAATTTCAAATATTACATGATAACCCTCGTTGGTACACAAGATACTTTTATCAAACTAGCTACAAGAAGCAACACAATATTACTTGTGCATCTCTGAAAGAGAATAATTCCTTAATTATTTTCATTAATGCAAAGAATTTATATATATGATATACAATAGTAAACCTAGCCTTAATTACGAAAATCAAATATACATTTTCATAATACAAGACTACTACCATAATTACACATGTACAAGATCTCTAATAATATCAGGGAATATACGTAGTATATTAGGAATATACTATGTATATTCTATCACACCTCCACAGTCATAGCGGGCGGTTGTCGTACGCTGAGACTGTCCCTAAAATCTTCAAACATAACTAAGGGAATGCCCTTAGTAAAGATGTCAGCGATTTGGTACCGTGAAGGGACATGCAAGACACGTACTTGTCCATGAGCTACCTTTTCGTGAACAAAGTGAATATCCATCTAGATATGTTTAGTGCGCTGATGTTGGACAAGATTCCCAGAGAGATATATCGCACTAACATTATCGCAGTAGACCAATGTAGCTTTCTGAATAGGAAAGTAAAGTTCTAAGAGAAGGTTACGCAGCCAACAGGATTCAGACACCATATTGGCTACCTCTCGATACTCGGCATCCACACTGAAACGCGATAAAGTAGCTTGGTGTTTAGCCGACCAAGAGACCAAATTATCACCAAGAAACATACAATAACCAGATGTCGAGCGTCTGGTATCTGGACATCTACCCCAATCAGCATTTGTATAAGACATGAGAGTAGATACGGAGGATGGATATAAGTGTAAACCATAATCAAGAGTGCCCTGAATGTAACACACAATGCGTTTGAGAGCGTGCATGTGTTCTTCCCTCGGATCATGCATAAATAAACACATTTGTTGCACTGCATAAGTAATATCGGGTCTTGTAAATGTAAGATATTGAAGATCCCCTACAAGATTGCAATAGTGGGAGGGATCCTCGTAGGGTGTGCTAGAATTAGCACTCACCTTCGATTTGGTGTCAACCGGAGTAGGAGATGACTTACAGGATGACATGTCAGCCCATTCAATAATCTCAGTTGCATACTTCCTCTGGGATAGAAATAGTCCACATGCATGACGAGTTACAGCTATACCCAAAAAATAACTCAAAGACCCCAAGTATTTCATAGCAAATTCGGAGTTGAGAAGAGATATGATAGACTTGCACAGTTTATCAGAGGAGGTAGTCAATAAAATATCATCCACATATAACAGAATGTATGCCAGAGAAGTACCACGATAGTAGATGAACAAAGAATGATTAGACCTGTTGTAAGAAAACTCTATAGTAGACACATACTCTGCAAACCTTTTGTATCAGGTCCAAGGGGCATGTTTTAGCCCATAAAATGATTTCTTCAGCAATCACACATGATTAGGATGATTGGGGTCCCTGAAACCCAAGAGTTGATGCATGTATACAGTCTTCCTTGAGATCATCGTGTAAGAACACATTTTTCACGTCCAGCTGATGAATGTGCCATGCTTTTGAGAGAGCTAGACTAAGATCAATGAGAATAGTTGCCGGTTTGACCATCATGCTAAATATCTCTCTACATCCACGCCAACCTATTGAGTTTTGCCATCACCGACAAGACGGGCCTTATGCCTCTCAAAACGACCATCATGTTTTTCCTTATTAGTAAAAATCCACATAGAATGAATCATATTAAGACCAGGCGAATGGGGCACCAACTCCAACGTCTTATTTTCAATAAGAGCATTATATTAATCATTCATGGCCATTTTCCAATTCGGGTCACAAAGGCAACCTCTGAGGTTACGTGGTAGGGGTGATTTAGTGTCATTAGAGTTGAGATTAAAATGTTGTTTTGATCTAAAGATACCCATTGGCTACGAGTAATGGGCCCTTGATTCAAAATAGAAGTGAGTTGGACCTGGGTCGGTGTATGGACATTGGAACTGACTAGACCGAGATGCGGGTCACGGTTGGGCCAGCAGGCAGTGGGCCCGCTGGCCAAAAATACTGAGTGATGAAAACTGGGTCTACTGGCTGGGATTCAACGGACGAGAAAAATGGGCCAGTAGGCAGTGGGCCTGATGGCAAAATTGGATGACGGAGGGAGTTTGGGCCAGTAGGTAGTGGGCTTGCTGGCTGAAATTGATCACGGAAAGGGTCTGGGCCAGTAGGCATTGGGCCTTCCAGTGTATGCTGGTCCAAATCCCGAGACGTGGGTTGGACCAAATGGTGGACCACATACGGTGAGAGCTCATCATCCAGAAAATTATAAGAATTAGACACAAAATCATGCAACTCAGCAAACAGAAATTAGGTTTTATCAAAAATAATATGGCGACTAATGATGATTTTATTAGAGGATAAATCATAACATTTGTAATCACGATAATTAGACGGATAACCCAAATACACATAAATGGTATAGCGGGCTTATAGTTTGTTTATTATAGTGGAGGGAAAATATGATAGCATAAACATCCAAACACCCTAAGATGAGAATACGACATATCTTTGTGATAAAGAATTTTGAGTGGAGATTGGTATGCTAATCCTTTGCTAGGGAGTATGTTAAGAAAGTAAGTAGCCATTTGTAATGCATGATGCCAAAATGAAGGTGGTAATGAAGCATGGGTTAGTAATGTCCGAACAATATTATTAATTATGCGTATTTTTTGCTCGGCTTTCCCATTTTGTGAGGATGTATGTGGACAAGAAAACCAAAAAGATATACCATTAACCTTACAAAATTCTCTAAACGACCCATTATCAAATTCCCGTCCATTATCACATTGAATTTTTTAATTTTCCGATCAAATTGAGTACGAATGAATGCTCTAAATGATAGGAATGTGGAATAAACTTAAGACTTTTTAGATAATGGGAAGGTCCACAAAAAATTAGAACAATCATCCAAAAATAAGATATAATAATGATGGCCCACAAAACTTAATACGGGGGATGTCCATAAATCATTATGAATAATGTCAAACGACATCATAGTACTAGAAGTAGAGGCTACAAATGGTAATCTAACATGTTTCCCTAACGACAAAAGGACAAAGTGGAGTACTATGCGTACCCTTACAAGAAATAAAATTATTTTTATGCAAAGAAGAAATAATAGACGATCCCGAATGACACAAACGTGCATGCCACAAGGAAGGAGCAAGGACGGTAAAAGTAGATGGCATGACTTGACTCGCAGAAGTGGTGGTATTCTTTGTAGGATAAATCTCTCACCTACTATTGCATCTCATTAGAGGTATCCTCGTCTTGAAATCCCTCACAGAAACCCAAATGGATCAAAATTAACATGGATTAAAATTAACCGAAACCCAAATGGATCAAAATTAACATAAACCTAATTATCAGTGGTGAATTTTTGGACAGACACTAAATTTTAATTTTAGGGGCATGAAGGGTATTTTTCAAAACCAGAGGTGGATGTGGGGAAGACAAAGTTGTATGTCCATAACCGCGAATTGGAATTGAAATGCCATTACCAACAATAGTACTACGATTTTTACTCAAATTGAAATAAGACGAGAGAGTACCTTGGTCAGACGTCATGTGAGAAGTGGCTCCGGTGTTCATATACCAATTTACGTCTGGAGGATTTAATCCAAGCATGTGCATTGCGGCCTCAATATCTGTCGGAGTTAGTGTGGGGCCCACTGCCTGCTGAAGTCGAGGCCCAAGAAAACCTGCCTGTGGCCCCGGCCCAGAAGTGAATTTTCTGCCAGTATTCGGACCCGAGAAACTGGGCCTGGCCTGTTGCTTGGAACTGGGCCCAATTACTCGGGTAAGGGCTGGGAGGAAAATAGGAATTGTTGGGCCAATGGCCACTAGCCCAGTTCCACGGCTAGGGCCCCACGACTGAGTCCAGTTGGCCTGCGGCCCACTACCTCGAGGCCCACTGTCGCTGCCACCATTGTTTCGGCCACCTCTGTTACCACCGCGATTGCCACCGCAGTTTTTGCCATTATCTTTATGATTTTAACCATTTTTGCTACCACCGTTGTTGTAGTGTCAGCTAAAATTCTCGGAGAATAAGTGAGGGTCGTCTAACGTGGTCATCATGGCGACGGAATTTGCACCTGTAGTCGCCTTTTTAGCTAAGTCGACTTCTTCTAACGTGAGCATGGAACGGGCCTGATAAAAGGGTGGTAGAGAGTTACTTTGATGAAGTAGTGTGCCAACGCCGTTATAGGCCTCAGACAGGCCTGCAACTATTTGGAGAACAAGACGATCATTGGTAACCGTGCACCAACGTTGTGGAGTTGGTCTGCCAATTCCTTCAGCCTTTTACAATAGGCCGAAACGTTAGGAAAATCTACCATGTGGACATGTGAAAATTCCTGCTCGAGGGTGACAGCACGGGAATTCTTATTATCTTAGAATATATCACACACCCTATTCCAAGTTTCCATTCCGTAGTGTCAGGCTCAATGATTGTTTGCAAGAGGTCGGTAGAAATAGTGGAATAAATTCACTAGAGAACGGTAGCATCAAGTGTCGTCCATAACGTAGGATTTTCCTCGGGGTTAGGCACCTCCTCTATGCCAGGTGTCGAGGGAATTATGTGATGGAGGACTTGACGAGAGCGTGCGTGGATTTTGAATAATTTTGCCCATGTCGCGTATTGGACATTTTCCATCTCAAGAACAATAGGGATGTGGTTCCTGATGTTGGAAACTGTAAGGGTGGATGAAACAGGTTCTTTGACGTAGACATAATGAAAGAACAATAGGAGAATTAGGGATTTGGAAGAAAATTTTGGGAAGGGATGAGGAAGAAGTCGGCTAGAAACCGAGAAGGGTTCTCGGAATTTGAGCCGAGAGTAGCGAAAGAAAATTGGGAAGGGAGGTAGTTTAGACCTAGACTTCTGATATCATGAAAGAATTAATCCATTGATTATTCTTATTGAATGAATATGTATATATACAAGTTACAATCTACAAATATGGAAAATCATATTCCTATTAAACTTCTAATATCTTAGTTCTATTTGTACAAGAATTCTAATTATACAACATAATTTAATACTTCTATTTATGGTATAAGATTAGTTAAAACCATGTATATTATAGGAATATACACGATATATTCTATACGTCGCATAAATTGAAACGGAGAAAGTGATAATTTAATTGAAGATCTTGAAGAATCGGATCGACCAACTAAAGCACATACAGCATACATGGAATGGTAATTGTATCTGACACATAAATAGTTAAATACTATGCACAAATATATTAAAACAATATACGAATTCAATTTGGTATAATTCAATGTAATTTTTTAATAAGAAAACAGAGTATAGTAATTCAGGTTCTTTGACAGGTCGAATTTATTGAAGATTTTTGACACATTATAAGAATCAGCCAATTTGTTGTATTGATAGGTCAGGTGATATGTCTGGTGGACAGACTAAGAAGTGAGAACGAGACAAGTGAGAATCTGGGGACAAAAACTTTATTCTAGCTTGGCATGCAAACGAGAAAGCAACCCATCTATGTTATATTTTGGCTAGTCAAAACGAACCCTTGAATCTTGATTTAATATTAGCCTAAACGACATTCTTTTTCTATTTTTTTTCAAATATATATTCTTGGGATCAGCATGCTTCATTTTGTACGTATTCTTTCATCCTTAAAGTACTTATTTTGTCCCAATTTATGTACTATTATTCGGATTTTGAATATTAAAATTTTAATTTTTCATTGTGAATTTGGAATGAATAAAATTTATATATGTAGAAACTACGTAAAAACTATTATAAGTCATAATATTTGATAATTTAAAATATTTAAAAGACATATGAAAAGACTATGGTAAAAAATTTAATTTGTTTCTCAAAATTAGAAAAGTTACCCATAAATCAGGACGAAGGAGAGTAATTAATCAAGTGGTTGTATACTTCTTTTGAAGAGATGTTCTAAAAATAGTGTTGCCTCTTTTTCAATTATAAAACTTCTGATCTTAAACATCTTATAATATTTGTATAATTATACCCTAATACTTTGTCATTAAATAAAATAAAAAGTTTAAGTTAATTTGTCCGACCCTATTGGATAAGAATATATAAAAGAAAACCATCTGCATGATGAGTCATGCAAAACAACAATGGCAGACACCAAAACAAATAAGTTGACAACACAAACAACAATGGCAGACACCAAAACAAATAAGTTGACAACACGGTAACGTACCTCCGACATCATCTCTGTAGTACTGGCCTTGCCTGTCTCCATTTAGACATGATTTCCCTGGCGATTCCCACGCCATTTTACCAGATGGAGACGCCTGCCGAAACACCTTCCCCGCCACTGGGGACATCACCCACATTGGTGTATTCCCGGTTGTTGTCACAGCAGTCGTGTCCAACTCATTAAAATTCGACGCCCTGGGCGTCGGCTGCAGCGAGTACGCATCCGACGATGCGTACCCCGACAACCGAGGACTCACTGCATGAAACCCGACGCTCAGGTCTCCGTGTCCAAACGGGATATCACCGTTTGCAATTGGCGTGTGAACGGAGAAGATCTCGGCATTGGAGAGATTTGATGCCCTAGGTGTGATTCCTATGGAGGATGAAAACGCGGATTCCGGTGCGGAAGACGTTGATCGACGGATACGGACGTGGATACGTCCGTTACCGTCAACTTCTGATTCCGTACAAAGTGGGTTTCGGCCGTCCAGTGAGATGATATCATTGTCGATCTCGAACTTGGTTATGGCCGCAGCAGCATTGCCAGGGAATTGGTTCTTGATTAGTATGGTCGCAGCTCTATATTCAAACAGGAATAACAGTAAAGTATACCTGCATGAAACCACCAAAAGAGTTGGTTGTTAATTTTTTTGTTCAAATTTAAAACAAGTGAGGGAATAAATGGATCCAAGAGAAGATATCATTACATGCACAAATGTACTAGTAGTATAAAATGGTTTAGAGGGAAATACTCTAAAACTCTTTCATAAAAAAGAATTAATCCTTGTGATTCGGAGAATTTATGACATAAATTCCATTATTTTTTCCCACAATGCATTCATCATATTTTCTTACACATATTATATATTTAACCAAACTTGCAAAATCTACTTATTTTAAAAAAACTTAAGTGTCAGAAGTGCTTTTACTAGCCATTTATATTTAGTTAATCAATTTGAAAAGACACTTTTGTAGAAACTAGAGCAAAAAATTGTGCTTTGCCAATTCAGCTTCTTCAAACATAGCTTCTATTACTATTCAAAGTACTTACTTTTCCTGAAAATTTGATAAAATCTCTAAAATACAACAGTTTTTTGACTTCTCGCATGCTTGATCAAACAAGCTATTACTTTCCCTAAAAGACTTGACTGGCTAGATATGAAATTTGCTCAAAAGAAAATAATTTAAATAAAAGAGGTAAGGAACATATATAGTACGAGTAGTGGAGGTGGATTAATTACCAGATAATGCATTGAAGGACAACAAGCTGAACCATGAGGCTTTGAGTGAAATCACCATACATGGCATTAAGCAAAGGAATGCCCATAACCAAAGTGTTAGGCAAAGTTGAGACAGAGAAGAGAGTGATGAGCCAATCCAACTGCCCTTTACAAATGGCCCAAATTGAGAGCAAAACAAGAACCAAAATCTTTGACAAAGTATCAGCCAATATGAATTTTGTGTCCATTTGATAAGGATTGTTCTGAGATATGAAGTGGAAGGATAGCACTGGAACGGCGAATACGGCGACAAAACGATTGATGCCGGAGCATTGCTCCGGCGAGAATATCTTGCACCATTTCACTGAACCATATGCCACCAGCATAGCAAAGTATAATGGCACCATTGCACACATTACTTTGTAAAAATCATTTGCACCTATCATCTCCTAGTTAGTCTCTCTCTATCTCTCTTCCCCTTTGGGCGTATTGTAATATATATAGTAAGGAAAATGAAATGAGTTTATATAAAATATTGAAGACTAAATCCCATATCTTAAAACTTTGGATGTACGATTAAATGAGATTCTTAATGAATACTGTGATGTTTTAGGCTTTTAATTTTATTTCAAAATAAATGGTGTTTTAGAATTTTAAAAAGAAATTGATCTTATTTTTTCAAAATTACTCTTATTTACGTAATCAAGAATTATTAAGTATTTTTTCTTTTTCTATACATTAATTAGGAAAAAATAATAAAAATACTCATAATTTTCTAAAAGTGAGTAATTTCTTAAAAGGTAATCATAAGCTAAAATTATTAAGTGGGGAATAGTTAGCTCTGGGATTAATAATGGTTGGTAGATTCAATGATTAGTTCTTTATGGAGAAATTTTATAAGGCGGCAAATATTTAATTGTACTTCTAATTAAAACAAAACGATGTAAAGCTTTTAAAACTCTTTAAATGGCCTCGAGTTATTTTAAACTTACTCGCACCTGTCTAGTGTTTACATCAAATTATAATATTAATTTATTAGGTTAAGTGATTCATATAGTGACGTCAAAATATATACTATTAAAGTATTAATTAGTTTTGATCAAATGTTTACTGGCTTGTTGTAAACATCTATGTGTTTAGTTTTACCGAGTAAATATAAACTCATGCTGACTAGTAAAATAGCACTAACATCATCGTACATTAAAATAGCACTAACATCATCGTACATTGCACAACTAAAAGTACTAAACGAGTCATGTTAGAACGATAATTTGATATTCTTTTGAAACGCAAAAGTTTCCTGAACTAAAACTACATCTTTCTATATTTCCCAAATTTGAAAATCTTATTTTCGGTAAAAACAACTCACTCCGTCTAGGCAATAGAAACCCTCAAAAGAACCCTCAAGGCTAGCCAAATTGGTGTAGCAGTAGAGCGCGGGACCGCAAGATCACGAGTTCGATCCCCTGCATAAACCTTCTTGGTTGAACCTGTCACACATGGCTTGCCAAGTGTGGTTAATCGGCTGACGTGGTTTGCGGTGCTATTGCGTCAATCCGGGTTTACCCTGTGCGCACTCGACAGAATAGCAGTCGGGGGTTCTTCGTCAAAAAAAAAAAAAAAAAAACCTTCAAAAGAGTCAAACTAAGATGAAAGTGTAACAAACCTTTCTGGTACTATTTTACTTCACTTGGTCTCCTTTTTAAATTTCAAACTTCAGTCATTCGATGACAGTATCAGTACTGTAGCAGTGTGTAAAAAGTGAAAGCACTTAGGGGTCGTTTGGTTATAAAACAAATTAAGTTGGGATTAGTTATATTGAGATTAGTTATCTTGAAATTATTTTTTATTGATTGTTTGATATGTCATTTTAAAAGTAACATATATTGAATAATTTCTAAAAAGAAGAAGTTTCTTTACAATCCTAGTATAATTTATTACACCCTATGTCAAATATAAGTTATCCAGAACTATTTTTATTTTTGGAATAACTTATCTCAGGATTAGTAACCAAATAAGGATAAGAAATTGTTAAATTCTTATTACAAAATTATTTTTTCTTATCCGTCGTACTGAACGAACCTCAGTTATATACCGATACTATCCATGTAAAAGAATATGTTAATCTTTTGATTCGTGTGCTTGGTGTTTAATATAGTTTATTTAATTATAATACATGTGTTTGTGTGTTAAGAAATTATATATTTCATTTATTATCCAAGTCAATTAATAGGTCTTTCTTATTACTATGAGGATGTAGCTTTCCCAATCAAGTGCCTTAGATTCCTCTAATCCTTTCCTTGTTTTCTGGTCGTGCACTTTAATTTGCTTTCTTTGTGAAAGGGAAAGTCCCGAAGGCGAAAACCCCCACATGTATCAGATGACTCTTGGCCAGATGAGATATAAATTGAGGGATATGCGTGAGTGACAGTTCTGCACGGGACACGAACCCAGCAACAACCCTTGCAATATTTCAGCAAAGTCTGTCATCACACGGATTCGAACCCAACTTTAATTTGCTTTCTTAACAGCCAAATTCACTCAGCATGAATACTCCACTGTGCTTCTAAATGGCACTCTGGCCTACAAGCTGGCTAGGAGGATTATGTGCACCTTCATTCATATGTTCAATAATTTTCCAGGTGGGAAAAAAACATACGCCCTCCGCTCCGTTTTACTTTGTATTATTTTTTCCCCACAAATATTAACTAAAATGATATTTAATTCTATTCTCTTTTTCACCACATTTACTGAGTAAGCGTAATTGTGGAAACTAAAAAAAAATGATGGCTTCACCCTCTCTTATAGCAGAAATGATAGTGAAGCTGAAACCTTAATTTCAGCACAGAAAGCTGTTGCAACAGTGAAAGGAGGTTCAATTGCTAGTCCAGAAAATCTCTATTGGAAAACTGTAGTAGTTTGCTATGTTTAAACAACCGTTGGGAATAATTTTGACATCTCAAAGCAAACGCTGGTTCCATTACACCATTTGAGTCCTCTAGATATTGAACTTAATGTTGAATCAGAAATTCTATATTGGAAAACTGTAGTAGTTTGCTATGTGTTGGGTGCGCGCCCTCCATTTGTAGTGATTAATGGACACTAAAGAGATTATGAGCGAAACATGGGTTGAATAAAGTAGCAATGTTGAAAAATGGGGTTGTGCTTGTTAGGTTTGACTCTATAGAAGGTAAAAATGAGGTGTTGAAAGGGGGAATATACCATTTTGATAACAAGACGTTTATTGTTAAGGCTTGGGATCCAGATATGAAATTTACTGGGGAAGAGTTGTATTCTGTCCCAATTTGGTTAAGTAGCCAGGGTTAGACTTCAAATACTTGAGTGCTATAGGTCTGAGTAAGGTGGAAAGTTTGGTAGGTAAACCTTTGATAGTTGATAAAAATACTGAGAAGAAACAGAATTTGAATTTTGCTAGAATATTGGTGAAAGTGAACATGGATGCTAAACTTCCTGATAAAGTTTACTTCAGGAATGAGAGGAGGAATGTGATTGAGAAAAAGGTGGAATATGATTGGAAGCCTACTTTTTGCAAATTTTATGACAAGTATGGACATTCTATTGAAGAATAACCCAGTTCCAAAGGAGCAGAACATACCTATACAGCAAAAAACAATGCCTAAGGGTCAGCAGCAGGAGGGAGATAAACAAGTACCAGTTGCAGTAGTACCTGCTATACATGCTGCAAGACAGGATACACCAGCTAAGGCTCTAGCTGAGAAGCAAGTTCAGGTGAATCAGATAAACAATGTTGGGGGACAGATGAAAATACAAGCCAAACAAGGTGTGCCAAAGAATAGTCCACCACAAGGGCTACAGATGGCACAGAGTGTACATTTTTGGGTGACTCCAATGAAAGCTGCTAGTTCACTAAATGTGTCTAAAAACACACAGACACAAGTAGAGAATACAAACACATTTCAGCCTCTGAATATGGTGGATGCTTTAAAAAATCTTGTGGTGAATGTTGGTAAGAATGTGAGAGGTCAGGCCATTTCCAAAATAGGGGATGGTTGACCTATTATGTTGGAATGTTAAGGGGTTGAATGGCCCTAATAAGCAGAGGGATGTCTTATACCTCTGCAATACAGAGCAGGTTGGATTGGTAGGTTTGGTAAAAACAAAAGTAAAGAGTAATAACATGGTGGAAGTAGTGAATAATATGTTTGGGGGTTGGCAGTTCGTCACTATCCTTGCATCACATTATAATGGGAGGATAATATTAGCCTGGAGACCAGATTATTATTGGTTAATTTAATCTCAGAGTCTGCTCAGATGATAATATGTGAAGTATGTTATATCCCTCTTCAAATCTCTTTTGTTTTGTTAGTAGTATATGCTTTCAATACAAGAGAAAATAGAAGGGAATTGTGGTCTGAATTGGTAAACTATAGCAACTCGTCACAAATCTTGGCTTGCTTTAGGTGATTTTAATTATGTGTTGCACCTAGATGACAGATTAGGTGGTAATCCTCTAACTTGGACTGAGGTTACAGAGTTCCAAGATTGTATCAAAACTTGTGGACTGATGGAATTGCCCCAGCAAGGACAAAAGTACACATGGAATGACAGAGGTGGTGATAGAAAAATATATTCCAAAATTGAATTGATATTCATCAATTCAGAATGGTTGCAAAGCATGCCCTCGTGTAAAGCAATTTATCTCCCAGAGGGCATAAGTGCTCATTTCCCAGCAAAGGTATCACTTCAGAATCAATCAAGTAGAGTGAAGAGAGCTTTTTAGTACTGCAATGTATGGGTCAAGCACCCTTTTTTTTAAGGATAAGGTGCAAGCTGTGTGGAGTTTACAACTGGAAGGATGTAAAATGTGAAGAGTGGTGAGAAAGTTGAAATTGTTGAAGAAAAGTATGAAGAAACTAAATTCTCATCATCTTCTTGAAAGTTGCAGTTTATAGAGACTTGGTGAATAAATCAGTCATATTATCGCTCGAACTAATGTGTTGCATGTTGATATCACCTTTGTTTTGGAGCTCGTGTGACGAATTTTTTTGATTAAATACGATTTGTTCTATCTCCTTTATGAATTCTCCCTTTAGTTGGACTGTATATGTTGCATCTCCACTCTTTTGAAAGAGTTGCATCATCGACATATAATATTGTTGAAATCACTCCAAGTACATTCCTAACTTGCTTTATAAACAAATGTTATCTTTATATGATTTGAATGTCATGTAGAACATCACTGTAATCCCTCATAAGGATAGCAAATTATATAAATGCATCAATTCCATAAAGATATGTAACTTCAGGACCAAAGAGTTCTGCAAGTTTCTCAATTCAACTTCTTTCGGCAGATAATTGATTGCTTTTGGAAACTCTTCAAGAGTTCGAATAATATTCAAGTAATCAATTTACACTCACAAAGACGTAGGAATAATAGAGTCATGTGTACCCTTAATCAATGAATACTGATTATGATAAAATCGCATTCACCTTGTTTGATTTAATTCATATAATGAACAAATTTTTAGAATCTGTATATGCTTTAGGCATTTAAAATTCTTCAAGAATTTTCAGATAAATTTTGTCAAGTGACAATATCCATTAATATTTAAATGTGTGATATTTTCTGTTGTCTGGACTGCAGGTCCAATAAGCTTGAAGCTTACCAAAAATGTATCATTTTACTTGGTAATAGTCTCTTCGTTAGCATGCTTTATGGACGTAGAATTCAAATCCTCACAATCTTTTACAATATTGTGTTATATTGTACCAAAGATATCATCGACGATACATCATTTGTATCGGTTCGCAATGTGACATAATTTATTGAGATCTCATCACTTTCATTATTTTAGGTACCTAAACCTCTCATAAGGTTTCATGAGGTGTTATGTCGTATGCTCTTCAAGAGCACATTGCCTCCTTATTATGACAATTTCGATCATTTGCTCCTCTTACTTTTCAAGAATTATTGCATTTGGAACCAATTGATCTACCATGCTTCATGCATGTTGTAGATTTTGTTCTTCATGGACATTAATTTAATATGAGCATTTTGCAGCTTAACTATGAAATTAATTTCAGGACAGCAAATGCTTCTAGCATTTGACTTGAATTATCTTATAACGAGGATCATACTAATGATAATTTACAACATATTTCATAATTGCTTATTCCTCCCCCTTATGTTATAAAAAGTAACATATATTTCCGTTTTTCTTTGGAAAATCCATCTTTGCGCATCGTGCTAGATTATTACACCTCAAAAGTTATTAGATGGAAAATATTTTGTTCTTGACCCTGGAGCAATTGTGAGGAGAAAATTATAATAATTTATTGATCTGATGCATACAAGTGATGTTGTATGCAATATATCTTATTTCAAACCAACACATGAAGTTTTATTCTCGTAAGCAATAATTTAGCTATTTATCGGAGGTATATAATGTCAAACTGGTTTGAATATAAATCAGCATTATCAAGATGAATTGTCATGATTACATTATATGAAAATTTTGCTCTTAACTTAATTATTTTGAGCAAGCAATTTTGTAAATGTCAAACTGCGGGTTGATAATAAGTGCACATGTGACGATCTTATGGATGCATCAATTTAATACATCACATGGTAGATGAATGGGCACATATCCACCTTTGATTTATTCCAAAATTTAGGGGATTCAGTCCCAACATTGGATGGTTTATTCATGTGAACAAGCAACACAAAAGAGTTCTTGAAGAATCTTCCAGTTCTTCATATATACCGAATTTTCAATCTGCACATCATATTTAAATCAGGAAGGCCAAAATGGTCATGTAAATCTGATAAAATTATTTGTACTAGTAAACTTTAAATTTATCATGATATGTGCTATTTATTTTAGTAAATTTCTGATTTACTATTACATGAATTCATTTTTTTTATCAATAAACTTCTAGTTTACCGTAACATGTGAGTTCATCATACTTATATTTGTGTAATACAATTTGGAGAATAAATAGGGTAACATTTCACGTACATATTTCTTACCCACTATGATTTGAAGATATTTAATCCTCCAATCATTTGTAGCTTCAATATGATAGCCTATTTACTTTAGAAAACTTCGTGTTTACTATAACTGGTATTTCGATAATAACAACTTCGTGTATTACAATCTAGAACAAATGATATAATAGTATATAAGAAATTCAGGAGCCTTTAATTTATTTTCAATAATATGATATTATTTGAACACTGTTGGTGTCATAATCCTTGTAGACAAACAATCAGGCTCTTCTGGAGATCTTGACCATTAATTGCACTATCAAATATTTTTTAGACAATGCTGGTGTCATAAAAAAACTTAATTAGACACTACTAGTGTCATGAACTAAATGAATATTTAAAAACAACTGTAAATTCATAAAGAATGAAAAGTAAACATTAAGTTCTAAACTTCTATATTTTAAACATTTACTTCATGGAGGCTAATTAACATCTGAATGTTTTGTATCAAAACGACAATTAAATAGTAATTACATCCTTCAGGGAAAGATACATGAACTGTGAGAGTTCGGATTGGATTAGATTTTTTAAGTTCAGTTTAGGATAAATTGGTTTGGATAATTTAAATTTTCAGTTCGGCTTATAATTTGAATTGATTCTTCATCTCCTTCTTACAAAATGAACAATCAAATGAAATATTTATATCAAATTGCCTTAACATATAATTTTTTGTTGCTATCATAATCATATAAATAAAGTATTCATACAAGCAATAAAACTATTGCCAAGGATGCAACAGAAGCATTGGTCCTATGAATTAACAAGTCCAATTTAGTAAAATTATATCATACATAGAATACATACTGACAATGAAAATAAAAAGGTAATCTAAAAAATAGTCATCATTAAAATTAACAAATTCAAACATATTGAACTTAGTAATTTTTTTAATATAGGGTTGATATGTAAAGAGTAGGGTATATTTAACTTATTAGATTGGACATACATGTAATGCACTAATTTATTAATGGATAGTGGGGTGACCTAATGTCACTATCCAAATTGCGGGTCATGGTGGCACCTACACAAATCCCCCAGGTAGGCGAACCATATCTCATCATTTAGAATTTTCAAATTAAATAAGCAAAAATAAAACAGGAATAAATTTGCAAGTGTTAAATACTTATTATAATTTGAAATATCAAACTGCACTAAAGGATCTAGTCAAGGGTACAAGAACACTAAACACAATCAGAAAAATATAAGTCTGGGATTGCCCGAAGGCTACAATACTGTCTGTCGAATACAAATACAGAAGTAACTAAAAGAGGGTCCTCCAAGGGCTACAGACGATCAAGTAGCTCACTCTGAATGACCAAAGAATGTCACTCTCGTGTATCAACCACTGAGCCTAAAATTGGATCCTGGATCAAACTCTGCACTCAACAAAAAGTGCAGCAAGAGTAGCATCAGTATAATACTAGTATTGGTAGGTATCATAAGCCGACTAAGATTAGATAACGCAATAGCTGCAAATAATTAACAAGTAGCATGTAGAGCAGACACGTAAGATCACATATCAATATCAAGGCCAATATCAGAATTTCGGTATCAATAATAGATATAGTTCACAGACAAAACAATTTAAAATGTAATAATGGAAATATACAATGCAATGCAATGCAATGGCCATCTCTCTCTCTCTCCTCTCTCTCCTATACACACATGCTAAGGGCACTGCCTCAAAGCCATGACCCATGGGGGACCCGTGAAGTTCATGTACCTTCGTTCCGGCAATGACCTCGGCAACGACCACTCTCTCAATCTCAGCAAGAGACCTCGAGCATCGAGCACTCAATCGCTCCCGGCAAAAGACCTCAAGCAACGTACATTTATTCTGCTCCGATAAAAACCTTGAATCACATACTCTCATCTCTCTTTTACGCTTTTCGGAAAAGACCTCGAAAGCTACACTATGTCACTTATCATCATCAGTATCAATCATAGTTCATATCAAGTAACATATGAAATAAGAATGTATGCATAATATCAATGCCCACAATAAATCATAATCGAAATCTCATATGTGTCTCAACATCATAACATATCACAATTTAAGTCATTTTTATTATTCTTCCTTTCTGATGATAAGTGGTATAATCAAGAGAGATGATATGTAAATATAAGCCATGTCATAGCAAATAAGATGATAAGCCCACTTAAACAGCACTCAGAGTATCTCAATCACTCTCCTTACCATCATAATCATATCAGAGTAATAAGTAAAATATGTCATGCATGCTATCAATATCATGTCAATTAATTAATCAATTAATTAATCAACAAGTACAAGTCATATTACTATTCACATTTCAGTAAATCATGGTGTTTGTGCTCTGATAGAGCTAGTGCCTATTATTTTATATTTTCCTCTATTAAAAAAATGAATTGCTATCCCTATCTATATCATTAAATATAAAAAGGGACCATTCCCTCTTGTAATGTGTATTCCCTGTAACTTTTCCATTATGCTCCTTTATATAACATATCTCTTTGAATAAGATATTGTGATATCACTATATTTGCAACTTGGAATTATTTCAGATTTTTTTGACATAAGCTAGTTCGTTTTAGAAATAACCTTTTTCCCCGATACTTACTCGAATGCTTTGGGAATTATGTCAATTCATTCCCCGCGAGTCAAAAACACCATTTTAAAGCTATAAAAAGGGTCATCTAGGAAAAGAAAAAAATAAATTCAAAAGACAAAACGATCAAACGGGTCATTACACCTAAACATAAGGTATAAGAAATTCGATTTTTGGATATCCAAAAATTAGAAATTCCAAATCTGATCCAAAATAAAAAAAAACGAAACTCAATTCAAAATCTGAAAATTTTAAAATATAAGTCCAAAATTTTCGAATTTCGATTTAAATTTTGGATTTATCCAAACTATATACACTCCTAGACTTATTGTGGATATGCTTTGCATTAATGAATTTTTGAGCTAGGCCTTGCTCTTCAATTATTCGACGCAAGTATTTCATATACAAATAGATTTTTGGTTTAACCACTAAATCATCCAAGCATCATACATCTTACCACATCGTCAAAAGTTCGTCAAATCAAATCCACCAAAAGTTCAAAAAATATGTTGAAGAATAAGTTTAGTATGATGCATGGTTTTGACGATTTATATTTACAAATATCTCCTACTTTATTTTTCTTCTGTTTATCTTAATACTTTTCTGTTGGGGGAGGGGTCAGAGAAATCTGTTTCCAACTATATATGAGATGAATCATCATGAAAATGATATTTTCCATGACCATTTTTCATGACCTTTCATTACTCTTCATATGTTATTTTGTGATTTTCTTTCTTTCTTTTTTTCTTTTTTTATTTTTTTATTTTTTATTTTATGTCATAATGAGAGTCTTTTGTGTGTTTGAAAAGTATCGGAGCTGGGAATTGAAGGGAATAACGTGAATGTGTAAAGAATTTATATGATGAGGTAGGAGGATTTTTTTCGTGTGCGTGAATGGTGGTTTCTGGGATATTGGAAGAGTGTATACATGTAGTATATACTCAGTGTATGTTCAATGTATACTCAGTATATTATATATATTCATTTTATACTTGGTGTATACTGTATACATAGAAATATATACTCGATATATATTTTATATGTGCAGTTTATACTCAGTATATATTGCATACATATAGATATAGATGCATACTCGGTGTGCATGTGTTATATACGTATAGTGTATACTCATAATAGGTTTATTTTTCAATGTACTTTCTTAACTTCTGAGATTTTGTTTGACGAACTTTTGCGGATTAGGTAAGCTGTATGAGCTTTTGACCTGAGAACTTACAAGAAAAATAAAAAAGAATATCAAGAGAACACTAATGCATGCAAATTGTGACTCATTTTCTTTGTTCTTTTTTTATTTAGAAGAGAGAGGGGGCTGGTGATTAGGGTTAGGGTACCATGGAAGAATAGAAAAATATGAGAGAAAGAAGTTAAATAAACTCATCAAAAAATGGTGATTGTTCGACGAAATGTCGACTGCCGAGAAAGAGGCAAAGGATTGTTGGGTATTGAGAAAATGTAGGTTTAGAGATTTGAGGAACATAAAATATGTTAAATAGTGTATATTGAATTTCAGTCTAAGTTCACTTATGTATGTCCTAATTTTTTATAAGATTTTCGCAACTTTTGGCCATATATTTGAAGTTATCTAGAAAAGTCGCTTAACTTGCAAATTTGTATTCAGTATGACTTAAATGATAATACTAAAATTGACTATGTGTAGTACAAGGGTCATTTGCACGTTGCTCATTTTCTGTGCTGATCTTTAATTTTTGTCCTTAATTACAAATAACTTTTTTACGAGTATAAATTTATATTTTTGTATCATAATATCTCATAAATTATGTTTCGCGTTTTTAAAGAACTTATGAGAGACATAAGTTCATTTTTAATGGACAAAAATTAAAGACCAACTCATTTGAAGGGAAAAAATTAAAGAACAATCTATTTGAAGCACAAACCGTGCAATTTCTTGGTCGTAGGCCTCATTAGGATTTTCTATGGGCTTTCACGAAATAAGTACGGGCAATTCGCACGAATGCCTTTATTTCGGGGTGATCTTTAATTTTTGTCTTCGCCTAATACTCTGATGTACTGGGTTCGAATCTCTGCTCGGGTAAAAAATAAAAAACATTGCAAGACAGAGGTTTTATAGCATATATAGGCCTATTCGGGCAAAATTATGTCTATCCGGCAGAGGTTTGCCATAAGACCAACTTTTATCCAAAACTAAGCCTTAAGGCAAACCTCTGCCTTATAGGCAAACTTCTGCGTTATAGGCAAACTTCTGCCGATATATGCCTAATAAATAAGCCTAATTTTGCTACAAAATCTCTGCCTTGCGAAATTTTTTTTTAGTTTTAGCCTGACCCAAAATCATAGGTTTTTAGGCGAAGAACAAATAAAAATTTCAAATTTGAGAGGCAAAAATTAAAGACGGTGTGCTTTTGAAGGCCATTCCGCACAAAAGAAAAAAAGAATAAGTACCATAGATCCAACCGTTGCTAGTACATATTCGAGTCTAGCCTAAGACCACATATTTAATTTTAATGTGAAAATCCTTCTTAAAATTGATTTTGCTTGATTGCAGTAAGGGATAACTTTAACTTGATGCTGCTTACATATTCCATCACAAAAGTAGTTCACTTGTCAAATATAACATTTTCAGTGTTTGTACCCATTCAATGCGTCAAACCATGATGAGTCATGAAGTGTTGATTTTTCTTAATATGTAAACTTCATTTCTATAATATTAAAGAATCAATACTTAAACTATAGTAAAAATTAGATGTTTTGATTCTGCTTGTTCAAATTCATACACTTTTCTTGAGACAAAAAGAGTAATAAAAACAACAGTCCACTTGCAGATATGTGTATACTATAATATATATACTCCCTCTATTCCAATTTATGAATATATTTTCCTTTTTAGTCCGTTTCAAAAAGAAATATATTTTTTTATTTGATAATAATTTAATTTTAAAATTCATTTTTTACGCTTAATGAGATGATTTATAACCACACAAATATCTTTGATTTATTTTAGACAACAAGATTCAAAAGTCTTTTTTTATTTTTTAAACTCCGTGTCCAATCAAATATATCACATAAATTGGGACGGGGGATTAATATCCAATAAGAAATGGATTTTTTATTAGATGTTGAATTTGTAGTCCGACACTTCCTCAGACCTCGCGTATAGCGTGAGCTTAGTGCACCGAACTGGCTTTTTTTATGTTAAATTTGTATGTACTAGTACTAAATTGTTGTTTAGTACATGCCATCTGTCAGCACATGATATGTAAGTAATTGGTTTAGGCAGGTATTATGTCCAACTTTAATAACGTTGTTGAGATACTAAAAGGACCAATTATAGGAAACCCACCCAAGGTTTCATAAAGGGATCGGAAAAACCATCAAACAACGCAATACAACTGCTTAAGTAGAATCACGAAAACAAAAATTTCAAGTGCCAAATGCCAATAAATTTAAGAAGTAAAAGGAAATTATAATTTTCAAAGTGTTTTAAGCTATAGGTGTTGACAGCGTAAAAAACAATTTGCGTAATAAATTCATATATAAGGTAATTAATTATATCAGTAATTTAATAAATATTATAATTAACTAACCATAATATTTAATTATATTGATCGTATAAATTTTCCTATACTATTGACATATATAACCTAATTCTATTTTAAAATTTAAATTATAGGAATATAACTTTAAAACAGGAAAGTAGTGGTATATGAAAAAATTGAGACGGGAAGGAGAGAAACCAACCTTATTTTTAAGAGATGAAAGCTATGAAAGAAGTATGGAATTCGCTCCATAAATTAAGAAAGAATTAATTTTAATTTTTCAAATTTCCCCTATTAAATGTTAAGTGACCAAATTTCAATATCTATTTAATTAATAATATTTTAGTCAAATTATCTATTTTTACCTAGGAATTAGTATTTGACAAGAGGGGTTGCTCAGATGGTAAACGTCTTCCATTTTCAACATGAAAGTTGCGAGTTCGAGTCACTAAGAGAGAAATGGGGAAAGCTCCCGGGGGAAGAGGTTAAAAAATATCTAGAAATTAATATTTTCTTAATAAATAATTAAGTGAACATTTTTTTTTAATCGAATTCATAAGGGAGTATTCTCTATCTCTAGTGACTTGCCAAAAAAAAAAGGCATATAAAAATATCTTTTTGGGTCAAAAGTCAAAACATGCTTTCATTTTCTTGACAATAACTCAAACGACTAACACAAAACAAACAGCCAAAAACCGGTTTCGAAAAACCAGTGACCAAAACATGGAAACGGTTTTACTATGGCCAGCCTATTTTGTATTTCTTTTTCGTATGACCCGTGCATAGCAGAACTTAGGGCTAACGGGCTTCCCTTTTTTATTATGAAATTTCAGATATAAATACCCCATTTAATACACTGCCTCATCACACCTCAACAAATTCAACTCAGCATTCAAAAACAACCAAATTCTTTTCTATATACCATAAAAAAGTTCGTACGTATATTTTAGTGATCAGTAAAGGAAATCAAAAAATATGTCAAGCACTGTGGGGCAAGTCATTCGTTGCAAAGGTATCACATTTGACTAATTGATTCCATTTCTTATACATAATGTAAACATTCTTGTTTCTTGCTTTCTTAATCTGGGAAAAATGATGGATGCCAAGATTGATCATATTGCTCTAACTCTTTAAAAATATCGCCGGGTGCACTGAATCTTCTAAAGTGGTACATTTTTAAAAGATTCAACACGTATATGATAACATTTTAGAGTCTTTTTGGAAAATCAACACGGATATGACAACATTTGCTCGAGTATGAGCAACATAGGATTGACCATATGTTTTTTTTTTTTTTGGTGATTTTAAACTAATGGAAACTAATGTCTTATTTATAGCTGCTGTGGCATGGGAGGCAGGGAAGCCATTAGTGATCGAGGAAGTGGAGGTTGCACCTCCACAAAAAATGGAAGTTCGTCTTAAGATCCTCTACACTTCTCTCTGTCACACTGATGTTTACTTCTGGGAAGCAAAGGTAAATAAAAACAAGTTGACAATCTTTAAAAAATTCCTAATTTAAGCAAATTTCACAAGGTGGATCAATTCATTCTAAACCCCTAATAATTTCAGGGCCAAAATCCAGTCTTTCCTCGAATTCTTGGACATGAAGCAGCAGGGTATGTACTATGTTGTTTCAATTGATTTAGAGTTAATGGTAAAAAACACACCTAAACTATCACCTTTTCGCGAGTTTCTCACCTCAATTATTCATTGTTTCCTTTACCTACCTAAATTATCATTCCCTTTGTATTTAAACACTTAGGTAGTCAAATATTTAAAACCAATCGGCAACAAAAAAAATGATATAGTTATGTTTTTGACTATTAACTCATTGATTTATTTAAATTCATCATGTACAGTCTCTAAAGCCAAAAGGGTGCTGAATTCTGTTGTTTTCTTGATTTTTTCTTGTTTTGTGTATATTTAGGATTGTGGAGAGTGTTGGAGAGGGAGTAACTGAACTTGCACCAGGAGACCATGTTCTTCCTGTGTTTACAGGGGAATGTAAAGATTGTGCTCATTGCAAATCAAAAGAAAGCAATATGTGTAGCCTTTTAAGGATTAACACTGATAGGGGAGTGATGATTCATGATGGAAAATCAAGGTTTTCCATCAATGGGAAGCCCATTTACCATTTTGTTGGGACCTCCACTTTTAGTGAGTACACTGTGGTTCATGTTGGATGTGTCGCGAAAATTGACCCTCTTGCTCCTCTTGACAAAGTTTGTGTCCTCAGTTGTGGAATCTCCACAGGTATAGTTGTTAAACGACGGTAAATTATGTTACTAAGTTTCTTTTAAGGGGTTCAATTGTTGATTGATATGCTTATTTTCTAGGCCTTGGTGCAACTTTGAATGTTGCTAAACCAACAAAAGGTTCAAGTGTGGCTATATTTGGACTAGGGGCTGTAGGCCTTGCTGTGAGTTACTCTCCATATTGCAAATAATTTTCAATGATCTATCTTTTTCTGCTTTGTCATTTCCCATATAAATGTTACTTTTAAAGAATTTTATTAATGGTCTGATCCAATTTGGTCAGGCTGCCGAAGGAGCAAGAATTGCTGGTTGTTCAAGGATAATTGGTGTTGATTTAAATGCTAGCAGATTTGAGCAAGGTAATTAAGTTGTATCTACACATGTGCGTCAACAGTCTTGATCCATTATCTTATTTAAATCCTTAATTCCTTATACCTTGTATCGACTCATTCATCCATTTTACATCTTTTCTACAGCTAAGAAATTTGGTGTAACAGAGTTTGTGAATCCAAAGGATTATAGTAAACCAGTTCAAGAGGTACTCATATTTTTTCCCCTAATGAATCATTTAGCAAAAGAGCAACCATTGAGTCAAAGTTGATAGTCTTTTTCTTGGATTCTTGATTAATTGTTTGATCAGGTAATTGCTGAGATGACTGATGGAGGAGTCGACAGGAGTGTGGAATGTACTGGCCACATTGATGCTATGATTTCAGCATTTGAATGTGTCCATGATGTATGTATGCTTTCTATCATCAAATTACCTTAGTTTATGTTCTTATTACTACATTAATTTTACTGAACCTTGTTGTAATTAATGTCAGGGCTGGGGAGTGGCTGTTCTTGTTGGAGTACCCCATAAAGAAGCTGTGTTCAAGACACATCCTATGAACTTGTTGAATGAAAGGACTCTCAAGGGAACTTTCTTTGGGAACTACAAGCCTCGTTCCGATATTCCTTCTGTTGTCGAGAAATACATGAATAAGGAACTTGAATTGGAGAAGTTCATAACGCATACACTCCCATTTGCTCAAATCAACAAGGCTTTTGATTTAATGTTGAAGGGAGAAGGCCTTCGTTGCATCATCACCATGGACAACTAAACGAGCTTCTAGTCGCGTGCTACTCGTTGAGAAATGACCAATAAATTGTAATTGTCTTTCTTATTTTTCTTCTTGTTTGGTAATTGAGTTGTAACATTCCTGTCCAAGTCCATCCATGTCTTTTCTTGTTTTTTGCTAATAGATATGCTTTGTCTTTCGCAATGTCATCTATTTCTCTTCTTGTAAAAATTATCCTCCCTTTGTTTTATCTAGTTTTGTCCCTTGGCATTTCACATACTTTTCAGTCCATTCATTAGTTGGAGTAAAGCTTCCTCGGCCAGAAAGAGAGTTCGTTTTTTTAAAGGGAAAAAAAAAAAGACAGAGAAGCTGAATAGTCTAGCTTTCAGTCTTTCTACAAAGTCATTCTGTTTGGGCCCATAGGTTGAGAGATGAAAGAAGCAAAATGCCTATGAACTTCCCAATATTTGATGATAACAGTAAATTTTCCACATCCAATTTGGAGTACTGTCAGTAGTAGTTAGGCTAGGTCCATGTGTTTATGGCTTGAAAAGTGTATAAAAACGATTCCATTCAGTTCAGGTCCTTAGTTCCAGTCGAATCGCGAGCAAAGCTGGACACTGCTAGCGAAACTTTATTCTGATCATAGAGATCTTAAATCCTTTAGCAAGTAATGTTGAATGTTGTTATTTAGAAGGGGACTTGCCAACTACTTTCCTCTATTAGTAGATAGCTCTATGTTCGATAAATTGCCCACTAAAACTTCATAGTGAAGCTTCCCTGTTGAGGTCTTATACTCCCCTGTTAACTTTGTAAAAGGAGAAGCTCCATGAGGCGGAGTTAGGATTTAAAGTGTGGGTTCGGAATCTTAAGATGAGATCACAACCGACTAAGAAACGCGTACCGATTAAACATTACGGAAACTGCAACTAAAGCTGCCTCCATTAGCCTAGTAAAAAACAAACCAGCAGAATACTGCATTCCAGCTCTTAGCTGAAATGTAACCGGTTAAAATGGTCCAACAGCAGCACCAATTGAGCCAGTTACATCAATAATAGCAGTGACAGTTGCAAGTACTTGTGAATTGTCCTTCAAAGAGCTATGTTGTTCCCATCATCAACGCATAAGGGTCGTTCACAACATGAGATGATATTTATAGTCATGAAGAATGTGTTTGCAGCTTCAATATAAGTATAGGGCTAGGATAGCACAATACATGAAGCTAGCAGCTGTTACAACTCTAGCATTCAACTGATCAGAGATGTAATCTGCTAGGACTCCACCTACTACCGCTCCAACGTCAAATAATGTTGAGAGAAGAAAGTTCGTTGGGAGATTTTTGCTCTATGGTACTTTATAAAGCGGTACGGGAAGTATTTAACTATTACAAGTATTCGAAAGAATAAACAAAGATTTCAATAATTCAACATGGAATAAATTACAATCGTTACATAAGTAAAAACTGAAATTCCAGTTTTGTAGAAGACGGAAAAATGTAAATTGTTTTTTTTGAGTCGAGTGTAGCACTGTCCTTAAGACAATATTGCCCCGTATGTATCCTTTATACGTCCCGGACAATTTGTCTCCCAAGATAAAACAAGAAATGGAACCCTTGAGCAAAGGAAACTCAAGAGCTACCGTGAAGAATATTGAGTAACGAAATGATGCTTGGAAGTTGTAGGAAGAAAACTATTTTGGTTGTGTATTTTCGTGCACCGTTTTGCTTGCCTCTCTTCGTTAACTCTTATTCTCAACAATGGTGTAAGGGGGTGTTTATATAGGAGAGGGATGGACTGTTTTATTGCTGAAAACGCCTCCATAATAGCCAAATAATGGCCATTATGGAGGTAGTAAAGTCACCAACATAAATGGGAGAAAGACCAACGGATTTGGCCATTATAGGAGGAGTAATTCGGCCAAAATAAATGGCTGAATTGAGTGCTTGGCATTTGTTTTTGACCGTCGAAATTCGATGTTACGGAAACTTCGGGGACCAAACTTGTACATCTTGAAACTTCGGGGACCAAACTGTACATCCGAAAGAATTCGGTCCAAACAAGTACATCGAAACTTCGGGATCAAACGTACTTCGGAAAAGTTTTCGGCCCAAAGATAATATCGAAGACCCACGACCCGACCCACGACCCGCGACCCGAGAACCCGGAACCCGAGAACCCGAGAACTCGGAGCCGGAACCGAACCGGGCCGGACCGGACGGGGCGGGCGGCGGCGGCGCGCGTGTGGTCTTTCCTCTAACCGAAGCACATCTAGGTCCTCCCTCCTTTAAACACATGGGATACCCCTTGGGGTCCCAAACCCCAAATCAATTTCGAATCTTATATACACAACAATTCTTTCTTCCTCTACCGATGAGGGAGAATTACACACAATACCACACTTTCCATGCTTCAAACACCTTACTTCGTGAACCAATATCTCTTTCATTTCTCAATGAAATTTGACGATTCTTGGCCCTACGGTTATCTACGTACTTAGTAGATCATGCGTGTGTGAAGAACCGGATTCTCCAACATACGTTACACTAGTGTTTAAGCCGTTAAAGTTGGTCGGTCGCGACTCCCGCCAAAGGCAAATTTCCAACAATCCCTCTTGAAAGAGATTTTGGCGCACTCACATGGTGTCTTTTCATTTCCGACAATATTTCAAATGACCGATGTTGCATAAGGAGAGGTAGCCTCGGCTTTGAACCTTCCATAGTTGAATACCATCGGACTTACTTCTTTGCGCGGTGAACGTGATGTCTTGAACCGTCGGTGTTTAGTGTAAGCCAAGACAACGGTACCAACACAACAAATTCCCTTACTCTCTTCTTCGTAATGTTGTCCGTTTTGGCCATGGACAACGTCTTGGATTCTTAAGTGCGTTCAATTTGAGGCGGCCCGTCCTCGCACTTAAATAGGTGGTCTCCTACAAGGTATCTGCTATACCCCACTTCACAAGTGTTAGGAACCATTAAAAGTTTCCCAAAGACCTAACCTCAACTCGTTGAGGATCATTACGAGTTTTGAAAACTTAACCTTTACCCATCTTACGGATAGCACTTAACGTCTATCGCGGGAACGGCTTTGAATTTGGTGTTTCTTTTCGAAATCACTATCCGAAGTGCTCATGCTTCCACCGAAGCGATCAACCGAACCTTTACAACTTAGTTTTCCCATTGAACCAAATTACGGGATCTCCGGGTTCGTAAGGTTGGGTTTCCACCGTATTGGTCCGTATATTTTGGGTTTTAAGCCCATTCCCCTAGACAAAGGCGAACGCTTGATCTCTGGGTAGTCCCTTAGTTTGTAAACAAAGAAGTGACACCGTGATGATCAACGCCATACGGTCTTATGTCTCCGACGGATCCCGACATATATGTCCGACGCCGTCATCCGTGTCCTTCCCGAAGCCGACCGGCTAACCACGATGTATAACGCTGCGAAGGTACGGGTTTCTCCCAATAAGGGACGTCCTCTAAGGAGCCGTGAAGTTACTTAACTTCTTTCATGCTTTGTATAAAGCGATAAACTCCGATTCCATCATGAATCGGCCGATGCAAGTTTGCTTAGAGGATTTTATAAGAACCACCATATACATTTACTTGTGGCTTTGGTGTTCTTCGGATCGATGTCCATTTGCATCACGGTGTTCTCTCGAACATTGGACATCCGAATACTATAATCCGTAGATAAGCGAATAATTCGGATATCGTCATATCCGACTTAACGCCTTCTATTGATCATGTATTAAGATCATCGGTGAACCTTAGTTCAACTAATATGTTTGTAGGACGATACCGGTCGGTTGTAGTGTGTACAATACATTGAACTACACGTGACCCGTGCATATCGCTCCTTGTCTATGGGTGCACCATGATTCCAATCGAGTTCTATGATTCATATCCATTGGTGGCTTCAACGAGACTGTCAACTATCGACCGATCCGTTAGATGTCTTAGAAATCCAATTCCTAAGATGTCATCTGTGATACCCATATCTTTCATATCGAGACTTTGTTTCAATATGATTTTCACTCTCGAACCGTTGGTTTTCCAACCGTTGGCTTTCTAACTTCGAGCCAATGTTTCGTGATCGATTCATTGTTTCGTTTTATCTCGAGACTTTCGGGACCAAAATGTTAACATTTCGGGGACCAAAATGAAAGTTCGGAAGAAGCCCAACAACGATTCAAGCAAACCAATTACGATCCTCTTCTTCCAACTCTCCGTTGGGAAGGTGTTTTCAACATCCATGCCACGCAGACCGCAATGGCCCTAGATGTTAAGCTACTCACAAGGAGCACATTTTACAACCCAAAGGTTCTTTTCCGGAGGAAGATCAACCATTACACAAGTATGGTTCTATATGATGGAATATATTTCTCTCTTTAGCTTCTTTCCAAAAAGAAAACGCTTTTGGAGATGACAATTATTTGTTAATTGTCCATGGTTCATTCTCAACCATACACGCTAGAAGGATCCGGAACAAGTCTTTGTCCCCTTCTTTGCTCCGTCTCGGTTCAACATCTAGAATCCCGAGTTCTCGGATCTGGAATATTAAGTTCCGGATAGCCGGTAACTTTCGAGTCCCGTAGATACGGAACGTCTAGCTCCGGACAATCGAGCCCTCGCGGGTTCTTGTTAACCTTGAGCAATTACTCCTTTTTCCTTTTTCAAGGAAAGCTATCTTCAAAGAGTTCAGCATTCTTTGACACCAAGAGGCGATCAACACTATTGTTATTTGCAGATCCAGTGGATATGCAATCTACAGTCTTAGGTACAACTTGACATGTTTCAGTATTCCAACTTTTACCAAGCCACCCCACATAATTTGGGCGTACGACTTTGCGCTTGGCTAACACCGTTGGACTTGAAGTGAGTAATGAGCGGTCGTTTAATAAACGATGCTTCACTTTCTCCCCTCTATCACTACGAATTTCTCAATCCGTAGGCTTAGTTGATTTTCAACTTCTGTTTTGTAGCGCTTATCCACTTCAACAACTTCATCTTTGCTTTTCAATAAACAAAGGATACAATACGTTGTACCATTATCAATAAAGGTCATAACGTACTTGTCTCCCCCCTCTATTTTGTATAAACTTCAAATCACCCAAGTAGGTGTGACTAAGTTCTAGAGGAGCGGTGCTTCTTTCGCTATTCCCTTGACGGAATTTGGAAAGGTGATTTTGCCTCTTCGTCTACCTCACATTCATTTTGAGGGTTTATGTCGACAGTAGGCAACAATCTCAACATCGTTAGGTTTTGAATGACTTGCTATTTAACGTATCTTAATCTATGATTTCATAGATGCACGGATTACAATATATCATTCATTTAGCTATAGACATATTGTACCACTCTTAGTTATTACGGACCTGTTGGACTAGTCTCAAATCAGATTTGACCAACAACATCCTTTAACCAAGTTAGGAACATGTATCACCTCTTTTAGAGTGATCTCATTCCTTGAAGTCCTATTGAGGACAACCTCTCCAGCCCCTTTGATTTTAGAGGTGGCGTTGCTTCACATGAACAACCTTTTGCCCGTGGTTAGGGCGTAACCGGATCATATGTGATCTCGATACTCGGGTCCACTCTAGTTGCTTTGGCAGACTGAGTGTCCAATTTCTTTACTGCCTTTATTTAGGCCTTCAGATCATTTAGGACCTGGAAACTCTGGCCCACCTTACTAGGTGTCCATTACTTTTCCTATGAAATGAATTCTCGCACCACTCCGCCGCCGGAGGCTTTATATGACCGAGTGTCCAATATCATCATATCAAAGGAATTTTGGCCCACTCCCGGTCCGCCTCGGAGGCTTTTTATGACCGAGTGTCCAATATCATCCTATGAAGGATCTTCGCCAAATAGTATGACGGCTCTCAACGTCTTTAGCTTTTAGTCTTCTTCCGTTATGATTGGTGCCCGAGATAATTCTTGGCGCATACTTAAGAGTGGTAAGAGTTTTCGCACGCTTAGTGGATCTTTCTCCATTGTATGTGCGACATACTTTACACACTTTTAATTATTACACTTAAAAGAACGGATCTTTTTAAGTCGTTTACCAAATCCAATCTTTAAACGGGAAAGAAGATGAGATTAAACTTCTGATTTGTTAAAGCGTAAGGAATATAAATTATTTTCATATTCCTCCTTACTTTAATCTATTTTTTTTAATCAGACATCATTTAATCTTTATTCTTGACAAGTAAGAAAAATACTTATCATTTAATCCTTATTCTTGACAAGTAAGAAAAATACTTATCCCAATTTCGAATTCTGGCTCACTTCAGTCACTTCATCAGACTGAGTGTCCATTTCCTTCTCACCATTATTCGGATCCTTTGTCTGGGACAGATATAGGCCTTCTGCTACAAGATAGAATAACATCTTAAGTCTTCTCCTCTTGTCCCAGTTGACATCCTCAGGCTCTCGAGAGCGCTTGTTTCCACCGATCTTGGTAGCGGTGACACCATGAACACGTTCATCATCATCACTCTCTTCTACCGTAAAACCATTTCCATATCCAGATTTGGTCACACAACTTTTGACCGACATCTTTCGAACACTAATAGTAATACTATACGAATATTGTCTTAAGATTGTTGGGAGATTTTTGCTCTATGATACTTTATAAAGCAGTACGGGAAGTATTTAACTATTACAAGTATTCGAAAGAATAAACAAAGATTTCAATAATTCAACATGGAATCTGAAATTACAATCGTTACATAAGTAAAAAACCGAAATTCCAGCTTTGTAGAAGACGGAAAAATGTAAATTATTTTTGCTTTGAGTCGAGTGTAGCACTCTATCCTTAAGACAATATTGCCCCGTATGTATCCTTTATACGTCCCGGACAATTTGTCTCCCAAGATAAAACAAGAATGGAACCCTTGAGCAAAGGAAACTCAAGAGCTACCGTGAAGAAGAATATTGAGTAACGAAATGATGCTTGGAAGTTGTAGGAAGAAAACTATTTTGGTTGTGTATTTTCGTGCACTTTTTTTGCCCTCTCTTCGTTAACTCTTATTCTCAACAATGGTGTAAGGGGGTGTTTATATAGGAGAGGGATGGACTGCTTTATCGCTGAAAACGCCTCCATAATAGCCAAATAATGGCCATTATGGAGGTAGTAAAGTCACCAACATAAATGGGAGAAAGACCAACGGATTTGGCCATTATAGGAGGAGTAATTCACCAAAATAAATGGTGAATTGAGTGCTTGGCATTTCTGTTTTTGACCGTCGAAATTCGATGTTCGGAAACTTCGAGACCAAACCGTACATCTTGAAACTTCGGGGACCAAACCGTACATCCGAAAGAATTCTCGGTCCAAACAAGACATCCGAAACTTCTGGTATCAAACTGTACTTCTGGCAAAGTTTTCTGGCCCAAAAAGATAATATCAGAAGACCCACAGCCCACGACCCACGACCCGAGAACCCGAGAACCCGAGAACTCGGAATCGGAACCGGAACCGGACCGGACCGGACGGGCGGGCGGCGGCGGCGCGCGTGTGGTCTTTCCTCTAACCGAAGCACATCTAGGTCCTCCCTCCTTTAAACACATGGGATACCCCTTGGGGTCCCAAACCCCAAATCAATTTCGAATCTTATATACACAACAATTCTTTCTTCCTCTACCGATGAGGGAGAATTACACACAATACCACACTTTCCATGCTTCAAACACCTTACTTCGTGAACCAATATCTCTTTCATTTCTCAATGAAATTTGACGATTCTTGGCCCTACGGTTATCTACGTACTTAGTAGATCATGCATGTGTGAAGAACCGGATTCTCCAACATACGTTACACTAGTGTTTAAGCCGTTAAAGTTGGTCGGTCGCGACTCCCGCCAAAGGCAAATTTCCAACAATCCCCTCTTGAAAGAGATTTTGGCGCACTCACATGGTGTCTTTTCATTTCCAAAGCAATATTTCACGGACCGATGTTGCATAAGGAGAGGTAGCCTCGACTTTGAACCTTCCATAGTTGAATACCATCGGACTTACTTACTTGCGCGGTGAACGTGATGTCTTGAACCGTCGGTGTTTAGTGTAAGCCAAGACAACGGTACCAACACAACAAATTCCCTTACTCTCTTCTTCGTAATGTTGTCCGTTTTGGCCATGGACAACGTCTTGGATTCTTAAGTGCGTTCAATTTGAGGCGGCCCGTCCTCGCACTTAAATAGGTGGTCTCCTACAAGGTATCCTCCGCTATACCCCACTTCACAAGTATTAGGAACCATTAAAAGTTTCCCAAAGACCTAACCTCAACTGTTGAGGATCATTACGGTTTTGAAAACTTAACCTTTACCCATACCGCGAGATAGCACTTAACGTCTATCGCGGAACGGCTTTGAATTTGGTGTTTCTTTTCGTAAATCACTATCCGAAGTGCTCATGCTTCCACCGAAGCGATCAACCGAACCTTTACAACTTAGTTTTCCCATTGAACCAAATTACGGGATCTCCGGTTCGTAAGGTTGGGTTTCCACCGTATTGGTCCGTATATTTTGGGTTTTAAGCCCATTCCCTAGACAGCGAACGCTTGATCTCTCGGGTAGTCCCTTAGTTTGTAAACAAAGAAGTGACACCCGTGATGATCAACTGCCATACGGTCTTATGTCTCCGACGGATCCGACATATATGTCCGTACGCCGTCATCCGTGTCCTTCCCGAAGCCGACCGGCTAGCCACGATGTATAACTGCCGAAGGTACGGGTTTCTCCCAATAAGGGACGTCCTCTAAGGAGCCGTGAAGTTACTTAACTTCTTTCATGCTTTGTATAAAGCGATAAACTCGATTCCATCATGAATCGGCCGATGCAAGTTTGCTTAGAGGATTTTATAAGAACCACCATATACATTTACTTGTGGCTTTGGTGTTCTTCAGATCGATGTCCGGTTTGCATCACGGTGTTCTCTCGGAACCGCCGGACATCCGAGAATACTATAATCCGTAGATAAGCGAATAATTCAGATATCGTCATATCCGACTTAACGCCTTCTATTGATCATGTATTAAGATCATCAGTGAACCTTAGTTCAACTAATATGTTTGTAGGACGATACCAGAGGAAAGATAATATCAGAAGGCCCACAGCCCACAGCCCGAGAGCCCGGAACCGGAACCGGACGGGACGGGCGGGCGGCGGCGGCGCGCGTGTGGTCTTTCCTCTAACCGAAGCACATCTAGGTCCTCCCTCCTTTAAACACATGGGATACCCCTTGGGGTCCCAAACCCCAAACCAATTTCGAATCTTATATACACAACAATTCTTTCTTCCTCTACCGACGAGGGAGAATTACACACAATACCACACTTTCCATGCTTCAAACACCTTACTTCGTGAACCAATATGTCTTTCATTTCTCAATGAAATTTGACGATTCTTGGCCCTACGGTTATCTACGTACTTAGTAGATCATGCATGTGTGAAGAACCGGATTCTCCAACATACGTTACACTAGTGTTTAAGCCGTTAAAGTTGGTCGGTCGCAACTCCCGCCAAAGTCAAATTTCCAACAAGTTCAAGCGTCATCTGATGACCCTTTGCCATCAATAAACTTATTCTTCACTAATTCATCAATGACATCTGATGGCGCGTATTCAGGATGGCTCGTAAGATGTTGAATCCTGCATTTGTGCTTGCTATTGTACTTGGTAATATAAAAACTATCACCTTTAGCATACTTCATAGAGTGCAACATTCCGTTATAATTTTGAACTGCACATGCCGCCACATACAATGATTTTGTATTTTTCTTTTCTAAGAAACTAAAAGGCTTCTTCACGGAAGTTAGCTTAATTGCCAAAACTAACCCTCTCTTGTTCTTGAATGAATTTCCATGAAAAAAGCATGTTTCATCATAATAAATGTGACTGTCTTGTGTTCCAGGAAATTGCCCGACAAGATTGTTCAAAACGACACCAAGATACTCTGCAGTTTTGGTTATCATTTTCTGGACTACCCATATTCATTGGATATTTTCCAATATCATCCAACCCATGAGTATTATAAGCATCCCATCCATGGTTTTGCATTTTTTCCTTATCAATTGATGGTTGAGGTGGTGGTGAAAAGCGCGCCCGGAGGAGCTCGCGTAACCAGATGCTCAGAGGATCTGGGGTCTCTACAACTGGCTTCCACTTTTACCAACCCGTGTCACATCTGTCAGTTTCGATTAGAGCACCGCGGCATACACGAAGATTGAAGCCGCAGAGAGGTCACATCACCCGTACTTTAGGGTTTGAAAAGTCCAATTTTGGCTTATATAAATATAGCTTAGGATAAAAGAAAGACATCTTGCTCACATTTTGTAATTATAGCTCTTTTCTCTCTAAGCAATATACAGAAGAATATCCATTATCTTGTGGTCACTTTCTTGAATATCTTACGTTGCTTTGTCAACCATATTCATTGTTTATCCGCTAAACCGGACTCGTAAAGGAGTTTTTCGGATCGGATACAACCCACTTGTCTTCAAACCCTGATAAAATAAATCTCTAATTGATTTTTGATTGAATCCATTTTCACACGAAAACAACTAGCAACATCAAGAAGCTATAAACACACATTATGATCAGTCGTTATGAGAAAAAGAGCTAGGGATGGCATCGGGGCGGGACGGGATGAGGCGGGTGGGTCATTTTTTTTGAAAATCTAATGCTGGGCGGCTTACGGGTTCCCTTTTCAATTTTATAAAGAAATTTGTGGCTTCCTCTCCAGTTTTTTTAAATTCATTATACACAGCAATCCTATAATGCATTCTATAGAAATTATGATTATCCCATTTTATCTAGTGCAGTCTACCGTTAGATTTCACTGTGTATCTTTCTTCTTTTTTTATGTGATTCTAAAAAGACAACATTGTAGTAATTTATTGGGAGTATTTTTTTTAGCAACTGCAAAAATAAAAATAATTTTTTTTTAGCAAAAATAACAAAAATGAAAAAGAAAAAATATTTGCGGGGTGGGACGGGTCTTGGCGGGGAGGTTTGAAAATAGCAAATTATGCTATGCGGTGCGGGGCGAGCGGTTTGAAGTGTTCGCGGTTTCATGCGGGTTTGCCCTGCAACCGCCCCGCCCCGTTTGTCATTCCTAAAAGGAGCTACATTCATGTATTAGGCATAACATTTAATCATATAATTAAAGGACATATTGCCCGGCTCGTATGTTAAACTGTCCACTTTCAGTGACTCTCTCAACCAACTCGTTATAGATAGCATTCCTACTCATGACAATACGTTGTCATCTTTTCTTAGAACTGCCAAGTCCAACATTTTATAATATCTACTCATTCACCCATATAATCACCATCTACTATTATACAATCTACTACTAAAAAGGCTCAAAATTGACCAACAAATCAATCAAAAATGGGTTGTCGAAAAGGAGCTCGTCGGTCCGAAAAATCGACCGAGTTGGTCACTGATCAGTCGCTTTTTTAAATATAAAATTTATCGATATTTCTGACACACGACTTAAAAAGGGACCGGAAAACTTTCCAAATTTGGTGAGATTTCTATCAAGTATAGCATCCTGCTTTTTTCAGTAGAATATCACAAGTACAGTAGCTGTCCAAAATAGCCTTAAGCATCAACTTTTTAGCCAAGAAATACAACAGCATCTCAACCAACAAACATGGCTGCTCGAGTGTAGTATTTTCTCATCAATGTGAAATCATAAGTTGGCCCAAAGTGTAACAGAGATGGGCTCAAATTGCAGCAGAATGTAACAACTCAATAAGAATAATATCAGAATAGAGCAACTATTTAGCAGCCCCTTAAAAAATGCAGTAGTGACCAAAACAACAACAACAAACCAAGCAGTAGCCATTCTCAAACTCAGCCAAATGCATCAGTTACTCAGGGTGTAATGGTAACTCAAGGTGTCATAAGGGTGACTTAAGCCATCAGCTGTTTGCCTTAAAATTCAGCAGAATGCAAGATACAACAACTACAGGCACCCATCACTTTGCACCAAATTAAAATCCAGCAAATCAACAATGTCACAGCAGCAAATAGCTGCAATAAGCAGCCATAGCAAGCAACAATATAAAACAGCAATTTGCTCTCAAAGGCAGTAATTGGGTAGCAACAACCATTTACCCCAACAGATCTCCAGAGAGTGGCATATTTGGCCTCAAGAAAACAACATCTTCCAGCCTTTAAGTGCAACACATTTTGGCTAAAAAAAATGCAGCATCTGGCTGCTCAGCAATAGATAGCAGCCAAACAACAGTAACAAGAGCAGCAAACTTACCTCAAAGTGCAGCAATGGTTAAGCTCAAAATGTGGTAGTAACTTAGCTCAATATACAGTGACTCTTGGCCATAAATACAGCAGCAAATGGTCATGATGCAGCAACAACATCAGTGTAACAACCCAGGTAGCAACTCAAGGAGGTTTGAAGACTCCCCGGGTCATGCAAAGAAGGAGAGGTGAAGAATGAGTATCAAAAAATACATGGAGTTCTAACAAAATGATATTTCTCAAGATGTCTATTGTTTTAAATATCACAACTAGGTTCCAGTCTTACAAATAGGTCAATATTGACAAAGAGTCCAATTACCAAACTTTGAATCTACTAAATTAGTTTGCAATACAACCAGAATTTCCAGAAAACCACAAACCAAGGAACATATTAACACCAAACATAGCAATCTGGAAACTTATTTGTTTGAAGGGACATTTAGTGATTACTTGTCATAACGTCCAGAAAACAAGATTATCAACTCAATATGGCATGACTCAAGGGGGATTTCAAATTTGACCATAAACACCATATTAAACACCAAATTTGAAAGATAAGACAGCAAAGGGGGTTACCACCATCCATATTCCGATGCCGCATCAAGATCAAAAGGTTTCTAGAACCTCAGGCATGGCAAGCTATCGGGGAGGCTAAACCAAACCCAAAACTTGTCTTGGCTTTCAGCTGACAGACAACACAATCAACAAAGAAATGAACAAATAGAGAACATCTTCCAACTAAAAGACGTGATAAGGACTGGATAGGAAGCACAATACTCAGAGAACTCATTCTACAGATTCAAACATTTCAAGCAAACTATTTTTAGAAGGTGAAACATGTTGAGACTCTAAGAAATTGGTCAAGCTTAATCAAGACATGGAAGAACTGGAGACACACATTTTCTCAAATTCTACAAAAGGGAATCCAGTTACAAAACAAGGACATATACACACACATCAGCTTGACCAATGCTTGGGAGGACACAACACACAAGAGATAATTTTTTACAGAAAATCTAATGATAGATTCTTATCATTTATATATTTCAATCAAAGCAGCCCCTTTTAACTAAACATTTCACCTAAGAGTACAGTTACGTAGTCAGTCATTTGGGGTAGCTTCTAGCAAATAAAAACACTAATCCAAGCTCATTATGCTTTCTAGGGAAAATTTAAGTTAAAGTTGGAACAAAAGTTAACTTAAAGACTAGATGACCACAACAAGAATATAATACTAGTAACAGTCAACTTAAATGACAAAGCTAAAACTTGCTTTTAGGACTAAATCGATTTGACAGAATGTTTAAAGGGTACTCTTCACAACTCAAACATAGGTGAAGCAATGCAAGTTCATCAATACTAAATGAAAGTGTTCTAGAAATATTGATCCTACTTCCATTCAATTTTAAGAGGACAAAAGTAAACCTAACAGCTCGAAATAGGATGAACAACCAGAACACAATCTTCTGAAACCATTCATATCCCTAGAGAAGCTTTCATATCAATCAAACTAACATTTGTTTTTGAAAGATGAACACAGTCCTGCCTTTGCACAACTACAATGACTAATTCCTTCAAGAACTTCAAAATGATATCATTCATTATGGACAGATTCAAGGTAATTTAACATGCTTCCAAACAAATCTTCTTTTAACTTAATACCCTACTAGATAAGCTTGTCAAAGGGCAGAATTACATGCTGAACAGAAAACAACAGATACAGACTTATTCTCAAAACTCAATAAGAGCACAGGGATTGAGTACTTCAACCTTTAAACAAACCAGATTGAAACTGATGCATACTAACAGTTAATCAAAACAGCATTAATGTTAACTCAATCACATCCTATTTTGTGGACTAATCCATACATTGATGCTAATCTGAACTAATTATAAAAAGGGATGAAACTGAGTCATATTAATAACTAATCAGGACAGGATCGCAAAATGAAAAGAAAGAGGGGAAGAAGGTTACCCTTTCACCCAAAAATTAAACTGTGAGCCTGAACTTCCTCGAAACATGTTGATGAACACCTTTTGAATCCATTATGGTTGAGATAAATTGACTATTCAATTAACTAATTAAGCTTCTTAATTTCACAAAGTAAAATATTTAATTATAGTAATTAAGCCGTAAATGACTTAAAACTTTCAATTAAAATTACATACTTAATTAAAGCATGTTGTCTTTCATGATTAATATTTAAAATTATACATAAAATATAGATAATATATATTATGGTATCTTTCCAAATAAAAATGACAAAATAATGCCGAAATTAGTTTAGATTTTTTATTTTTAAATAATTATTTTACTTTGTATGTGATTCAAGAAGCCCTATTAGTTAATTTGAATTGTTGGAGGGCAAATGTGTCAACAAACTGCACCATCGTTTGATAAGATGGGGAAGATAAAATAGATAGGTAAACATGCCTATGTATCCTGTGCAACTTATAAATCATGTTCTGTTGTTATTTCTGAGTCTTGTAATGACTAGAAACCTTCTTAGCTATTAATATGTTTTAGCTTGAATAATGTCTTAGGCTTGGTCTTGTTGTCTACTGTTAGTATTGTGTTCTTAATCCATCAGGTTAGTGTTGCCATGACTGTTTGTCTTGAGCAGTAATGACTTTATTAACTGCATGAGTCTGAATATGTAAACAAGAAGTTGTAACTGGATAAGCTGAGCCTAAATATGAGATATAAGATATAAATGCCAGAAGCATTTGCTAACCTAATAATTTCATATTTCAGCTGCAAAATGTCTCTAACTGTCTCAGAGGGACAAGGTCTACAACATGCATGAAGCATGGTAGATCAAACGATTTCAAATGTAATAATTCTTGAAAAATGAGATGAGCAAATGATCAAAATGATCATAATAAGGAGGCAACGCGTTCTTGAAGAGCATACGACATAACACTTCGTAAAACCCCATAGGAGGTTCAGGTACCTGAAAAATAATAAAGTGATAAGATCTCAGTAAGTTATGTCGAATTGCGAACCGATACGAAATGATATCTCGTCGATGATATATTTGATACAATATGGCGCGCAATATTGTATAGGAGGATCTGAATTCTACGTCTCTCAAAACATGTTGACGTAGAAATAACTACAAAGTGAAATGATGCATCTTGATAAGCATAAAGCTTATTAGACCTGCAGTCCAAACATCAAAAGATGTCATGCCATGGGTGTTATCACAACCTATATGGCTAACCTGACAAACTTTATATGAAATTTTCTGAAGGATTCAAAATGCCTGAAGCATATACAAGTTTTTTGAAAACTTGTTTATAGTCCTCAAATGGATTAAATAAATTAAGGCTGATGTAATGGAATCGCCTTAATAAATATTCACTGACGAAGGGTACAAAAATGGTTATGTTTACCCTTATATCATTATGATAATCAGAATCTTTCATATTGTTGTGCAAGTTGTTGACTTGAATATTATTGGAGCTCTTGAAGTGTTTTCAAAAGCAATAGATTATCTACTAGAATAAGTTGAAATGATAAAATTAGATTGGTTCTAGAGTATCATTTACTTGTTCAATTGATGCACATATTTATCTTGTTATAACTATAAACGTGATTAATTTATCTCCTACGTAAAGATATTGAGATAAGATCAATTGCATATTGCAAATGAAAGCTCTGACATGAATTATGTGATGATTTAATCATGAGGAGTAAAATACGCGTTGTACTCTTTTTTTCTTAATCAAGATTTTGTCCCATTTGGATTTTCCTAGTAAGATTTTTAATGTGGCAGCTAATAATGCGTATTACCATATATGTGTACTTTTTTTCACTGAATTTTTCCTAATTAGGTTTTAACGAGACATATCGTCTATTAATGAACATCCAAAGGAACTGTTATAAATACATTGTATTATGAATGTCCATTTAAATACCCCGCAATTTCCTGAATAAGCTTGAATTGGATAAACTTGCAACTGGATAAGCTTTCAATCAAGCAAGCAACTCGCAAGTAGCTCATGCAGGCATCTCTTTGAAAAGCCTTGCATCAATTTCCTTAGGCTTGCAATCAAACAAACAATTTGTGAGTAGCTCAAACAGACAGTTTGCCATCAACTTTTTTTCTTCTATAAATAGGAAGTTAATTCAGTTCATTGGTACATTAGTGTTGAAGAGCAAGAAATTTTTCTCTTTCCCCCAACTTCTTTAACCATATCCTTTTTGTTTTGTACTTATTTTATTTCATAACAAGAAGTATATTTTTGGTGATAGATAATAAAAACGAGGCAAGGTGGGGGAAAAGCCTAAGGTCAAAGAAATAAATTAAGAGAGAGCTGGGAAATATGTGCCTAAAAATAAAATAAACAAGATTGTGACAAAAAGGGAAAGTTAAAGAAGATTATTTACATTGTACTTCTACTACTTTGTTACTTACAGCGTAATGACGTCAGTGATCACACACCCAATTTAGTAAAATAGGTGTGCCATTAAACAAAAGGGTAAAAATGGAATTTCAAAAGCAGTCTCGAGATCACTAAATGTAATGTGTGGGTATTATTATCATTACAAATGATTATCCCGAAGATGCTAACAGCACTTGTGGTAGCATGAAAATATATATGCTCCTCCCTTCATGTATTGACAGTTGGAAATATCCCACATTAATTTCTGTGAATTCCATGTGACGTTACCATTCCCCTTTTCTTGAGCCGTTGTTTTCGAGTAGTTTAATTGCTAATCACACATTGGATGACACGTGGTCAACAAATTTGGCGCGCATGGTTGCTTTTTCGCCTTCTCTTTTCATTTTATTGACAAAAATATCCTCTTGAAATTTTCGATTTTAGACTAGGTGTATTGTTTAAAGAAGCAGAACTTATTGTTGTATGACTAGGAGGTAATCGGCTTGAGCTATGAAACAAAATTCTTGTAAAAATGTAGGGTAAGATCAGGGGCGGAGCTAGTAATAACCCAGGGGTTCATCCGAATCCCCCCTAAGTAAAAGTTCGGGCCGTCGCTGGGTAAGACCATGCACAGTTGACTGTTGTGATCCGATCCTTTTCCGAACTTCACATATAGCGAGAGCTATTATACTGGGTTGTCCGTTTTTAAGGCAATGTGTTTTTAGAGGTACAATAATACTCCCTCTTGGCATTTTAATTATCGTTTTAGTTCAATACATCTCGTCTCAAACTAACTATTGCTTTAGTAATTTGAAATTAAAACAATTAATTATCTTTAATTATTATAATCTTAACATTAAAAGAGTATACATAATATTTAAGAGCAAATATAATCTAATTTTATTTAATTAAAATAGTTTAGTAAATTATATCTTATATTTATTATTTTCTTAATGTATGTGGAAAAATATTAAAACGATAATTAAATTGGGAAGGACGGAGTACATGAACTCCCTGTTTCCTTACAAATAAATAAAACACAATTAAAATTTGTGAGGACACTATGATCCACTTATTATGATCTGAAAAGAAATTATTACACTTTTCATTGCATTAAGTAATATATTCACTCCACTTTAGATTTATTCAATTACCCGTTTACACTAAATTACATCAAGGTGACGCATAGTTGGAGGAATGGTGAAAAGTTTCCTTTACTATATTTGTAAACTTTTTTCGAAAATGTCTGGAATATTGAAAAAGGTTTACTTCAATCATTTATTTAAACACTATTTTTTTGTCGAGACTAATCGCTCGTGTAATGAAGCTCGAGATGATCTTTTTATTAACTAGAAGTAAGAATAAATTATTTAGTTCGAGATGATCTATACCTAGATTGCTATCTTAAAAAAAACTTAATTAAAGCTTACACAAGTGAAAAAATAAAATATGGATTCAATGGATATACAAAACAAGCTTAATGGATGATCCAAAAGGTATTCAAGGCTAAAGACACTTAGAAGTGGTAGAGTATGCGACTATGCTCCGAGTAATCCATACCATGAAACCGTTTATATATACAAGGAAAATGTATCATAAAGTATTTGGTGTACTCCAAAAGTTACACTGTAGAAGAGTAATTTAAAACAACTGAGCTGCCCTAAATGAATTTTAATTTTGAGGATAGTTGCACGGGAAAGACTATACACGAAAAAAAAGGACGGTTAACAAAAAAAAAAGTACCAATCAAGAATGGTCTATATGTTCCGGCTAGAGACCACCTCTCTTTTATTAATCTATGTTCTATAATAACTCAATGTTGGGAGTTTTTGCTTGATGGTACTTTATACAGCAGTACGGGAAGTATTTAACTATTACAAGTATTCGAAAGGATAAACAAAGATTTCAATAATTCAACATGGAATCGAAATTACAATCGTTACACAAGTAAAAACTTAAATTCCGAGTTTTGTAGAAGACGGAAAAATGTAAATTGTTTTTGCTTTGAGTCGAGTGTAGCACTCTGTCCTTAAGACAATATTGCCCGTATGTATCCTTTATACGTCCTGGACAATTTGTCTCCCAAGATAAAACGACAATGGAACCCTTGAGCAAAGGAAACTCAAGAGCTACCGTGAAGAATATTGAATAACGAAATGATGCTTGGAAGTTGTAGGAAGAAGATTTTTTTTCGTTGTGTATTTTCGTGCATATCAAGTGTGCTCAACAATGGTGTAAGGGGGTGTTTATATATGTGAGGAATGGGCTGAAAAAGCTGCCTCCATAATAGCCAAATAATAGCCATTATGGAGGTAGTAAAGCCACCAACATAAATGGTGAAAGACCAACGGATTTGACCATTATAGGAGGAGTAATACTGACCAAAATAAATGGGCCGAATTGAGTTCTTGGCAAATCGCTTTGAAAGAATTCGATTTTCGGCCCAAAAAGATAATATCGAGAAGACCCACGGCCGGGGGCCGGGGGCACGGAGCCGGACCGGACGGGCGGGCGGGCGGCGGCGGCGCGCGTGTGGTCTTTCCTCGAACCGAAGCACATCTAGGTCCTCCCTCCTTTAAACACATGGGATACCCCTTGGGGTCCCAAACCCCAAACCAATTTCGAATCTTATATACACAACACTTCTTTCTTCCTCTACCGATGAGGGAGAATTACACACAATACCACACTTTCCATGCTTCAAACACATTACTTCGTGAACCAATATATCTTTCATTTCTCAATGAAATTTGACGATTCTTGGCCCTACGGTTATCTACGTACTTAGTAGATCATGCATGTGTGAAGAACCGGATTCTCCAACATACGTTACACTAGTGTTTAAGCCGTTAAAGTTGGTCGGTCGCAACTCCCGCCAAAGGCAAATTTCCAACACTCAACCCTTAATTTTGTTTAAATGTAATTAGAATTGTGTTTTGAAGTTTTGAATATGTTTATATACCTATTTGGGACTTGTCGGGATGATATATCACGGTAAAAACTTGAGGGTTCGGGGGGTGTTCTCTCATATGTTGAACCATGTTAAAACTGCAGATTTTCTGTTGTGCATGGTGCATCACATCATGAGACCAGACACCGCGACCTCAAAAGAGAAATTAATGATTGAGTGGCCACGGAGGAATTGTTATTCGTGATTGTGATACATTGACTAGAAATGCAGGACTCAATTGGAAGACTTTAAGCTAACACAAGCAAAAATAAATTTAGGATTTCTAGAACATGGTGCGCCACTAAAAAAAGAAGAAGAAAATGTATTAAGTGGGAATTGATCCCTAGTTCTCTAGGTACATAACTAAACATTCAAATCAAGTGCACCATTTAGTATTCTTTTAGAATGAGTGCTAGCAAGTAATATTATACCAATTTTAAAAAATGTATACATAAAATATCTAGCTTTACTGGAGAGTTCATGGGTTCACGTGCCCCAAAAATTGTATATAAATTCGACCCTGAACGCGACCTCCATGATAAACATTCCTGAGGGAAAGTCCGCCCAATCATGATAGAACAAAGAAGCAACCCGGTGTATTGCAACCTAATAGAAATTTTGGAGTTGACTCCCGGCATGTTCAATAGTGATCTTTTGGCCACTGAAAGGGCACCTAACGGTAAACCACAGGACCACGATTGCGACCGCAAGGAGCTGGAAGCAAATAGTTGACCCCGAGTCAAACACTCGTCGTTATCACAATATGAAGTTCGCAACCACAATAGTTAGCGTGGACTATGTTTCATGATTGTGATTGGATGTTCCTCGATCGCGAAGAAGGGAATAATTTGGTATATAATATACAATGAAGAATTAACGAGGATGTTTGCCATTTTTTGAAAGTGGGAGCTCATAGGGGTGATCCAATGTATGGTTTTCGACTTGAATCATTGATGTATTGTTCTCTAACATCCTATAGTGATTATCCTCGATTATGATGTAATCTTATCTATGAAATCATGAGATTAGATTGTAGTTTGCTAATATTTGACCTAACTTTTTAATATGGCAATTTAAGAATTTGATCATAAAATTGGATTCCAATTGAAAAATTAATAGTAGAATTGAATTCACAAGCTTATGCGCAACCCGTTCATGTAATTTATTTTGAAATTTGACTATTGACCGAGGATTGATTTTTATGGGTTAACTTTGACTCTAACATTTAATTTTTTCCAAATTGAGAAAATTGACCACGTAATTTATCCAAAAAATGGATCACTTAATACTTTGAAAAGAAAATCATGAATAGAACTTTTAAAACATTCCAATTTCACTGGTCAATTGATTTTGTAAATTTATTTTTATTTTTATAGTATATAAGAAATTTGAAAACCACACATGGTATCTTTGCAACTGTCATTTTTTCTAACGAAAAAGGTCTAAATATGCGCATGTACTAGGTAAAATTGAGTATATTGCCTCTCTGTTAGTACTTTAGTTCACCTATGCCCTTATCGTTAAATATTTGGTCCAAATATATCTTTATTTTAAACGATTGCCCACTTAACTTTAAAATGACATTAATTAGTCAAGTTGCACCCGATCTCCGATCTCGACATGCATCATAATCCGAAGAGACGTTCACTTACCCAATTCTATATGAAGGGCATATTTGATCCCGAATGCATACTTTGAGGGTATGTTTGACCTTTTAAAATTCTTAAGTTTTTATGTTATTTGTTATTAATGAGTTGTCTTGTTGGTGCATCTCAATATAATGGAAGTTTGTAATGATAAAATTTCCCTCCAGCTGATTGTTTCCTTTTTGTAAGCTTTAAATACGATCGAATAGAAGTAAAACTGTAAAAAAAATCTAAATCAAATATTTATTGGAAGAGAAACCCAAATCGTGGCCAGCCAAGAACACTGTTTTTTTTCCATCTAAAAATCGGCCTTCTAGAATGAATAGCCGAATTCCTTCATTTTTCCTCATTCCTCAACTCTTAGGTTCGTTTGGTACGAGGGATAATAAATAATTAATTTCGAAACTAAATTTATATGTTTATATCATGTTTGGTTGAAATAAAATCATAGTATAACTAATCACATAATTAGTTATCCCGAAATTAGAGTGTTATTTTACCATATGAGAGTGAAATAACTAATCCCAAGATAACTTATCTCAGAATTAATTATCTTGATATAACTTGTTTTCACCCAACTACCCTTAGATTTAAGTTATGATCTATTTCTCTCAAGTCAACTCATTTTCTTTTGATCTTCATATAACTTTTCTTTGTGATTTTTTGTGGATCAAATAACCTCCATATCGAGCCCCGTAAGTCTAGGTCTTTTAGATTATGAAAAGTATTATTTAATAAATTTCATAATTGGGATAAGTAGGAGAATATTTTAAAATAAGAAAAAATTTAAACCAAGTATTTAACCGTAAGAACATATGTGAACTAAAATATTAACGGAGGACAAATATAATTTGGTATAGTACGGGCATATTTAAACCTTTTCCCTTTTTCAAAAAATCAAGTTCTAAAAGACTATATTAGCCCCATCTTTGCTTTGCTTTGCTATTGGAGAGTAATCCGTAAATATAGTCGATATCGAGTGTCAATTATGAAACAGCACAGGGCGGTGGTGATGTTGTGTGTAAGTGTAACATTCCCATTGAAGTATCCATTCACATGCATATGTGTAAGTTTAAAACTCCCCTCCGGCCCTAGAATATATAGAAAAGAAAAAGAGAAGAGAGGATTTGACTTGGTTTTGATTGAGAGAAAAGAGAAGAATTGGTAAAGAAATCAATATTATGTTGAAGAAAATACAATCCGATTGAATGCAATTTTGACGTCCGTGAACACACACACCCCTCTTTTCTCTCTCTCTCTCAGCTAAGAAGAAGTTTGAATCTATCTACTACTGAAAAGCAGAAACCAAAACCATTATACGTATTCTCTTACATACATACATACATACATACATACATACATACATGCTCATATACATAAGGTCACATTAAAATATTTGTGTCTCTCTATGCTTGTTAGTTCCGTTTAATTAATACGAGCTGCGGTTAGTCGGTGTTGAAATTGTTATTCTCGTAAGTCTTTTTTTATTTTTTAATAATTTTTTGGACCAGTTATTGCTCATTTTAGCTTTGGGTGGACTTATTTTATAATTTATTGAGTGATTTAGGGCTTGATCAAGTGGCCATAAGGTTAGATAAGTTATTCAGTTGTGTTTCTATTTTGTTTAGTGTTCAATTAATTACAACAGCTTATATATTTATTATTATTTTTTTGGAAATTTCAATTTTTTAGTTTTGGAGTATATATTCTGTAGTGTTGCTTTTGTGTACTAAAGTGATAAGAATGAAGTTCGATTTTCTGTCTTTAAACTGTTGAGATTTGGGGGTTTTGTGTGCACACAACATTATGATTTGATGATTTAAACTAAGGTTGGGTGTATGGTCAATAAAAAATGATAACAAAATTGAATAACTGTTGCAGTGGATGATGCGAAAAAGCGAGGAAAAGACGGTTATTTCAGCGGAAAGAAGTATGGTTTAGTTGTTTCAGAGTAGAGATTGAATCTTTTGGGGTCGAAAGTGGAGACTTACTAATGTCTACCTCAGATCCAGATAGTATATCGATTCGCTTAATTGATTGATATTATTGGTTTTTTGGTTATGCCAATTTTAGGAAGTTTCTATATTTGCTAAAGTGTTTGTAGATTGTGTACTTGTGGGTGAAAAATGGTTCCAACAGGGCCTCCTAATCAACTTGGAGGCTCTCAGTCTGTACCGTCTTCGTTATTGCGATCGAATTCGGGTGTAATGGGTGGTCAAGGGGGTGCAATGCCTTCACCAGGTGGTTTCCCTTCTATGGTTTCACCTCGAACGATGTTTGGTTACATGAATATGCTAGGGAATGCTCCTAATGGTTCACATCAGTCCTTTGCAAATGGAGGTCTGGCTGGACCTGGAAGTTCTCAGCGTGGTCCGGTTGATAGTGGGGCTGAAACTGATCCGCTTTCCGGTGTAGGAAATGGGGGAATGGGTTTTAGTGCTCCTTCAACGTCGTTTATCTCATCAGCTATGGCAACAAATCCGAATAGCAGTCAAGTTCAAGGACAGCAGTTCCCTAACTCCTCTGGTAACCACATGTTGACTGACCAACAACGATCCCAACAGCTTGATTCCCAAAATTTTCAACATAATCAACAGTTGCAGCAGTTTTCTTCTTCTATCAATTCCCAAACACAGCAACAGCAGCATCGATTGCAATCAATGCGTGGTGAATTAGGAGGTGTGGCACCGGTCAAAATGGAGCCACAGGTGACTAATGATCAAACAACACAGCAGTTGCAAGCTCTGCGAAACTTGGCAAATGTAAAAATGGAACCGCAACAGATTCAAAGTATGAGAGGTCTTGCGCCTGTCAAAGTAGAACAACAACAATCAGACCCATCTTTATTTCTACATCAGCAACAGCAGCAGCAGCAGCAGTTCCTTCAGATGACCAGGCAGTCCCCTCAAGCTGCTGCTGCTGCACAGCTTTTGCATCAACAGAGGCTAATGCAGTTCCAGCATCAACAGCAACTCTTGAAGACTATCCCTCAACAAAGAAATCCACTACACCAACAATTCCAACCGCAGAATCTTGCTATAAGGCCTCCTGTAAAACCAGCATATGAGCCTGGGATGTGTGCCCGTCGGCTGACTCACTATATGTACCAGAAGCAACATAGACCTGAAGTAAGAAGAATGGGTCAACTATATCATTATGTGGCATCTATGCCCTACACCTTACCCCACAGCTTCCCCAAATAATAAAAAAGAAAGTACGATATCAACTCTAATTTTTTGATAAATTGCTCTACCTTCTTTACAGGACAATAACATTGCATTTTGGAGAAAATTTGTTGCTGAGTATTTCGCTCCAAGTGCCAAGAAGAAATGGTGTGTCTCTATGTATGGAAGTGGTCGGCAGACTACTGGAGTTCTTCCTCAGGTTCACAGCTTACATAGAAGCTATTTACATTTTTGTTTTTTGTAATGTTTGTTTGTTCTCCCATCAAATGAAAATAGAGTTATAATAAGTTTCATGCTGCAGGTATTGCATGCTTTTACAACGTAGAAATAATATTTTCATCTTAGATCCTCCGTTTAGAGCTCGTTCATAAATACTGCAGATTAATTGCAGAACATCTGTAAGCAAATCAGTTTGTGTCTTTGATCAATATTGTGTAATTTGCAGGATGTGTGGCACTGCGAAATATGCAACCGCAAGCCAGGCCGTGGGTTCGGTATGTTCTTTGCACATCAAGCACTTGAATTAATTTTTGGTCCGAGAAACACTTACTAAACTTTGTGGCTTTACAAGTCCCCTGCTTCAGTTAATTCATCTTATTTAGTTGGTTTCCTCTCAGCTGATAATTCTATTTCAGCATCTGATACTTCTCAACTCGTTTTTTCAGAAGCGACTGCCGAGGTCTTGCCCAGGCTTTTCAAGATAAAGTATGAAAGTGGCACTTTGGAAGAACTTCTCTATGTTGATATGCCCCGTGAATATCAGAATTCATCTGGGCAGATAGTCCTAGATTACGCAAAAGCGATTCAGGAGAGTGTCTTTGAGCAACTTCGTGTTGTCCGTGATGGTCAGCTTCGCCTAGTGTTCTCACAACCTGATTTGAAGGTTAAATGAAGAGCTGATAGTTTTATGTTCAGTAAAGTGCTTATTCACGGATAATTGAGACTTAGCATGATACATATTAATGCCTTTGTTTGATCCGGATTCCTTTTGTATCAACTGGCAGATAGTTTCTTGGGAATTTTGTGCGCGACGTCACGAGGAGCTTATCCCTAGAAGATTGTTGATACCTCAGGTTGATCAATTTTACCTCTAAACTGCCATTCCACTGATGTATTAAAAAATCATTCTTCAACTGTGTTTTGAATCATAAGCTTCTCTTCACTTATAGCAGAACTTTAGGTGGCCTTTGTTTAAAATTAGGTAAATAAAATTTCAACCAGATGCAAAAACTGAAGAACTTTTCTCTATAGGTGTTTGGTTGAATTATTTCGCGAAAAATTGAAGATGCTTTTCAAAAAATTTCAAATCTACTTGAAAAGTAAAAGAACTACCATCTAATTTCTTGCCATTTCTGCAATAACAGAGGCTTTTTTGTTTCACTGACCTGGAACTATGTGCTAATTGCTTAATTCTATGTGTTTGGTCTTTATTATCGACATTATTTGATATGGCATTTGATGAGAGTAAGGGTGTCCAACGGGGCGGGTGCGGGTCCCGGTGGGATGGGACCCGACGGACGGGGGAAGGTCGTGATCGGTTTGGACCGGCGGGACAGGCCGATGTCCCGTCCAGTCCCTCACCCCGTCGGAAAAGGGGACGGTCTTAGCGGGGCGGGATCGGGATTTCCTTTTTTTTTTGACACTTAATTTTAAAAAATAATATATATAAACACTTCAATAATTGAACAAGATAGTGTAATAAAAACATCTCAAGACTGTTTTTGTGACTCTTATATTATTTAATAGAAATATGATTTTTTTGTAATACAATTTTAAAATTGCAACTTTATGTTGTTGAAAGTTGCAAATAACATAGTAAATTGCAATTTAAAAAAATTACATATTTATAAACCCCTTTTCTAATTTCTTCACAATGTCTTGTGGTTTTCGATTGGAATTAGAATTTGTTGGTCAAATTGGTCGACGTCTAGTAGGTGTGTCATTTAGATTATCTTCTAAATTAAAGTCTAGTTCAGTTGCAGAATATATCTAATCGTCTAATGGTATATCATTAAAAAAATCCAGTTTTATCTATATGAGTGTAATCAATCAAATCATCCTGTCTAGGAATACGATGATTAGAAGAAGTACCCATGCCCTTGTTACCCCTACTAGAACAAGTACCCCTGTCCTTGTTACCCATACTAGAAGAAGCACCCTTACCCTTAATCACACATCTTAATCCTTCCATTTTAATTATGCAAATAAATAATTAAAAGATAATGAAATTAAGTGCGATAATTAAAATAAAGTAACAATAATAATTTAAAGAAGGAACGAAGTTACCGAACGCCGACGTAACATCGACTTGTAATCGAGGTTGAAAATTGAAACTTTGCTCGATAGATGATCCTCAAGCTAGTTGTCAAGTTCAATCCCAATTTTTAAACTTTGATATAATTATACAAATGAGCAAATAAAAATAAAATATTTAGTAGGCAATGTAATTGTAGACTTGTAGAGAGATAGATTGAGAGATTAGAGAGATTGTAGGAAGATTTGTTAGATAGAATGAAGGGAAAATGAGGTATTTATAGTTGGGAAATTGGGTTAAAAGTGTAAATATACTAACCTAGTGGTTAAAAATAAATATTAAGGGGGTAGGGGGTTTATGGGGGGCAAAAATGGCCGCTGCACAACGGCCAAAATATAAATTGGGCGGGTCGGGACGAGCCCAGGCTCCCGTCCTGGTTTCGAGTCCCGACACCGTTTTTTTAAGGGGCGATCGGGGCGGGACCGGGCCGACCCGGCCCACTGGCCAGCCTTAGATGAGAGTATGGTCATCTGAGTATTTCTGGTCACTATTTCCTTTTTATGTCTGTTGGTACAAGTTCAATATACACAGAAGTACAAATTTCAGTTGCATTTTTTTCTTTTCTAATTTCAAAATTTACCCTTTTTCTTCGTCTTAGCAATATAGAACGGTTTAGAAGAATCTTATTCTCTTTACTCATCTCATGATATTGAAGCGGTAAGGGCTGCTGGATGACAGCTCTAAACTGCTCATGGTTGCAATTTCTGTCCATTAATGGAAAAGAACTGACCGTTCATGTGGCGTTTCTACTTGTTTTTTTTCCAGTTTTGGGAAGAGGTAGTTTCTGGAAATATATTTGGAAACAATTGCATGGTTGGATCAGGTGTTGGATTGTGTTTGGATTTATGTCTTTGTAAAATATAACAGTTAAGATGTGACGGGGAAAAATTCAAAACGGTTTTTATGGGTGTTGTTGATGCTATCCGAGGTCCATGGAACAGGACTTTTGATGCTTAAGTTGTGCAATTTTGTTAGGAAATATGTGTTAGCACAGGATAACAAAGTATAATATAATAAGCTCCGACTTTAAAATGGAACATGAGGGCTTCGAAAAAGGAGGAGTCGTATTGGTTGTGCTTATAATGTGATCACTTGCCATTCTAGCTATGCCTTGGTATGTTGTTCAGTCGCAAGTTGCAGCTGGCTTCAAATGCCTTATATCAAATAGTTCATTTCCTTGATGAAATTTAAAATCATCTCTCAGTAAAATTGTTAAAAGAGTAATACCAGGTGAATGATCTTGGCGCACCAAATTCGACACAACTCAATTGAAAAAAAAAAAAAAAAACCTAGATCTAAGCTCGTAAACACCTGAATTCATTTCACTATCTTCAGATTTTGTTATCTTTCCGCTTTGGCTATTACGCCTGTGTCGGTGTATTGGGAGCTGCTTTGCTGTGCGCCATTCATGGTTCCACGGTAGAAAATACTTTATAATACTGAACTAATAATATGATAAAAGTATGCTACAAAACGTGAAAAAATGTTAGAAATCAACTTCAAGTGACCCAAGTAAAAAAGCATGGACTGAAGTAAGCTTTTAATGTGATCGTTGTATGAGAAGGATTTACTTAAATAAATGAGAAAAGACATAAATTCCTCCCTGAACTTGTCCGCTAAACTCACTTTAGCACTGTAACGTTACTGACGTTTTTTTACCTCCTAATCTAGTCTGAAATGAAATTAATAACTTCCTCCCAATACAATCCCAGATTAATGTACAGGGTTGTTATACACACGCCTGACATGTGTATAACACCATTTTTAATCATTTTTTATATTTATTTATTTATTTAGTTTTCCCTTCTTCCTTCTTTTCCTACTTTCTTTTTCTTTCCATCTGAGCTACACTCTTCCTTTTTTCCCTACTTTCTTTTATTTCCATCCATGGTAGAGCTACAGCCGTGGCAGATCTTTTCCCTTTTATCATTTTGAATGTCATTTTCACATCTCAGTGAAAAAAATCCAATCTTTTTCAATACCCAAGTGGAAAAACTCAAAACGTTTTCAATACCCAAGTTGAAAAATTCGATCTTTTTCAATACCCAAGTTGAAAAATTCGATCTTTTTCAATACCCAGAAGTTTTTTATCAAGATCTTAAAAACCCAGTTCAAATATTTCAAATCTAGAAGTTCTCTATATGTATTTCACTTCAGGTCGTACAGATTTTGCAAGACGAGGTATTGTTGGGAAGGAAAATTGATAATGCCAAGGCAAAATCAGGCTATGGTGGAGGATTTAGTACCCAAGATCCGGAAAATGGTTGACATGGAGGACAAAGATATAAATGGCGGAAAATCTGGGAACCAAGAAAGAGAAAGGGTAGAACAGAATAAGAAAGAGGGGAAAAAAAAGGAAAGAGAAAAAGATAACCCAAAATGAAACTAAAAGATTAAGAAAAATATAATTAAGTATAGCTAATTGTATATCATCCAATTAAAAGATGGCATGTGTATAGTTTGGACCATGTTTAGTGTTTTTTTCCTTCTCACGCGCTTTTCGAAAGAATAATATTTTTTTGCCACGTCACCTATTAAGGGGATATTAATTTCACTTTCAGACTAGAATTGTGTGGGGGGGGGGGGGGGGGGGGTTGGTGGTAAAGAAACGCCTGTAAAGTTACAGTGCTAAAGTGACTTTAGCGGACAAGTTTAGGGGAGAATTTATGTCTTTTCTCTAAATAAATCTATGTTTGCTATCTGATAGTAATATTAACATTTGGATTTCCACGAGACATTTAATTAAATATAAGCTTTTAATGTGATCGTTGTATGAGAAAGATTTACTTAAATAAATCTATGTTTGCTATCAGATAATATTAACATTTGGATTTCCACGAGACATTTAATTAAATATGCTATAATGGTAAAGTTCCTGGCTTTCAGTGTTAGTTCCTATGGTTTGGCAATGTGCAGTAGTGCGGGGTGAGGGACTTTTGGCCCCGGATCAGATACAACTTAATTTAAAAGAAAGAAAAGAAAAACAAAAGCTAGATTTGAACTGGTAAACCCGAAATTCATTAATTTTTTCCCTGGAGTTGCACTACTTCAGATTTTGTAATCTTTTCTTATTTGCTTTTACGCCTGTGTATCATGAACTAGGATCTGATAAATGTGTGTGATAAAAACTCATTTTCAAATAACCAAGTAAGGGATTCAACTGAGCTTTAAATATTAGCTTTGTATTAAGAATTACTTAAATGAATCAATGTTTGCCATCTGACAGTTTTAGCTTTTAGATCTGGAGGTGACATCTAAAAGCTATGCCATGTTAATAGATTTACTGGCTTTTGTTCCGTAGGTTTGTCATGCTATTTTTTTCGTGTTTTTGGTACACACATTAGGAGGTCTATAGAAGAACGTGTATGTAACTGGAGGGTGGCTCTTAATTTGTTTGGGATGCAATGGGTGATGCCAGGCACAGTGAAGGAGGCTTTGCAAAGTTGGACTCACAGGAGGGGGAAGAGAAAGCTAAGGGCATGGAGTGTTTCCCTATTAGCAATCATGTGGGTTATTTGGAAAGAGAGAAATAGGAGGGCTTTTGAAGGGGTGGAACAAGATTTTGTAAAAATGCAAAGTAGTATGTTGTTTCTAGTTTCGTTTTGGTACACTTATGTGGTCCCTATTTGTATAGAGGATTGGATCTCATTTTTTGAGAACATTATTTTGGTGTAGGTTCTCTTCTTTTGGTATATGTCTTGCACACGGAATTTCCACAGTTGGCGATAAAATTATTTACCTTATGAAAAAAAAGAACTTGTAAGTCATTAAAAATGAACTAGTATGTGTGTCCGCATGTGTGTAATACACACATGAAATTGATACATATACACGTGTGTGTATGTGTAAATCTTTCTCATTTCCAAAAGTTTAAGCTTTTACATGAGTTTTGAGGCAGTTAGTACAATATTTTTAAGGATCTTGTGCACGGTGAGTTAATCAGGTTTTCTACTTCAGGATGTCTCTTTGAAGCAGTTCTGAGTGTATTGCTTCTGATCGTACTTCTGTGGCATCTATTTGTTTTAGCATATATTTTTGTCTTAGGTGGATGAAGTTTTAGCTTTTGAGTGTTGATGTTGCATACAAAGTAAGGCCTATTGAATCATTTCTGTTTTGCGTTTTATTATTTTGACATGCTTTACAGGTTAGTCAACTTGGTGCTGCAGCTCAAAAGTATCAGGCCCCCACCCAAAATGCATCATCCAGTGTGTCTGTTTCTGAGTTGCAGAATAACTGCAATATGTGAGTCCAGAAGCTTACATTATGGCGTTTATTCTAAGTATTGGGGCTGGCAATGTTCCATAACTTTTTTTATGGTAGTTGTTTCCTAACAATATGTATTTAGCATATCTACCCGTCCTTGTTAAGAGCTCTAGCTAAATTTGTTTTATGGTACTTGTTGCCTAGCAATTTCTATTTAGAATATCTAACCCTCTTTATTTAGAGATTAGGAGTACCTAATTATTAGATCGCGGTCATTAGTGGTCAGTGATGATGAGATAGGCTTTATTTGTATTTCTCACTTTCACAACTCTGTTTCTGGCGTTGAGCTTTTATGGTCTTTACTGGTGCTGTTTCCCGCTCTTTCTTAGCTGAGGTTTGGCTCTGGATGCTAAGGTTGTTCTAACAATGAGTTACCCTACTAAGCTTTTGGCGGGCACATAATTGTGTTAAAGCTGAAACTTACTGTGATTTTACCGGGTACATATTTTCTTGTCTACCATTGTCCGTGTGACCTATAGGTCACGGGTTCGAGCCGTGGAAGCAGCCACTGCATTAGGTTAGGCTGTCTACATCACACCCTTTGAGTGCGGCCCTTCCCCGGACCCTGCATTGGTGCGGCCCTTCCCCAGACCATGCTAATGCAGGATGCTTTGTGCACCGGGTTGCCCTTGCATTGTCGGCAAACATAGCTTAGAATTAATTGTAATGGGGTACAATCAATTTGTCATACTTTTGAGCCTTAGAAGCTCAAGCTCTTGAAACATGATTATGAATATCTAGTTGATAAATGTGGTTAGGTGTACGACTGTCTACCTTCTTTTGATATGCAAAATTGTGTTAAACCGAAAGTTACTTTAAGAGTGTCTTTGAGTTTTCATGTTTTGGGGTGTGGGTTTGGGATGTTGACTGAGACTCGTGGTAGTGTTGCTTTAAATTCGAGTCATCTCAAGCTTATCCAACTTCTTCAATTAGTTTGCTTCAGTCTTATGGTGACATATTGGAAGGGGTTTGGGAGCTAGGGGTGTCATCTGGTGTCTGGACCTACCAAAAGGGAGAGTGAGGTTTGAGGAATAAATCTTCTTCCCGTGGAATTAAATTAATCTCAGGAGCTGCATGTAGTGGTTTGAGGCGGTGAGGGGAGGGATGGTAAAGATATGCATGCCCTTTGAAAGTCACAAGTGATACATGTTAGCATACAACATCAACAATAACTTAGATGCCCTTTGTAAGCATAGAGTTGTAAAATTTTGTTTAGAGTTCTTTGATTCTTGGAAGTTCCATTAAGATTGTATATCTGCTGTCATCATTTGTTCCTTTATTTTGCTTTAGATGTGTGTTATTTAGTAATTTTGACTTCTAATTGCGCTTCAGGTTTGTTGCTTCAGCTCGTCAGTTAGCAAAAGCTTTGGAAGTCCCTCTAGTAAATGATTTAGGATATACAAAGAGATATGTGAGATGCCTTCAGGTATGCACCTTGTCCTGACACACAGAGCTCTTTTTCCCCCCCTTGTCTGTCCCTTGTGCAGGTTTCCATTTCAGGAGTGGAAATAGTCCCGGTGCATCTATTGACATCACTAAATGTTATTGTTAGAAACTTTAGCTACTATAATAGTTTTGAAGCTCGGGCCAGCTTATGCGTTTCACTTTTTATGTCTGATTTAAAAGTTAATCAGTTCTGTCGACCAATCTTCAATTCATTTCTTTCAATATCTCGTCCCGTTGTATTCAGAGCATACTTGAAAACTGAGACAAATTCAGTTCTTTTAGCAGCCAGCAGGTTAGAGATGGTTGTTAATGTTGTGGATTTTGGGAAGTCTTTTTCAGTAACACCTATAATTAAATCATGTATAATGCTTCATCTTAGTTTTCAAAAAAAAAAATGCTTCATCTTTTCTCTTGGGATACAGATAAGTGGTGTAATGTTTTTCCTACTGTTGGGAACTATTGTTTTACTTTCATAACTTGACCTTATTTTAAAATGTTAGTTCTAGCGGGAACTCAAGGTTTATTGGTTTTAGGCTCTTCTGATTTAGTTTATTTATTTGCCAAATGTTAGTGACCGTTAATTTTGGAACCAAAAACAATGCAGCTTTTGTGTGATAACATATGGTCAGTTGATAAATTATTGTTTTATAATTCCGTTCAATTAAAAGAGCTTGTGATTAACTACGGATGTGTTGTGTTCCTTGTGGATTGCAGATATCGGAAGTGGTTAATAGCATGAAAGATTTGATCGACTATAGCAGGGAGACAGGGACCGGACCCATGGGTAAGTTCAACCTACTTAACCTTTCTATTAGTTCCTGACATCACATTTCAGTTTTCATGACCATGTGACATACCAATGACTCATGAAAATAGGAGGATAGATGGGGTTGTTTTCCTTTGATTTAGTGTTGTAAAGATAAGGATATGACTGATTTTTCACAACAAGGCATCTGATTGTCCTTTAGAGGTGTTTGGTTCAATGGGAAAGGTGGTACAACGTGAAATGTGTGGTAGGCTGCTGTTGCTCCAAGTTTGGTATTTAAGTGGAGAAGGGTAGAGAATTAGGCCCATTATCTTCTTTTTACAGGTAAAGAATGGCATTTGTGTAAAGAGGATTAGGACCATTATCCTGAGTTTCTAAGCTGAAACAAGGGATTTCTCAGTCAACCCCCAAAAAATGCAGCAAATTAAGGGGAGAAAAAGAAAGAAGATTGCCATTTGAAGTAAATTTTGCTCATGCCGTGAAATTGCTTCTGGGGTTGGAAAATAGAAACTGTCATATCTGAGTAGAGAACCCATTGCGATTGTGCGACGAGGCAGATTCCGTTGCATATCTAGTCAACATTGTTGGTAATATAACTGTCTTGTAATAACTTGAGCCTCGCAATACGCATGAATGGAGAACTAAAGAGTCGGACAGTCCAACTTTTGCAAACTAAGGCTCACTTTTGATGTTGGACATAGTGTATAGTTAATTTTCTTGCTAGTGCTCATTGGTCGAGTAACACAGTTTTTCCCCTGAATTTATTATAAATTCCCTCTTTTGCCCCGAAATATATCACCATTCCTAGTTCCATTCTGGATTTGGTGTTTTATCTTTTTTGATAATGAGGATTTGGTGTTCTATATCTTAGTGCTACCTCTTTGTGCTTTGGAGTTTGCTGTGACATTTAAATAGAAGACTGGATAAGTGGGAAGTGTTTCCCTAACATTCGTGAAGTTCAAGTGGTAATTAACAAATTTAATTTGTGGGGGTCATTGAGTCTTATCAAAAATCAATTTTTATGTTTTGCCCAGTGTTATCATCTCAACATGTGATGTGTATCTCAGCAGACCATTTTTGTGTGCTAAATTGATAATTTGGCATATCCAACTTGTCGTGATGAACGTTTTCTATTTTTATCTAGTATTGATTAAATGCCTACCATATTTCCCGGCATCCATGTTTTACATGTTATTCTTACAGTTAGCATTGTGACCAACTTTTAATTTTCCAGAGAGCTTGGCTAAGTTTCCTCGTAGGAATGGCTCTTCAGCTGGGGTACAAGGTCCAGTTCAGTCATCTGAGGATCAGACTCAGCAGCCACAGCAACAACAGCAGCCGCAGCAACAGCAACAGCAGCAGCAGCAGCAGCAGCAACAGACACAGCAAACAGTCAGTAACTCGAACCATGGGACCACTGCCCAGCCTGGTGCGATGCAACTAGCTTCGAGCAATGATATGTTCAATGTAAACAACTCCTTGAACCAAGTATCTGCTACTTCGTCTAGTGGTACTAATGTTGGACTGCTGCACCAAAAGTCCATGAACTCCAGGCAACAAAATCCAGTGAATGGTGGAAGTAGTGCATACTCAGCAAATGCTGTCCAAATGCCTTCACCAAATTCTTCAAGTACATTGCCTCAGTCTCAACCCAACGCTTCTCCATTCCAATCTCCAACACCATCGTCATCCAACAATCCACCACAAGCTTCACACAGTGGCTTATCATCAGTACAACACATGAACTCTGCAAATTCCCCAAAAATCTCAATGCAGCAATCAGCCCATTCAAGTGATGTGGATGCTAATGACTCTCAGAGTTCTGTACAAAAGATTATACATGAAATGATGATGTCTTCACAGCTCGGTGGCGGTGGCGGTGGCATGGTTGGTAATGGTACTATTGGGAATGATATAAAAAATGTACATGGGATGTTGACAACAAGTAATAATTCCATTCTCAATGGAAGCAATTGCCTTGTTAGGAATGGGACAGCCAGTGCTAATAGTACAGGTGTTGGTGCTGGATTTGGGGGTATGAACAATGGACTGGGCCCAGCCGCAATGGTTAATGGACTTGGGGCTGCATTGGGTAATAACCCTTCAGCCATGAATGGGTTAGTGGGCATGACAATGGCGAGAGAGAGAAGTATGAGTCATCAGCAACAAGATATGGGAAACCAACTGCTTAGTGGTTTAGAAGCAGTCAACGGTTTTAACAACCTTCAGTTTGACTGGAAAACATCTCCTTAAAAATGTTCAAGTTGGCAATTATTAGTCTTCGTTCTGCTGCTTGTGCTGCAAAGATAATTTGAGGAGTTTGCCTCACATGATGAGAGTAGCCATGGTTACTGAAGCAGAAGTGGTATCAAAACTTGCTTCGTCTGTACTGACTTGAGAGAGAACGACTGAAATGTTATTTCACCCAAAATCGAATACTTTCTTTGATTTTGCCTGGTTTATTACAGCTGCTTAACAGCCTTGAATGGGACATTCAGGAGTGACTTGGTTAGTGGACCGCTGCATGCTATCTATTTATACCATGTGGAGGCGTTTGTAAACTACGTACCTGCTGAGCTCTCTATTGCTCCTATTGTGGCTGAATCTCCGCCACCACTCCAGAGCATGCGTGTGTATATAGTCAGGATTCTGTTGTAGAACTTCCAGGAGCTGCTAGAATTGGCGTCGGTAAATCGTCATTTCTTCTCTTTCCACTTGTCTTTCTGGTAGGCTTATTTGGAGTGGCTTGACGGGGAAAAAGGTTAGGATGAGCCTATCTGAAGGAATTGCTTTGGCACTGGAATTTTCGTAGGGGCATAATTTTAAGTATTTCTATTAACCTGTTGATTTGGAAATGAATAACTTTTTCTTTACCATACAGATCTTTGTTCTAATTGCTTGACAAAGTACAAAGAGCTAGTTTACTCGTTTTTGCCGGATAAATTCAAACTCGTGATGGGGTTCATATGTTACTCTTGTTGCCACCTTATCTAACTTGGCTTTCTGGAGTTAATTTCTTTTAATTGAACTGGATTGTGAGGGGAGTCTCTATCGTAAGTGCAAGGATGCTAGTCATAAAGGAGAATCTTAACGAAGCTGGCCTTTGCAGAAGTCGACCAAAATCATACATAGAAGCGTATTGTATAGGCGTTTGGTCCATTTTCTTCTCGAAGATTGAAGAATGTAATTTGAAGCAAGAAATACCAAAGAGGTAATATCATTGTAACGAGTCTAATGACATAGTAACAAGCTGAGATTAAAATATGTTCACCACTTAAGTTAAACTATTAGCAAATGAAAAGAGTGTCAAAATTTAAATTTTACGAGTAGGTGATTCAAATGCACAAGTTTACCAACACAGCAATGCAAAGTACTCGTTGAAGCATCTAGCCAACATTTGTCATGCTCTTTTTAGAGATCACCATTAGATATAGGTATCATCTTCCCTCAAATCATAACACAAGGAACTGGTGCTACTAACATAACGATGCGTTGACAATGGTCAAGTTGTCGCAATTGCTTATATTACTGTCCTAAAACATCAGCATTCATCACGTGGTACCTTAGGCCAACCCCAAACCTTTACTCATAGCTAAGGTGAGTTTTTGGCAATTGCCCTGTCGAATTCACCGACCCAATAAAATACTTCATATGTCTCAATTTATGTGGCACAATTTAAATTTTTAGCGTCAATAATTTAATTTTGATCGTGAATTCGGGCATGGAATCTTAAAGTTTTTTGAATTAAAATTTAAATATTTGGAAACTAAGTAAAAAGTAATATAAGCCACAATAATTGATAAGTCAAAATATTGAAAAGATTTATGAAAATATTATGGTCAAAGAAAGACTTATTTCAATCTTGAAATTCGAAAGGTGCCATCATAGGCGAAGTTAGAATTTGATGCTTGTGGGTTGTGAATTTTAGTTTTTTAAGTTACTGAATTTAAATTACTTAATAATTTGATGTGAATTTTGTAATACAAATTTTGGGTATGAACCAAAGTTACTGGGATCGGTCAAACTTTTACCAACACACCTACTCCGCCCCGAGTAAAACACATCCATGAGGTACGTTAGAGAGACTACGTACATCGAAGTGTTCAAAACCCAAATTCTCGTTCTTGAGAGGTTTCAAAAATCTAACCATTAAATCATGTCTCAAAGGTTATATATGTTGTAATATTATGCTTGGAAAACATCTATTTAGTGAAAGAGAAGCTTTTTTGCTAGGAGATTTAAGCTAGTTTTGGAACGGAAGAGAATGAAATAAAATCCGGACTTGCGGGTATTGGTATGATTTTGATTGATACATGTTTGGTGTGGAATGGCACATGTCAAAGGAAAATTTGGGTCGAAAAAGACTAGTGTGCATGAAGGTGTGATATCGCGCTTCAGGCTATTTCTTCGTCCAGTGAGCCATCCAAAAGTTGACCATGTTGGGACATGTCGAGAGGCGAATTCAATCCCTATACCGTAAGGAATTAAACTCAATACTTAATCAATGCACCATTCAACCTCATTTGACCACGAGTTCCTTCAGTTAATATTAGATATATTTTAAGAATTATTACGCACATAATATATCGAATTTAGTCGAGTGACCATGAGTTCACGTAACCCATTTTATACCTAAATTCTCCCATAAACATGTCATAGCACACTACGTACATTTGGTATTGATTTCGTTGTTCCTTCGCATCCAATCTTATGCGAATGAATTAGTATAAGGTGGTCTTCACAGTGTCTTCCTTGTAGAAGAAATACTCACAGACTAAAGGGATATGTTCCTTGATTTTATTGATGAATGATTTACAATATATATAAAGTTACACGAATATTTACTTTGATACAAACTAGGTAACTAATCATCCTAATTACAAAAATATTATAATTCTACATAAAATAGGAGATATACAATTAATACAATTAATGAAAAAGAATATTGAAAAATATTCTATTACACCCCCATAGTCGAAGTGGGAGGTTCTCGAACACTGATACTGACTAAAAAATTATCAAATAGTATGCGCGAAAGTCCTTTGGTGAAGATGTCGGCAATTTGATATTTGGAAGGAACATGAAGGACACGAACTTGACCACGAGCCACTTTTTTGCGAACGAAATGAATGTTCATCTCAATGTGTTTAGTGCGCTGATGTTGGACGGGATTTCCGGAAAGATATATCACACTAATATTATCACAGTAGATCAATGTTGCCTTTTGAATCGGGCAGTGAAGCTCAAGTACAAGGTTACAAATCCAACAAGACTCAGAGACGACGTTGGCAACACAACCGTGTTATGCTTCTGCACTGGATCGGGATAGTGTAGGTTGCCTTTTGGGAGACCAAGACAATAAGTTTTCTCCGAGGAAAACACAATAACCAGATATGGAGCGTCGGATGTCAGGACATCCACCCCAGTCAGCATCAGAATAAGCAGTGAGACCAGTGAGCGAAGACCGTATAGATGTAATCCGAAGTGAAGTGTATCTTGGACGTATCATAAAATACGTTTGAGGGCATACATGTGTGCTTCCGTTGGACTATGCATATGTAAGCAGATTTATTGCACGACATAGGATATGTCTGGTCTCGTGAATGTAAGATACTGCAGGGCCCCAACCAGGCTACGATAGTGAGTCGGGTCTGAATATGAAGGGCCGGAATCAACTTTGAGCTTGGAATTAGTGTCTATAGGCGTGTGGGATTGTTTGCAAAATGTCATGCCTGCACGGTCAAGGATATCTTCGGTGTACTTCTTCTGACATAGAAATAGGCCACAAGAATAGCGAGTGACAGAGATGCCCAAGAAATAACCTAGGGCCCCAAATCTTTCATAGCAAACTCAGAGGAAATGAGAGACATAATGGACCGACGGAGGGCATCAAATGATGTGGTGAGGATGATGTCATCAATAAATAATAATAGGTAAGCCGTGTTTGTACCCTTGTTGTAGATGAACAAGGAATTATCAGATCTGCTGTGTGAAAAACCGATAGAGGAGACATAATCGACGAACCGCTGATACCATGATCTAGGAGCATGTTTCAGTCCATAGAGAGATTTTTGCAATAGACACACATAATCCGGATGAATAGAATTCTTGAAACCCATAGGATAATGTATATATACCGTTTCATGGAGATCCCCATATAAGAAGGCATTCTTGACATCAAGTTGATGAATGGGTCAAGACTTGGAATGGCAATGCTGAGAACGGTCCGGATGGTTACGGGTTTTACGACCGGGCTAAACGTTTCATCACAGTCCACTCCCACATGTTGAGACATGCCATCATTTACAATACGAGCCTTGAACCTCTCAAAAGAACCATAAGATTTCTTTTTATGTCTAAAAATCCACGTAGAACGAATAATGTTAGCATCAGGTGGACGGGGTACTAGGTCCCACGTCTTATTATCAATAAGAGCATTATATTCGTCAATCATTGCACTTGTCCAATTAGGATCGGACAAGGCATCCTTCGGGTTACGAGGGATAGGGGAAGGGACAACTAAAACAGAAAGGTTAAACAACCGTTTAGGTTTATGAATTCTGTGCATGACACGAGTTTCCATGGTTTGAGAGTGTGTCTCAGGACGCGGTACGGGAGAGGGGTTTACCGCGGGACAACCGGGAAGAGGAGGAAGGGGAGGGGTGACAGTACTGGTTGGCGGAACCTCGGTTTGCCGAGAGGTGGCTGTGGAATCACCCTGAGATGGGCTATTCTGGGCCACCGTCGGCAGAATTGGGTGTGCAACTAGTCCCGGACTGACCGCGGTGGTGTCGAGCGCCGGGGTCTGGGACGACAGACTATGTAAACGGTGAATTAGAAAAGGGTTTAGGTCATTAACTAGGAAGTCGTAAGAATGTCGAGGTGACGAGTGTAGAGAGGAAAAAGGGAATTGAGATTCATCAAATATGACATGACGTGAAATAATAATTTTATGGCTCGAAAAGTCATAGCACGAGTAACCACGATGATTGGTAGGGTAACCCAGAAACACACACGGGGAAGAATGAGTTGGAGTTTATGAGTGGTCGGATGAAGAGGGTAACAAAGACATCCAAAAATATGCAAATATTGGTAGGAGGGGTTCCTACGAAATAGAACTTGGGTGGGCGATCGTTGAGTTAGAGACTTATTTGGGATTATGTTTAGGAGATAGGTGGCCATGGAGAGTGCGTAATGCCAAAATTGAGGAGGAATTGAGGCGTGAGCAAGTAGGGCACAAATGAGGTTGTTTATGGTTCGAATTTCCGTTTGGCTTTACCATTTTGGGAGGATTTGTGAGGGCAGAAAAAATGAAAGGTAAGACCATTTTTGGAGCAAAACTCTTTGAATTGGTTATTATCGAATTTCCTGCCATTGTCACATTGAAAATATTTAATGCTCTTTTCAAATTGTTATTTTTACGAAAGCACTAATTGAAGAAAGCTTTCGTAAAAATGGGGTAGACCTGAGATTTATTTTCAATTGGAAAAGTCCATAGAAATTTGGAATAATCGTTCAAAAATAACACATAATATCGATGGCCAGCCGTACTTAAAATAGGGGATGTCCACAAATCACTATGTATGATATCGAAAGGCATTAAAGTACAATTTGTGGATGCAAAAAATGGGAATTTGACATGTTTCTCAAAAAACGCAAGATTCACATATAGGAGTTCTAGAAATACGGTTGCAATTAATAAAATTATTTTTCCTAAGAGAGCGTAAAATAGAGTCTCCCGGATGTCATAATCTAGAATGCCATAAGGAAGACGAAAGAGCAGCAAAGGTTGAGGGAACTGATGCTAGATTGTTGACGGCGTTTGAAATAGGGTAGAGATTTCCGGTGCTGTAACATCTCATTATTCGTCTCCCTGTCGTAAAATCCTTTATAGTAAAACCAAAAGGATCAAAGTAAAGGGAAATCCAATTGTTAGTTGTGAAACATCGCATGAAGATTAGATTCTTAATGAGTTTAAGGGCATGAAAGACTTTAAGATTAGTGGTGGATGTGGTGGGGATAGGAAGGAATGACCATAACCACGGATGGGAATGCCTTGTCACTACCAATAATAATATTCTGATTTAAATTACTCAAATTGGAATAAGACGAGAGAGTACCTTGTGATACAGTCATGTGAGATGTGACGCCTGTGTCCATATACCAATTTTTGTCTGGAGTGTTGAGTGACATGTGCTCATAGCTGCCTCAATGTCAGTCGGTGCATAAGTCGATGACGGGGGGCCTGTGTTGTGTAGGCCTGTTGTTGACGTGGGCCAAGTATGCCAGGTTGGGCCTGTCGGTTCTGAGGTGGAGTTCACGAGGATGTCATATACGGGCAAGGAGGGGAGGCCCATGACGGTGGATCCCACACGGTCGACGGTGGGTAGGCAACCCACAGCGGAGGCTGCTGGCTGTTGTTATCATAATTTCTTCCGCCGTTGCCCTTGCTAGACTGCTTGCTTCAGCGGTTGTTACAGGAGGAATCAAACTATTGTGGGTCCTCTGACCGACAGTTCTGGTTACCGGATCGGGAGGCCCTGCCTTCGGGAGAGGGCCCGACAGTGGTCGTGAGGGCAGCGTCGACAATGCTGGCCCGAAAGGTGATGCGCTTGATTTTTCGGGTTTCCTCAGGGATGAGTTTCGAACGGGCCTCATAAAATGGAGGTAACGACGTGCATTGCTGAATGATGGTGGCAACACTGTCATAAGATTCGTTTAAACCTGCAATAAGTTGCATAATCAATCGTTGATTAGTGAGTGGTGTGCTGACGTTGGAGAGTTGGTCGGCAAACATCTTGAGTTCTTGATAATAGACAGACACGTTTGGGAAATCATCTTGATGAACGTCCTTGAACTGATTTTCAAGGTATAACGCTCGTTGAGTTTTGTTGTCGTAGAAAATACTGTCCAAACGATCCCACGTTTGGCGGGCAGTGGCATCGGTCTCAATGATGGTGTGCAACAGATCATTAGATATTGTGCCGTATATCCACTGGAGGACGACTGCGTCCAAAAGATACCAGAGTGCATCATCAGAAGTCGAAACCGATGGTACGTCCGTGGACCTCGGTGTGGGAGGGATGATGTGGTCTATAACTTCGCAAACACAATAATAGATCTTAAAAAGCTTTGGCCACGAGGAGTATTGATCCTTTTCCATCTCAAGAGTCACAGGGATGAAGTTTTTAATGTTGTTTACGGCAAGTGCCGGATGTAATTTGGTTTTGTCACCATGGAAGAGGAAATTTAGAGGAAGAATGACCGGAAAAACTAGGTTCCGTCGTGGGGAAAAAAGGGGGTGGGGGCGGCCGAGAGAGGTCGGCGGCTAGGATTCCGACGTGGTAAAAAGTGGCGGACGAGAAGGTGTATCGGCGGCTAGGGTAGGGTTTGTAGTTTTAGGCTACTGATACCATAAATGATATGTTCCTTAATTTTATTGATGAATGATTTATAATATATATAAGGTTACAAAAATATTTACTTTGATACAAACTAGATAATTAATTATCCTAATTACAAATAAATTATAATTTTACCTAAAATAAGAGATATACCATTAATATAATTAATAAAAAATTATATTGGGAAATATTATATTCCATACAATAAACAAAATGAGTAAGGTGATTAGAAGTGGCTCTTATTATGCTCAAGTCATAATGTTTGTAAAAGAAAGTCAAAACAATTATAAAAAGTAATGGCAAGTGCAAATACAAAATAGAGAGCCCAGATAGGAGAAACTTTATTTTGTCCCCACTTGTGGCAAATGGGTGGGTTAGATCGAGTTTGGGTGAGTTGAAGATGAGTTGAGGAAAATAGGGGTCAATCGAATAATTTGTGTCAGTCGTATCATCAGGCACATAGTAATATTTATCGTGAATTAATAATTTAGTATTGCTTTCGGGAAATATATATATATATATATATATATCAATTATTTAACCAATTGAAATTTACTTAAATGATCTAAACTAAAAAGTAGATGATTTTGATTGTTACCAACTAAAGGGCAAAACTTGTGCGGGTTTCTTTCCATTATTTTTTCTCTTTTTAGGATAATAAGTGAACTTATTCGCGCTCCGTGCGGTTATGAACAAAATTTAAAAATTTATTAAATATTCACTCTATATACATACAAAATTAAATTCTCTATAAACTAAAGAAGACAATATAGATCTTTAATTTGTTCTTTCATCTTCTTCTTGTATGCAAAATGAAAATTCTTTACTTCTTTTTAAGCACATACCTTCCATATATACAAAGTAGAACTAAAGTTTAGAGTGGATGGGTGATGGAGTAAATGGAATAAGAGGTTATAATTTGAAACTGCAATTTATTGTATTAAGTTGCAAATGTTATTTTTCGTTAATTTCCTCTATCTATGCATATAGTGATTTCTTAATAAAGACTTTTGAGCTTCCACGCTGTCTTATTATTACATTAGTTTACTATGATCTTTTATACATTAAATAAATATTTTTAGGAGATATAAAAACAAAACACACAAGAGTTTAAGTTTTTTTTAGTTTTCCACCCATTTTCCGGTATTCACATTGGAGTCCGACTATGTTCAAATTCGCGCCGGATAGAACCTTCCTCCCTATCAAAGATTTTTTTATACTCAGGGCTCAAACCAAGACCTTTGATTAAGGAAAAAATAATAGCATTCACCACACCACACCCTTTGATGGTAAAAGTAGAAGTTATGTTTATCAATTATAGTCTTAAAAAAATAACAGAAGGTCTTAAAGTGACTAGAAATAAAGGGGGAAAAAAAGAGAACAATATTTTTACATTTTAATTTTTAAGTAATCGTACCTTGATTGGTAATTTGGCACTGATTTTGTTGGTTGTAAAAGCACAAGCAGCTCTTCATAAATAGAAAATAAAGTTACAAATCTCTTGAGTCTGTCATATCAAAGGCATCTACTTCTTCATGTTACACTTTCTGCTTTTCTAATTTCAATCTATATAAATTTCTAGCTAACATTAAATATATAAATGTTAAAATATAAGATGAGAAGTAGTGTAACTTGTAATACTTTTCGTATAGTTTTTAAATATATAAATTTTAATATAATTTAATTGTAAAAATTAATCAAATTGATCCTCGATAAATAATAATAATAATAAAGAAGTATAATCTAGAAAATCAAAAGAAACATTCCACCCCTAGATTCTTCGGAGCTTTGCCATCCACGGTTCATATCAGTGAAAGCAGATGCGATGATTAACCTTTTCTTCATTTCCCCCCTCACCCTATGTACGCTAGAAAGACAAAAGCTTCACAAAATTGGGATTATTATAAGTAAATGAAATTTTTTAGGAACCATTAATTAGAGGGGAATAGGGAGAGAATCAGTTATATGAAATATTAGAATAGAATAATAAATAGGAATGAAATCCCTTCATGAATGGGTGAAACGTGGGAGTTATAATTACTAGATTTTAATGACTTTAATTCTTATAATTGAATTAAATAGATTAGATTTTTAAGAATAAGTTAAACATGAAATTAGGAGAAAAAGGCAAAAAAACCATAAAAAAATAAATAGGAATGGTTGCCAAGGTACCACATCACCTTATCTATATCTAGCTTTATTATATAAATAAATAGAATAGATTATGAACAAAATATTTAGTCTATTTCCTATTTTAAGGTGATGTTATTCTACACTCTTTATGTACTGTACTATAATCCGTAGAGTTAGTTCATCCCATATATTTAGATGATTTTGATTTTTATAGACAAGATAAGATATATGAAAGATCAATAATTTAGAAAATCAGTTAATTTTCTTTACTCTTTTCCTTTTTCTTATGACGATTTAATTTCATTAAAAAATGTAAGTAGGATCTCGATGCTCTTTTTCCTAATGACAACATCTTGAAGGAGAACTTTGGAGTAATTTATAAAGTTGTTGCCATGTGACTAGGAGGTCACAGATTCAAACCGTGGAAACAACCTCTTGAAGAAATGCAAGATAAGACTGCGTACACTAAATCCTTGTGGTCTGATTCTTTTCTGGACCCCGTGCATAACGGAAGCTTAGTGCACCGAGCTACCTTTTACAACATTTTAATACAGAAAGTTACCACTATGAGGAATGTACCCATGCCATGCTTGTCAACACTGGGAAAGTGTATGTAGCCAGATGAATCATCAATCATCGATATATATATATATTAAAACTAGACATAAACAATGTGATGCGACACCTCTCTATGACTATCATTTTTTTTTTTTGGCTTTTTCTCTATTGTTTTCATTTATGTGTTATGTTAAAAACTCCAAAAGTCACTCCTTTTAACTCTTTATTATATTAACTATGCTATGTTATAAAATCAAAAAATATATATATATATATATTCTTTAGCTCTTTTAATTATGGTCAGAAGCTCAAAAGTCCCTCATTTACTTATCCTAATAATACATCTACGTTAAGTAGAAGAAGGGCATACATAATCTAATTTTCTTATACCAAAAAACATATTTTTTTTTCTTTCTAACAACGTAATGATATGAAAATTAAATAAGGATAACAAAGAGTCTACTTTTCTTTTCCCCTTCTGCATGAATGTGAATATGTCATGTGATTAATGTTTATTAAACTTATTATTAAAAGTAAAAAAACCGTTTCCTTTAATTTTCCCACATCAGAGGAGTTATTTTTTGAAGAGTTATGAAACTTTTTGGAGAGATAAAATATATATGTAAGAGAACCTGTAGCTGAGATGAACTTATTAAGGCATTAGAGAGGCTTGTGTTGCAACAACTTTGTTTGCTTATCATGATTTGGCCCATCTCCATGTCAATGTTAATGGAGCAGAAAACATCTACGTCAAGGTATGTTAAAATTATCTTTCAATTTCTTTTCTTTTTCCGGATAAGCTAAATGCACAAAAGAATATAAATCCTTGAAATTTTGATTTAAAGTTTTTTAGGGATGATAAATGATGTTGACATATACTTATTTTGTAATTTTTTCCTCTTTATCACTTAAGGAGGATATCACATTTACAGTGTTGGTATTATATTAGTAGTTTTTTTTTTTTAATTTCAAGCATGTCGTCACTAATCTTTCTCTAAAGTAGACATTACGTTGTAATTCTTACTTATTATTGACAATTTACGATTTTTGGTTGACAAACTGGAGCAGGTCTATAAATAAGAAAAACTCCTCAACAAGGTCAGGTAGCTCTTCATCCTAGATGTCTTTGTTTTTTCTTTCTTTATTGCATTCACTCTGAAATAAAAGTAATTTGAGCGTATTTTGCAGTTTCTATCTTCAGGACTAAAATTATCACAAAAGGATGATCACTGAATCAGTGAAAATTTCTGCTGCAAATAAGTAAAAAAACAGCCCTCTAATTCCTAAATATCTTCATTAATAGATGTAACTACTAAATTACGTCGAGCGTTAATATGTAAAACAAGTGGAGCTACAGAATCTGTGTGATCCAATATATATATATGGGTCTTGATTGACGAGACTCGCAGCAGAGTAAACGCTAAGCTGGAGGTATGGAGACAGAGTCTGGAGTCTAAAGGGTTCAGGCTGAGTAGGACCCAGAATAACGGGAGCGACCATGAGACAAGACGTGGAGGTGGTACTCAGATCATTCCAAAGAAAAGAAGCTTCAAGTACATCGGGTCTATTATTCAAGGGAATGGACAGATTGATGACGATGTCACACATCGTATTGGAGCAGGGTGGATGAAATGGAGACTCGCATCTGGAGTCTTGTGCGATAAAAAGGTGCCACAAAAACTTAAAGGCAAATTCTATAGGTTGGTGATTAGACCAACTATGTTGTAGGGGGAAGTGTTGGCCAGTCAAGACTCCGCACATCCAAAAGATGAAAGTTGCGGAGATGAATGTGTGGGCATACAAGGAAGGATAAGATTAGAAATGAGGATATCCAGGACAGAGTGAGAGTGATCTTGGTGGAGGATAAGATGCGGGAATCGAGGTTGAGATTGTTCGGGCATGTGTAGAGGAGAGACACAAATGTCCAATGCGAAGGTGTGAGAGGTTGGCTATGGACGGGTTCAGGAGGGGTAGAGGTAGGCCGAAGAAGTATTAGAGAAGTGATTAGACGGCGTTGTGGAGGACACAGATTATGGCAGAATGGTAGTAGGTAGTTGAGCGTAGTTCTACTTACGCTTACAAACTGATAGTTATAGTGTTATTATTGTAGGCCTGCTTAGCCTATCATACTAGTAGGCGCAATATTTCTTTATAGCCCCTGTCGTTTGATTTCTGTTGCTATCTGTTCTTTAGTGTACTTTGTTTATCTTATTTACATGCGTTAGTTACTGCTTCATTTTTCAGAATGCGCTATCATGACTTATTCGCTTTTGTTACCATCATTTTCATACTGCTTTAAATTTTTTGTCCGAGTCTGACCGTTTCTCTTGCTTTGCTTATGCTTATGCTTATACTTATACTTTGTCTTGAGCCGATAGTCTTTCGAAAATAACCACTGTACCTACCAAGGTAGATGTAAGATTTAGTTCTTGCTAACATACTATATTCATATGGTAGGTTAGCATTGTGTACCCACTTTTAAGTTCTCAAAGAAGTCCTTACTAATTGTTGCCAACTCATTAAAATTGGAGGCATTTTCGTCATTTCTACCCAAAATTTCTCAAATTCGTTTCCCTCCTGCAACTCCTTTCCCTTCCAATTATTTTTTTTCAAAATCCCTCCATCTTTGACTGTTAAATTTTTGGAGAGGAACTGTACCCAACAACATCGGTTCTTCCCAAATAGTTCAAGTATCTTAACTCCAAACAACACTACATAATCTAGTGAAAAACTAATTAACCGAAATTAAGGTAAAACAAGGATAATTTTGAGTCATATTTTTAAGCTACTTATTAAAGGCGGGGAGGGAACTGATAAAATAGAAGTACTGAAAAAGGACCCAAGTAAAAGAAGCTCATACAAAATCCATCAAACAGTTCAATAGAAACTATAAAGAAAAATAAGTTCACGAAAGAGGAGTTAGAGAACTCAATTTTAGATCTTTGACTTGTTATTTATTCAGCAAATAATTTAAGTCTTTGACATTAGTTATTGAAAGCCAGTGGAACTGGGATTTGCTGGAGCCAATGAAAAGTTATCAAAAAATAAATCTAAAAATTTAATAAAGTAGAATAATAGGGTGGGGGATAAAAAGTAAGATTGATTAAAGGAAGAAATCGAAAAAGAATTTTGATGGGTTAAATCTTAGGAGGGAAACAGTAGAGAGAGAAGAAGACCAAATTGAGATGGAAGAGAGGGGAAGAAAGAATCAGATTTCTTAGTCTTTATTTGAAGAGACGAAAGCCCCTGCCCATCAATGAAGTTATCATAAGCTAGTAAGGATATTTTGGAAAAAGTAAAAATAGATATATTGCTAACTAACTCACGTCCCAAAAACTAATTCAAAAGGAGGAGAATTACTAAGCTTTATAAAAAGCCCAGAATTCTTGTCCTCGTTGTATTCCAACTCTTGAGGCAAGAACTCAGGGGATCCTTCTGAAATGCTTTATCTTCCTCTATCCAGCTGCTATTCCAATTCCCTGCTACGCATAGAGAATTCTTTCTCAACAAAGAGATCTGAGGAAGAAGTCACCGATATAGTATATTCTCTTCAAATTTTTATATGGTTGGTGTGGGATTTATGTATCTATGTAATAACTTTCATTTTCTTTTTGATTTGTAGGACTTAAGTTTATTTCTCGGAGTTTGTATCACAATTGTTGGAGCTACAAGTTGGAGAGCTTTTAAGAGAAAGTATGATGGAGTCTGTAGATAATTGAAATTGTGAGAAGATCATCTCTTGCATTGCAAAAGTATGTTTTTTATGATTTATTTTGCTTACTGTTTGTGTTTGTGATTTTAATATAATTTAATTATAGAAATGGCGGGTCAGGTGCATCTATCAGAATCGGAACAGATCAATTACCAAATCCATGCACCTATCATCACCTTCATAACCGGAGCCCATGATCTTCTTTTAACAATTTTCATAATATACAAGGTTTTACGCTTACAGAAAGATCGGGAATGGATAGTTATGTGGAAAACTGCTTTTTTTCTCCTTTCATTCTTTGATGTTGTTTTCTTTCACTTCCTTTTTATGTTTAAACAAGGATAAGATGATAAAAAAATTATTGAAATAAAAAGTTAGATACTTATTGTACATGTATTAAATGTACAAAGAAAAACATGTCTTAAAATTTGTTAAACATATACAAATAAAACCAGATTTCCTTTTATTTTTTCTTAAAAAGAAAATCTTTCCCGGCATGCTTTGGAAGAAAACAACAAGTTATATAATTTCTCCTTATAGATTATACAAAAATCAAGTGTCTCTAAAAGACTCAAAATCCGTAGTGATTAAAAAACTAATAGTGCTAAAATAGGTCAAACTTTTAGGTCTTATCTATTTGAATTTGAATACCAAAAATAATTTTTATAATATTTCTGATATATGAACATTAGCTAGAAGAAGATTATACCGTTAAATTAAATCTTCGAGAAGCGCGGATAGTTTCACTAGTGACCAATTAATCTTCCAACAACGATGGAGACAAAATTTGTGCTCATTATTGTCCTTTTTATGAATGACCATTATTTTTTCCTCTTTTATGATAATTATGAACAGCATATTTAGTCTATTTCCAATTTTAAGGTGATGTTAACATTCTCCATAAAGTTCTATGGTGCCCTTCTAGTATATCAAAAAAATTGAACTCATTATACAATTGTCCACCTGACATTTTTTATGATTTGATATTGAAGCACCTTAGAAATTTCACTATCCAAACACTTAAATTAAATTTGTTTTGAAGTAGAGAATTGGACTACTTCTAAATCCAACCCAAATTTTCAGTTACAAGAATACCATATAATTGGAGAAAAGAAAAGGAATAGCAGATACTTAGTTGAGAGTAGAATTGGTGAATGAAACAGATTCAGTAGGAATAAATTATTTTTTGGAGGAAGGGGGATGACGGAAGAAATGTCTCAGAAAAGAAGAAAATAAATGTTGTTAGTTGAATGTGTATTGGAATCAATTCTTATTTAGTATGAAATATTTGATTACCAAAACTATTATTATTTTCAATTAGAATAGCACTATAGTATTAACAGAAGAGAATTTGGTTATCCTATATAGAGTGTTCTGACAGGATTTTCCTATTAGTGCTGGAGCTTTGAGCATCTTGATCATTTGCTCTAATCTGCTTGGCTTATAAATAGTGGCCTTACATTGCATGACTTCTTCATCTTAGCACTCTGTCATCAAAACTTCAGGCAAATGTCTTGGCTACCTGCATTGCTGATGACAGTAATACAAGTCCAAATTAGCCATGAACCCCTTTGTTCATGTAGCATATCGGCAAATATTTGCTGCACTAGTTATGTGCCCGATTGCCTACTTTATAGAAAGAAACACCAAACTCGCCATGACACGCTCAACATTCTTCAAAATCTACCTATGTTCAATTTTTGGGGGATTCATTAACCAAATAACATATATAGTTGGCCTACAACACTGCAATCCTACTGTTGCCTCGGCATTAACAAACTTAATGCCGGCATTCACTTTTCTCCTCGCTGTCATCTCTGGACATGAACGACTGAGATTTACAAGGGTCGGGATAGCGAAACTGCTCGGTACTCTACTGAGCATAGTAGGCGCCATGATGTTGTCAATCTACCCTGGTCCAATAGTCCCTATTGGCCAACCGAAGTTTCACTGGAAACTTTTCGAGGGCATCGCCCTCAACAGAAGCGGGACTGGCACAAAAAGTAACTACTTAGGCCCTATGCTCGTCATGGCCAGTGCATTATCGTGGTCCATATGGTCAGTAATCCAGGCAAAAGTAAACCACGATTATGAAGCCACCTATTCAAGCACAGCTTTGATGTGCTTCATGGCCAGCTGTTTGTGTTTGGTCATCGGATTTTGCGTTGACCATGACCAATCAGACTGGTCATTGATAAGCAGTGGCGTTAGAGTTATCTCCGCCACTTATTCTGGAGTTTTCTGCTCGGCTCTATCATACTTCGTGATGAGTTGGTGCATCCGGAGGAAGGGACCATTTTTTGTGTCCATATTCAATCTGTTACCTATCATTATTGTTGCCGTACTCAGCTGGCTCCTACTTGGAGAAAAGATATTCATAGGAACCATAGTAGGATCGACCTTGATTATCTTCGGACTGATTATGGTGCTGTGGGGAAATTGGGAGCAAGAAAGGACATTGACAGTGGAACATTTGGAGTCTCAGCAAGAAAATCTGTCAGCTCCTGTAGATTCTGTCTAGCACTTGTATTTTGGCTTCACCAGGTTAATTTATCAATATCATTTTGGGATTTCACTGGGTATGTTGTTGTTGTTATAGTATCGTAGAAACTATGTATTCTATGGATGCTGAATACCTTTTTTGTTTCTGTTTTTATATATTCAGTTGTTAGGATTTGAAGGTCAATGTAATGTCTTTTCATTATGCTATTTAACAATGGGACTAAGAATAGTTTCTGGTAGTAGAAATATCTAATATGACTTGTCTTTTATTGTGCCATTTTGAGTTTGACATGCACAAAATTGGTGTGGCTAGAATGAAAATGGAGTAAATGCTGATAGATTAAACTAAGCCTGACATCTCACTTTCTTTATTATTGATGAACCATTCTGTTTCTTTTGATTGAGATAGCATTTAAGTGGAATACCTAGCAAGGATTTGAAGAGGTGATATACCAGTTTCCATTCTATGAATGTAAGATTGTCATGGATTTTTCACTTGTTTAAGTGCAAAATCCATGACACTGTTTCCACAGTTGCTAGCACTTTTTTGTTGGTAAAACCTATATACTTTTTTATATTCGTCTTCTACGCTAGACAACACTTCTTCTTTAGTTTGTTCCATAGGTGGTGGGTGATTTGAATTTTTGAGATTTGGAGGTGGTAGTACTGCTATACAATCGTAAATAATTTCAATAAGTGATTTAGTACCGTCTATTTTAATAGTCGGATTTAATACAACACAAATAATATAAATAGTGGGAATAAAAATAATTTTTTTTTTGATAAACATTTTTTAATAGCTGTCTTATAAGTTGGTTTATCCATATATTCATTAAGTAGTAAAAATATTAGAGCTATATAAAACAACATAGTTGAAATAGTAGGATAATATATACCGAAAAATTCTTTTGTTGCTTGAAAAAATTTCTCTAAAATACAATGAGTTCGGAATTTTTCCCCCAATCGCTATTTACAACCATATTAGCTGGATTTTGATCATGAGAGTTAAAAAATAAAGTTATAGGTTTTCTATAGTCATAAGCAACAAGTAGTTGCTCGTATAAAGAATTCCACCTAGTGGGTACTTCTTCTGGAATTTTTCTATAAGGTAGTTGGCAATCGTGACAAGTTTTTTTTATATTCTTTTCTTCGTTGTATTCTATTATTTTTAAAAATAAAGTTTATAGCAAATTGTATTTTACTAAGAATGTCTTCAAAAAGTGATAAACCATCATTTACAATTAAATTATATATATGGCACACACATTTTATATGAAAATGATCTGAAAAAGATGGAGTTAAACTATTTTTTAAAACTGTAACAACGTAATTGTTAGAAGAAGCGTTATCTAATGTAATAGTCATAATTTTATCAGTTATTCCGTAATAATCACATACTTGATAAATATTTTCTGCAATAAAAGTACCAGTGTGCCTATCATCTATATATCTATACGCTAAGATATGTTTTTGCATAGACCATTTATAATCTATCCAATGACAAATTACTGTTAAATAATCATGGCGTTAGTACTACGGCCTATATCAGAAGTGATAACCGCTTTTCCATTAAAATGATATAATGAATAACGTAAATACTGTTGATATTTATGTGCCAATTTAAATACATCTCTCTTAACAATTGATCTAGGAAAACCGTTAAAAGCATGATGATACATATCTCTAATGTAATGAATAAAACCAGGAGATGAAGGAAATGAAAAAGGCAAACCCTCCGCAACACTAATTTTGCTATTGCTTCCCTATCTCTATGTTTATCGTATTTAGGGCCTACAATTCCCCCGTCATAGGGTTAATTTGACCTTGTACTTTGTCCGGGACAATATGTGAACCTTGTCCCGATGGAGTGGACGTTTGCGCACCCGGTTTTAAAGCCTCGTATTGGGCATACCTAACTGGATGAGCCCTTGATACATGTCTCATTAAACCCCCCGTCCCACCGTGACCTTTTCCAGTCTTAAATTTTAAAACATCTTTACAAATTTTACATCTAGCTACTTAATTCTCTACGTCCCTATCAAAAAATGTCCATGCATATGATTTTAATGGTCGTTTTGCTGGACCTTGTCTTATACTAGGGGGAATAAGAGACATTTCAGTTGAAGGTGCACTAGTGTGTGTGTTGTCATCTACATTAGTGAGTGTATCATCTAGATCATCGTCTAAATTAAAGTCTTCTTAAGTTTCAGAAAATAGATCCTCGTCTAAATCTAATGGTATTGTAGGAAAATGTTCAGTATCAACAAAATCATCCTGCGTAGGAATAAGATTATGTCTAGAAATATGACCCTTGCCCTTGTTGCCCCTACTAGAAGAAGCATGACCCCTACCCGTAAGCATACGTTTAAATCCTTCAATTATAAATTTATACTTATACTAATAAATAATTGAAGAAAATGAAATTAAGTGCGCTAAATAAAATAAATAGACAATAATAATTTAATGAAGAAAGGAATGTACCAAACGCCGACGTAACGTCGACGTGTAATCGAGAGGTTGAAAATTGAAACTTTGCTCGATGAAAGATCACTAAGCTAGTTGTCAACTTCACTCCCAAATAAATAAATAAAATTGAATATTTAGTAGACAATGTAGACTTATACGGTTTGGTTCGTTCATAACACATGGTTTTTTTTTCAAAAGATAAATAATATGACACCAAAAATAAATAAAAAGCAAAATAGAAAACAATTGATTATCTTGAGGGTAAAGTAGGCATCTAAAAGTGTAATTAAAATATGAAGAAATAATATCTATTGTACAAAGTTGGAGAGAGATCATAATTTGATTTTAAGACAAAATAGGAGGAGACAAGGATTTGCACCCAATTTAATTGCATACTTTTCTCTTCACTTCAATGATATTTCAATAATTTATGCAATGTTAAAAATCATTTATAAATAATTACCATCAATTAGATTTAACCAAGGTTTTTAAGGCTAAAAACACTTTTTCTTTAAAAAAAAAAATAGATTTGAGGTATTTGAAAAATAAAAAGTGCTTTTGAACATTAGCAAAAGTTGTATTTGTGTTGTTGGAAAGAAGCTACATTTTTTTGTTCCAAAGAAACATAAGTAGAAAATTAATTTATTTAAGATAAAAATATTCTTATTATAAATTTATATTTATTAAATTATCTCTCATTAATTTAACACATCTCATCTTTGAATTAAATATAAATTAGTTTTATCTCTTTCACTTTTGGTTTCCACTGTGTCTTTTTCTTTTTCCACTTTTTCTATCTTTTTCTCCTTCTCCTTCTTCTCACCCTCTTTTGAATAGTCAGACAACTATAAATGCTAGTTATTGATCGAAATCAAAACTAAGATTTTTTTTTTTTGATAATTCAGGTTTCCAGGCTTGCGCATGACTACTTCACTGGTATTACCCAGACGTCCTGGAGGTAATAGCACCGGTCCTTCAACACTATTACCAGGTAAATCGCGGGATGTGCTCCGGTGGCCAGTTTTTCTGGGAGCGTACAACTAATCAATGAGACAAGGTCAAATTTCCCAACATGCGAGTTTCTTCGTGCTTGCGGGGAATCGAACCCACGTTGTCCCATGCCAGAGCGCCTTATAGCGCCCAGACTTTGCCACTGGACTATGCCCCGGAGGACTCAAAACTAAGAATTTTCAACAGACACGATCAAGAGTCGATTCTCTTTCATTTTGTTTTATTTATCCTCCCCCCACCCACCCACCACATCAGGAAAATCAATAGTGTTTCTACTTACCCTTTAACGTGACTCGAACCCTCAACCTATCAGTTGATGGTGGAGGTGCTCAACCACTAGAGCAAGGCCCACTTTCTCTAATTCTCTTTCGTTTGACACAAAAAAAATTGAGCTTGGAGCCAGCATCAAGAGATTAACGATACTTCTTTATCTATTGAGTTGTTCTGCAGGATTAGACGCTCAAGATCATTGGTCTATAATTAATAATGATTACAATTTTAAGTATATTTTTTAAAATTTATGTTTTATCTTTTAATTAAATAATATAAATATTTAATTAAAAATTTCACAATAAATATTTAACATTATTTATGTCTTAATAATACTGACAGTAAAATGTACCTTAATACTATCTTTTACATAATTGACACCCAAGTACATTTTTGAAAGACTGACCAAGCATAATTTTTTTTTATCAAATGCTAAGAAAAGCATTTCTCAAATAATTTGGCCAAAGATAAATTATACATCACGACTTATTATTGTCAGTGAGATCTTAAATTGAGTACCCTCACGACTCCTATCAGTGGCTCAAATCTTGGTTCAATGCTCGCTATCTTAGCATGCTACCAAATGACCATGAGAGATTCGGTTTGGCGGAGCATGACTAGAAAAGTGAGTTGATACAAGTTGAGAGACTCATGAGAAGATGAAGACCATTAACGGAATCTCATTTAGTTTGTGTTTGCTGGTACTAGTTATGACTTATAGGTCATAATTGTAAACACAAGAACTATGATACATGAGGTCAAATTGTGATGTATCAATGTGATTTAATGATCTAGGGCACTGATCATACTTCTTATGATCTACTTGATGATTTTCATGACGACATTGAGAGGCTATATATTCCTAACAGATGTATAGAAAAGTGCTCTCATAGTATGCCGGTCTCATAGCCTATTTATCCAGTTTGAATGATGCAAGAGAGATTAAAAGGAAGAATATGTTTTTTCTTAGATCAATGGAGCTTGATCACTCCCTTATGTATGAGTGGGAGATGTTGGAAAGTATTATAGAGTCGGGTCCACCCATAAGGGGTGCTGGATGACCCATGAGGCCATTAATTATTCATCCACATTATACCCTAGAGCTAGCCTATATAAACAGAATTATGGGTGTTTAAGAGGGGTTAATCCATAATATAGAGACGGCTAGGCTTCACACATAAAATATATCTCCGCATTAGTTAGAGGAATATCTAAGTTGTGAAACATGGAAATTCATCCGCTTTGTGAGAATTCCCGACGACCAGTGACACGAGTCGTGATTACTGCAAATCCGTTTCCACTATGGAAAAATCTGTAAGTCTCCTAACTAGTTTTTACCCCTTCAATTACTACATCTACAATTCTCTTTTCCTTCACCTTTACATCTTATAATAAAGTGTATTACATCATCAGTTTTCCAAATTAAATATGTGATTATAAGGACACATAACAAAAGATTCACAATATTGGTCTAAAAGCAGTTGTATTAGTACCAAAGAAAATTGGAAAGAGAGTTATTTACTTATTTATCCACACTTGCAAAGCAAAATTGACTGATAATATTGAACAATTGTGAAAAGAAATGCTGAATTATTACTCCCTCCGTCTCACATTATTTTTCCGCTTTCCTTTTTTTAAAAGTCAAACCATATAAATTATGACCAACATTTTGAGATATATTTTTCACAATATTGATATGAGAAGAATTACAACTTATATATTTTTCGTGTAGTTTTTGAATATTGATTTTTTTTTTTAATAAATTAAATTGATCTAATCCAATTTAACTTGACTCTAGAAAAGCGAAACAAAACAACAAATTTGAAAAAGAGGGAGTATAATTCACTTTATAGGAGGAAGGGGGGGGGGGGGGATAAGGAAATCATAAGCAATTTACACACTCACAATGAGGGAAAAAACAGATAATTGACAGAGAGGTAAAAGGTAATTAAAATCAACAGATTAATAATCCTACCGTATATGCAGATACGAAGGAGTTGTGGCTATTTGTATCAAGAAGTGTGGCACAGAAAAATTAAACAAGAGAAAGAGAGGCTAGTGGTGATTTTATAAATAAGAAGAAAGCAGAGTAAATAAAAATGTAGATCATAAAAACACACACAAGTATATCGTTGTAACAGGAAAAACAAACTGGGCGTAAAATTAGCTAACAACCTGTGATTTCCTCGTACAACAAAGATAAAACCAAACTCCACTCAGTTCCTAAAAGAATGGGTAAAAGGGTTGACTAACATGTAGTAACAATTAATGAATAGCATTACTGAATCGTTATATTGTCTAACAACATTCCTCGACTCTTGGCTAGAAACTGGGTAGTCTCTATTGCTCATATTTACAGAAAGGTTAATTCGATAGCTGATGGCTTAGCCAATTTAGCGTTTAGTCAAGAATCTCGTTTCGAATGACATTTACACGTGCCTTCTAGAATTTCTTCGCATGCTACCGGAGATGTTGTTGGAAACTCATTCCCTCGCTTAGTTTCAAACTAGTTTTCTGTTGTTTTAGTTTTCTTTCCAAAGAAAAATGAATACCATTACTGATGTTAATTACATGAAAGAGTCTCATTCCCTCGCTTAGTTTCGAACTAATTTCTTAGTTCTCTTTCAAAAAAAAAAAAATGAATACCATTACTGATGTTAATTACATGGACAAGGAGCATTTGCTTGAAGTAGTTTAACTACATTGGATCCAAGTCTGTTTTTTTTTTTTTTTCCACATTTTGACCAATGTTCTACTTTCTTACCTACCATTAATATAATCTCAAAAAGACAGATTTATCCTGACATTATACTCCCAAGTTAGAAAGAAGACATAACATGACTTCTTTTCTAGAGAACTAGAAGGAAAATTTTATTCCCTCATAACTTAAATTCTCGTCTTTGGAGCAACATGTTACTTTAATGATGAGTACTTTAATTCCTACACAAATTATGTAAGTTACAATTGGTTATATAGACCCTGTTTCTTACGAAGTAAAAATAAGATGTACTATGAGTTCTCTATACTTTCTACTAGCATGTTAATCACTTACTTTGAAAGGGCTAAAAGACTCCTATAATGCATAGGTGATAGGACCAAAATTACACTTACTAAGATGACCAAAACATATTCCCAACTAATTGGCATCACCAATATTAGATCATTGTAAGTACTTTGTGAATTAAATTTTACACCACTTTCTCTTGGTACTAGTCGCAGAAGTAAAACATCTAGGAATAATTTAGGTCAATTTCTTTTTTGTAATCTCAACCAGCTACAATAAAACTGAAGGACCAAACGGTTAATCAAACAATATTAGCAGCTCATTGTCGAACCTAGTTAGTACACAACATAGACGTCAATAACATTACACTAAAGGTATTGGCTGGCTTTGTTTGTTCAATCTTCAATAGTATTTCTTGATCAAAGCTCCAATCCAAAGTCACAGTGTATGCAGACTACAATAGATAGTTGTCTTTTATTGTGCAAGAATAATACAGTCATCTCATAATCTTCCAGACTTCAGCATAGAATAAGACAAGAGGGACGGGTTCCGTTTTCTTCCCTCCTTTTTCCCTTTGTATATCCTGGACAAGGATAACAGTCCAATGTATCTACATGTATTTTTACAGGGAAACCTTGCCACATTTATACACTCAATCTTAAGTGCTTTTATTCTTCTATACAAGTAGGTAAGCTCTCAGTAGATGAACTTTTAAGTTAGGAACTTTTCCAGTAAGCCTCCGAAGAAAAAGCTTGTCTTAGCCATACCGCCAGTTTCAGGTACCTTTGCAGATGTTGGGACTTTCTTCACGTTAAGCATCATCGTCTGTCCAATTTCTTCACGCAGTCTTTCAATTGTCTTCATCTCTACAGGGTTTCCAGATGCATCTCTTACGTAGAAGACATTCTTTGCTTTCTCCCCAATAGTTGTAACACCAGCTCTAGTCACTGATAGCCCATTTTCTCGTAGAACTCTCGTAACTTCAGAAAGTAAGCCAACTCGGTCCTTGGCACATAACTCTAGGCTGAAACCCTGCATATCAAACAAATTAAGTAAATTTTACCTGGTGGCATTAGAAATTTGAGGGGTTTTTTCGGAAGGTTCGTGCATGTTATAATGTTACAGATTGAAGTAACATATGAATGCCTGAAAAAAGTACCGAGTCAGAAATAGAATATTAGTCATTCCTAATGTTTATAATATAACAGGACCACATCCTACTGTCAAACTTCCACATTCATCACAATTAGGCCTGACCTCCGAGCTTACTACACATTGGAGCTGAGACAAGCTAGAGTCGAGCTAAATTGAGCTACTACAGCACTGAAACTAGTCGAGCCCCAGTTGGATCGAGCCTGCTTTGATACAGTATAACTGAGCTTGAGCTGAGTCCGAGTCGACTATTTAACATTTGCTTGCACGCAAACTCTTCACATTTAGGAAATTACTTTCACAATAAGTTGATTCATTTTGAAAATATAAGAATAAATAGTTTTACTTAAATATTGAATCCATATGCCATCTAAATATAAAAATTACTAGAACTTAAATACAGAGGTTAATAAACATAAAACATAATTGAATGTTAAGACAAGAAAAAGTAATCAATTTGAAGATTTTACTAAATTAATTTCATTATTTCGGATTATAAATTAGTTACATTTCACCTCAATCATAAAGTAGCTTAAATCACAATATGATTAAGAATTTAATTGCAAATCCAACAAAGTTACACTCTGTTTGTTCCATTTTATGTCACATTATGTCCTTATTAGCCCGTTCCAAAAGAACAACACATTTCTATAGTTCAAAGCAATGTAATTTTAAACTTTCGATTTTACGGTTAATGGCATGTTTATAGCCACCAAAATCTCATGGCATATTTAAAACGAGTTCTAAAAGTCTTTCTTTATTTCTTAAATTATGTATCCAGTGAAATACCGCCACATCAATTGAAAAGGATGGAGCAGTAATTACTTAGTATTAGTTAAAACTAACGTATAAATTAATTACTTAATAACTGAGGGTAATAGATGGATTAATTATATTTTTAAAAAGTCGCAGAACTCAACTGAGCCAATTGATTTCCACCAAACCGGCTTGGAACGAATTTCGACCAAATCGGGCGAAGTCAAGCCAAGTTAAGACTTAAGTACAAGCTTCCCAACCCAAGCCCGCTTGCCTCAGTAACGAGGCTAACCGCAATCCTGAGTAACATTTAGGACAGTAATTTAGAGAAGTAGATAATCTCCCTTACCTCACTTATCCTTCGCCGAATCGCAGCTTCAAGACACTTCACAACCTTTTCCTTCTCTTCTTCAGATTCCAGAGTGCAACCATCCATGTGGCGAATAAAATATTCCTATAAATTCAGTCGTCTTCATGTTACATATTGCCAACGTAGAGCCACTTTAAGACTGGAAGGAATCTTAGGTACAATAGAATAAGCTAAATTAGACTTTTTTTTGTGTGGGCGGGGGGGGGGGGGGGGGGGGGGGGGGGGAGTTCGTGTATTTATTTCCTTCATCACCTTTGGGAGTTAAAAAAAATTACGCTAATCAGTAACCCAAAGATAAAAGGTGATGGATCAAGATACTTCTGAGGTAGACACGGGGATGACAGGAAATGTAATGGGGTAGTTCAGAAACTCAAACAAGGCAACCATATCATTGATGCTATCAGCTCTGATCTTTCTGCTCTCACTGAACAGAATAGAAATCGATTGGAGCTCCCTCTATAATAATTAATATTAATTTAATAAAATGATACTAGACTAAAGACCACACAGGTAACATTCCTTTTCAAAGTACAGGGGCTGGGGCCACGTTGACATTGTTAAACAGAAATAATTTTAAAAAAAGTACTGTAAAATAAAATGATTAATTCTCTGTTATATCAATTTATCTCATATATATATAATGAGATTACCTGCGATGCAGAGGGACCATCCGATGAGATAGTGGCATGGAAAACAGCATACTGCATATCTGTGAGGGTACATACAATGTCAAACATAAGCTTTGGTCTATCCTTGCAACTTACACTGACCACGGAGTACCCTTTCTCGACACAGTTTTCAATTCTGACTTCTGGTTTGGAGTTAGGAGGGTATTCTATCTCCATTTCGAGACAACCACCTTCGTAGTCCCTATCAGCAAAGAACATTTGATGAAGCCGCCGATCAGCGTGTGTACTACCAACCGAGAAAGTAGCATAAGCCCCACTCTCATCATCCTCACGTCCACGAAGAATGTTATTGAGTTGCTCTTCCATGACACACAATCTGGATTCCTCATCCACATCAAGAGATGAAGAATTGTCGTTGATATAAAGGACACATGCTATGCGCCTATTATGAGTCCAAACCTCAGCAGCAGCGACATTAAAATGAAGATTGGCTAGAACAGCAGAAATTTCCGATAGAAGACCCGGACGATCTCTGCCTATAAGCTCAATGGTGGTGTAATCACCCACAGAGTTCACTCCTACCTTTCTACCTGGCCGAGTCTTCAATATGCCTGACGTGTAACCTTCAGGTCCTAGAGCCTAATGTAAGAAATTCAATGACATCGTTAATTACTTGGATAAAACTAGGTCTTTTTCTCAGAGTAGCTATGTTTTCAGTTTCAGTCACTTAGATGACACAGCTACATTTTCTCCGCATAAACATGATCTTACTGGGTAGTCACTAGGGTAAATATATGATCTAGAATACAAAGTTCAGGAAAGCCTAACCGCAACTCATGTAAAAAAAAGAAAAAATGCAATAGAGGATTACAATAGCAATAAGCTCATGACTGAAATACATAAGTAAAATAGGCAAATCCAAACACATTATCAGGAACTATTCAGTTTGTGGAATCGGGAACTCTTATCTAACAAATGAGCAGCTATTTCTGTAACATCTTTTAGTCTGCAGGGATATTTGAATAGTTGCTTGACTTTTGTTGTGTTCTGTTCTGAATAGTCATTGAGTCCCAAAAGTAAAATTCTTAGATATACTAGGTACAATAAAATGCATGAGTAGAAATGTCATTGACAATGCCTCCATGTAAACCCAAAGTAACATAATATCAACTACAATGGCTAGCTTGGAGTTGTTGGGCTAAACGGTCCAAAGATACTCTTAACACGGTGTGATATTGTACGCTTTGGGTCAAGCCCGCACGGTTTTCCCGAAAAGGCCTCACACCATTAAGAGTATCCAACACCTTATAAGTAACTCCTTTTTATTTTCAGCTACCAATGTGGGACTTTATTCGCACACCCAACAATCTCCCCCTCGAACTAAGTTTCACATGATTCACGGGTCAGAGATTCAACGTGTATGTGTGTCACCCACATCATCAAAGTATTTTTGGTCACCGAAGCCCAAAGGCTGTGTATGCGTCTTCAAAGCTATGGGTAAATGTCGTAAACCAGCCCATAGACGGGAAAAGGCACTAAGCCGGATCCCACGCCACACTCCGCCATCTTCATAATCGTCACGCCAAACCATTGACTCTGATACCAGTTGTTGGGCTAAACGATCCAAAGATAACACGGTGTGATATTGTCCGCTTTGGGCCAAGCCCGCAAGGTTTTCCAAAAGGCCTCATACCATTAAGAGTATCCAACACCTTATAAGTAGCTCCTTTTTATTTTCAGCTACCAATGTGAGACTTTGTTCGCACACCCAACAGGAGTAGCATGATAGTATAGCAAATTCTGGAAGATGCGAAATTTTATTTTATCGCTCTTTCCCTTCTTTTGTATGCTATCATATGAGGAACTGTCAAAGTAATTGTTGTCTTATCCCTGCGTTAATTCTGTATAGACAATAAAAATATGGAATCAAAAGGTGAGAAAAACAAGGGATACTTTACCTTTTCTATATGACCAATAGTATTGCTGTCTGTAACCTTGTTGCCATGTTGATCAGTAACATGAAATACTGTTAAAAAGAAATGCAATTAGTAAGAATATTTCCCAACTGTGTTTCCCAAGTCTTTAGAATATTATATGCAGATGGGACGAAACTAGAGAAGAGTGTTAATGGAGAAACAGAACATGAGGTTGATAATATTTCAAATGGCCGAAAAGCTGGCGAAAGTGAATATGGTATACATGGCCACCAATTAAAACATACTAGAAATCTATAACCACCAATGTCGAAGAAACCTGAATTTGGATATTTATTTAGATAGCAGTCCGAGCTTATAAAAAAACAGTGTAAAATATGATCCATATCCCGCAGTGGAGGAAGCAAAAGTTTATACAAGGGAATTCGAAAAATAGTAGAATGTCACAATTGGGATTTGAACCTATGACCTAAAACATCTTTTGCATCCCCTTTACCACTACACTTAGAATTTCCCTTGTGTCAAAGGGAACTCAACCTTTTATATATAACCAAAAGAATTTGTTTTAGCCCTATTTGCATTGTGTATTTTCGACGAAGGGTATTCAATTTAACCCACTTATACCTAGCTCGCCCCTGATATCCAGCCCCAAGAGTAGCTCTGAAAAATGCAACTAAAAGAAGTTTTAAAACTCAAATGAAAACCTGGAGCAAAAATACTTGGACGTGCGCTGTTACAAACCTTCAAGACCTGAAAATACTAGTAAAAAAAAACAATAGACTCACCATCCATGAACCACCAGCCATCAGAGGATATGTAGGCTTTGGTAATTACAAGATCAAGGTCTGTTAGGATTTGCACCACTTCCAGAAGTATTCCAGGTTTGTTGATACTGTCAACCTGAGGAAAATGACGAAAATATCAGTGGTTTCTTTTTGATGAAAAAAAATTGATGTTTCATATGAACCATTCAGCTTTTCTGCGTGATTCTTTTTGTATAAACTCGTGACACTTGTACAAAATTTATTCAATTAATGGGAAAATGTTTTCTTCTCAAGCCTACAGAAGTATAAGTGTTTACATGTTTTAGCCTTCTATTGTAAACTGAAAAATGTATAGCATCTTCGGCAACACTCCATCTACCCCGAAGGAGGATACTTGATAGATTTTACGAACTCCCTACAGGTATAGCCTACTTGTACATTCTTTGAACACCTCAGCACCTGCGAAGGTGCTAGAGGATGTTCAATAAAATACTTTATTTTACCTATAAAAAAAATGTATCAACAACATTGAAGAAAGCAACTGAGTGATATAGGATTAATGTAGAACCCCTTATCTGACTCAGAGTAGTATTCAAATCATGCCCATCAGATCACCAGTCTAGCTTAAAGAGATTTGTAGTTCTGCTTGTAATGACAGATTAATGTGTTCAAAATGTTTAAGTAGAATTAGTGAAATATGCTTCCTATGTTTGGAAAAGTTTTTCAATATACTTCTTTCCTTCAGTAAAACTTTTGACCAGGCACCATAGCAGTCTGAAATGACCAGACTCTCACAAATCTAACAAAAGTTATTGTTGTAATTGTAAGAGTTTATTGAACTGTGTCAAATTAGCTTCATCTCATCAAAGGTTATGCGGCATCTTGAAATAAATAAAGGACTCACTCAAGATTCTTAAGGTTGAAAAAATTACCTTCACTAGAGTGCACTCCTTGCAACTCGCATTGTCCACAGAGACCCTAATAGCATCAAATAATCTTTAGTAAACCAATGAAAAAAAAACAATGAAAAATGATGAGGGTGTTAAATAAGAAGCAATTCAGTTGACATCCATAATATTCTTTCTTTGGTTCAAAGAGACTTATTAGTGAATATTATTAGAATATTCACCATATATTTTCTAATTATTAGTGTTGTATAATTATGGTAGATATAGTGATCCTTATTGTATTAGAACTCCACATTGTACACACTATTTATATTTTTATCAAGAGCCAAACACCAAAACCCTTCTTTTTCTCCTGCTTGCCGCCGATCCCCCCCCCCCCCCCCCCCACCCACCCACACACACACTTCGGCCGACGGCAACCCGAAATTTTTCCAATTTTCTTTCTCCTTTTTTGGCTTCCATGTCTCCTCCCACCTCTCCTAAGGCTTCCACCACCTCCTCCTCCACAGTCGTCCTAGACAACCCCCCGCGTCTTCCACTTCTTCTTTCCCTCCGGCGTTCGCCGTTACGAATATCAAAAATTTCATTCCCTTAGTTCTTGATCAAGAAGATGGTCAATATGCATTGTGGGTTGAACTCTTTCGTATTCACGCATGTGCGTATAACGTGCTTGACCATATCGACGACTCTTTCCCTCGCCCTAATGACGTTGCAGATACGATGTGGCGTCGTTTTGACGCTATCGTCAAACAGTATCCAAAGACTTGCTTCATACAATTATGAAAACAGGTGCCTCGGCCCATGAATTATGGACATGTTTGGCAGAGATCATGCTGTGTATTTGGAGGAACGGTTCAAAAATACATGCCTCGAGAATTTCGCAAACATGTCCGAGTATTGTAAACAATTGAAACTAGTTGCGGACCAATTATCCAACGTGGGGACAACCGTTTCCGAAATCAAGATGGTCCTACAACTTGTTGCTGGCATACCGAAGGGTGAATACGATACTCTCGCGACTATAATTCAACAAGCCGACCCACTACCGACTTTCAAAAGGGCACGTTCACAATTACTTTTGGAGGAAACTTGACGTGCCAAACAGGACGAACACAATCAAAAGGCGTTAGAAATTGAAAATCCGATGACAAACGCCGCCCCCACCACCCAGCCGCCACCGCCGGACAACCAATAGCCGCGGTGGTGGCAGAGGTTGCGGTAACGGTAATGGAGAAAAAGGCCACGGCAGAGGAGGCAAGGGCCAACAGCAGTTCTAGGCCCCTGCCCAGAATTTCCAGTGGACCGGCCCAGCAGGTTGGTCCAGCTCGGGAAACTGGGTCTCACCCCTGCCCATTTCCCATAGCTGCGGCCCAATACCCGCAGGCCTGGCATCCTGGGCTCGGCACCAAGCCCACGCCAAGAGTACCCGACGCCACAGCATGCCCACTTAGTTTCGGCCCGGTAGCAGCAAATTGGACACGGCCTGGCCCCCACTGATTTGGGCCAGGCCTTCAACACATTAAACATTCAGCCGCCGACGAAAATTGGTATATGGATACGGGAGCCACATCTCATCTCACCCGCTCTTCAGGTAATCTCTCCCAATTGTTTCGATTAAAGTATCCTCAATTTATTACGGCCGGTAATGGTCACCGCATTCCAATTGAAGGTTATGGTACCACCCACACAAAACCACCTCATCCGCCTTTCTTCCTACATAATGTCCTCTAGGCCCCCAACATCATTAAAAACTTAATATATGTTAGGAAATGTACTCATAACAATTCCGTATCTATTGAGTTTGACCCCTTTGGTTTATCTGTGAAGGATCTACTTACGGGGAAACCTCTTATGCGATGCAATAGTGTGGGGGACCTCTATCATTTCTAATCATCTTCCGCTGTCAGAACCCAATCACCTACCTCTCTTGCTGCAATCTCTCCGTCAACTTGGTACAACAGACTAGGACACCCAGGAGCTCCTGGTTTTTAATTTTCTTAGAAGCAATAATTTTATTCGATGTAATAATGGGAAACTTGCCCAAAATTGTTTCTCTTGCCGGTTAGGCAAACAAGTTCGCCTTCCGTTTAAGTCATCTCTAAGTGTTACGTTTTTTCCATTTGATATTGTTCATGTTGATTTATGGACGTCTCCCATTACTAGCTCACTGGGACATAAATATTATCTAGTCTTATTAGATTATTTTTCTCACTATATTTGGATTTACCCACTAAAGTTCAACTCTGAAGTTTTTGCCAAGTTCCTTGAGTTTCGAATTTTTATCAAAACACAATTTGAAAAAGCCATCAAATATTTCCAGTGTGATAATGGTCGTGAGTTTAATAATTTCACGTTTCACAACTTTTGCAAAAATAATGGCATGGTTTTTCGATTTTCGTGTCCCCATACCTCCCCCAAAAATGGAAAAGCTAAACGAATCATCCGCACCATCAATAACATGGTTCGTACCCTCCTTTTTCATGCCTCTCTCCCTCCCTCCTTTTGGGTCTATGCAGTCAAAATGGTAGAATACATCCTCAATATTTTACCTACCAGCACTCTTCATAACATGACCCCCACCGAAATTCTATACCGACGGATCCCCTCCTATGATCACCTTCGGATCTTTGGTTTCATTTGCTATCCGAACCTTGCCTCCACTACCCCGATTAATACACTCTTATAAGACTGACAGGTTTCCATATCATGGTAGAAGAAACATTTTAAATGGGCCTCATAACTGTGATGCTTCCACAGTGAATAATGTCTAGGCTGGCCAATGAAAGTAAATAAAAAACATAGTGAAGGCAAGCAGTGGATGTGGTAAAATGGCAAAAGCTAAAAGTAGAGAAGCTCAACCTTGGAGGATTTATTCTGATACTTAAAGTCTCATATTCAGGATCAAAATAAGGCCCATAACTCCTCGCCATATGAACAACACTTCTGTAGCAAACAAAGATACCTCCCTTTTCTCCTTTACATTGAAATTAGCCAAATTTTCTCTATATCAACTAACTGGCCTAATCATCCATGATAAGAGCAATAGAAATTACACCAGCATTTTACCTGCCAAAGATGATATAATAAGAATGCAAGAAATATATGTGGTTATTATGCAATAAACCGAAGTACTTTGCTAGCTAGATTGCCCGTAGAGTATTTAAAGCTTCTGGTTATCATGCAAGATGTATTGATGGAGAATGGAGCAAGTGGTTGTACTACTCAACAGTTCAAAAAACTGATAAGAGAACCAATCCCGTTCACTCAATTTTCTTGGCATGCTTCACGTGAAGGTAGAATATAGTCAAATCTAGATTCTACAAAAGAAAATCAAAATGCAATCGTAAGATCAAAGAGAAAGAAACATGAATACATAATTAGAAGTCATTTCTTGTTAGGTTTTACCTAAAAAGATTCATGCAATTCAAAGTTTTTAGTTCTGTCATTGCTGTGATTACCAACTTGTTGAGCTATAGAATGCAAAGCAGAGTTTCAAGAATCATGAAGAAACGCGCAAGCGCTTGGGCTTTAACTCCCAGGTCCTAGTAAAGTACTCATAGTAGAATACAATGTTCTTAAGCTAGCATTTGAGTTAAGAAACTTGGCATTTGTTTGAAATTTTGCAAAACCATTTTAAGCAAACTTAGTTCTTGAGTTTATCCACTTTTTTAAACGTTTTGACACTCAGTTGCTAGAAAACTTCAAAAAGCTAGTTCCTTGTAAGCAACTCAAACAAATAGAGTTTGCAAAAAAAAAAAAAACTTTGTTTTTGAAACTTTTCAAACAAACGCCTTAGTATTCTTAAAGGAAAAGTCTCCTACTTATGAGAAGAATTCGGGAATTAAATCATTTCACTTCCTGTATCCCATCGTATAAGTAGCACTAGAGGATCAAGACAATGATTAGATAAAGAGAAATTGCAAAATGGAGTATTTAATGTATGTAATACTTTGGAATTTAATGAGTTTGTGCTAAACCACAGCACAAGGAACAACACACTAAAACAACTAAGCATGCGTAGATGAAACAACTAGTCACGTTATGCATACATTAAACAAATAATCACATTTTGTGTTAAGTTTAAATTAAACTATTAGCTTGTGTACATAGGCAGCATTTGTTGGAAATTTAACTATGTGGGATTGAGTTTTTTCCGTCTTTAGTGACTTAAACACGTGGGCCCCGCATGTCAAACATCGTTTCTTCGCACATGCCTAATCTACTAAATGAGTAGATGATATTAGTGCCAAGTATCGTCAAATTTCGTTAAGAAAAATGAAAGATATATTGGTACACAAAGTAAAGTGTTTGAGACATGAATAAATGGATTGTTTTGGCCAAATAACAAATCTCTACACATGTAGAAGATGGAAGGATTGAGCTCTATATAAACTCTAGTTTTGAGTAAGGGTTTGGAACCCCAAGGGGTAACCCATGTGTTAAGAAGAGGGAGGACCTAGATGAGCTTGGTTCGGGGCTAAGCCCCACACGCGCGTCGTCGTCCTGAAAATTTCGGAGATAACCAAACGTTGCAACTAATTTGACTTCAACAGTCAAAAACGCCCTCCTCTTTCCTATAAATTAACCCTTTTGTTCCGTTCGAAAAGGATATACAAAAACACACACAGATCCTCTCCTCTTCAGCAGTCTATTCTATATTTATTTTCTTCGTTAGAATCAACCTTACTTGCTTTGTATTGTTGATTGTTGTTGTTTTATCTTGGGAGACTATTGTCCATTACTGTAAAAGCATATATATGGGGCAATTTTGTCTTAAAGACAGAGAGCCATCTCTCGACTTAGCTATTTGTTCTGTTTAACCTTCTGACACCATTTATACCTACAGTTTAAGACAATTTTATATTTCTAAGTGTTCGAAAGATGTCTGTTTCAAACATTGCTTCTGGTTCTGCTGCTGCTACTCAAGGGAATGTTGTTGTCCCTGCTCCTGCTCTGCCAGTTTCCAAGGAGAACGCCCATAAAAGTTTCTGGGTACCAATTTCAAGAGATGACAACAAAAGATGTTGTTCTATCTTTACTACGTTAAACCTATCACGCTTTCTGACAAAAGATTCTCCTTCTGGTGGGGATGCAATACACACTCCGTCTAACACAACGACTGAAATGGGCGAAGATATCGAGGTCACAAATGCCCTAAAGTTAACACTAGATGCCTGGAATCATAGTGATTTCATGTGCAAAAACTGCATTCTGAACGGTCTGTCGGATACACTCTATACTGTGTAATGCATCGTGAAGACGGCAAAGGAGTTGTGGGAAAAACTCGAGAAAAAGTACAGCGCACAGGATGCGAGTACTAAGAAATTCATCGTTGGAAAGTTTCTGAAATTTCAAATGGTGGATGGTAAATCAGTGATGTCCCAAATCCAAGAGTTTCCAATGATTCTTCATCATCTCGGTTTCGAAGGAATGAAGCCAAACGAGCAATTTCTGGTTGCGTCTTTGATTGAGAAATTGCCTCCCTAGTGGAACGAGTTCATGAGTTATCTCAAACTAAAGACAAAGGAAATGGGGTTTGAAGATCTTATTGTCAAACTGCAAATACAAGAGGACAATAAAAGAACTATATCTAAGGAAAAGCAACCAATGGAGGCAAAGGCGAATCTGGTTGATTCGAAGGGAAACGCCAACAAAAAGCGCAAGTACCAGGGAGACGGCAAAAGCCAAACGATGGAGAAGTTCAAAGGAAACTGCCATCACTGTGGAAAGCCTGGCTATATGATCAAAGAGTGTCGCAAACTGAAGCGAGAGCAGAAGGAAAAAAATAAAGAACGAAGGCAAGGCCAAGGCTAACGTTGTGCAAGACAAGGATGATTCTTCGAACCTTGACGACATGATTGTGGATTTCTCGGTTGTAGTGCCGAAGGCAAATCTGGTGGAGAATCCAAGGCAATTGTGGATAGACACGGGTGCAACCCGTCATATCTGCTCTGACAAGAGTGCATTAATCCTCTTACGCCCCAATCTCGGGCAAAAAGCTGGTCATGGGCAACGACGCTACCTTTGAAGTGCAAGGGTTGGAAAGGTTGTCATCAAAATGACTTCAGGCAAAGAGCTTACTCTGAAGGAAGTGATGCACGTCTTTGACATCCGCAAGAACTTGGTTTCAGGTCCACTGTTGGTCAAGGCTGGCTTTAGACTAGTTTTTGAGTCCAACAAATTTGTATTAACTAAGAATGGTATATTTGTAGGAATGGGTTTCGCGTGTGACGGCCTCTTCAAAATGAATACTATGTCAGTAATCCGTTCATCTAAGGAAATAAAGCTTTCTACCTACTTGCTTAAATCCTCTAATTTATGGCATCATAGATTAGGGCACGTTAACTACAAATCTATTCAAAAGTTAGTAAAGTTGGAATTGTTGTCTTCCTTCGACATAAACCCTCAACATAAATGTCAGGTCTGCGTAGAGGCAAAATTAATCAAATCATCTTTCCATTCGGTCGAAAGAAACACCGCTCCTCTAGAACTTATTCACACCGACATATGTGATTTAAAGTTTGTGCAAACTAGAGGGGGAACAAGTACTTTGTGACTTTCATTGATGATAGTACAAGGTATTGTTATGTTTACTTGTTGAAAAGTAAAGATGAAGCGTTTGAAGCATTTAAACGTTACAAAGTAGAAGTTGAAAATCAACTAAACCTACAGATTAAGGCAATTCGTAGTGATAGATGAGGAGAATACTGTGCTCAATTCGGCATTGTTCATCAAACGACTGCTCTTACTCGCCTCAGTCTAACGGTATTGCCGAGCGCAAAAACCGTATGTTAAAGGAAATGATGAATGCTTTACTTATCAATTCCGGTTTAACCCAAAACATGTGGGGCAAAGCGATTCTTACCGCTAATACAATTCTCAATAGAGTTCCGCATAAGCGTAAGGATAAAACTCTATATGAATCATGGAAAGGAAAGAAACCCACTTACAAATATTTGAAAGTGTGGGGCTGTTTGGCAAAGGTCGAAGTACCTAAACCAAAACAGGTCAGAATTGGACATAAGACTGTAGATTGCATATTCATCGGATATGCAAATAACAGTAGTGCTTATCGCTTTTTAATGTATAAGTCGGAGATACCTGATATCCACGAGGGTACGATCATGGAATCAAGGAATGCTGAATTCTTTGAACATATCTTTCCTCGAAAGGAAAAAGAGTTAATTTTGCGCAAACGAAATTATGAACAAAATGCTCAAAATCAACAAGACCCGGGAGTTTCTGATTATCCGGAACTAGACGTTCCAGATCTACAGGACTCAGAAGTTACTACTATCCGGAACTTAATGTTCCGGACCTACAGAACTTAGGGGTTCCAGAGGTTGAACCAAGACGGAGCAAAAGGGCCAAAAAGGGCAAAACCTTTGGTCCAGATTTTCTAACCTATATGGTTGAAAATGAACCGAGGACAATTAAGAAAGCATTGTCAACTTTAGAAGCACCGATTTGGAAAGAAGCTATAGAAAGCGAAATAGATTCCATCATGTAAAACCATACTTGAAAAATGGTTGATTTTCCTCCGGAAACAAACCTTTGGGTTGTAAGTGGATACTCAAAAGAAAGTACAAAGCAGATGGAACTATTGACAAGTATAAGGCCAGATTAGTAGTCAAAGGCTACAGACAAAAGGAAGGCCTCAATTACTTCGACACATACTCCCATGTGTCTAGATTAACGTCCATAAGGGTATTTATAGCCATTGCAGCTTTGCGTGACCTTGATATACATCAAATAGATGTTAAGACAACCTTTCTAAACGGAGAGTTGGAAGAGGAAATATACATGGAACAACCCAAGGGGTATGTGGTTCCAAAACAAGAAAGGAAAGTATATCGACTTGTTAACAGACTCAAACAAGCCCCAAAACAATGGCATGAAAAGTTTGATAATACTTTATTATCAAAAGGTTTCTCCATAAATAAATGTGATAAATGTATCTTTATCAAAGGGAACTCTGACTCATTTGTCATTATATGACTTTACGTAGATGACATGCTCATCACCGAAAGTAGTCTAAACTTGATCCTGGAAACCAAGAATATGTTGAAACAATGTTTCGACATGAAAGATATGAGTATTGCAGATGTAATCTTAGGAATTAAGATTTCTAAGACATCTGACGGGTTGGTCTTATCTCAATCTCATTACATTGAAGATGTTTTAAGGAAATTTGATGTATTTGACAGTCCCCCTATGAAGTCACCAATGGATATGAATCATAGAATTGATAAGAATCGTGGTGCACCCGTATCTCAAGAGCGATATGCGCAGGTCATTGGTAGTTTAATGTACATTATAAAATGCACCCGATCCGATATCGCTTATCTGGTCAATAAGTTGGCTAGGTTTACTCGTAATCCTGGAATTGATCACTGGAAGGCGTTAAATTGGATACTACGATATCTGAAATATTCGCTGACTTACGAATTACATTATTCAAGATATCCAGCTGTGTTGGAAGGATACAGTGATGCAAACTGGATATCGGACATAAAGAACACTGAATCCACCAGTAGGTATGTTTTTACAATTGGTGATGGGGCTGTGTCTTGGAAGTCCTCTAAGCAAACATGCATCGCCCGATCCACGATAGAATAGGAGTTTATTGCTTGGGATAAAGCAGGAGAAGAAGCAGAATGGCTTCACGACTTCTTAGAGGATATCCCTTGTTGGGATAAACCCATACCTTCGGTGATGATTCACTATGACAGCCAATCGTCTTTAGGAAGGGCACGAAATAGTATGTACAACGGCAAGTCTAGACATATTCGTCGGAGACATAAGATCGTTAGGCATTTGATCACTACGGGTGTCATTTCCATTGATTACGTCAAATCAAAGGATAACATAGCGGATCCATTAACTAAAGGCCTACCCAAAGATCAAATATTCTGCATGTCTAGGGGAATGGGCTTAAAACCCAAACAATAAGAATCTTTATGGTCGTAACCCAACCTTACTGACTGGAGATCCCAAATATTTTGGTTCAATGGGAAAAATAAACTGTAGAGGTTCAGTTTTAGCGCTTCACTTGAAGTAAGAGCACTTCAGATTATTATTCTTTAAAGAAATATAATTCCAAGGTTGTTCCCGCGATAGACATTAAGTGCTACCTGCATAAATGGTAAAGGATAAGTTTCTAAAATCTTTTAATGATTCCTAACACTTGCGAGTGGGGTATAGCAGGATACCTTATAGGAGATCACCTATTTAAGTGTGAAGACATGCCGCTTCAAAAGCACGCACTTAAGAATCCAAGAAGTTATCCATGGCCACAAAGGACAAAACTATAAGAAGAAATGGATAAGGGGAGTTATTGTGTTGATATCATTGTCTTGGTTTACACTAAACACGGACGGTTCAAAACATCACGTTCACCACACAGTAAATAAATCCGATGGTAATTGACAAAGGAAGGTTCAAAGCCGAAAGCTACCTTTCCTGATGCAATATCTTTTCGCTGAAAGATTGCTGAACTTTGGCACCTTGTGTGCACCAATTCTCTTTCAAGAAGGGATTATTGGAAATTTAACTATGTGAGATTGAGTTTTTCCCGTCTTTAGTGACTTAAACACGTGGGCATCGGAAATATCGTTTCTTCGCACATGCCTAATCTACTAAATGAGTAGATGATATTAGTGTCAAGTATCATCAAATTTCGTTAAGAAATGAAAGATATATTGGTACACAAAGTAAAGTATTTGAGACATGAATAGATGGATTGTTTTGGCCAAATAACAAATCTCTCACATAGGTAGAAGATTGAAGGATTGAGCACTATATAAACTCTAGTTTTGAGTAAGGGTTTGGGACCCCAAGGGGTAACCCATGTATTAAAAAGAGGGAGGACCTAGGTGAGCTTAGGTTCGGCTAAGCCCCACACGCGCGCCGCCACCGTCCGCCCGCTCGTCCGGTCTAGTCCTGCTCGGGCTCGGGTCACGGGTTGTGGGCTGTCTTCCGGATTTTTTTTTGGTCCCTGAAATGTTTCTTATTTACATTTTGGTCCTGAAAGTTTCGGAGATAACCAAACGTTGCAACGACTCTGAAACGTTGCAACTAATCTGACTTCAACGGTCAGAAACGCCCTCCTCTTTCCTATAAATTAAACCCTTCTATTTAGTTCGAAAAGGATATACAAAACACACACACAGATCCTCTCCTCTTCAGCAGTCTATTCTATATTTATTGTTTTCGCTATAATCAACCTTACTTGCTTTGTATTGTTGATTGTTGTTGTTTTATCTTGGGAGACTATTGTCCATTACTGTAAAAGCATATATACGGGGAAATTGTCTTAAAGACGGGGAGTAATCTCACGACTCAGCTATTTGTTATGTTTAACCTTTCGGACACCATTTATACCTACAGTATTTACCATATTTTGTGTTGTATAATTATAGTAGAATTGGAATCCTTATTATAGAAGGATTCAACATTGTACACCTATATATATTTTGTATTAATGAGAAAGGGTCCCGAAGGGAGATTAATACATTCTTACATGGTATCAAGAGCCTAAACTCTATTTTTTTCTGCCACCCCCGCCCCGCTGGGTAGCCGCCGCCGGCAAGTCTCATTTTTTCAAAAATTTTAACCTTTTTTCTAGTCTCTTTTATGTGGCCTCCATGTCTACCCCCACCTTTCACAAAACTTCCGCATCCTCCACAGGTGTCGATAATAATCCCCATCCCTCCTCTACATAGGAGTCGTCCATATGATCAAGTACGTTATACGCACAAGTGTGGATAGTGAAGAGTTCAACCCATGAAGAGTATTGACCGTCTTCTTGATCAAGAATTAAGGGGATAAAATTCTTGATGTTCGTGACGATGAAAGCAGGGTGGAAGGAAGATGTAGAGGAGGGAGGGAGATTATTATCGACACATTCCATCATAATGGCAAAGCAGAATGAATCATTCGCACCATAAATAACATGGTTCGTACTTTCTTGTTTCATGCCTCTCTCCCTTCCTCCTTTTGGGTTTATGCAGTCAAAATGGTATAATACGTCCTTAATATTTTACCTACTAGTACTCTTCATAACATGACCCCAACCGAAATTTTATACCGTCGGATTCCCTCCTATGATCACCTTCGATTTTCGATTGCCTGTGTTACCCAAACCTTGAGTCCACCGCCCCTACAAATTAGCACCCCGAACCACTCCATGTGTCTTCGTAGGTTTCCCGTCTAATCATAGGGATTATTTGTGCTATGACCTGTCCGCTCGACAAATCCACGTCTCTCGTCTATGTTTGACGAGACGATTTTTCATTTTGCAAATATTCAAAAATTCCAAAACACGGACTATAGCTTTCTTGACGAGTCCGACACCGCCACCATCACCCCCACTGTCCAGTCACCATCTGCTACCGTTGGAATCCGGTCGGCCTACCATCCAGTCTCGCCGACTGCCGAAACAGCTACCAGGCATCCCCCTGTCACCATCTCTCCTCCAAGCCGACAGAATCAACCACCATTCGATGTGTCATCGACCGCCGCTCCTCTAGTTATCCAGAACGACCCCATCGCCACCCCACCTGTCACCGGAACCCCGCAACCCCAGGACAAACCCACCCCGGTACCCAGACCGTCATACTCACACCACCAAATCAAATTCCCAGCCCCACCCCACTACCGACGTCGTACCTCACCATCCACAACCCAAATGCCGTCGGCCTACCCCGATCGCCACCACCACCACACCCAATGTCACACCCAGAATCCCTATTAACGACATCCCACCCCGTCGAACCCAGTTACCCAACAAATCCAGTCCCGCCGAACAATAACCAGATCCCATCCCCACACCCAAATACCAACAGTACCCCTACCCCCACTCACCGCATGAAAACCCGTGCTCAACATGGGATTTTCAAACCCAAAGTCCAGTTTAACTTATCCACCCAAACCATTTCACCAATTTCCAAAATCCCAAAATTAGCCAAACTAGACCCTAATTGGAATGCGGCCATGTGTGAATTTAATGTTTTAACGAAACAACACACTTGATATTTGGTTCCTAGACAGGAGGGGGTGAATGCGATTCGATGCATGTGGCTTTTTCGTCACAAATACAGAGACAGTGGTGAGCTCGAGAGGTATAAGGCAAGACTTGTGGCTAATGACACTAATCAACATGAGGGTATTGATTGTGGTGAGACATTCAGTCCGGTTGTCAAACCGGTTACTATCGCACAGTTCTGAGCATTGATATAGGTAAGCATTGGCCGCTTCATCAGCTTGATGTGAAAAATGCTTTTGTACACGGGGATTTGAAAGAAACTGTTTATATGCACCAGCCGCCTGGCTTTGTCCATCTTGCAGCCCCTCAATATGTATGTCGTCTCCGTAAGTCACTTTATGGCTTGAAACAGGCCCCTCGAGCGTGGTATGATCACTTTGCACATTATATTTTGCAGGTTGGGTTTGTATGCATCAAGTGTGATAATTCTCTATTTATTTTTCATAGAGGTAGTAGCATTGCATATTTGTTATTGTATGTGGATGATATTGTGCTCATTGCCTCATCTGAGTTGTTTTAAAATGAGATCATTGCACTGCTCAAAACAAAATTTGCTATGACTGACTTGGGGAAGTTGAGCTACTTCTTGGGGATTTCAGTGACTAGATCCGCAGACACTATGTTTCTTTGTCAACGTAAGTATGCAAAAAAGATTGTGTACAGGGCTAAAATGGTAAATTGCAAGATCATGTCTACTCCAATTGACTCTAAATCAAAGCTCAGTGCTTTGGATGGTGATCCAGTGTCAGATCTCACCCTCTACCGGAGTCTTGCAGGTGCCCTACAATACCTTACTTTCATCAGGCATGTGTACAGGTATGCTTATTCATGCGTGCCCTCAGGGAGCCTCATTTTACTGCCCTTAAACGTATCGAATGACACACTTGATTATGGATTACATCTCTACCCCTCGGCACCGACCAGGTTGATGTCATATACGGATGCTTATTGGGCAGGTTGTCGGACACGCGACGATCCACCTCAGGCTATTGTGTGTTCTTGGGGGATAATCACATTTCTTGGTCTGCCAAGAAACAAGTTATATTATCCCGTTCGAGTGTAGAAGCAGAGTACAGAGGTGTTACTAATGTTGTTGCTGAGATTTGTTGGCTCTAAAACCTTCTTTTGAAGCTTTAGTGTCCGTTGCGTAAGACGTCTTTGGTTTATTGTGATAATATATCCGCCATCTATCTATCTCATAATCCGGTTTAGCATCAGCAAACCAAGCATATTGAGATGGACATACACTTTGTTCGTGAGAAGGTTGCTCTTGGTCATATCAAAGTATTACATGTGCCTTCCTCTTATCAGTATGCGGATATATTCACAAAAGGCCTTCCTTGACTTCAGATCAAGTCTTAGCGTCCGGCCTTCTCCCGTTCAGACTGAGGGAGTGTATTAGCACGTGTACATAGGCAGTATTTACCATATTTTGTGTTGTATAATTCTGGTAGAACTGGATCCTTATTATAGAATGATTCAACATTGTACATATATATAGATTTTGTATTAATGAGAAAGGATCCCGAATGGAGATTAATACATTCTTACATAAACAACTAGTCTGACTTAGTATATATTAGAGAAAACGATGAAATATTCATGGAGATAAATTAAATCATGTAAATAGTTCAACTGGCCAAAATATCTAACTTTATATTAGAAGTAATACAGCACATAAGTGGGAATAAAGTATCAAGTTATGACACTTGAGCCTAACTCAATCCCAAAAGAGCTTTTGGGGTTGAGTTAAGCTCATATCTTTACATGGTATCATAGTCAGGTCCCCGTTCGGGACCACGGTCCACGCTCTAGTCGGGCTTGAGTGTGAAGGGGTAGCATTAATCCTAAATCGAGAAATTACCACTGACATCTTATTTAAATATTTTAGAGCAATAATGATGATCATGCAACGATGATATGACTTTTCAACATGCAAGTCAAAATCACCGAAAGACGTGCAAACATGAAAATGTCTACATCCTATAAATTGAAGAGAATTCAGCTTTAATGCATTGGTTAGCAAGAAAAAACACCCAACCTCTTCTTCATCCTTTGTCACATTTCCTGAAGGATTTGAGTGAGATAATATAGGGGTAAAATAGGAATTTGAGGGAGTTATGAGCAAATAAAAGGAAGGAATCTGGGGGGAAGGTAAAAGAGGAATTTAAAGGAGTTATAAGACCAAATAAAAAGAAGGTATCTGGGGTAAAATAAAGGATTTGATTCCAAGACTTTGAGACGGTAGCTAAGATTCTCAGTATCAGTCTCAATCATGACTTTCAACCATACAATTTTAACGGTCCCGATTTAATAACAAAATCCACCACCAAATTGACCATCAAATCTAATCCACATAGAGATGCGTATCCAACTCTAAACTCTTCCACCACTACTTTAACAATACCAATACTACTCACTAGTAATTAATAACATCCCCAAGAAAATAACACATCATATTTTAAATGCATATCCACAACTCTTAACTCGTCCACCACCTCTTTTCCAATATCAATACTACTCACTAATTACATCGTCAAGAAAATATCCAGTTCCCGAGAAAATAACAGCAATGAAGTTACTAGAAGATTCTTTTTTCAATCAATTTATCGTATGAAAATAAGCATAATCATTCCTCCCTCCTTCTCATATCAAAATAAGTATAAATTCAAGATAAAGATTGGCAAGTGTTTTCAACTATTCATTTAGCATTAAAGGATTAGTCCTCTTTAATATTGTTCAATTCTCAAAAAACATGGGAATAATTTAATAAACTCGACATTGTATTTATTAATTTCTTAATATATATAATTTTTGCTAAGATGACACTTATTTTGAGACGGAGAAATTAAAATTCAAAAAATAAAAAAGCTTTTAAGTTTGAACTTACAGATAATGAGAAACTTGTGGAAATAGAGAGATAATCCAGAGTAGAGAGGTACCTGGAAAGAGAAAACAGAGAAGTAATGATCCCAAGTGCACCTTAAATAGGAAGTGAAAAAACTTTAGACGTAGGAGTAGCACTTGTGTTCCTCCACCACTTCATTCCACTCTATATGAAGGGCTCAAAGTGCAGTGTTATAGTGGGGTGTGTGTGTATGTATATAAACAAATATCGTTTGCTTTTTTGAGACATTATTTAGAGAGAATATATAGTTGAGTTTTTTTGTTTTTTAATTAAGGTAATGACGCGGCGCCCAAACGTTTCCTGACAGGCTGACACAGATACAGCTCTGAGACGCTAAACGAACCCCCAGGGATCTACTCTCTGTGTCCTTTCCTTGCAATTCGGAATTGGGGGAAAAGTGAAAACTGCCTCCCTCTACTATTAAAGTCAAATCTTCTATAATGTAATCATTTATTTTAAAATTTTCATTTGCTGTGTGAGTTTTTGTTAAATATATTAATATTTAATATTTAAATTTCATTTAGTTCTGATAAATAAAATTATTCAAAAAATTTATTAGTATTATGTGATTAACAATGTTATATTTGACTAAAAATATAACAATATTTATAGTTACAAAATTCATACTCCCTCTGTTTTAATTTAAGTGTCTTATTTTATTTTTTGGTCTGTCCCAAAAAGAATATTTTTTTCTATATTTAGTAGTTTTTCAATCTCAATGCAATTTTAAAACTACTTAAAAGACCCCATACATTTTTAATTTAAGTCCACAAGATTCAAAAATCTCTTTTTATTTCTTAAATTATGTGTCAAGTCAAACTAAGACACTTAAATTGAGACGGATGAGTAATTAATTCCAATTATAAAAGAAATTTAATGAAATTTAAGTTCTACAAATACAAAATCGGAGATATTATCATACCAATTGGGTCAACAAAATTGAAACTACATCAAACCGTAAGATTATGTTGTTCGTATATATTTCTCATAGTAATCTGATTTAGTGTTGTAAAATTTTACACTTAAAATAGATTAAACAATTACCAAAATTAAGAAAATAAGTATCAACAAGTCGGTAGATAGAAAATACGTGATTTGAAATTTTACAAAACTAAATAAGATTACTATGAAAAATATAATTTTCTTTTAGATATTCGTACTTGAAATTTACTATGTGCATGACATTAGTAATGATTACCATAAATATTTATTTTTATACATAATATGTTTCTTACAAAATACTATTACACAATATTTAAGTATGATTGTTATATAGAGGTAATTTTACAAAGAGTGTACCGCTATTGATGTATATAAGTAGGGGATTGTATGGTTAGGTGGGTCGGAGTTGGATTGGAATCGGATGGACACAAAAGTGGGGGTCAAGTGGAGGTTGACGGGTTTCCGGACAGTATGTGTTTGGTGGGAGGTGTGCGGGTACCTTCGGGTGGAATCAGACTGAGGCGTTTGGAGGGGTTGATTTAGACACGTTGTGGGTTATGTTGGTGGTTGGATGATGGTAAGGTGACAGAAACTTATCGGGACAGTAAGGTTGACGGTTTAAGAACTCGATAGGGACGGTGGGAAACTAGTTAGGGTTTCGGGGGTTTGTGAGAGGAATAGGCTGACGCCCTTTTGGGTGTAGGGGGGGGGGGTGTTGTGGTGTATTGTGGTGAAAGGAATCAGGTAGTTTGGACAAGGATGGATCACGAAATTGATATACAAAGTCGTGTGCGGATAAGGTGACGAAAGCCGAGAAGACCTTCAATGTATTTGTAACAAGTAACCGGATAGAACATTGACTTAGGTATAGTAGATCACAAAAGTTCTAACTGGACTTACACCGACGGTTTGGACCACAAAAGGACCAAGTGGTGGCCCACAAAATGACCGGGGTTCGGACCACAAAAGGACCGAGGTTTGGCCCACAAAATGACAAACTAAGGATAACAACACAAAAATTGAAATACTTAGCAAAGTTTGAGAACAACTTGGCCCCACTCAATATATCCAAAAGATCATCCACTCTCGGCATAGGAAACTTGTACTTCACGGTGATGTTACTAACCGCTCGGCTATCAATACACGTGTACCAAGTTCCATCTTTCTTTGGCACCAACAAGGCGGGTACCACACATGGACTAAGGCTCTCTCGGACAAAGCCTTTGTCTAGTAGTTCTAGCACTTGTCCTTGCAATTCCTTAGCCTCTTCCGGATTGCATCTATAGGCTTTTAATGGTGGGAATCCGGGTGCAAAAACATCCGAAAATACATCTTTCGATTCTTCAAGAGTTCCGCCGGGTCGGCATCTTCAACCGTATCTCCCATAAGACTTTCATTCTCTTTGCACACCAATGCATCTGTAGAACTCCCCTTCTTCGACTCATCTTCCATCTCCGATTCATTAAGCAAGAGGGCCTCGGACTTTTCCTTGCGGTTCTTGACATTTTGGACCTTCATTTTCTTCACCTCACTAGGTGACAATGGTATCAACTGGACCTTCTTATCATCCTTTTGAAAATAATAGACATTCTTTTCTCCATCATGTTGTGCTTTCCTATCAAATTAACATGTTCGTCCCAATAAGATATGACAAGCATCCATAGGTAGGATGTCACAATATATCTCATCTTCATACTTTCCAATCCGAAAACTAACAAGAGCTTGTTTTATTACCTTTAGCCCTTTGTCTTTGTTCAACCATTGCAGAGCATATGGTTTAGGATGGCTGCGGGTAGGCAATGTTAATTGGTCCACCATTTACATGGAGGCCGCATTAGTACAACTTCCTCCATCAATGATCACATTACATACCTTGTCATTCACCTTGCATCGAGTGTAGAATAGTTGCTCTCTTTGTGTCTCTTCCGGTTCTTCAAGTTGAACATTCAACACACGTCGGAGTACCAAACTTTCACCCTTCTCTGCAAGATCAACATCCCCCTCAAGGACCTTCTCAACTTCGGGTTCTTCAATAACAAAGGAATCCCCACACAATTTTGACATTCTTCAATAGTCATTACCCGAGGGTTAGGACATTCATTTGCAAAGTGTCCTCATCCTTGACATTTAAAACACATTTTCTACTTCTATCTATCCCCTATGTAACCTCTACTTTCTTTCTTTTATCTTTTTCTACACTTTTTTGGCTATACAATGGGTTAGTAAAAGAGGTACTGCCATTTTCTTTAATATTAGTGGGCTTTACATAGGATTTTGGGGTACCTTTATTTTGTTATTTTTCAAACTTAAATGACATACGTCTTCAAAGGTGTTGTATGTTGCAACTTCAACCTTCTCTTGAACCACCACGTTCAAGCCTCCAATGAATCGTGCAATCCTTTGAGTCTCCATTTTTTCTAAGTCACAAAGCATGGTGACTTTCTCGAACTCTCATACGTATTCCTCAACTTTAAGAACTCCTTGACGAAGTTTGGTGAGCTTGAGGTATAGGTCTTGTTCATACTCCATTGGCAAGAACTTCTTCTTCAAATGTTTCTTCAGTTTGTCCCAAGATTCAATCTTGGTTTTTCCATTCCTCATCCGGCTTGTTTTGAGGTGTTCATACCACACAGAAGTGAATTCCTTCAACTTCAATGTAGCAACCTTAAAACACTTGTGGCCATCATATTGTTTGTATTCTAAAAGCCTCTCAATGGCCCTTAAACATTCATTAAACTCTTCCGGGTCCATATTTCCTTCAAAGCCTAGAAGATCAAACTGTAGACTTCGGTCATCTTCCCTTTCATGCCTCGGGTTGTCTTGGACATATTCTCTTTCATGTCTCGGGTTATTTTGTGCAACCTCCTCTCCAGACTCGGCATCATTATTCACGACACGCTCCGCAAACTCTCTTCTTAAGATTTTCATTTATTCCGCAATAAGGTCACTTATGGTCCTCCGAAGATCTTCATTTATGTTAGTCATAGCATCAAGGCGTGGGATGGGAAAACCTTGCTCTAATACCAAACCGATGTATATAAGGAGGAAATTGTATGATTAGGTGGGTTGAAGTTAGATTGGAACCGGATGGACACAAAAGTGGGGGTCAAGTGGAGGTTGACGGGTTTCCGGACAGTGTGTGTTTGGTGGGAGGTGTGCGGGTACCTTCGGGTGAAATCGGACTGAGGCGTTTGGAGGGGTTGATTTAGACACGTTGTGGGTTATGTTGTTGGTTGGTATTTGGTGGTTGGATGATGGTAAGGTGACGGAAATTGATTGAGACAGTAAAGTTGGCGGTTTAGGGACTCAATAGGGACGATGGGAAACTGGTTGGGGTTTTGAGGGTTTGTGGGAGGAATCGACTGACGCTCTTTTGGGTGTAGGTTGGGGGATGTTGTGGTATATTGTGGGGAAATGAATCAGGTAGTTTGGACAAGGATGGATCATGAAATTGATATACAAAGTCGTGTGTGGATAAGGTGATGAAAGCCTAGAAGACCTTCAATATATTTGTAACAAGTAACCGGATAGATCATTGGCTTGAGTATAGTTAGATCACAAAAGTTCTAACTAGACTTACACCGAGGGCTTGGAACACAAAAGGACCAAGGGGTGGACCACAAAAGGACCGTAGTTTGGACCACAAAAGGACCGTGGTTCGGACCACAAAAGGATCGAGGTTTAGCCCACAAAAGGGCCAACTAAGGATAACAACACAAAAGTTGAAATACTTAGTAAAGTTTGAGAAAACTCACATATATTTCATATAACTTCAATAACTTCTTACATCAATTACATCTCCTATTTATACTAGTTCTAGACCTTCTAGAGGAGGAAACAAGAAAGACACAAACATGGCACTCGATCGAATGGGAAAGGGGAAGGTGTTCGATCGGTTTGGGAGAAGGGAAAAGGCCCAACTCTTCATGCTATCTAGGCCACCCTTTTGTGTCATCCATGTATCTCGGTCGAATGGGGGAGATGCTCTACCAACCCTTCATGTTCCCTAGGCCACCATTTTTTGTCATCCATGTATCTCGGTCGAATGGGGGAGATGCTCGACCAACCCTTCATGTTCTATAGGCCAACCTTTTGTGTCATCCATGTAGATAAGTGCATGAACTAGCTAGTTCATGAATTACCTCATTGGGAGACGTTGGAAGCTTCTCTTTCTAGATGGTTCTCGACTTAGTCATCCTATTTTATTACAAGGCCTAGTAATTAAGCTAAAAGATGGTCTCGGCCAAGACCTACATAAAAGCCGAAAATTTATGGCACTTCTTGGATCTTCAAGTATTTTCTTCAACTCCACTCCACACTCCATACCATATTAAGCATATCACCATATGACGGACGACAATCTTTGGCACCTCTAGCAAATCACCTCGCGGCTCATGTTGGACGCTTAAGTTCACGACCCTTTTTCCATCAGCTATAATGAATGTTACTGCTGTTATAGGTAAAATGATGTTATGGAGAAATGAATTTTAACATAAAAATCGGTTCTGGAGAAAATCATATCATTATAGTGAAATATTGTTATAACGAATGACAATTATAAAGAGGTTTGATTGTACTTATCCACTGTACTAAAAATAGATGTTCATCTTTTACTTATTCTATTTAGAAAATCAAGAGTTAATTTACTATTTCATACCTAATTTACTCTTTTTATTAATTATTGGGTTGAAAAATTCAAAAAATCGTTAGTGATTGTACAAGTTATAAAGTATGTGTGATAGATTTCAATTATTATGATTACTTATAGTAATAACTAGGAGTGGAATAATAAAATTATCATTCTATTTATTGTATCTTAAGGATTATGTCAAGTCAAATATAAACAAGTAAACATGATGGAAGACAGATGCGGATCTAAAATTTAAACTCTACGACTTAAATCTTTTAAGAATTTTAGCGTTGAACCATTTTAAAATTATGAATTTATGTCTACTATTCATTGTAAATTTAGTTTTTTACACCGAAAGTTATGGATTCAATTAGAGTCACACTTATAATGGTACATTTTTCTCTGACGGAGGGAGAATTATGTGCTTACAAAAAAATTCGATTTAGCACTTGGGAGGGGGCGACGAGCGAAATTTGCATCGGGCTCTTAACACCACCAAATCAAATTTTGTGGTAGAGTGGTAGTCTCTCTCCTTAATAAGATTGTTTCAAATTCGAACTTTCATAATAAAGTCATTTATATAGAGAAAGAATCGGCTTTGTTTTCACTTTTCACTAGTATTGAGCTCTTAGAAAAATCAAATTGGTAATAAATTAATTAATTAAAAAAAGATATGGGAATTACCGATTTAAGTTCACTTCATAATCACCAAACAAAATTAAATTCATAACATCATGTGAACTACAATTATAAATAGTGCAATATCTGGCGTACTACCGTTATAAACAAGAAAATCGAGTGCAAAATCAGTTCCCTACATTTATTTGACTAATATCTACTGAATAATATGTTTGTTTTTCTTATTTTATATAATTTTTTATACACATAACATTAGATACTTAATTCAAAAATGGCTATTACATTTAAATGTTAAAATGGTCGGTCAAGTTAGGATAAACTTAATAAATCTTTGTGGTCCGGCCCTTTCCGAACTCCTTGCATAGCGGACTTATTACACCGAATTTTTTTTTTTTTACTTTCCACTACTTTTAGGTAGGACTCATCACTTTTGCACTGAACTTAAATCCTAAGGTTTATGAATTAGGAGTAATAATTAATGTCTACTTTTAAGTACGAATTAGGAATACAATCATATGCTAATGATAAACATTTCTTATTATGATAATATTTGTTTAGCTCCTGTTTATGGCTCTCCGTGATCCACGTTATAGTCGAAAGTCAGAATCATTTAAGCCATATAAGAAAAACGAAATTTGTATTATATTTTAAAGTAAATTGAAAAGGAAAAAATGAAAGAAAAAGCCCAATCAACTCAAACTTTGCATATATACGTGATGAACCAAGAGAAGTGGAATCACATTCTTAACGTTCCCTAATTTATATGGATTAGAGTCCACTAACATCAAAGAAAACCTCATACTTAGGCTGTGCTCTAATGGATCAACATCATATACCATATTTGATTCTTTTTTCCATTTTAATTTTTACTTTTTCAGGTATCTTTCATTTTGTCTATAAATCTCGAAATCCTTAAATCGTGATTATTCTGTTTGCCTACCCCTTTTAAAGGATATATTTGATGTGATCAACTCATACTTTTCAAATATCATGTGGAATGAAATTACTTCACTAGATAATACATTTTCAATGAACCTCTATCATCCAATTTCTGTTATTTTCTTCGTGATGAGATTGTAGCTATATACATGACCTAGTAAGGTCATACTACTACTACTACTCCCTACTTTTTTTTTACCGATTATGGATATTATAATTCTAATGAGGATGTAAGTTTTTTCTTGTGTGCAAAAAAATCATATTTAAAATAAAATAGGCAAGATATGGGGTGGAGCCAGACTTTAAAGTTATCATTACTAGAAATAAAAGTTTTTTCCACCGACATTCAATAAAATTTACGCTATAAACATGATTTTTCACCTCATTTCCACCGAACCAACTAACTGATTCTCAACTATAGCTTCAAGCTACTATTGATGCAGGAACAAACCACTATAAATAGGTATCTCTATCCGTAAGAATGAATATATGATTAATTCAAATACATTAACCCGGCAAGAGTTGACCATACAGGGTACTATGACTTAACGGCCTTTATTTTAAGAAACTATTCGCTCCAAGACGCACGACAAGACCTTCTATCTATCTATCTCCATAATTGATATGGACGTTAGAAAACATGTTCCAAACACGCATAAAAATATATGATGAAAAATATGTTCTCATTAAAACGTCAGGTAATTTCTTAATTTTTCTATTCGAAAACACTACTAGTAGAATACGTGTTCGATAGAGCTTTGACTTAAATTATGCAATTATTAAAAATAATTCAATATGAATAAATAATATAATCAGAACCTAGTAAACAGAAAAGATTGTGATTTAGAATCCATATACTAAAAATCTAGACTCCACCTTTGGGTTAGATACATTTTGATCCATTCAGTTTTTCAATTTGTGAGACAGTCCCTCTTGATTAGTTTCTACGATAAAATTATAAGTGGTCCAATTTACAGCCTCAAGTGAGATTATTCCTTTTCATCCAAGCTTCAACAGTTATAGTAAATAATTCTTTTACTAAAATGGAATATGGCGGTGGATAGGAGGCTAGGTTGTTAAAGATGCTAGAGTAGCTTGTACTTTATGTTTTACCCCTTGTACCTTGTTAAGTTGTATAATTGCATTACTAATTTACCCTTGTAAGTGTAAGAATGCAGCTAGCAGTAGGCAGTAGCATTTTATATAATCTCAAGTTTTGTCATTTCATACAAGTCATATGGTATTATTGTGTTACTATATATAACACAAGATTATATTTTGCCTAAAACGTTCCTTCACTATCAAAAATAGATGATTCAAGATTTGAAGTTACTACAATAATCTCAAGTAAGTACTACAATATAATATTGTGTTCATCAAATACATATAGATATTTAGTTAATTTTTTTAATTACAATACAGGATGCAAAACTATTGAGTTCATGAACCCATAACAAATGCATCTAGATCTGCCTCTGCTACCCAATGAATCGATACAAAGACAAGTTACAAACTCATGATGGCGCTAAATAAGAAGTAAAATATCCTAATATAAAAGATTATAATATCAAGTTTGTCATTTTATTCAGATTATATTGTACTAATATTGTGTTACTAGGGCATGATTACATTTTTCCTAGAAAGTTCCTTTACCAAAAGATCACTCTTTTTTGGAAATAGGCCACTAGAACCACAAACTTTCCAACTTGGTGAACAATTTGCTACGTAGTGGAGAACTGTGAAAGATTCAAAGAGGACATGTTGGTTGAATCTAATCTAAGGTTTGGTGGGGTTGGATCATAAATTTACACTGCTCCTTTGACATTCTCAAGGGGTGCCTAGCTATAGGAACTATAGAATATGCTGACAACCACTTTGCACTATCTCATGATTTGTCTCTTTCAATTATCTATAATAAGCAAAGCTCCAAATTATTCACATCAAAATGATTTTTTTAAAACAAAGTTATCATCTAAAAGCTCTTACAAAAACATATTAAAATAAAAGAGGTGAATATAATATTCTATTCTTTCTCAGGGTAGCCGTGATGGGCATCGAGGGGACTGGTGGTGGAATGGTAAAGTTCAAGAGAAGGTGGAAGCAAAGAAAGCGGCGTATGCGAAATTTGTAGAAATCAAGGATCAGATGGAGAAGTGGAAAAACAAGGAATTATATAAGACGACGAGGAAGGAGGCAAAGCTAGCGGTTACAGAGGCAAAAACGGTGACTCTTGAACGCATGTATATGGCATTAGAGGAAAAATACGGGAATAAGAAGTCGTACAAACTAGCCAAGGCGAGGGAGAGGAGGGCCCGTGACTTGGATCACATGAGGTGCATCAAGGATGAGGACGACAAAGTACTGGTGAAGGACGCACATATTAGACGGAGATGACAATGTTACTTCCATAAACGCTTGAACGAAAAAGGAGATAAAGACATTGTGTTGGGAGATCTGGAGCAATACGGAAGGTACCGGGACTTTAGAGATTGTAGAAGCATTAAGGTTGAGAAGGTTAAGGATGTTGTTCGTAGGATGCATAGAGGACGAGCGGCCAGTCCTGATGAGATACCAGTTGAATTTTTAAAGAGCGCAGGTAGGGCATGTTTGGAGTGGCTGATTGAGTTGTTTAATGTCATTCTTAAGACGGCGAGAATGCTAGAAGAATGGAGGTAGAGTACAATGATTCCTTTGTACAAGAGCAAATGTGTCATCCAGAGTTGCAAAAACTATAGGGGTATCAAGTTGCTAAGCCACACTATGAAAGTTTGAGAAAATGTCGTGGATATGAGGGTGAGAAGAGGCGTGTCTATTTCTGAGAACCAGTTTGATGTCATGCCAGGGCGTTCGACTACATAGGCCATTCATCTTATTAGGAGGTTGGTGGAGCAATATAGGGAGAGAAAGAAAGACTTACATATGGTTTTCATCAATCTCGAGAAGGCATACGACAAAGTTCCTAAGGAGGTTCTATGGAGATGTTTGACGGTTAGAGATGTACCTGTGGCATACACTAGGGCGATCAAGGATATGTATGATGGAGCCAAGACCAGGATACAGACAGTAAGAGGAGACTCGGAGCACTTTCCAATGATGATGGGGTTGCACTAGGGATCAGCTCTTAGCCCATTCTTATTTGTCTTGGTGATGGATGGACTGACGCGACGAATCCAAGGGGAGGTGACGTGGTGTATGTTATTCGCAGATGATATAGTCCTGATTGATGACACGCGGCGGAGTGAACGCTAAGCTGGAGGTTTGGAGACAGACTCTGGAGTCTAAAGGGTTCAGGTTGAGTAGGACCAAGACAAAATACTTGGAGTGCAAGTTCAATAACGGGAGCGACCATGAGACAAGCGTGGAGGTGGGGCTTGGTACTTAGTTCATTTTAAAGAAAGGAAGCTTCAAGTACCTCAGGTCTATTATCCAAGGGAATAAAGAGATTGATGACGATGTCACACATCGTATTGGGACAGGGTGGATAAAATGGAGGCTCGCATCTGGAGTCGTGTGCGATAAAAAGGTGCCACAAAAACTTAAAGGCAAGTTCTATAGGGTTGGTGGCTAAACCGACTATGTTGTATGGGGCGGAGTGATGGTCAGTCAAGACTTCGCACATCCAAAAGATGAAAGTTGTGAAGATGAGGATGTTGAGATGGATGTGTAGGCATACAAGGAGGGATATAATTAGAAATGATTATATCTAGGACAGAGTGGGAGTGACCTCGGTGGAGCATAAGATGTGGGAAGCGAGGTTGAGATGGTTCGGGAATGTATAGAGGAGAAACACGGATTTCCCAATGAGGAGGTGTGAGTGGTAGGTTATGGACAGGTTCAGGAGGGGTAGAGGTAGGCCAAAAAAGTATTGGGGAGAGGTGATTAGATATGATATGGAGAAGATGCAACTTATTGAGGACATGACCTTATATAGGGGGTTGTGGAGGACATAAATTAGGGTAGTAGGTAGTTGAGCGTAGTCTTAGTTACGCTTACAAACTGGTAGTTGTAGTGTTATTAGTGTAGGTCTGCTTAGCCTATCATACTAGTAGGCGTAGTATTGCTTTATAGTCCCCTGTCATTTGGTTTCTGCTGCTATGTGTTCTTTAGTGTACTTTGTTTATCTTATTTACATGCGTTAGTTACTGCTTCTTTTTTCAGAATGCGCTATCATGGCTTATCCGTTTTTGTTACCATCATTTTCATACTGCTTTAGATTTTTGTCCGGGTCTGACCGTTTCTCTTGCTTTGCTTGTGCTTATGCTTGTCTTGAGCCGGGGATCTTTCGGAAACAGCCGCTCTACCTACCAAGGTAGAGGTAAGGTCTGCATACACTCTACCCTCCCTAGACTCCATGTTGTGGGATTTCACTGGGTATGTTGTTGTTGTATTCTTTCTGAGGGTGTTTTCATCACCTTTTAAGATGTTGTAAGCTAACACCATGTGTTACTGCATCCAAGGAAAATTGTCATACCTTATCGGCACAAACCACATCGGAAATTAGTGTTATAAAATTAAATCTAGCGAGAAGTATCTGAAACTATCATTCTCTTTTTAAAAATGAAATAGTTTATCAATTTATACTTCGAGCACTTGTTTTATCAAGTTGGACATCATTTGAGCTCCAAGAACTTAATAGAATTTTGTTCCCTTTTTCTCTCTCTTTATTCAGTAGGTAGGGCATCATATATAACTTGTACACGATTCTAGTTGATGCATGAAATGACAATTCAGCATTTTAGTTGACAAATATCAAGTCTAGACTTTGCAAGGCATATATAGTAGGGAGTTCTTGCATTTTGTGAATATATACTTCCTTTTTTGTGAATATACACTACTTCATAAATCACAAACACGGTAAAGGAGAAGAAGAACAAATATCTTCACTACAAGAAAGTATAGAATTGACAACAAAACTTTAACAACAATAAATATATTGTTGCTAAAAAGCGTAAATTGCAATAAAAATTTAATATATTGTTGCTAAAAACGTAAATGGCAACAAAAACAACTTTTGTTGTGAAAACTTTTCGCATCGAAGGTTATTACAACGGCATGCAACAATTTTTGTTGTTGCGAAAAATACTTTTGGCAACATCCAACATATGGCAACAAAAATATTGTTGGCAAATGTCTTTCTTCTTGCGGTGCTTACTACTTGTTATCCTAATCATTCTATTATTCCAAGATATAGAAAAATACGCTTTTAACGCTTTGAAATAAATTTTGAAGAGAGAAGTCTAAGAACAAAAAGGGTAAAAAAGGCAGTCCGGTGCACTAAGCTTCCGCTATGCGCGGGGTCCGAGAAGGACCGGACCACAAGGGTTTATTGTATGCAGTCTTACCTTACATTTCTGCAAGAGGCTGTTTCCACAGCTTGAACCCATGACCTCCTGGTCACATGGCAACAATTTTACTAGTTAATACAAGGCTCCCCTTCAAATTACTTTGGAGTCTTAGTGACTTTTGAACAAAAGTTACCTTCTCGATTAATTACTTTTATGCCAAAAATAAATAAGGTATCCTGAAGGTTAGGTTTTAAGTTTGAAGAATTTACAGAATGGCCAAACAAGATTTTCATAATGTACTTATGAAATACTTTAGTACAATTAGAGAACTTGATTTATCAAGAATTAGTATATCTAGGATGAATATTTTGATACGCTAAGTTATTTTTTACTGATCATCTGTAAAAGAAATTATACAACTAAACTAATATTTTAATGCAAACTTTAATCGACACAGATGAGAAAGGAATATCAGTTCTTTTAATATTATGAGACCTATTACTCCAAAGTATAGCAAAAAAATAAACAAAGAGAAGTACTGTAACTTCAATATTTTAAACGAATTCAACTTTGAATAGATGTAAACATTACCTTAGCAAAATTTCACAACAAAATTCTTGATCTGTCCTTAGTTTTGCTAAAATAGAGAAACTAGAGGAGCACATATAGAGCAAATCAAAGAGATAATGGTTAAAAAATACATCGAAACGGTCACTTTTTCGTGAGTTTTGTACCTAAACTATCAGATGTGCGAGTTCTCTACCTGAACTATCATCAACTATTTATCAAAACACAACTCAATTATTAGTTGCTCACTTTTCCTACCTAAATGATGAAGTAGAAAAAAGTGAATAACTAATAGTTGAAGTGTGTTTTGATAAATAAATGGTGATATATACGGTAGAAACTCGCACACCTGATAGTTTTAGATAGAAGACTTACAAAAATAATGATAATTCAGGTGTGTTTTTTACCATTAACTTCAAATCAAATCAATCGCATAGATAGTACTCAACACTATTTTTATTTCTATATCACCAGTCATCCCACTTCGTTTTCTCAACTTTAAACAGTGTGTGTGTGGTGGGGGGGGGGGGGGGGGGACGTGAGTGTTCATCCATTACGAGTGGTGCAAATCATAAGCACAACAATAATCGAGCAAATATCCTCATTGAACCATTTAATGATGGGAACGAACTCTAATCCAAACGTCTTGTTAAGGTCCCCATCTTTTGGAGATATCTTTAGATCCATCAAAATTGTTTCATCTCATTTTCTACGTTCTAATTATTTGGACAAAGCCATATAAAAATGAGGTGAGGTTTAGTTAACCCAGATATACAGAGATATTAGAATATTTGTGTCACGCTCCCTAATTGAGATGGATGTGATTGGCACGCGACTAAAACTACCCCTCGAGTGAATTCTGAACTTATTTGTTATGAATAATATTAATGCTGAATTAACTGAAAGGTATTATCCTTTATCATAGCATAAATTAAAACGAACGCAACTGACACTACAAGAAAAAGGCATTTGTCAACAATATTTTGTTGTCATATATTTGATGTTGTTGCCAAAAATACTTTTTACAACAATAAAAGTTGTTGAATGCCGTTGCAATAACCTCCGATACGAAAAGTTTTCGCAACAATGAGTTATATTTTTGTTGCCATTTATTGTTGCTAATTTTTTTTTTTGCAAATTTTATACTTTCTTGTAGTGTGAATATATTTTGTGTATCGAAGACAATAGTTTTCCCACACTAGCAAAAGTCTTGAACCATGAAATGTATGAAAACCCTACTAGTTAAGTTATGACCTAAAGAATATTGAAAACTATGAGTACATGTTAGTTTCAGGGCAATACCCCGAAATATTAACACTATTGAAAGCAGGTTAATGAAAAAGAATCTCACACTACTGAAAGCAACTCCGAGTACATGCTATCTTCGTATTTTCTCTTGACGCTAGTTCTTCAACTCATTTTGAAACAATTAGTAAGGATTATTGAGTTCTGCCACATCGATGGGATAAGTGGTCATTGGTCTTCTTATATGGCTTGGACAATCCTGAGTTAGGCCCAAGATCCATTCTTTACAAGGATTACTTGTAAATTCAATTTTGAAAAAAAAAATATATAAACTTTCCCGAGAGGACAAGTTTCGAACTTATCGACATGGCAGTTGGGTAAAATTCTTTATGTCCAGCTCCATTAATTCATATTGCAAGATACCTGAGGTACCATGTATTACCTTTTTTTTTTTTTTTTTGGGGGGGGAGAACGTCCCTGCCCCTCAAACCAAACTAATTACCAGCTCCATACCTCCATTACATTGGTATCCCCAGAAAAAATTGAAATTATTTATCAGAGATGCCATCTCCAATTATGATACCAACATGATTATAAATATACATGATCATGAAAAACTGTTTTAGTTCTTCTCTTAGTCATCCATGAAACCATCATGGTATATAAATATACTGAGCTGGTATCATGAATGATCATGTTCGTTTATTAAAAAAAGACACACTTTTCTCGAAAAAAAACCTCTATGATATTGTTGTCTTATATACATCTACAGTGATGGTATCATGGAGGACTGTTTCAGTCCTTCAACGAGCCACTCTTCAGGAGCATGAGATCATCGTGGTGTATAAATACTGAGATGGTATCAAATAGGATTGTTTCAGTCCTTCTCTTAGTCCTTCATGATATCATCATGGTATATATATATACTGCGATGGTATCATGGAGGAAGAGTTTTGGAGCGAGGGGATACGTCGGGTAAATAGTTTTGACGAGGGGGTATGGCGGGTAATTAGTTTAGGAGAAGCATGTGACGAGTAATTATTTTGTTTTTGGGGTATTTCGGTTAGTTTCCCTTTTTTCTTAATTTATGTACAACTCGAATTCATAAATTTACAAGTTCATGAAAACAAAATTCAAACAATTGTAGTTTAAATTTCAGGACAACCGACTGATGTTTTAATTGTCAAAACTGAACTCCAAGAAAATGTTCTAAAGTTCGAATTGAAACTTTAAGATAGCGGCCTCAAATTCAAATTGCAAGAACTAACTTTTGGTCATTGTCCGAAATTTAAAGAAGGATTCTTTTTTAAGTTGTGGTTACATTTTAAATACATTACAAATAATGACTAGTTATTAAAAGTAGCTCCGAAAGTTGTTACTTGTGCATTGGTTGACACTAAAGAAAACAATAAATATAAGTTAGAAATAAAAAAAAGATTTATTCCCATTGCTACATTAAAATACTAAAGTATTTGATTTCAAATCCATTCATACTCCCTTCCCAATTTGAAACCCGATGTTCTCTTTTTTTTTCTCTATCCGCTTAAACACCAAAGTTAATCTACTATGGCGAGACCAAAGGTAAAAAACATTGTGCCAGGATAGATGTCTAGGAGAGAAATAAAACGGCATTGTCATAGCGCAGAACCAACACCAATAGAAAACCCTTCTGAACCGGCACCAGTAGAAAACCCTCCACAACCATCAGTAAAACGACGCAAAACGAGATCTGCAACGGAAAAAGGGGGACATGAAGATCGCCGGTAACTCTTTAAAAAACATAGAAAAAGTCAATCAAGAGTTGAAGAACCCTGATATTGGACAGAAATTGAGTAAATGGGACAATAATGATGATGAGAAGGAGAAAAAGAAGAGAAAAGTTAAGGAACATCCAACGGTGAAAAACCGTCAAATAATCCTTCATAGTATTACCATTGCACCATACACTCGTGCAAAATCATATTTTACTTTCATTTCTAACAGTGCAATTTAATATGAATACAGATTTAAGTATCACAATATTCCCTCAAGGCCTGATGAAAATGACAGACCTTCGAACTTTAAAATTTTCATTGACCTCCTTTGATTCGATATTGGAGAACAAAAATCTTTGGATATACCAACTTTCCACATAAAAGATGAGGCTTTCCAGCTCGTTTACTCTTTTATATCGAATTCCCAAGATTTCACTACCTGTGTCATTTAAGAATTAGAGTTATTAAACATCTCCAGAAACAGTAATAGTCTCCAATTCTCACACTTCAGCGTGTCAAACAATTAACTTCCTTTTTTTCCTCCTATTAAGCAAATAAATTCAAGAAGCACCACGATAAAATTAAGAATTTCATATAAATAACCTATAAGCAAAAAATCACTGTGAACAATTAATATACTCTAGCTGTCTAGATTTCGCTCTTTTTTTCTTGTTCTAGGTACTACTTCTCTTTTGTCTTCTTCTCCCTTAAGAGTTCTCTCTTTTGTCAAACAATTACGTATGCAGAGAACCCAAAAAGGGAAAAAAATAGAAGCCAAAATTAATTGAATTGAAAGAGGAACATAGCTGCAGCAATTTTCTAATGTGTGTGTTCTTGCTGCAAAGAAAGATTCACTGGAAGAAAAGAAAGGGAAAGAGTGATATTTTACGCGTAATGGTAGGGATGGTAATTGGGCTGAAAATTTTTATAGCATTTCCAACATACATATCCGTCTAGCTGGATATATTCCTAAATTCACACCCGCTCCATCATCCAAGTAGATATCCGCCACCGCCAATAACTCTATGTACCGCCTGTACCGCCAGCCATATTTTGTCAACCTGCCATATTTTGCCTCAAAATTCATTATTATTGGGTTTATGGGCTGCTAAAATTATGTGTGCCAAATTATTTGGACTTTAGATAAATATAAAGTTGTACAAATAAAATTATAGTTGGCGGGTATCAGGCAGGCGGGTGGATTTGGGACGGACGGTTGGATGCAGGGCGGGACAGGCGGATATGAGGCAGGATAACTGCAAATACACCACCTACTCATATCCACCTACTACCCGCCAAAGTTATACTCATACCCGCCTACTACCCGCCAAAGTTATACCCGGCACATGTCGGACCAAATGGTGTGGCCGTGTGGATAAGCAAATGAAAGATACGTACGGTAACTGATGAAGACACGTCTAAAAGAACTAAAAAGTCCAATCTACCCACAGTTTCTAATTTATGGACTGGGAAGCAACCATGTAGAAACTTGAGCTCTTCTAATATATAGATATAGAAATAGGTTCTCTTTTCTTCTTCCAAAGATAAAATGGTGCATACAGCCTCCACACTTTTCTAGTCAAATACTGAAAGTCCATACTTTGTTTTCATCAAGTAGTAATTCTTTCCTACTTTTTTCTAACTTATGCAAACTGCAAATACATATGGCATTGTCATTGTTACAATTGTGATACATAAATTACATAAGAGAATATTACCAATACTTGGAAAAGAACATCATTAATTAGAATGAATAAATTAAATATTAATATCACCTAAAAATCACTGTAAAAATACATAATATTAAAATAAATAATATTGTTTTTATCATGTTAGCACCTACAATTGGTCATTGTTTTTGTGGTGTTTTTCATTTCCAATTTAAACATTAGATGCAAAACCGTACTTCTTGTTTAAAATTTAACCAAATACTGCAAAGTATTATCTATATTACTTAATATATTTCAAACAAGAGAGGAATAAATCATTAATCTTTTTTTCCTTTTATTTCCTTTGCCCATTTTCAAACAAAGGCCGGGAAAAAAGTGGAAAAGGATAAAATAAAATCCGAAAATCAATGCTAAAGTCCTCTTTCTTGATGATTGAGTAAAAGAAAAAAAAAAAGAGTACAACAATATTAATATATGTTCTTACCTACTCAAGTTGAAGACTTGCTCGACGCTACAGATCGACAGAGGGGAGAAAGGAAAACGTGTTTGCTTCCGTCTTTGGTAGCAGAAGTAAAAAGCATATAGTTACAAAATAATCGATCCAAACACATCCAATAAGAAATATTAATAATAGTGACATGAAGGAATTCAACAAATTTAATGACTAAAACTAAGAAGAAACGATGTAATTCTGCATTAGATGGAAGGAAAGTCTCACCTTGAAATGGAATGGTACATCAATGTGTTCATCTCTCTTTAGTGAGGAATTCTCGTTCTTCATATATATACATCTTATATAAGTTATAACCCCATTAATTGTCTAATTTTTAGTCCTACGTTTTAGAGATATTGCTATATAGTTTTCATAACCATTAAATATGTCTTCCAGTAAAAATGATAAAAGGGCAGCCCAATGCATTAAGCTTCCGCTATGCGCGGGGTTTGGCGAAGGACTGGACCACAAAGGTCTATTAGAGATTTGTGTTTCAAAAGTTTAAAGACAAGTAGGTCGCATCCGATCCGGAGATCCTCTTGATTGAGTCCGGAATTGATATTAAGATTACGGATGAATGATATTAAAGATAATAGTAGGAATAAGAAAGTAATGGATTAGATTTGAAAATAAACTATGGATTGAATATGAGCCAAAGTTGAGAAACTAACTCAAGAGAGATCTGAGTTACAAAATGTGTGCTTAGAGAGAATACAATGTGTCTTCCTTCTCTTCTAAGTCTTGCATATATAAGACAAAACTAGACTATAATGCCCTCTAAAGTTATGACGACGTGATCGCACTGACGTCATAGTACCCACGCGCGTCGCGACACTCTGATCTATGAGAGCTTATGTGATAGGAGTTGTTGGGAGTGGAAAACAGCTATACTAAGGCTCCGGAACTATCAAACTTCTCGAATAAGGTAATGCTCCCGGAAGCGTTTCCACTCAGGGGAGTGGGAGACAGCTGTGTGAAAGCTTTGGAACGACTAGGCTTTTCAAATACGGTAACTCTCCCAGATGCGTTTCTACCCAATACAGATAGTCCCCCACTTTCTGGGCCTTTTGAACTCATGGGCCTGGGAAGTGGAAGAGTTTTTTGACAATCAATACTCACCTCATCACGACGTTCCTTGAAATTGGTGTGCTTTTGACAAAAAAATGTACAAGAAACAAAGGTCTTCGGCTCCAAAACATAGGAGTAAATCTTCCTCTTCTGAATTCGAAATTTTGAGGGGAGTTTTTCTAAGTAATACACTTTACGGTTGTTGCCTCATTAAAAATCTTGCCGGAAAAAACCCTTTTCGGGAAAAAAATTGGTCAAGAAAAAGAGTGCAACACGTATTTTTCGGTCTTCACTTGCTATCCCTGAGGTGCATGGTTCCTTCAAACAGTCCTAGTCTTGATGTCAGTGCCAGCCCTGTGACATTCGAGTTCATATTTTGGGGGCGAAATCGTCTAAACCTTGCGTCCATATCATTGAGCGAACTTTATATGTCAAGTCATACTCACTTATTTCGACCAATAATTTAGATAGCTAGATCATGAGGTTCTCCCCTTACAATAGAGTTTGCAAGGCCAACTTTTCTATATCCGAGTACCGTCTGTCATTGGAGCGAGCTCTTGAGTTGAGTTTGTTACCTGACCGATTTCCAGAGGCATGCTGTCGCTTCCTCCGCTATCGAGTTTTACAAGAGTACGCCTTTCACCTCCCAGGATGTGGAGAGGTTGACCGAGGAGAACCAGCGCCTCTAGGATGTGTTGCCCAGCTCTGGTCCGAGAATAAGGTCTTAGGGACTTTAAGGGCCACGATGGGGCTTAGATGGGAGCAGGCCAAGCAGGCTTTGGCAATTTAAGAGGACACTTTCCGGGTTATGACCCAAGCTCGTCAGTTAATGGGGGAGAAGTTGGTCCAAGCTGAGCTTCATGACATAATAGTTCTATATTTCTCTGTTATTGACAGTTTGAGACCTTACTGAGATTGAACCGACATAATGTTTGAGAGTTATCGCTGTTTAAAGTTTTTGCCTCGGTTCAACCGAAATCCGGAAGGGCGGAACGTATTAACATAAAAACTGTACAAATCGATAAAGAATTTGAAAATTTGTGATGAATAATAATTCTGTATTTCTCTGTTATTGACAGTTTGAGACCTTACTGAGATCGATCCGACATATTGTTTTAGAGTTATCGTTGTTCTGCCTCGGATCGACCGAAATCCGGAAAGGACAGAACGTATAACGTAAAAACTGTACCAATTGGTAAAGAATCTGAAAGTTTGTGTTGAATAATAGTTCTGTATTTCTCTGTTATTGATAGTTTGAGACCTTATTGAGATCGATCCGACATACGGTTTGAGAGTTATCGTTGTTTAAAGTTTCTGCCTCGGATCAACCGAAATCCAAAAAGGGAAGAACATATAACGTAAAAACTGTACAAATGGGTAAAGAATACGAAAAGTTGTACTGAATAAAAGTTCTAGATTTATTTTTCTCGACAGTTTGAGACTTTACGGGGATTAGTACGACTTACGGATAAAAAGTTATGACTGTTTTAAGATTGTGTCCCTTTTTATAAAAAGTCCGGCAAGATAGTTTTTATAGGGTTGTTTCTTTCGTGAATTTGTACTAGTTTCACTAAGTATTTTCAGAGTAAACTTGGGATAGTGATAGGTCCCCGCGTTACCTTCGACTCGGCCTGAGAAATACCTTATTTAGAGTTACAGTTTGAGAGTTATAACCCTTACAAATGGGAAGGGCGAAAAGTTGAAAGAAGGAAATATTATTTGAGTCTTTTGAACATATAACATATATACACAATTATATAAATGCATTGGATCGGGTTTCACATACTGTAATAAATATATAAATGTATTGGATCGGGTTGCACGTACCGCAACAAATATATAAATGCATTGGATCGGGTTGCACGTAACGCAATAAATGTATAAATGCATTGGATCGGGTTGCACGTACCGCAATAAGTATATAATATGTTATATGAGATAAAACAGGGGTATTGGTTAAACTAAGTATTTCCTAGGACGAGTGGGGAGAATATTTTACACGTGAATATGTATTGGCTTATATAATAAAGGTGTTGTAATCTAGTTTTTCACAACATGCTTATTATGTTCATAATATGATTGTGTTTAGAACATTGTGAGGTTACTTTGAATTGTAGGGAAAGGTTCTCACTCAGCCCAGGATGGAAGGGATGACTCTTTTATCTAACATATTTCAGAAAAGCGTGATAAGTGGAAAGCTTCTCAACAAGGCTAGCGATCGTCCCGCAGCTTCACTGTTCCACCAATCCATTGCTCCGGATTTGGTGAGGGTCTTTCTTGATTAAGTAGGTTGAAGAATTAGGTTTCGTTATCACAGGGAATGCCCCACATGAGACTATTTTCTTTAAGATTTGGATGTTTTTATTCTGTATTTGAACTTCCATCGAGTCTAGAAAATTGGTGAATGCACGAGTATGGGCTCGTACTTTCATTAAAGAAGTACATGTTTTCTACTATTTCCACACCTAGATACATGTTTAATTTAGGAAGAAAAGAAGTTAATGGTTTGCTTGGAAGGGATAGTTGCCCAGGTGCCATCACGCCCTAAGGAAAGACTTGAGAAAAGTCGGGGCGTGACACAGTCCTTGTCAAGGAAAGAGATAATTAACCGAAAAATGCTTCTTTGAGGACAAAACATACATGTCTTCTTTCAAATATAGAATCTCTCTAGGTGACTAACGTTCCAGTCATTATTTAGTTCTTTTCCAAACTTGTTTTTGATCCGGTAGGATCCCTTTCGCTCATTCAATATTTGTCCGCCTTGGTTCTTAAAACTTGAGCATCCTTACAATCTTTCAAAGAGTCACGACCTGCAAATAGTTAGTAATGCCATTCTGCCAGTCCCAAGTTAGGCTCGTAGAATTTACTTCGAGTAGGCCAGGATCTAGCACGGAACACAAGAGATGAAATACGGGTTCCGATGCTTCTTTTGTTACCCAGATGAGGAGCCCAGGTTAGCCAAGGCGTCAACTTCAAATTTTAGTTCTCGAGGGATCCGCACCACCTTCCACTTTCTGAACCGAGTCAACAAGGTAGTGGGTTTGCTCAAGCACTCTTGCATTCGATTGTCTTTGGCCTCATATTTGCCCAATATCTTATTAACGATCAGTTTCAAATCACTTTTGAGCTTGATATTTTTAACTCCAGTCCCCGAGCCAATTCCAAACCTACAATTACGGCTTCATACTCGACCTCATTGTTAGTCAAATAAACACATTTAATGTCTTGCCTGATTGTGGCCCCCGTGGGGCGACAAGGACAATCCCTAGCTTGGTGCTTTTCATGCATATGGCCCCGTCTGTATATAATACCCATTCCCCGGACGCAGCTTCAGTTTCCCGAACTGCCTCGGTGTGAGCCTGATGCATCATACACGGGCTATAATTGGCCACGAAATCGGCCAAGGCTTGAGACTTAATAGCGGTTTGAGGGTGGCAGGTAATAGCATTTCCCGTAGATTTTGATCGACCAACTCGCAAGACGGCCTGAGAGTTCGCGCTTATGTAATATATTCCTTAAAGAGAAAGTGGTGATCACACATATGGGGTGACATTAAAAATATGGCCTTATTTTACGAGATGAGGGTACCGGGCTTCGAGCCTCTGCTAAGGCCAAAGCCAGCTTCTCAAGGTGAGGGTACCGGGCTTCAACCTCTGCTAAGGCCTTGCTGATATAATAAATAGGAGATTGCGTACCTTTTTCCTCCCGAACGAGCACAACACTTACATCAATTTTGGATACATCGAGGTAAATTAGTAGTGGTTTTCCCTCATTCGATTTTGCAAGCAGGGGAGGGTTTGTCATGTACTTCTTCGGGTTCTTTAAGGCTTGCTGGCATTCCGGGGTCCATTGAAAGTCTTTTTATTCAGTAAGCTGAAGAATTTCTAACACCGTTCAAACGATCTGGATATGAACCTTTCCAATGCCGTTATTCTTCCAGTCAATCGTTGCACTTCTTGAGCATTGCTGAGTACTTCTGGTATTTGCTCTATGGCTCGAATGTGATCCAGGTTGGCTTTCCAGATCCCACCCCGAAAGCACACCTTTTTGGATTTAGCTTAAGGTTATGCTCTCGGAGGATCTCGAACACTTCCTGCAAATGTCTAACATGTTCATCTGTTCTCAGAGACTTAACGATTATGTCATCTAGATAAATATCCACATTTTGACCCAGCAGATGGCGGAACATCCGCTGGGTCAGTTGGTAGAAAGTAGTCCCTGTGTTTTTTTAAGCAGAATGGCATAATAGTTTAATAATAAGTTATGTGCTCCGTTATGAACGAAGTCTTTTCCTTGTCCGATGGGTTCAGCTGTATCTGGCCAAACCCCATAGATATGTCCAGGAAACTGAGTAGCTTATGTCTGGCCACCACGTCGACTACACGATCCAGGCGGGGCATAGGATACGAGCTCCTGAAGCAAGCTTTATCTAAATCCTTCAAATCTAAAAACATTTGAAAGGTTTCAGGTTTCTTAGGAAGTACCACCGCGTTTGTCAGCTAGTCCAGGTACTTTACCTCTCGGATCGCCCCTAACTGGATGAGTCGTGCTACTTCTTCTTTGATGAATTGGCTCCGTTCTGCTGACACCAAATGTCTTTTTTGCTTAATGGGCTGACAATACAGGTCTATATTTAGCTTGTGGAGGGCCAACTCTGGGGGCACACCTATGATATCCAATACCGACTAAGTAAAGCCGTTATATTGTTACTCAGAAACAATCAATTTTTTCCAGAACTCAGGGTTTAGGCCTGAGCCTAGGTATACCTGCTCTCTGAGCCCGTTTGGTTGACAAAAGGTAAGCTCAAGATCTTCTGTTGTGAACCTTCCCGCATCAGATTCCTCTAGTGCCACGAACCCCTAAGGTATCATGTCTATCGAATCCTCTGGGCAGGGGGCTCCTGTTGGATCCTGTCGTTACTCGACCTCGAAGTTGATCACGGAGTCGAGCACCTGTGATTGCTAGCTGTCATTTCAAATCGAGTCACCATGTCCACCAACCAGGATAATTTCTGCTGGGTTAGCTTCGACGTCTCCTCGTACCTCATCTACTCCCCAGTGCGTCGAAATTTCATAGCCTGATGGAAAGTAGACGGAACTACCCTCATGGCGTGCAACCAGGGCCTCCCAATTACCAGATTATATGGAATTCCTTTTCGAGGACATCGATTTAATCGACACTCCCTACACATGTGTTTCCAGCTCAATCTATCCCTGGGTCATTTCGCTAGACAGGTTGAAGCCGATCAAAACTTTCATTTGCCCGACAAGTTGCATTTCCTTAATTACACGGAGTTGGACAACATTCACGGCGCTACCTAAATCAATAAACGCGTGTTTAATGTTAAATTGAAATATTTGAACATAAATTACCAAAGCATCGGTGTATGGGTTCTCGATGCTTTCTCGTTCCATTTTGCTGAAGATGATAGAATCTTTGTACCTGTCCCTCATCCTTTTTCTGGACGGAGGCGAGCTCGCGTGCTATTGCACCTGAGATATTGCCCCTACCATCGTTCCTTCCGCGATCATGTTGATCATTCTCTACTGAGCTGGGCGTTCTGCAAAGTCGAATCCCTTTTTCCCTAGCGTACTTAGATCGGCTACTGAAGAATTCCTTCAAATGACCCCTTCTTAGTAGGTCTGCTACCTCATACATTAAGTGTTTTCAATCTTATGTTGAATGGCCCTGGATTACGTGGAATTCACACCAAAGCTCTATGTCCGTACCTCGTTTATTTGGGTTAGATCGAATTTCCACCGGGAACCGGACCTCTTTCATATTTTTCATCGCCATGACCAGATCTACAACCTCCACATTAAAGTTGTAGGAGGCCACGCTCGACGACCCTTAATCATTTGTGGACTTCTTTTATGGCACTTCCCTTTCTTTTCTGGGCTGACCTTAATCATACCTTGGTTTATTCGGCTGACCTTCATGCCTAGGTGACGGTCGAGTTGAATAAGGTTTGTACCATCTCCTAGGGTCCCTTTGCATGTATAGGGGCATTACGAAATCTGCCATATTATCCCCCATTCGGTCCCGATCCCATGATCGGCCTCTATCCGCATCTGGCAGTATATTTGTTATTCACCTCATTTCAGGAATTGATAAGGAATTCCTTCAAGGTTTCTTTTAATTTTCTTGATGCGTCTGAACTGTCGGCGTTCAGGCCGTCAGCGAATGTTGCGGCAGCCCAATCTTTGGAGATCACATGCAGCTGCATCCTCTCCCGTTGAAGGCACTCCATAAAGTTGCGGAGTAATTTGTCATTTCTTTGTTTCATGGTAAATATATATGCCTTGTGCGTTTCGACCTTTCGGGCCCCAATATGGGCTTTAACAAATACATCTGCAAGAGCACCAAAAGAATCAATAGAGTTTTCAAGTAAGAGAGTGCTCCATTTGTAAGTGTTTAGCTAAATTTTTAAGCATAACAGATTCGATTTGATGTTGTTGCAGGTTATTCCTAGTGATCGCGGCCTCAAAGTCACAATGTATTCATCTGGGTCTGTCGTGCCGTCATACATGGGTATGTCAAGCATTTTGAACTTTTTTGGGATGAGCTCCGGAGCGGCATCTTCTTTGTATGGTATCTTTCTGTACTTTCTCGCTAAGGGCCCCCAGGTATCTGGCCCATCCTTTCGTGCAGCTCTTTCTCTAGCGATGCGAGTCTCGTCAGATTTGATTCTGGCATCGCAGGTTTTGTCCTTCCCATGTTTACTGCGGATGGGCCGGGAGCTCCTGCGGCTTCTTCATCTTATGCCGGGTGGCAATCCGGTGTTATCCCAGATAAAAATCTTAGGAACTTCTCCATGCACTCCATTATGGCACTTTTTCCGTCAGGATTGTGGCCAGTGCAGCTTCCGAGGAGGTGCCTTCTTCTTTGAACATCCCCTCTACTTTGGAGTGCGATTCTCTTCACATCTTCTTGGGGTATCTCTCCGTGGGTCGCGCCTCACGGCTCTCCGCTGGATGGCTTTGAATATCTTTCTCGTCTGCAGACTTACTTACTTTCGAGGCGTTGTTTTCTCTGATTTTGTTTGTGATGTCTCAGACTGTTCTTCCAGGTCCTGATGTTCACTGGGCACTTGTTCCCCTCCAACCTCCTGCGGGTCTCGAACAACGCTATTCTTACATGGCATTTTCTCTTTCGTGATGTGTTTCCTTTGGGGTTTTCAAAAAAATCAGCTACAGATCAAGACAACTCCACAACTGTCTATCCCCACAGACAGCTCCAAATTATTTTTCGGTATAAATGATATCTACCAAAAACGCAGTTAGAGATTTGTATTTCAAGGGTTTAAAGACAAGTAGGTCGTATCCAATCCGGAGACCCTCTTGATTGAGTCCGGAATTTATATTAAGGTTACGGATGGACGATATTAAAGATAATAGTAGGAATAAGCAAGTAATGAAAAGTAATTGATTAAATTTGAAAATAAACTAGGGATCGAATATGAGCCAAAGCTGAGAATCGTATACTAGCTCAAGAGAGATCTGAGTTACAAAATGTGTGCTTAGAGATAATACAATGTGTCTTCCTTCTCTTCTAAGTCTTGCATATATAAGACAAAACTAGACTATTATGCCTTCTAAAGTTATGACGACGTGAGTGTACTGACATCATAGTACCCACGTGCGCCGTGGCGCTTTGATTTAGGAGGGTTGATGTGATAGGAGTTGTTAGGAGTGGAAGACACATATGCTAAGACTCTGGGACCATCAAACTTCTCGAATACGCTAATACTCCCGGAAACGTTTCCACTCAATATAGATGGGGAGTGGGAGACAACTGTGTGAAAGCTCCGGAACCACTAGTCTTCTCAAATACGCTAACTCTCCCAGAGGCGTTTCTACCCAATACAAAATAGCAATAAAGGATATGTCATTCAGAGATTGTTCGTTTTGTTGATGCATTTGGCCTATAATCTATACTCCCCTTGTTCACTTTTCCATTTACACGCCCCTTGAAAATCATAAATAAAAGTGCATTTTTATTACATTACAACTAACTCTCTCCAATTAATTGCATTCTAATCAATATTGACTACTTTAAAAACCAATTAATGTTAAGGACAAAATAGGAAAACTTTACTTAATTCTATCTTGATTTTGTAAATTGACATTTATTTTGGGACATCTATTTTTAGTATGGGACAAAGGTTCGTTCCGGATATTAGATCGACCAATGGGAATCGAGATATCACTGTTTAGACATTTTTATAATTTAACTTTTCACTTAAATTCTCTTCACTTTTATAATAAAATATGATAGAGGATTTGTTACTTTGTACCATTGACTTAAAGTCTTGCATAATTTTTTCGAGTAGCTGATATTGTGGAATTGTCGATCCGAAGTAAAGGGTGTGGTTTAGTGACCAATGAAGCGGATTGAGAGTTATGAGATCTCAAGTTTAAATCTCCGTTGAGGCAAAGTCACTAGATTATTTCTTTCCATATGTCCAAACTTTGGTAGACAAAATTACCATGATCGGAAGTGAGCCGTGGAATTAGTTAAAGTGCGTGCAAATTGACCCGAACATTATAGTAATGAAGAATAAGTAATTTATTTTGATATTTATGTGGAACCAATTTATGCCTTAAATTCCTAAGGTGACACTTATTTCGAGATAATTTTTTTTGTTAACGTTACACTTATTATGGAACGGAGGGAGTATTTGTTTAGGGTGGTTAGAGGACTGGAGCTATGAAGATATCATTGCTGTTTTCAGTTTTCACCCTCAAGGTTCTTGTTAACTAAAGTTCCTGCCTATAATTAGGCAGTCTTCCTGCTGAACACAACAATCAGTGTTTGCTTGTTCTTGCAAGTCATCTTGTATGGATGGCTTGCATCATTTGACATATACTTTACACTGCGTCAGTTGCTTCTCTTTGAAGATGGAAAGAAGGTAAAGGAGGTGTGGTTTTCATCTCAGTTGTTTCTTCATCAAGGGGACTTTGGTAGTAGTCGAGATTGAGATTCTCTGGGCAGAAAGTGTCTTGAGAAATGGCTGGTTTTCTATAGTAAACACTATTTTCCTAGAAAGTGGCTAGTGGGCTAGTGGCTAGTGTTACCAGAAGAGTGATAGTCGGTATTTACTTGCATACTTCCTCTAATAAGGAGATATCAGTTACCCAACTTATTTCATTGGATTCTAGTGGGGCTTGCAAAACCAAGGTAGCTTTCGTTTGAGTTTTGTGAAACCTATGATCATTAGGTCTTACAAGCACAAAGCTAAAGCATTGACGAGGACAAAATTACTTATCACTCAAGGTACACCTTATGAACTGATAAAACATCCTGCCAAGGTTTCAGATATCTACCTCCAGCAGGAATTTCAATGTAACCACGGGCTAATATTCTCCAAGCTATACAACATGAAAGAAAAGAAGAGTTAACGTTACCTGGATACAACTGCCTTACTTTTTAATTTTCTTAAAGTTATTCCAGCATAATCACCATAGTTAGTCAAAGATATAAATAACCTCAAAGTGAAACCAATTCAAGAGACAGCTCGTTTTCTGACTATAATCTTGAACTGTTGTGAATCAACTCAAAGTCATATATAGTAAGGCAAAAATTAACATTATCCAAGGATAAATGTGTCAAAAGCACCCTTAAAAGTATAGATCAAAATTGGAAATAACAGCATTGTTTGAACCAAAAGACCTAAAGAACAACTTTGGAATGAAACAAACTCATACTCAAGCCTCAGACACCCTTTCAGCAGTAACCTCCTCAGTGCTGTAGACAATAACCTTTGAGGCAGGTTTTGCCAAGATATCAAAGTACTCTTGGAAAGGAGACTTTGTGAAGCGAGTCTCCTTCCAGAAGTCTGGAGTAAGGAAACCATATGTCTTCATTAAACAATCAAAGGTCGCCTGCATAAAGCAATAAAAGGAATACATTGAGCTCCAAAAGTTCAAACACATGCTAAACCGAGTGCCATGAGTAGACCAAGTATAGAAGAGAACTAGGAAATTAACTACAACAAATGTAGTTCTTCTCTAGAAGTTCAAAAATTTCACAACACCCAACCTCACATCAGTTTCATTTTGTATGACAATCACAAATACAACAAGTAGGATATAAACAATAGATGGTAAATGACTAGTTTTAAAGTTATATCATTCTTTTATTGGCTCCCACAAGACCATTTTCCATATAAGTCAAGACTTCAGGTGTGTTCGTTATACATTTTCCAGAAAATGTTTTCCAATTTTCCATGTCTGGTTGGTCAAAAGTTTAGAAAAACATTTTCTACGCGAAACAAGTTCTTTAAAAATAAGTAAAATGACTTCCATGGTGGAAGTAGGGAAAACAAGTTTCCCAAGTGGCTCTGCTCCATAGCCCCCATCCCCACTACCCCACACCACCACTCCCAACCCCACCTCCCACAGTACTTGACTAGATTATATACAAATATTTTTAGGATAAAATTTTTTGCTTATATACCGAACACAAAAAAATAAGTAAGAACTCACTTGTTTTCGTGGTTAACATTTTTCAAAAGGTCATTTTCCATCATACCAAACACACAATTCAAATAAGCTACACACCCCGACTCTCATAAAGAAAATCTAGCATCAAACTCAGCATTAGCTTCAGATATCCTATATAACAATCAAAAATAGGAAAACTAGGATATAAACAATAGATGGTAAATGACTAGTTCCAAAGTTAAATCATTCTTTTATTGGCTCCCACAAGACCATTTTCCAATTAAGTCAAAACTTCAAATAACATGTTAGACATGTATTAATTGTTCCTAAAAATGTTTCTTAAGCAATATTGGGTTGGGGATGAGTTTGGTGTGTTTTTAATGATCAGAAAAATATTTTCCGTAAAATTTTTAAGGAATTTTTTTTCCAAGATATTCAGTGCAATGCAACCAAACCAGAGAGAAGAGAAAAACATTTTGAGTCATACCAATCACACCCTAAGTCAAGACTTCAAATAACTGTTATATGTTTTAATTGTTCTTAAAAATGTTTCTTAACCAATAATCACACACCCAGACTCTCATAACTAAAATCAATAAATATCATACTCAACATTATTAGCTTTAGAAATCCTACTGAATAACAACTACAAACTAGGCTCATTCATGCAAACCACAGCAATTAAACATGGTTCTTCTATAATCCACTCATCTCAAGATAAACTTAACCTAGAGGTGGCAAAATTACCCCATGAAAACATAACATGCCCAATCCGTCCAAGTTTGGGCAGGTTATTTCCCGCCCATCTATTAGTCCATATGCCCAAATTGACTATGGAGAAATCTTGTAAAATCTTTTTTTAAAAATAATTATTTTATTTGATATGTATAATCATAATAAAGAAAAATATTAATTTAATAAGGTACTAAAATATTACTATAAAAGAACAAAGAAAACAATTAAACCTTAGTAAGATTTGGGTGACTTGGGTTATGACACGCATTTTAGCCCATTTTGGCCCAACAAATTTCAGCACAGGTAACTTTTGGGCGTGTTATTAACTCAGACCGCCCAAATACAGCCCAACACAACCATGTGACACCTCTAACTTAACCTAACATTAAAATTTTAAACATTACATTTTCAAAAGATAATCATAAAAGCCTAGACCACAATTAAAGACAGACAAAAATAAATAAATTAAAAAAAAACTAACCTTGACAAAGTTTCCTAGTGTTTTGGTGGAGCCACGTGAGGAAGTAAAGACATCCTCAATACCAGCAAACTGCAGCACCTTTTTAGGAACCCTAGCCGCCACAATACCAGCACCACGTGGAGCAGGCACCATCCTCACAGTAACACTCCCACATTTCCCCGTTACCTTACACGGCACAGTATGTGGTTTCCCAATCTTATTACCCCAATACCCTCTCCTAACAGGAATAACCGAAAGCTTAGCTAATATAATCGCACCACGTATAGCAGTAGCCACTTCTTTAGAACACTTAACACCTAACCCAACATGTCCATTTCCATCACCCACAACAACAAACGCTTTAAACCGGGTTCGTTGTCCGGCACGGGTTTGTTTCTGAACCGGCATGATTTTCATTACTTCGTCCTTAAGTGATGGACCGATGAGGTTGTCTATGATTTGGAATTCCTTGATTGGCAGTGAGTGGAGATAGATTTGTTCTAATGAACGGATTTTGCCGTCTTTAACGAGACGTCCGAGTTTAGTGACGGGAACCCATTTTTCTTCTTCGGTTTCACGACGAGGACGGCGACCACCACGGCCACCACGACCACCGCGGTCACCACGACCGCGTCCACCACGGTCACCTCCGAAGCCACGGCCAAAACCTCCTCTCTCAGCCATGTTTGGTGTTTGAGAAATGCTATAGAGAGTTGAAGTGGGGCGTGGAGACGGAATATGAGGGGTTTATATTTGCTAGGGTTTCATAGTTGGGCTTGGAATTATTGGGTTCACATAGGGTCAGATAGGAATATTTTAGCCCAACTTCAATTAAGTGTGCAATATAGAGTTTAACATAAGCTGGCCCAATTCTTTATCAATATTGGCAAAGCCCAAATAATGAAAGATCCAATTTTATGGAAGTTTTTGGGCGGATTCTCTTCAAACGCGGTGGTCTTTAATTTTTGCTTCTCATGCTATTTATTTAATAAAAATATCCACATATGTTTGGCTCGGTATAAGTTTTGTGACATTTTTATTCTTGGAAATTAAAATTTTGTCACGCTCGGCACATAGGAACTAAGTTATGCGGCATAGGTGGTGTAATAATTTTTAAATTATGTTAAATGTTGAAAGTTTTTACTTTTCCGGCATAACTTTTGTGGATGTTATGATACATATTTAATTAAGTGTACAATATGGACTTTTACAAAGGCTGGCCCAATTCCATATCAAGATTGGCAAAGCCCAATTTCCTGATCCAAATTTCTCTCCTGCTCTTCGAACAAATCCACAACTCCATCACTATTAACTACTCGTTTTGGGAGATTGTATTCTTCCAACAACTTTATCCCAAAATTTAAATTGTATCTCCAACATTGGACTATAAATATGTTTTCTGGTCGAAGCGCAAAAATATCCGATTTTGGATCACTATTTGAGTCATTTTATAGTGCGTACAAATTAATAAAATCTGTCCACTTCAAAATAACTTCAAACATGTGGTGTGTGAAGTTCAGATACATATGAATTAAATCTAGTCATTTTTGCTCAAAGTTCATGCACGTATGGCTAAAATTCAGTCATTTTTACTAAACTTAAGGTTGCTAAACTTCAGGCAAAAATGTTTGAACTTCATGTGGGGTCCAACCCAAAGAGATGGCATGATATTTTTTGAATTTGGCCAACCGGCCAAATTATTTCATTCATACACAAATTTGGACTTTTCTCCTTAGTGATAATGTCAGCAATGACATCAGTAGCAATATTTAGCCTCCATAAATAGAGAGCTTTGGCTCATTTTTATTTGCATCAACAAAGAGAGAAAAAACATAGAGACTAGTGAGGTATTCCATAGATTGTGAAGAAAAATAGAGTGTAAGCGATATTGTTGTGAGGTGAAAAAATCGAAAGAGGGCAAGTTCTTTTTTAGTGTGTAGTGGTCTTTGGAGTTTTTATACTCGTGACTACACATTGTAAAATTCCTTGCTATAGTGATATCACTTGCTCCATTTGGCTCATGGTTTTTTTCCAGAAGGGTTTTCATGTAAAAATTCTCGGTGACATTATTGCTATTTATTCTTGCTAATTAACCATAACTTAATGTTCTGCGTTTATCACTAATACCGTGAATATTATTTTGCGGGTCTATTTTATTCCCAACAAGTGATATTAGAGTCAAGATTCTGTCTGAGTATGCTCTGTGATTGCAGCACGGTCTGAACTTTCACATAAAAAAGAATTACTTTGGTCTCCTACTAATAAATAGTATTTGTATTTGTGATAAATAATGGAAGTCAACACTAGTAGAAATGGTTACTTTGAGTGGTGTCAATTATGCCATTTGGAAGGGCAGAATGGAAGATTTGATTCTATGTCAAGAATTTTTATCAACTAGTCTTTGCCACTAAAAAGCCTGATAATAAATCAGATGAAGAGTGGAATCAGTTACACAGACAAGTTTGTGGCTTTATTAGATAGTGGGTTGATGATAACGTGTTGAACCATAATTCTAGGAAGACATATACTCGAACCCTATAGGAGCAGCTTCAAAGTTTGTATGCTCGGGTAACTGGAAACAACAAGATGTTCTTGATTAAACAAATGTTGGGTTTAAAATACCTTGATGGTTCTCCGATGACAGATCATCTGAATAACTTTCAGGGGATCATGAATCAGTTATCTGCTATGGGCATTAAATTTGATGAAGAAATTCAAGGTTTGTTTCTACTTGATTCCTTACCATATTCTTAGAAAACTTTTAGAACTTTATTGTCAAATTCTACTCCGGATGGTGTTTTCTCTATGGATCTTGTAAAGAGTAGTATTTTAAATGAAGAAATAAGAAGAAAATTTTAGGTTTCCTCCTCGTCAGATGTCTTAGTGACCGACTCTAGGGGAAGAAGCAAGAATCGTGATTTTCAAAATAGATAACATAATAGAAGTAAATCTAGAGGTAGACTTTAAGATATTGAGTGTTGTCATTGTGGGAAGAAAGGGCACACAAAGAAGCTCTATCGGATATTGAAGAAGGAGAACAGAGACAAGGAGGAAAAGAAAGAAGATGGCAATTGTGTGACCACTGTCACTATAGAAGATCTTGTTACTGTCCTTGATGCAAATCTGATAAAAAATTCTTGAGATGAGTCAAGCTGAGTTGTGGACAGTGGTGTCGCATCTCATGTGACATCAAGGAATGATTTTTTCTCATCATATACTCCAGGTGATTTTGAAACCTTGAGTATGTGTAATGAGAATGTATCTAAGATGGCCGGTATTGGAACAATTTGTTTAGAAACTAGTATTGGAATTTGAAGATTTCGAAAGGAGGTTCTAATCTCCCCAAGAACTTCTAAGACTCTACCAATATCAGGGTGAGGCGATTGATTTGAATGTGGACCGAGTAACTCTCGGAGCTACTCTAAACTAGTTTTGAACAATGTGAAGCATGCACCTGATGTTCGTTTGCATTTGATATTTGTTGGCATTCTAGATGATAAAGATTATGTTAGTACAAATGGTGCTGAAAAGTGAAAAATCACTAAGGGTTCCTTGATTGTGGCTCGTGGCACAAAGCGCCATAGTCTATACTGGACTACAACTTCTACTTGTGCTAATATGGTGAATGAAGTTGAGAGTAATAACTCTTCAACCTTATGGCACAATAGGCTTAGCTACATCATGAGAAATGACTCAATGCCTTGGCCAAGAAGGAATTGTTATCAAATTTTGAAAGTGCTAAATTAGAAAAATGTGAGCACTGCTTGGCTGGAGAATCAAATAGATACTCTTTCAAATCTCATCCTCCTTCAAGAAAGACAAAGTTGCTTGAGTTGGTGCATTCAAATTTATGTGGTCCTATGAAGACAATGACTTTGGGTGGTGCACTTTACTTTGCTACGTTTATTGATGATTACTAAAAAAAATGGGTATATCTCTTAAAGACTAAAGACTAAGTGTTGTGTGTCTTTAAGAAGTTTCAGGCTTCAGTTGAAAGAGAAACACGAAAGAAACTAAAGTGTATTCGTACTGATAACAGTGGTAAATATTATGGACCGTTGACGAATACTGCAAGCAACAGGTTATCAGACACTAGAAAACTCCTCCTAAGACTCCTCAGCTTAATGATTTGGCGGAGAGGATGAACAAAACTTTGATGGAAAGAGTTAGATATTTTCTTTCTGAAGCAAAGTTGTCTGATTCCATTTAGGGTGAGGCTTTATTGACCGTTACACATGTTATTAGCCTATCTCCTATTGTTGCTTTGCAAATTGATATTCCAAACAGAGTTTGGTATGGCAAGAATATTTCCTATGACCATTTGAAAGTATTTGGTTACAAAGCTTATATACACGTGCCTAAAGACGAGAGGTCAAAATTAGCTGCTAAAACAAGGCAGTGCATCTTCATTGGTTATGGCCTTGATGAGTTTGGTTACAAATTATATGATCCGATTGATAAGAAGGTTGTGAGAAGTCGTGATGTTGTCTTCGTGGAGGATCAAACCATTAAAGATATTGACAAAGAGGAGAAGCTAAAATCATCAAGTTCTGATGGTTCAGTTAATCTTTATCAAGTTCCTCATATAAACGTTGATGGCATCGGTGGGCTCGATGATGATGGTGATGTCATGAATCATGTTTTAGATCAATATATTGATGTTGATGATAACAATGTTACTGTTGATGAGGTATATGCTCCTACACATGAAGTTTTGAAAGAGTCAGTTATTCCACTTAGGAGGTCTACTAGACAACGTATTCCTTCTTCCCGTTATTCTCTTAATGAGTATGTATCTCACTGATGGGGGAGAACTTGAATGTTATGAGAAGGCCATGAAAGATAAGCACAAAGATCAATGGATTGAAGTTATGCAAGATGAGCACAAAGATCAATAGATTGAAGTTAAGCAATATGAGATGAAATCTCTGCATAAGAATCAAACTTATGAGTTAGTGAAATTATCTAAAGGCATGAGAGCTTTGAAGAATAAATGGGTGTTCAAAGTTAAATCTGAAAAAATATAGCTTGAAGCCCAGGTTAAAATATTTCTCTCGATGTGAAAATTTCCTCCATTCATACAGTCCTTGGTTTGATGCTAGTCTTGATTTGGAGATTGAGCAGACGGATGTGAAGACTGTTTTTCTTCATGGTGACTTAGAAGAAGAGATTTATATGGATCAACCTAAGTGTTTCAAGTAAAAGGTAAAGAAAATCATGTGTGCAAACTTAAGAAAAGTCTCTATGGATTGAATTAAGCTCCCAGACAGTGGTACAAAAAGTTTGAATATATTATGGGGGAGCAAGGCTATAAGAAGACCTCTTCAGATCAATGTGTGTTTGCACAGAGATTTTTTGATGATGATTTTATCATCCTCTTGCTATATGTGGATGATATGTTGATTGTGAACAGAATGCTTCCAAGATTGACGAGTTGAAGAAACAATTGAGTAAATCTTTTACTATGAAAGACTTGGATCATGCTAAGCAAATTTTGGGCATGAGGATTACTCATTTTAGAGATGAAATGAAGTTTTATTTGTCACAAGAAAAGTACATTGAATGTGTACTAGAGTGCTTCAACATGAAGAATGTTAAGCCTATTAGCACACCTCTTTCTGGTTATTTAAAATTGAGCAAGAAGATGTGTCCTACAACAACGGAGGAGAAAAAGAGCATAGCAAGAATACCCTTTTTCTCTGTCGTTGGAAGTTTAATGTATGCAATAGTGTGAACTAGACCAAATATTGCTCATGCACTCGGTGTTAGTAGATTTCTCAAAAATTCAGGAAAAGAGTATTGGGAAGCTGTGAAGTGGATACTCAGGTATCTTAGAGGAAGTTCAAATGAATGTTTATGTATTGGAGGATCTAATCCAATCTTGAAGGGCTATACAGATTCTGATATGGCAGGTGACCTTGATAACAGAAAATCCACTACTAGATATCTGTTTACTTATTCAGGGGAGCTATATCATGGCAGTCAAAGTTGCAAAAGTGTTCGCACTATCTACAACTAAAACAGAGTATATTGCAACTACAGAAGATGGCAAAGAGATGATATGGCTCAAGGGATTCCTTTAAGAATTTGAATTGCAGCAGATGGAGTATGTTGTCTATTGTGATAGTCAAAGTACAATAGACCTGAGCAAGAATTCCATGTACCATACGAGAACAAAACACATCGACGTCAAATATCATTGGATTCGTGAGCAAGTGGAGAACGAATCATTCCAGGTCAAAAAGATTCACACGAGTGAAAATCCAGCTGATATGTTAACCAATGTGATTTCCAGAGACAAGTTTGAGTTATGCAAAGAACTTGTTGGCATGAACTCTATCTAAGAAGACGGAGATACATTCTCTATGTGAATGAGACTAGAGGGGGAGATTTGTGGGGTCCAGTCCAAAGATATGGTATGAGATTTTTTTAATTTGGCCAAGCGGCCAAATTATTTCATTCATACACAAATTTGAAATTTTCTCCATAGTGACGATGTCATCAATGAAATCATTCTTTAGTAATGATGTCATCAATGACATCAGTAGCAATTTTCAGCCTCTATAAATAGAGAGCTTTGACTCATTTTTTTTTTACACCATGAGAAAAAATATAAAGAGTAGTGAGGTATTCCATAAAATGTGTAAGAAAATAGTTTGTGAAGAAAAATAGAGTGTGAGCGATATTGTTGTGAGATGGAAAAATCAAAAGAGGGTTAGTTCTTTTGAGTGTGTAGTGGTCTTTGGAGTATTTATACTCGTGACTACACAGTGTAAAATTCCTTGCTATATTGATATCAGTTGCTCCTCTTGGCCCGTGTTTTTTTCCTTATTCAAAAGGGTTTCCACGTAAAACTTCTCGGTGTCATTATTGCTCTTTATTCTTACTAATTAATCATAACTTAGTGTTCCGCATTTATCACTAATACCGTGAATGTTATTTTGCAGGACTATTTTATTCCCAACACTTCAACCCTATGTAAACTCAAACACAACATATTTGAATTTGTTCCAAAGTAATAGACCGTAGACGTGTAATTTTTTTAAATAAATTATAGGTACAAACTAAACAGCGATATCCAAATTAGGTTGTCAATTTCTATCTTTATATGACCGCTTTTAAATCCGTTTACATATATAAGATTTTAATACCATGTCCACAATTATACGAGAGTTGATTGTATGTACCAATTAAGCACTGCATTGATAAAATACAAAAATAGAACTCTATATTTTCATCAACTATTTTTATAATTTTCTTCTTGTAAAGATACACATAATAATATTTGTTTCACTACCCTAAGCGAATCGCTTTATTGGAAGTATATATCCTATACCCAATTTATGCATCTGATGAAAAATATGAAATTATAAACACTTTTTTCTTTCATATTAACGAAATATCTTCTTTTGTTGTTCACGAAAAAATAAAATATCCCCCTTTTCTTCACGGAACGATACAAATATAGTACTTAGTTGCATTTCTATGTAACTAAGAAAATTAAAATAAATTGAAAGGTAATAGTCAAAAAATAGAAAATAAAATAACAGAATTAACATTATACTCTCACCTATTAGATATGTTTGATTGAAAACCTTATTAGATCTCCTTATGATGTCTGCCACATACTCCTTCCTTGACGTAGCAAAGCAGCAAAAAAGATATCAAATCATTGAATAAGAAAAGATTGAAAATTTCAAGTAGAAAAATTAGAATTTATATTTTCTCAAACCCTTAAAAACACAAATTACTTGATAAGATATACCCATGTTAATGTTTTATTACACGTAAGCCATGTTTGTACTCTTCTTATAAATTCAATATATAGGAATTTTCTATTTCTTAGTTTCAATTTACTCTAATGAATAATATGCTAAATTTTTTTACTTGTTGAACTTTTTCATTAATCATGATTGTCTTGACTCTTGAATAATGTTACTAACTCCTTTTATGCTTTTAAAACTCTTGACCGATACTTTAATCAAAATCCTAGTACAAAAAAGAAATTCATATCCTTAAAATTAGATGTGCTTGTTTATTTTTGTGTGATAAAACTTCTAACATGAGCTCCGATCAAGGTACTCTCTCGTCTTATTTCAATTTGAGCAGAAATCGTGGCATTATTATTGATAATGGCAACTCAATTCCAATTCGTGGTTCCGTTCATACAACTTTGTCTCCCCCGCATCCTCCTCTTGTATTGAAAAATACCCTTCATGCCCCTAACTTAATTAAAAATTTGGTTGTCCACATGAAAATTCACTTGCAAGATTGTAACCTTGATAATTGGATTTTTACTTAGCTAACAATTTACGTTGATTTTGATCCTTTGGGTTTTATGTGAAGGATTTCAAAACAGGGATACCTCTCATGAGATGCAATAGTAGGGAAGATCTTTATCCAATCACAACCACCACCACTCCCTCGAGTCAAGCCATGCCGTCGACGTTTGCAGTTCTAGCTCCTTCCTTGTGGCATGCACGTTTGGATCATCCTGGGTCGTCAATTATTTATTCCTTGCATAAAACAATTTTATTTCTTGTAAGGGTACGCGTAGTATTCCAATTTTTCATTCCTGTTCGTTAGGAAAATATGTTAGATTACTATTTGTAGACTTTACTTCTAGTACTTTGATGCCTTTTGACATTATTCATAGCAATTTATAGACATCTCCCGTTCTAAGTTGTTTGGGCCATCGTTATTATGTTCTATTTCTGAATGATTATTCTAATTTTTATGGACCTTTCCGTTAGCAAATCTCAAGTTTTTTCCACATTCTTAAAATTTAGAGCATTTATCTGTATCCAATTCGAACGGAAAATAAAAAATATTCAATGTGATAATGACAAAGAATATGATAATGGGTTGTTTCGGGAATTTTGTGATGCTAATAGCATAGTTTTTCGTTTCTCTTGTCCTCATACGTTCTCACAAAATGGGAAAGCCGAACGAAAAATTCGTACCATTAATAATATTATCCGAACTTTATTAGCCCATGTTTTTGTACCCCTTTCTTTTTAGCATCATGCCCTACAAATGGCTACTTACCTCCTTAACGTACTTCCTAACAAAACCTACAGCATAATTCCCCACTTAAAATTCTTTACAGTAAAGATCCTTCATATTCTCATCTTAGGGTGTTTGGGTATTTATGCTATCCTCTTTTTCCATCCACTACAATTAACAAACTTCAAACACGTTATGTGTGTTTTTGGGTTACCCATCTAATCATCGTGGTTACAAGTATTTTGATTTATCCTCCAATAAAATCATTATTAGTCGCCATGTGATTTTTGATGAAACTCAATTTCTGTTTGCTAATGTATGTAGTTTTGTACCTAGTTCGTATAACTTTTTGGATGACGGAGTCTCACTGTATATTATGCACCATTTATCCGACTTGACCCATGACCATTATTTGCCAGCAGGCCCACTGCCTGCTGCCTCACAAATTCCCCTCGCCACAACTCCTGTTGGACCGCCTGTTGGGCCTGAATCGCGGCCCAATACCATTCTCGATATTGTTCTGCCAATTCAGCCCAGGGTTGGCTCGACTTCCTTCCCTGTTTCACCCCCTGTTCTAATTATTGGGCCTCTTGTTCTAGTTGTTGGGCCACCTGGCCCACTGTCTGCTGGCCAGTCCGTCCCCATTCCACACATTGCACAAAAATCCATCCAATTCCTCCTCGAGTCAAGGGCCCGTTACTCGTAGTCAAAAGGGTATTTTAAACCAAAATGACATTTTAATCTCAATTCTAATGTCCTTAAATCCGCCCTCCCGCGTAACCCTGTGTCCGCTTTAAATGATCAGAATTGGAAATTGGCTATAACTAATGAATATAATGATCTTATTGAAAATAAGATGTGAGAGTTGGTTCCCCGTCCTTCTGGTGTTAATATTATTCGGTCTATATGGATTTTACTTATAAAGAAAATTCTGATGGTTCTTTTGAGAGGCATAATGCTCGTCTTGTAAGGTATGGTAAAACTCAATAGGTTAGCGTGGATTATGGTGAAACGTTTAGTCCGATGGTCAAACCAGCTACTATTCGTACTGTTCTCAGTTTGGCTCTCTCGAAGGCACGGCCATTCATCAGTTGAATGTGAAAAATGCAATTTTACATGGTGATCTTAAGGAGACAGTTTATATGCATCAACACTTGGGTTTTCAAGATCCCAATCTTCTTCATCATGTCTGTTTGCTAAAGAAGTCCTTATATGGACTTAAGCAGGCCCCACGGGCTTGGTATAAAAGCTTTGTAGATTATGTATCTTCTATTGCCTTTTCTCATAGTAGGTTTGATCATTCTCTATCTATATATCGTCGTGGTACTTCTCTGGCATACATTTTATTGTATGTCGATGATATTATATTGACTGCTTCGTCTGATAATCTGCGCAAGTCTATCATGACACTTCTCAGTTCCGAATTTGCTATGAAAGACTTGGGGCCCTTGAGTTATTTCTTGGGGATTACTGTCACTCGGCATTCAGGTGGTCTGTTTTTATCACAAATGAAGTATGTCGCTGAGATCATTGAAAGAGCTAGTATGTCATCTTGTAAATCTACTTCTACTCCAGTTGATACTCAACCAAAGCTGAGTGCTACATCTGGCACTAAGTACAAGGATCATACCCACTATCGCAACCTTACAGGTGCACTTCAGTATCTTACTTTTACGAGACCTGACATTAGTTATGTCGTTCAGCAGATGTGTTTTTTATGCATGATCCTCGGATTAAGCACATGAATGCGCTCAAACGCATTATACGTTACATTCAGAGAACATTTGACTATGGCTTGCATCTATATTCATCGTCGATCTCTACACTTGTCTCTTACATAGATGCTGATTGGGGTGGATGTCCGGATACCCGACGCTCCACGTCTGGTTACTGTATGTTTCTTAGTGATAACTTGGTCTCTTGGTCTGCAAAATAACAAGCTACCTTATCACGCTCCAGTGTAGAGGCCGAGTATCGAGGCGTAGCCAATGTGGTCTCTGAATCATGTTGGTTAAGTAATCTTCTCTTAGAACTTCACTTTCATATTCAGAAAGTTACCTTGGTCTATTGGGATAATGTTAGTGCAGTCTATCTTTCTGGTAATCCAATTCAACATCAACGCACTAAACATATTGAGATAGATATCCATTTTGTTCCCGAAAAGATAGCTCGTGGACAAATACGCATTTTACATATTCCTTCTTAGTACCAAATTGCAGACATCTTTACTAAGGGTCTTTCCTCAGTTCTATTTGAGGATTTTAGGGACAGTCTCAGCGTACGACGACCGCCTGCTATGACTGCGGGGGTGTGATAAAGTATACCATGATATACACAATATACACAATATATACAATGCCTTGTGTATACCGTGTATATCACGAAAACACAAGCCTAGTTGGACCGTGATATATACGGTATACATAACCGTGTATATCACGATTTGGGAGTTAGTTTTGGTAATGTATTGTTGTATTTAATTAACATTGTACAATTACCTTCATTGTAGAATTCTTGTACAAATAGAATAGGGTTTGAGATTAGAATAGGAATATGATTTTCCATATTATGGAGATTGTAAATTGTATATATACTCATTCATTAATGAAAATAATCAAGGAATTATATTCTTACATTGTGGTATGGAAACTATGGACTTTGATGAAATGTAGTGGATTTTCTCTCATTTTAATTTTATACGATAATGCTTGATTGAATATGGAATTTAAGAAAGACTTTTTATGATTATAACGATGTTATGACATTTCTACAGCTATAAAAAGATGTCATTAACGATAAAGTACAACAACAACATACACAGTGAAATCCGATAACGTGAGGTCTGAAGAGGGTAGAGTGTACACAGACATTACCTCTACATTGATAGGTAGAGAGTTGTTTACGAAAGACCCTTGGCTCAAGAGACAACATAAGCAGACACAAAAGCAAAAGCAAAATAAACGGTCACACACGACCAAGAAATTTAAAGCAATATGAAAATGAAAGTAACGAAAATGAATAAGCCATAATAAAATATTCTGAAAAAGGAAACACTAACTACCACATGTAAATAAGATAGTCGAAGTACACGAAACAACAGATAGCAGCAGAAATCAAAGGACAAAATTATAAAATCCATATTGCGCCTACTAGTATGATAGGCTAAGCAGGACTACCTACTAACGTTCTACCCTAATCTGAGTTCTCCATAACCTCCTAGCTAAAGTCATGTCCTCGATAAGCTGAAACTGTGTTATGTCATGTGTATTCACCTCTCCCCAATACTTCTTCGGTTTACCTCTACCTCTTCTAAAACCGTCCATAGGCAACTTCTCACACCTCCGTACTGGGGCATCTGTATCTCTCATCTTCACATGCCCAAACCATCTCAATCTCGCTTTTCCGCATCTTGTCCTCCATCGATGGTGGAGGCTACTCCCACCTTGTCCCGTATATCTTAATTTCTAATCCTATCTCTCCTAGTGTGCCCACACATCCATCGCAACATTCTCATTTCTGCAACTTTCATCTTCTGAACATGGGAGTTTTTGACAGGCCACCACTCCGCCCCATATAACATAGTCGGTCTAACCACCACTTTGTAGAACTTACCTTTAAGTTTTGGTGGCACCTTCTTATCACACAACACTCCGGAAGCGAGCCTCCATTTCATCCATCCTGCACCAATACGATGAGTGACATCATCATCAATCTCTCAATTTCTTTGTATAATAGACCCAAAATACTTGAAACTACCTTTCTTCTGGATGACCTGGGTACCAAGCTCATTAACGATAAAGTAAAAAAAGATTAAAGTTAATTTTCTTAATTAGACTAAAAAATAAAGTGTAAATTATATAGTAGTAATAGCATTAGTATTGGTAGTCCATAAAAGTTGGAATGAAACTAATAATTTTTTTTAGAGCTAGCTTAGTCCCTTAAGCAATCGTATTACTTTTTGAAAGATACGTGTGCGCCTGAGGAAGGGACAAGAGATTCTTCTAAAGCCATAGAAAAAAGGAGACTAAAACCATAATTATGGCCACAATGCAAGACAAAAAATGAGGAAATTCAGGAAGACATGAGGGCCTACCCCCAACGACCTTGAAAGCCATGATTTTCAAGCAGATGCAGCAGTACATTGATCCAGCTCTATGTACATCACTAACAAAGAGTACATTTTCTAGCATGATATTTTTGCTATGACAAAGAGTGGAGAAAATGACGAAAATTTTGATTTATGTTTGGGGTGATCAGTTCAAAATGGTCCTCTAAGAACACTTCTGAGTGATTTTGGGCGAAGTACATTTCTTAAAATGATAGAAATGATGATTTAAGTTGATCAAAATTGAGCATTGTTGATCTCCATCAAATATTCTGATTGTTAGACTTAATATAAATGGTGGAGAAGATGTTTAACATGACTCATATTTGAAGGTGCATTTTTTGCTATTTTTTTAAATCTATTTCTAAAGTTTGGTGCAGTTTCTGTTACATTTTATTTAGGTGTTTTGTCTGATGCGGTATAAAATATCTGGTTTGTGAGATTTGACGAAGCTTTCCTAGTTCTTCTAGTTAAATTTTTTCTTTAAAATTCCCATAAAATCTAACAACTAGAATTTGTTAAATATTCAATTGAGACAAATTTGCACCTTTTCCCACCTTATAGAATTATAGTGAATATGTTGTTGTTGGAGAAAAAAACATATTTGATTTTTGACAAATTTAGGAAATATTACGTGGTAGACAATATTTGTGTGAGTCTCCTTTTTGCCAAGTGGATTTTGGGTCCCACTTTAGCAAAACTTGGTCAAAGTCTCGTTCCTGTGCTATAATTACTTGTGTGAAGCTATTTATAAACATGACAAGTGGTATATGATGGGTCCACTGTCAGCCCATTCTCTTTCACTTATTATCCTTCGTTCTCTTCTTTACAATATCATTTATATATGCTGCTTCTCTTTTTCCTTTTTTTTTAAAAAAAATAGTGAACAAATAAAAAGAATCAGAGGGAGTATTTTATTCTAGAGGTGAAGGTATGCTATAAAAGTGGGGGAAAATATACTAATTGGAATAGAAGAAATAAAATTAAAGGAAATGTAGGTAAGAGAGAGAAGTGCTGACACAGGACCCACCATATTCCACTTGGCAAATTATGTGAGGAATGTCACACAACTAATGTTGGCCCAGAAGTTGTGCCTTGCCCATGATAAAATTTCTCCAAATTTAGAGGACCAAAATTACCTCAAAAGTTAATTTAAGGGACCATTTTAGACATGTTACCCAACATAAAGGATCATATTTGTCATTTTCTCAAAAGGATTGATACTTTGCAAGAAAAACATCATATTTGGAGCATTTTGTGATTCATATTATTGTAGATTATTATTATGCTCTAGTTGGGTAACTTTTACTTTGAGGATACTAATTTTCCACACCTCTTTGTCTCTCCTTTCTTTTTCCATCTTTTCTTTTAAATAATTTTAAAAAGCAAGGACCTAACAAACAAAAGATGAAGGCACAACACCAATAATAACTTTGTTATTAAATGAAAAATGACAAATTGATGAGTATTAATCCCATTACACCTTCCTCTCCTTCATACACACACCTTCATAACACTAGTCATGTTTGATCCAAGAAAACAAACACCCAATTTCCATAACCATATTCTTGACCCTGTCACAACCTTAACCAACAGTTATGACAGTTGGGAACCTCACAATTTTGATTTCCAAGTATCACAAAAACTTGGTAATAAATTTAGAGTTCAAAAATTAGAAGATCATGAAGATGATGATGGTGTTGAGTCTGGTGCTTCTTCACCACCCTTATGGCAAAACAGTTCACCAAGAAGTCCTGTCCATCCGATTAATTATCGATCACTTTCGCCGAGTTCAAGAACTCAAGCTATAGCCAGAGGCCAATGGGAACTCATGGAAATGGTTAAGAACATGCCTGAATCTTGCTTTGAGCTTTCTTTAAAGGATCTTGTTGAGCATCCTAAATCATTTGAATCTCAAGAAAATTGCTTAGTTAATAAGGAGAAAAACAAAGTTGTGCAGAATAGAGTGAAGATTAAGAAGAATGATGATATTAGGAAAGCAAAGATGATGAGAAGTAAAAGTACTATTGAGAATGGAGGGCTATTTCTAAAGATGGTTTCACCTGTTTCTTTGGGATCAAACAAAAAGAAAAAGAATAAGAAGAACTCATCAGTAAATATAACTAGAGTTTCACCTAAGCCTGAAGAATGTGAGAATTCTACAAAGAGTATGGAAAAAGAGTGGTGGAAGAAGAGATTTTCTAGTTCAAGTAGTGGTAGTAGCAGTAATATTAGTGGAAGTACTGGCAGAAATACAAGCACTGGCTGTAGTTCTAGCAGCAGCAGCAGTACTAATAGCAGAAACAACAGCAACAGGTATCTTCATATCTCACAAATTTCGACTCTTGATCTTTTTTGAGGTTTTTAATACTAGTTCTGCTATTGTTAATGAATATGTTGAAAGACTTTTCCTGAATTCATGGGAGTGTACACATTCTATACAGGTACAGAGAGCTAGAGTGTCCATCGTGTTCCGTCGAACCTAGTAGATTTGATTCAAACTTTATACTTATCTGTCTTACAAAAATATGTACTTATGTAGAGGTTACTAAATTTAGAGCCCATTAACATATAAAATTTAGAATTTAAAATCCATAAGCTTCAAATTCTTACTCCATCTTTGATTTTGTATCGAAAACTCACTGACCCGACTACTTTATATTCGTACCTCATAGGGCTTATTAAAGAGGGAATGCTTCCTACAGTCAATTTCTCTATGGCTGGAAACGATATTTTTTTTTATTAAGAATGAAGGGATCTTATCCATTCCCACCACACTAGTGATCATAGAAACATTCCGGACCTACGTTTGTCCGAGTTTAAAGATCAAAGAGATAATTTCAGTGGCTTGAATAACATTCTCTTGAACTCTTTCTTTTTTTGGTTCAAGAGAAAGTTTCTCTTGTTACTACTTGGATGATTGTGGGAAATCATGCTTCCATACAAAACAGAAGAAACAGAACAGAGAGTTGAATTTTCTTTGGGATCCAATAAACCAGTTTCGTTTTTAGTGTAAAGCATTGTCGTTTTTAATAGTTCATAATTTCATCTGATCATTGTGAAGGAAAATACAACAATCTAAGAATACAAAGTTCTCCCATGATCCATCCAATTTTTATTTCACTAGTCGATAGTGTAATCACATATGAAGAACATGAACTACACCATAAATATTCACAGTCTAAGGTGGTACTTTAATTACAGAGATTGCTTCAACGAACATCATATTTACTTATTTGGACTGTGTTGACCCTCATGGGTGGCCAGGGGCGGATTTACATGGAGGTGAACACTCTCGGCAAAAAATTACAGTGTATATATAGGGTAGATTTTATGTGTTTATGTACATATATTAATTTTTGAATATCCTGAACAAATACAAAAGGTTAGCTCAAGTGGTCCAGGGTATTCAAAATTGTCTCCAACATCCTTTCGAATCTGGATCCGCCAGTGTGGGCGGCCCAAATTCAAATTTCCAACACATTGTTAGAAGCTTTTCTGGCAGATTGCATTTAAGGAGAAGTAGTTGTTAAGATAGACAATCACTTTACAGAATCTGATTCTTTAGCATTTTTTATTATGACATTAATAAAGAAACATCTAACTATCCACCCACTGAAAAAAAGGAAAATAAAAAGGAAAGTGTTTTAATTAAGAAACAGCCATCCATATATATTAAGACATGTTTGTTTGTTTATGTAAAATGCAGGAAAAGGAAAGGGATGTTAAGGAGTTGTTGGTCAAGTTTATGCTTCAGTAATAGCATATCGGCAGGCTGAGAATTACAAAGTGATGACTGATGTCTTAGAATATTGGTGATGCCACCTACAGGTTCTACACATACATACGTTTAATTAAGTATTGTAAAACATAATACTAATAATGTATGTATAGTTTTGTGGTAGACTATAACAATATATAGCTCTAAGCGGATCTTTGAGCTATATTATATTCTTGGTAAAGTTGTTCCCCCTTGAATTGTTCTTTCATTTGCTTTAATTTCTTGGTTTGGCAAGCATTTATTGTTAACTAGAGCAACATTGAATTTTGAGATCAATATATATTAAATTTGATGAAAGACACGTGCAATATTTAAACAAGCACTACTAGAAATAAAAGTTTTTTTTCATCGATATTCTGTGGAAAATTTGTGCTATGAAACATAATTTTTCCACCTCATTCCCACCGAATCAGCTCATTAGGAAAACGCATGGTGCGAAACAAGTTCTCATTGAAACGGTGAAAAACTTCATAATTTTTCCATATGAAAACACTACTATAGGTTTTTTCCACTGACATTCAGTGAGAAATAACCACTGAACATTTTTCAATGGAAAATAGAGATTTTTTAGTAGTGAAAGTAAGTTGATTCATAGTATGTATTATGCATGATAATTTAATTGTCCTAATTCATTTCATAATGAACGTCAAAATCTTCATTTGCTATGCTTCAATAAAAATATGACTTGTTTATTAAGTTAGGTAACCATAATCCTAATGCCTTAGTTTAAAAATAAATAAATTTAGGTAACCATAATCCTCATGTCTATTTTGATAATTTGTTAGTCAGCTTAGAGTACATATGAAATGTTTTCTCATTTGAAGGGATTCCAACATCAATTTTATATTAATTTGATTTAAACCAAAAATATATTTTGTTTTGGCATCAAACTATATATGTTGTCTAAAACTTTTCAATAGTTATATCTCGTACTACATAGTTCTATTGTGCAAGAACTCTGAATCATTCTCTTGACGCTCGTCTTCTTCATTATAAATGATTCGCTTGTCTCGAAATGATTTAGACCAATAGAAAATTTTCAATTTATTGAGCCTTTTTGATACAATCAACCTTGGTAGAGGATAGAGGATAAGTGCATAACTTGCCCTAGCTTTCATTAGAACTATCACATCTGAAATGCGTGTCAAATAAGATTTTTTGGTTTAGGTGTAACTTATTAAACAAAGTAGTAGCTATAACTTGACCTTTCATTAGATTGATAATTCTGTGCGCTTTTGGGCTTAGATCCTGATACTATTTTTTACTATATCTAAATGAATTAATCAGAGTTATTTATCTGTCTACAGTTATTCTAATTCCTTTTTTTTCTATTCAATCCACAAGCTAAAAATGATTGAGTTCACAATCAAGAAACTAAATAAATTTGTGTTGGAGAACAATCAAGTTAATTTGTAAGAGTAAATGTGAGTGATGATCCGAATACAGTTGGATGTCGAAAGTATATCAACTGTTTAGAAAGGAACTAAAAGAAATTAATTAGTTAAAACCAATGACTCGATTACAAGAGATGGTTTATACATCAAGATTTGGTATAGTTTCACCAAGAAGGAATAGTCAATTATATGCAAAGAACTACAATCATACTCCATAGAGACAAAAACTTGACACGGTAGCCTACAATATCAAGCGAGAAACAAACTTTTAGGTGGCTCAAGCAAGGACATTGATGCGTCCAATTTCAGCATGTAGATAAACCATTTCCCCCAAACAATTAAATCCTCTATATATGCACACTAATGATATCAGGGAAGGATGATTTAAAAGAAGATTTAATTGAGCATGCAGGTATTTGAAATGATTGTAAGTATATTTTTCCATGTCGTTCCAAGCTAACAGGTGTCTGATGATCCTTCACCATTACCTGCAGGCAGGGGCGGAGCTACAGTGTAACGTGGGGGTTCGAAAGAATCCAGTAACTTTTGAGTAGACCCGATATTTACATAAAAACTTCAGTATATATATATATAAATATTAGGTGCGAACCCATATGCAAGAACAAAGAGTTGGTTCAGTGACAAGGAAGTGCGTATGAAAGTCCTGGTGTCTCGAGTTAGTGGGTTCGAAACCATATGCAAGAACAAAGAGTTGGTTCAGTGACAAGGAAGTGCGTATGAAAGTCTTGGTGTCTCGAGTTAGTGGGTTCGAAACTCACTCTAAGCAGTTCGTAATGTTTTTTTGCTAAGAAAAGATAAAGCTGCATATATGTGCAGATTTCTTTCTAATACCGTAGCAGTTTCTTTTCTTCCCCTTTTCTCAGCATTATATATACAGATTTTCTTTAAAAAATTATTTGTAAAAACTAAACATAAAATTGGCAATTAGAAAAAGTAAAAATCATGTTAATATTTCTCTTGTTTTACTCTTTACTCTTGCTTCACTCTTGCTTTGTTTTGATTGTCTTGCTTGTGATTATGCTTTGTCTTGAGCCGAGGTCTCCCGGAAACAGCCGCTCTACCTACCAAGGCGGTGTGGGATTTCACTGGGTATGTTGTCGTCGTTGTTGTAGAGTTTAAGTGGTTCGTTGCTTTTTAAAATATATATTGAGTATCGGTATTCATTAGTTTGACGGTTATTATATAGTAGCGTGAGGTCGTTGCTTTGTCTTAAAATTCCTGTCACGCCCCGAACCATGGCTTGGACGTAACACGACACTCAGTGCCTGACTGCATGTGACCGAGCGAACCACTTGGTTGCAGAATCAACATGAGCATCAAACCATACTAAAACAATAACTTAAACAAGTAATTCAAACTTATGAGTTTATAATCTGAAAGTATATTGCGGAAATAGTCTGAAAATATAATAAGACTGAACAACTGAAAAACTGACATGACATGATAACTAGTCTAGTCTATGAAACCTCTAACATGAGTCTGACTGTAAAATGTCTACCAGGACGTGGCCCTGACGTGCCTCTATCATAAAATATAATAATGGAATAATAGACTGACACCCCGAATGAGATGGGGCTCACCAAGCAGCTGATCCTGAAACAATTCTACTGAGCAGATCCGTCGTCCTGAAACTCGACACCTGCATCGTGAAGTGCAAGCCCCATACAAAGGGACATTAGTACATTTGAATTATACTGTATGTAAGCAACTGAAAAAATAAATAGTTGTGGGGTGTAGGAAAGGGCATCCCAAATCAATAAAAAGTACATACTGAAACTGATCATACTGATAGCTGAACTGAACTAGCGAAGTAAAGCTATAGATACTTTCCGTTATGGATGATGAATCACTTGTTAACCGAAATAATAAAATGTGGCCTTAGGCCCAATATATGTGCACAAAATACGTGGCCTCAAGCCCAAGCAATATGTATGCATAAATTGTGGTCTTATGCCCAAAGTAGAAACATGTGTCAACATCAACAATTCATAATAATATACTGAGAAACATATTGATGAGCATAACACTGGAATATTGATATTACTGAACTGATTATGGAACTTAAAGCATTAACTGGTGATACATTAACGAGACTCATGCAATGTCAATACACAAGTCTATACTAATTACGTATTGCGTTCATGATATTCGAAACGATAACCATGAACGAATTATGAAACTATATCTCTAGAAGATAGAAGTTCTACAATTATTCATGAAACTAGGGCATAACTATTTTCTGAAGCAATTTGTAGTATTCATAAATGAAATGTAGCGTAGGGGGAATCATTAACATTTCCAATCGTAGAGAGTTAGCCTCACATACCTGTAATCGCTCCTAGCAACGAACTACATTGTTTCCTGACGAAGAACGTGTTACACCCTACACTTTGTACGTCGACGTCATCATAAGCTAAATATCGTAAGCTGGAAAGGTCACGATACCCTTATAAGGTTAATGAAGGTTGTCATCAAGTTTTAAGAGAGTACCAAAAGTTTTCGAGGTCAAACGACTTGAAAAAATTAAGTTCGTTGAAATTCGAGGAAAGACAGTCAGAATTTCAGAATACCCAACTTGCCAGAGGCATATCTCCCCGTATACAAGGTGGTATGGAGTAAATAATCTATCTAAGTTCAATTTCAGGAAGTCTTCTTTCCAACGCAACAAACCGTTCGTCGATACGACATTGGAGTTGAAAGATATCCGTATTTTCGTCGGACTGTGCAACTGCCGCCAAACTGGCGAGCTCCATAGCAAGATTTTGCTCATCCTGGGCTTCCCCAGCGAGCAAGAATGACAAAAATGAGGTTGTGGGACTTATTTTAAATGCCCAATTCGACCCTTACACCATTTTATACCATTTTCCAAACCCTAAAGGCTCTCCAACCCTTTCCTAAGGCCCTCCTACCATTAGAGATCAATCCATTAAGATTATTATGTGAAATCTCCCTTAAAAGTCTTGGATTACCTTGGAAATCTTCTCTAAAGTGTTGATTGAGCTTGCATAGAAATTTGGTATGGAGAACTTCTTGACTGGATATGTCATGATTCTTGACACCCTTGGTATTCTTAAACTTCCCCTAGCTTAGAGTGATCTTTTTACAAAGTAATCCATGGACAAATTGAGATAAACATTATGGTTGAACATGATAGTCATGGTGTTGGTTGTTGGATGGTTTTAATGGGATCCCTAAAGTAACTATTGCTAGATTTCATGAAATATGATTGTTGTAATCTTGTTAGAATTGTGGTTGTTGTAAAGGAAGAGGAGAATAGCTCAAGTGCCATAATAATAAGATGGGATAAAGTAAGCATGATAAGTGTTCGACGGAATGTCACAACCACAAGTTCTTGAAATTCTTGAATGAATTTTGATACGGATTATCCTTATTGCTTAGGTCGACGATTGTAGATCAAACGAAGAGCCATCAGAATGATACTGATCGTTGACAAGGTATGTAATGGCTATCCCTTCTTTCAATTGTCATGACTCAATATAAAGCGTATTTATCTAGCGGAACTAGGAAGCGTAATTGTCGTAGCTACTCTACTCTTGTAGTTAGAGTTTGTTTTACCCTCGGTTGTGTGGTGTATAGTTGAAGTGAGAATATAAGATGTTCTTAAGTACTATAGCATTTCATTTGGTCCATTGTGCAAGAGAATCTATTTAGTAAAAGTAGGGGAATCAACTCGTTGATAGTTGTGTTTATTAAGTTGAATCTATTCTAAACCATTAGATCTCTACTAGACATCGTAGCATACGGGGTGACCATAAGGCATTTGGAATCGTTAGTGTTTTCCTTAAAATAAGAATCGGATTTTATACTTGTTCGTTGCATAGTTGATATGTTAGTTGCATTATTAGAAAGATCGTCCTAATTGTACACCTAGGTACTTGGTTGGAGATTTGAAGGGCAAGCTAGCCTTAGTTGCATCATTTTATGTTAATTGTGCGCGCTATAAAATGTTCTTAGCAAAGAGTAGGTGAAGCGACTTGTAAGGAATGATGTTGCTTGTGTCTTGAAGTCTCAATAGTAAGCAATAGTTTTTGGTCGTGGTAAGAGTCGAGAACCCGTAAGAATCCAATCTAGATACTTGTTGATAGTTTTATATGTTGAATTTGACCTATTCCAATTTATTAAACTTTCATTAGAGGTTATGCCACTTGATGTGATTGTATACAATAGCTGGAGTTATTAGTTGTCTTCTTGAAATGAAAAGCCTTAGAGGTCGGGTGTAGTAGGCGCCGGATTGCGTACTTGCTTGTTGTATAGTTGCCCCCTATCAGTTGCCTTAGTAGTTGTTACTCCTCCTGTTGGATGCTTGTGTACTTGGTTAAACTCTAAGGATAAGTGAGTCTGTAGTTGCATTTCTCAAAGGTAATTGTGGATAACAGGTTGTGTTTCCTCAAAAGGGGAACTGTAGTTGAGTGAGTTGATGTATAAAGAACTTAGTTGAGTTATGTGATACGAATTGTTGGCCCTCACGGCCTATTTGCCACCTTGAGCTTGTTTTCTAGCCTTCGGTCCTATTTACTAGTCATCGAGGCTTATTTGACGACCACCGAGGCCTATCAAATAAGTGATAAAAGTGCAGAAATGCAGAAACATGTTCATATATGTTGTATTAAAACTATTTGTTCTAGCAGATTTAATTCTTCTGAAACAGAAAATATACTTGAAAGGCCTCGAGAAGTTCAAACTACGGTTGGTTTAACGTTTAAAACAGATCCTGAAGTGAGTCTCCTATGGAAAAGTGAATTTTAATGTTTAGGTATTCTTCGTTGTTTGTCTGTGTATCTCAAAAGCTTTGTAATGTTCAAACATTAGAGCCTGTTCATGGCAAGCGTTCAAATGATCCGACGCTCAAGTTGCATATACATAACTAGTTTAGGACTATGGACTTCCTTGTTAAAATCCCTATGTTCCAAGACCCTACTCTCACCTAGAACCCTGACCCGGTAACATAACCCTAGTCTACCATTGTTCACTAGAGCCACTAGAAGACATACAACCTAAACACAAGTATAATCTGAAATTAGCAAGCAAAAATCTAAAGATAACACCCGAGTGACTAACACATACGAAAATTAAACGCAAGAAACGGTAATGAAAACAAGTGAGCAAATTCTATTTCGGACTATAGCAAATGCACACTAAATAAGAATCCATGCTGAAAAGCAAGCATGCAAAGTCTACACACTAACTCAAACAACAGAGTCAATCAGAACCTAATGTTAACCGAAACACAACCTACTGCCAACACCAAGACTAGGAAGCAATAAACTACTACCTTAATTCACCTAACAAGCAAACCGATAAATTACCCAACGAATCAATAAACTCAATCCAAGAAAGATAGAACCTGGATTCTAGTCGAGGATGTCGGGGCGATGTTGCAAGCCAAATGCAGTCCCGCCAAAAAGGTCTGGTCTGATCCCTGAAAGTAAGGAAAACCGCAGCACACCAAAAACAATGGATAGGGCGACGAAAGTACAGTTCGGCTGTTAATGTCCAGCACTGTCCTTAGCGGGAAAAAATAAAGGGAAAAGGGAGAAACAGAGAAAGGAACAGAAAACAGAGAGCCGAAGGTATAAGATCAAGAAATCAGAAAAACAGAGCAACGAACCCAAGAGGCAGGATAACGGGAAGAAAAGACAGATAAAACCGGAAAAACAATTAAACCAAATAAGCATGTAAGCAAAGTACTACACTTGTTAGAGAAATAATCAATTGCCAATATGTAATCATACAAGCAATGTTCATAAAAGATTAAAGTTATGGAAGCATACCCTTGAAGCGTGAAACAATAGAAGCGTAGAATTCGAACTCGATCACGAAACCAGCAGCAATAGAGATAAAGAGTAATTTATCTGGATAGTAAAACCATAATTGGAAAAGTGATAAGCCAAAGATAATGAGAAGAAATTGTAACACTATCAAAAATCATGAGAATCGGCGAATTAGATGGGAAGTAGATGTCGTAGCAGGACATTGCTTCTTAATTATACGGTTAAGCACACATAAATCCATAATTATGTACAATATTACCTTAGAAGCAGAAGTTATATGGGGCACCACAACGACGTTCTTCATGTCTGCAAGACCGCATTTCATATAGGGCTCGTCCTAATACAACATGATAATTAAACAACTTCGAGCATATTACATTTTTATAAGGTAAGGAAATGTTTAAGCGTATTACATGAATGCTAAGACAAGGAAAAAGATCTCATACTCTACACGAGTAGGTTATTTGCCAGCTTTTTGCTTGTTGTTGCATAACACAATCAAATTCGCCTTTTACATTTTCATAACGGGAGAAGGGGATCGCTGTAAAGAAAAAAAGTTAGTATTTTGATTACATCGAACACATCAGGGACGCCAAAAAGAAAAAAGTTAGTATTCTAATTACCTCAAACACATCAAAGCCAACATCGAACATGAAATTTTCTGTCAGAGGCTCAAAATATTCAATGGTGATCATACGAGCCCCAAACTCGACTCCTGAAATCTCTTGTCCGTAAAATTACAGTTGCAGACACAATTTCCCTACTCCTGTTCAATTAAAAAATCCGTATGGTCAATTATAGTCTCAAATTAGATACAAACAGATTAAACTAGACAACGTGTCGGTGAATTGCAGTAGCAGATACGATTTACCTACTCCTGTTCAAATAAAGCAATCCCTACGGTCAATTAGGGTTTCAAATTAGACCAAAAAAACAGAACAACCTAGACAATGTGTTCGTGAATTGCAGCAGCAGACACAATTTCCGTACTCCAATTCAAATTAAGCAATTTGTGCAGTCAATTAGGATTTCAAATTAGACTGAAAAACAGAGTAAATTAGATAAAAAGATGAACTAATGAAAGAGACTTTAACTTGTATCTCTGATGATTATGTATTTGAAGAGATAGTCGTCAGACATTTTCCGATGAAGAGGACCGCCGAAAAGGAGATATGCCGCCGGAGAAGTTAGACATTTTCCGATCAAAGAAGTGTGGGAGACGAGCAAGTAAGAGAATGAAGAAAGGTAGAAATAAAAAGCAAGGGCAAACAAATAATTGACTTTTAACTTAGTGTGTGTTTGGTTCTCCAAGGTACATAATTGATTTTGACATAATTAAGTTTGATAATAATTAATTTATGTTTGAATGCAACAATGTAAAAGTAATTGTTACCAATTCACATGTTTGAATAGTTTTAATTAAAATTACTTTTTATTGTAGAATTATCAAAATGGACATAGTCAAATACATATAAATAAAAATTTAAAATAATAATGAAATATGAAGTATGTAAATAAAAATTACAAATAGATAATAGAATTTAAAGTGCAATATAGTACTTAAATATTATTACAATACTAATTTGCACCAACCAAAAAACAAAAAACAAAAATTAAAGAGGCATTGAAGGAAGAATTAAAGAGGGGACCCGTAGCAACTTTAAAGAGGGCAATGAAGATGGTTAGAGTTGTTGACAAAAATTAAAGAGGGTAATGAAGGAAAATGTAAGAATTCAAATTGAAATAAATGTAGAATTGATTCTACTCACCTTACAAGCTAGAAATTGTAACTACTTCCAGAATCAATTTTGAAAAGGAGAATTGATTTTGGAGAGGAAATCCAAACACCAAATTTTGCTCATTTTACGAAAGTAGCAACCCATAAGCACTCACTTTAAATCAATGTTTGGTTCTGCGGTGTACATAATTGATTTTGACAGAATTGAGTTTGACAATAATTGATTTATGTTTGGATGCAACAATGTAAAAGTAATTGTTATCAATTCATGATGTTTTGATAGTTTTGATCAAAATTGCTTTTGAATGTAGAATTATCAAAATGGACATAGTCAAATACATATAAATAAAAATTACTAAAATAATAATGAAATATGAAGTATGTAAATAAAAATTACAAATAGATAATAGAATTTAAAGTGCAATACAGTACTTAAATATTATTACAATACTAATTTTGCACCAATCAAAAAACAAAAATTAAAGAGGCATTGAAGGAAGAATTAAAGAGGGGACTTGTAGCAACTTTAAAGAGGGCAATGAAGATGGTTAGAGTTGCTGATGAAAATTAAAGAGGGTAATGAAGGAAAAGGTAAAAATTCAAATTGAAATAAATGTAGAATTGATTCTACTCACCTTAGAAGTTAGAAATTGTAACTTCTTCTAAAATTAATTTTGAAGAGGAGAATTGATTTTGGAGAGGAAATCTAAATATCCAAATTTTACTCATTTTCACGAAAGTAGCAACCCAGAAACACTTCTGGGTTGCCAGAATAGAAACCAAACATGCACTTATACTATCTCTTATCGGCTAATTTTTTTATTGCCACTAAATGGATCTTTTTAGCTGCCAAACTTTAATTGTCGCTAATAGTTGAGTCTAAGAATATAATTAGTGGCAATAAAGTTATTGCTGCTAAATAAATGCCACTAAATGTCTTTTTTGGTGTAATGAGATAAAACTATATTTGTTGAACATTCACAACAGAGAGATTGTAACTTTATCAAATAAAAATGAATCACTAATTATACCCTACATAAATGGTTCATTTGTCTTGTGCAGAGGGTCTCTCGAAAACAACCGATGTTCATTTGTCTTGAGCTGAGGTCTCTCGGAAACATCCGATCTACCTACCAAGGTAGAGGTAACGTCTGCGTATATTCTACCCTCCACATACTCACGTTGTGGAATTTCACGAATATGTTGTATAAATGGTTCATTTCTCGAGTCAGCATATTCATCTCGCACAACTTTCTCTGTTGCATTTTCTAAGTTGCACGTATAATAATTTGAGGTTAACGATCCTGTATAAATCATTGGCATATGTGCTTTTTCTAATGACAAAATGTCTTCCATTTTCTTCTTCCAACTGCAAGTATAATTATAGTACGTTAAGAGTTAACTCTTTAATGCATCACAAATAAATAAATCTACAGTGACAATATGTACATTAAAGTCGCAGCGGTAATTTTGTGCATTTCACTTGATTTTGGAAATTCCTCCAAACAAAGCTCTAGATGGTTATGCACAACAGTTAAAAACTAAAGAGTCTGCAGCTAAAAAAACAGTAAAACTACATCGTAAAATACACACAAAAAAAAAAAAATAGCAGCTTAAAATGTGAAAATAAATAGCAGCAAAAAACAGTAGAAACAGCAAGTGAAAAACTGCAGCTTAAACTGCATAAAAACAGCAGCAGCTAAAAACATGACAAATTTAGATCCGACCTCAGAAATCTAATACAGACATGAAAACAGAGCAGTTAAGGATTTGTTTTTTAATAGATAGTAAACCCGACCGAGCTTGAAACCGGCTGTATTGCAGCATAATTTAAACACAGACGGAGTTAAGTCACCAAAGTCGATCATTTTGGGAATGGCTGGAATCTTAAGATTTTATCAAAAGAGGAACTAAAACTATGCCAAGCGCAACCATGGACTCTCATTTAAGTCTATAGTTTCTTAAGGCAAAACACACTGTAAGAATTCCACAAGTAATAAGTTAGATTTTTTTTTAAAAAAAAAAAAAAGCCATATTTACTTCGAGAGAAGGAGACACCTTTACAATGTGCATATTGATTTCATAATTCAAAAGGAAAGAAAGATAATCCAAAATATTTACTCTTTCAACCTGGCATGCTCCATTTAACTAAATCAAACAGGTAGTAACCACTTTTTAACAAGTAAATCAAATGTTTGTCACTGATTTTCACTTGCACAGGCACACATGTATTATTATATATTAAAGAGGATTGTCATAATTTGAACTTTGAAGAGAAAAAGAGCAAGTAGCAGTGAAATACTATAGAGCTAAGGAACATAACTATTTTTTCATTGTCTTTTTCCTGAATGCAAGTTGGTTTCTGATATAATGTCATTCTTTGTTATGGGAAGTATGATTCTTAATGTATGCGGTAGAAACTAGCATGACATGGTTTAAATATAAGATCAAAGAAAATGCCAACTCGTTGCTCCAGTTGAGGGTTGCCTCGGGGTAAGACCGAAGGTTGGAGTAAGTTCGGATGTTAGAGCGAGACCGGTTAGTGATTGAGCCAGAAGACCGAAGGGTAGAAGATCGAAGGATAGGAGATCGAAGAGGCTCGACGCGTATCCGTTGTGGATATGGCGCCAACCGTTATATTTTACTAATTAAGTGGTCATTATTGATATTAAATTACATTTAATTAGGGAGTGATTTTTGGGCATGAATACCTTGTATTATCAACTATAAAAGGAGTTCAACCTTAATGTTGGAAGAGCAACTCATTCCCATTTCACTTACTTGCATGATTTCTCTGTAATCTGAAGTTGTACAAGCTCTCATTATTAGCTCGGGTTCGAAGCAATTTAGCTAAGGATCGATACAAGTTCTAATCAAGATAACATCAACTCAGGCTACTTCTTTTACTTATTTTCATTTGCTTAGTTATTGTTAATTGCTTACTATATTTACTTACGAGTCGATCCACATATCCTTAAAATCAGTTAGAAATCTAATTGTGCCTTTTGTGGGGTAAATAGTTTGGCGCCCACCGTGGGGCTAAGGATAATAGTGGTGATTTGGTTCAAAATTAAACTTCACTTGTTTCTTTTGAAATTTTTGTGGTTACAGGGCAAAACTAAGTGCTAACAATATGGCTAGTGAAATCAACGATGAGGTTAGCAACCACAAGGATAACACTGGTGACAATGGTGCTCACAACGTCAATAACAACAATGGCGTTCCACCCGATGTTCCACTGAATGGCATTCCGCCCGTTGTTCCACCGAACAACGTTCTGCCGAACGACATTTTTTTGCCCGTTGATCTAATGAATAACAATAATCTCATGATTTCACCTCGGTCATCTAAAAGATCGCGTCAGAAGACACTGGATGATGATGAGGATGGTGAAATAAACTTGGCTCGAATCTTTTGTATGCTAAAGGAGCAACATGAGGCTATAACTCAGTTGCAAAAGAAAAGCAGCGAAGCAAGTGCAGCAGATGAAGCTCGTCCCGTCCAAAATAATGAACCAGGCTGGGAAGAAGATCGAGTCGACGACAACGCCAATGGTTCAGGGACTAATGAGTCCTCGAAGGTCTTAAAAATTCTTGAAGCCTTAACTAAACTAATTGACACCAATAAAAAGAAGGTTGAAACCTACAACTCATGGGTAGACTAGATTCCTGGGGCACTCCCGATCTTGAAGGGGCCAGACTCGAAGAGATACATCTAGTTGTCGTTCCCACCAAGTGTAACACCGAAGTTGATACCAAAAAGGTTTAAAATGCTTGACCTCCCAAAGTATGATGGGACGACGGATCTACAAGAGCATGTGACGTCATATACTTGTGCAATAAAGGGCAATGACATGCATCCGAATGAGATTGAATTGGTACTATTGAAGAAATTCAGCGAAACACTTTCAAAGGGAGCAATGACATGGTATTCTATGTTGCCTGAACATTCTATTAATTCATTTGAAATGCTTGCAGATGCTTTTATAAAGGCGCATGCAGGAGCTTGAAAGGTTCAAGCAAGGAAAACGAATATTTTCAAAATTGCTCAGAAAGATACGGAGTTGTTGCGGGAGTTCGTGACCAGGTTTTAAAAGGAGCGGATGTTACTTCCCCGAGTATCGGAGGAGTGGGCAGCCGAAGCTTTCACCAAGGGGCTGAATCCTAGGAGATCTAGTGCTTTTTTCAAATTGAAGGAGAATCTTTTGGAATTCCCCGCAGTAACATGAACAGATGTGTATAACAGGTATGAGTCTAAGATCAATGTGGAGGATGATCAGCTCGAACTTCCACCAAAGGTCAGCAGGACGGAGCAAAAACATTGATAAGTCAAAGAGGGTAGTCGAGTTGGAGATAAAATCTTCAAAGGATAGGTATCAACCCTATGGTCAACCGGAGAGGTCCAATTTTAGGTTGGACCGGGGTCGCAATATCGCAATTTCCCATCGGATAGAGGAGACAGGCGTAATGATTGAGGATCTACTAGTAGGGGTTTGCAATTTAAAAATAATACTGGTGGATCTTCTTCAAACATTGTGGATAGCCCAAGACTGTCTGAATACAATTTCAACGTCGATGCGGCTGGGCTCGTTTTGGCCATTGGTCACATAAATAAAACAAGGTGGCCAAGACCGCTTTGGACAGACCCGGCTGAAAGAGATCCAAACTTGATTTATGATTACCATGGAACTCATGATCATCAAACAGAGGATTGTCGCCAGTTAAGGGACGAAGTGGCCCGATTGTTGAAAAATGGCCACCTACGCGAGTTCTTTTAATGATGAAGGTGCAGAGGACATCATTCAGCCTCACAATAATACATTGGTAATTTGTATCAGTGCTCTAACTTTTCATATTTAAGTGCAAAGGGAAGACACCTTTTTGCAGCTACTTACTACATTTTGTGGTCGTTGGGTGTCATTTACATGCTTTAAGAGTTTTGTAGTAGCTTATAATTTCGCATACATTTATATTTCTGATGGCTTAATTCGTCCAGCACACGATTTGTAGTTCTTTATTTTACATTTTCATTATTATTGCCATAATAATTGTAATTGAGATTTCCATTCAATTTTTTATTTTCCTGTCTTCAGTATGTTTTCGTCGCAGCTTCCAATTTGTTGATCGAAGAGTTTAGGTCAAACCTATTTTAATTAATTGCAGCTAACAAAAACAACATACCCAGTGTGATCCCACTGCAAGAAGAAAGAGGCAAACCAGTAATTGAAATTGAGCTTGTCTCAACAGGTTTTCTCAACCATTATTCCATAGTGAGTTTCCCTTAATAAGTCCCATGTTAGTCTTTTGAGATTTATTTGGAAGGCCCATTTGTTCATTATTCTGCTTCTTTGGATTGAATTAGAATAAAATCGCATCTTATTTTCTCGATAGTTTGGCCATTTAAATCCACATGTTGATGTGACGTATTTGGTTGTTTTTTGTGATTGTTTCATCCTCTCCCGTGTTGTTCTAGCAATTTTTTCGGAGATTGTGCTTTTGGCTCATCATGGACTGATAAACATCTGTATTTGCCTGAACAAGCTATTTTCTTCTTCGGATCTATGGCATTTTTATATCTGTATATATCTAAGAGTCATCCAAGAGTTTTCTTATTATGTTTCATCCTTGCATGGCGATGGATATAGACCGTATGAGCTCTCTACTAACTCGTGGAACTGGTTGGTGCGTGATTTTTCCCAACAGATTGAGACAAACATGACAGGTATGTTACCCGACTTTGAAGGATTGAAGGATCAAATTGAGAGATGAAGTCCATTTCATGGTGTAGTTATTTGAGTTTCATATTCATTTGACATGTATATTTCTGACTGAAACTTCAATTAATCTATGATACAATAAAAGACACGTAAAAGTTACTTGGAAGACCTCCTTTGTATTATATATATATCTTGTCAAATCCCTTGTGTTCTTATTTTGTTCACAGTAATTAAATCCTTTTTCATTCGTATGAAGCTATAATGCTACTTTTAGGAGGTATTAATGTCTGAATTATCTACATTGATCAGCTTCCAAGTAAAATTATTACTAACTGATAAGTTGAGCTTTGCTAGAGGTTTACTGTTTACTTTTGTGTTAATTATGGGGTGCCTGTAAAATGCTTCAAGATGCATAGCATTTCCTATACTTTGGATATTATATGCCTTAGTATTTAACTAAGGCTGAACTAGATTACTCTACTATGTACCCTGTTATGCATTGTTGTACATAAAATCTTTTTGAAATGGTTATCTCTGTTGTTATGGATCATTTTTGTCTCTTCTTGCCCCGGAATACTATTGTCGAGATCCATGTCCAGAACACATAGCTTGACACCTTTGTTTAGAACTTTTAGCTATGGTTTCGTTTTTTTACTTTAACATCGTTTGAAAATATGGATCATCTCTGAAACATGTTAGCACAACGGAGAAAAATGTAACAAGCAAAGTAGATTACGAGTGAAGGTAAAGTAGAGAATAAGAATGTACATTTAATACATTGTTACACATAGTTAAACTTGAGGAGGGCTTTCCGTCAATTCTTCTCTTGTAACTTGGTAAATGAGGCCAACATTATATTTTTAAATATGATTGTATTACTTCGATACACTTGAAGATGCATATGTTTCCTATCATTCAAGTATTACATCTATAATATTTGGCTACGACTGCATCGAATTACGCTAGAACAGTACAATATTCGACTGAATTAAATTACACTAAAATGGTACAATATTCATAGTTTCTTTATCGCAAATATACTACACTTGATATACAAATCTTTTCTAATATGTTGGGCCTGTGCATAGCACGGGCTAATCTAACTAGTATAAAATACATCTCAAATTGGTAGATACCATACATATTTTCTGACAGTGATTTCTTTGCACATTGTCAAGTTAGGTTGATGGAAAAATATATTATTACTTAATTTTAGAAGTGATGTCAATTTTATTTGAACTTTCATTTCCTTATCAGGGACCTAATTTTTTTACTTTTTCAATACTTTTCTTTCAACTGCCCACACCCCCAAGCCCCATCGCACCTTGCGGAAAAGCTGGAGGTTTGAAGACATACTCTGGACACAAATGTCCCAGTGCGGAGGTGTGAGAGGTTGGCTATGGACGAATTTAGGAGGGGTAGAGGTAGGCCGAAGAAGTATTAGGGAGAGGTGATTAGACGAGATATGGCACAGGTGCAACTTACTGAGGACATGACCTTAGATAGGGGTTGTGGAGGACACGAATTAGGGTAGAAGGGTAGCAGGTAGTCTAGCGTAGTCCTACTTACTCTTCCAAATTGGTAGTTGTAGTGTTATTATTGTAGGCCCGCTTAGCCTATCATACTAATAGACGTAGTATTGTTTTATAATCCCTTGTAGTTTGATTTTTTCCTGCTATGTTTTCTTTAGTGTACAATGTACTTTGTTTATCTTATTTATCAGCGTTAGTTATTGCTTCTTTTTTTCAAAATGCGCTATCATGGCTTATTCGCTTTTGATACCAACATTTTCATACTACTTTAAAATTTTTTGCCCGGATCTGACCGTTTTTCTTGCTTTGCTAATTATTTAGTAGTCTTCTTAATCGTTTTTGCATTTCAATATCTGCAAGAAAGTACATTGAAATAGTGGTATGCCCTATCGTTTTCCTTTTAGGGTGCGTTCGGTATGGAGGAAATTATTTCGAATTTTCTCATGTTCATTTGCTTAAAATTTTTAGAAAACATTTTCTTTAGAAAAATAAATTTCTTAAAAATAAGGAAAATAATTTTCCTAATTAAAGTAGGGAAAACAAGTCCACAAATGACATTTCACCAATTCCTCTACCACCACTCAATCCACCCACAACCCCACGCATCCCCTCCCCCAATTATTTTTTTTACACCACCCCATCCCCCCTCCAATGGTACTTACTGTGAAAATAGCCATGGTTCTCCGAAAAGCTTAGCGCATTTGTGTCTGCCATAGGGCTGACAATTTCACCATGACCCGATGGATATCTAATCCATCCGACCCGATTATATGAACGAAAATTCAACAAAACATAGATTTTAATCGGGTGACGGATGGATCGGGTGACAAATTCGGGTGGACATACATCCAACCCACCACCCGACCCACCTCCCTACACCTCTCTGCTTTGGGCCAAAAACTGCTAAACCAAACACTTTTTCAAGCTAAAGATAAAACTTTATTTTATGCACATTTCATGGTTGAACAAAAACAAAAACCAAACAAATCAATCATAAACATTGGTAACTTTTAACAAGAACTTCACTTTACATGACAGGCCCTCAAGCTGCAAATGCCTGCATGAGTTATTTTAGAAATAGTGGGGGCATGAAGAATTTTCATCACGGATATAAAATTATCTGAAGCCTTGTTTATGCATAAGCATCCCAGGATTTTGTGGCTACAGAGGAGCCAAAATATAAGAAAACATAGTTTAAGGAGAGGTCCAGATTGTTGGACCACAAAATAAGTGAAGCAAAGGATAGGAAAATTAAGTGAGATCTTCTGGTCCCGTTAAACAATAAATAGAAGTTTTTGAAAAAATACAAATAATAGTTAAAAGAAATCTTCATTGAAATGTAAACAACATGTCACCCGTCTAGATTGTTGGCTCCTTTCAGTTTTTTTGGTTTCATGTTTGGAGCATATACACGGCTTGTAAAAACAATATAATGATATTTATTTGATATACTTTTTTTTCGTTTTACCAAAAATTTTAGGTGATTAATTGATTGTGCTATAATTTTCATCCGCGAATCACCCGATCCATCCAATTCACCCGTGGATGATGAGTGGATCGAATGTGGATGAAGAAAAAATAAGGTGATGGATGGGTCGGGCGGTGAATGGATGGTTGGCGGGTGGAGGCGGATTGAGCTCCACCTAATCCACCTCCGATCCATTGCCAGCACTAGTTTGCCGACACTATAATTTGGATAAGAAGCCCCACCTTTAGGGTCCACCCATCCTTTGTCTATTGTGTTTTCGTTTTTCTAAAGAAAAATATCCCAGGGGAGGATTAAGGAAGGAAAAGGGAAACGGGAAAAAAAATCAATTTCACACCTATTATATGAAAGATTTTTACTGATATTACTGGACTATATAGCTTGGTGGTGATTAATTATTGCGTTTTTGAAAAGTTTGTTCAGCTTTCCTTTTAAAGTTAAAATAACATTAAGGAGTTGTTTGGACATGATTTAAAATTATGATATGAAATGAGTGATTTAAAATCATGATAATTTGAAGTTAAAATTTTATTTGGACATGCAATTTGGATTTTTTAAGTTGTATTTTTTTTCCATATACATAAAAAACCCACAAGTTATGGAAATCATCAAAACTTTCCCAATTCTCATACAATCTTACCAAATGAGTAAATCATAATTCACATATAATTAATACGCCACTAGAAAGCCTTTCTAAAAAATACAACATCAATTGATCAAAATTTAGTTGAATAAAAATGAAAATTGAACTTGAGTTGTATTGTAACTATTTTTTAATATAATCCTCCCACATGACTTGGACAGTTTCTTAATATACTACCAACTTGCAGATCTTTTAATATTTAATAAAATGTTTGGTAAACATGATTAGTATATATATCTACCCATTTATGAATCTTGTTTTATAAAATATAAATTTATAGGTCAAGTTTTACATTTTAAAAAAATTAAAATCATTATTTGGAATCCCAAATCACACCTTTTTTTGGATGATTTGGGATTTCAAATCATGATACAGAGTTAAAATTGATTTTTTATCCAAATTGCATAAACAAACGATGATTTGAAATAAAATTATGAAATCATGATATGAAAACTCATGACCAAACGCCTACCAAATCAAAGTACTCATATGAGTATTTTACAGTGATGAAGACAAGTGGTTTAGGGGTCTTTGGTAGCTAGTTATGAGTAAGTTATTCATGTATTAAAATTCTGCATAAATAATACTGTGTTTGGTAGCTAATTATGAAGTGAGTTATTCATATATAAAATTAGTACGGTGTTCGGTTGCAATTTAGAAACCCGCATAACCAATACATATATAAGTTATAAGAGAATATATGTATTATTTTACGGAAGACAAATGGTGAAATAGTTAATACATGTATAACTAATACATGAATAATTAAACTCTACATAAAATAATACATAAATTCTCTCATAACTAATTTATATATTACTAATATATGTATAACTCTAACCTGCTATCTAACGACCCCTAGGCTATAATAGGTGGTCCCAAAAATAGGATTTTTTTGGGTATAATGCTGAACATCATTCACCCACTAATGAATAAGTATTATCTTCAGTTCATCCAAATTTCTTAGTATAAGTGTATTTAGACCTCTTTAGGACCTTTATTATACACAAAGCTTCATTGTGCAAGTGCAACTATCGTTATAAGGACGCTTCAAGCAATAACTCTTGGAATTAATTCATAGCAAAGGAGCAAAAATAATCCCTCCCTTAATATTAATGGTCAAATCATAAATTTGAATGGTATCATTCGTTGGTTAATTAGCTACTAATTTTCCAGCCAACAATAATATTCTATTGCCACGCCTCGTGTGAATTACTTCACTAATCATATTTTAACTTCGTTGACCTTGAAGTCTGAAAAGAATATTATAATTAAATTATCTTCATAAATGATATTCAATTAGATGCTAATTGATACTTCATCCGTCCATTTTTACTTGTCACATTTTGACTTGACACGCTTATTAAGGAGTTAAAAATAGAATGATAATTTTACTATATCACCCCTAATTATTGTTAAGTAACCTAATGATTGAAATAAATAAAACATATTTTAAAAGTTGTGCAACTACTAAAATTTCTTTGAACTTGTCAATCCAATAATAAATGATAATGATAAAATAAGTATAAAGTAGTAAATTATCTATTAATTTTCTAAAATAAAAAGTAAAATTAGATAATTATTTTTAGTACGGTGGATATGTAAAACTTAGAAGAAGATAGTACTACAAATCTACAATTATTATAAAGTAAATTGAGAATTGAAAGATTCTTTGGTCTAGAAAAAGCGAAGTCAAGCCTGACCTAAGAAAAGACTGGTTCTCAACCATAGCAGAATGAGGTTTTTTCCTTTACCGATACCTATTTTTGCGTCTTTCTTCCGGAAACTTACGAGATGCTATTTTTCCGAGGAGTCCGACTCTTCAATCGAAAAAAAGACAGTTGTGTGCTAATCGGTTGGAAAAACACAAGCTTAACACGTCTTTCTTTATCTTTTTCATATCTGAATGTCTTTATCGAATTGATTGGCATCATTCGCTCCTTTCTCTCTTTTCATTGTCCTTTCATTGTCCGCTAGCTTTTTGTAGATAGTTTCAATTTCATAGGATGTGGTCCAATTTGTTGCTAAAATTAATAAATATCATAATACTACCACGTGTCTTTGGTCTTCTCTTTAGCAAAGCCTAAAGTAGAAGTGGGACCCGTTTGCTAAAGAGAAAATTAAGTGTGATGACGTTGCATAAATCACCTTACCTTCAGGGCGTTATCGTTTTGTTCCGCTATTAAAAATTACTCGCTCTAATCTAGTTTATGGGACAATATATTTTTTAATCTGTTAAAAATATGTTAACTTGTTAATAATTTAATTTTAAATTTTATTTTATTTTTAATGACAAATTTATGTAATTTCATACAAATGTTATGGTAGATTTAAATCAAAGCTTTCAAAGGCCTCATAGTTATACCCATTTTTAAGATCACGTATTTTAAAATTTGTCACTTAAAACAAAAAAAGAAAGTTTTTAAAAATCCTCATTTTTTCTTAAATTCAGTGTCTCAAACTATGCGCCCATAAATTGAAATGCACGAGTATATTGTAGAATTTGATTTCAAAGGCAAGCAGGGCAATCCAAATAAGTTATACGTAAATCATAGTATCAAAATCTCGCTTTTAACATTTTCTTTTTACAACTTTTTTTTGGCATTAACAGAGTAGCTTTATTAACTTTCTAATCATGTTTAAGAATTAACTTAATCGTCCAGGAGTAATCATCATCTGAAATTGATTTTATATTTCGTTGAAATTTTTAAAAAGAACAAAGAAACACAAAACAATCTAACATTCTCTTGCTGTGTAAATGTATTAGATGTGACAATACAATATTGTGCAAATTCTTGAAACTAAAATATGATACTTAGAGAGAGGCTTACGATGGAGAACAGACTTACTTAAGGAACTTACGAGTTGTAATGTTTATTATTCGATCGGCTAAATACATTTATATAGCCCTGTAGCGTTTTGAAATATTTTGAATACGTTTAAAATTAACTACAGCTTAACTTACATGCTAAATAGATGTGACTCATGAATTATTGAAATGAAATAAAAGTGTTTTGGAGTTAATAGAGATAATATTTCAGATTGTCAGTGTTTCACTCAAAATCACTCAATTTTATTTTATAACTAGAAAGTCACTCAACTATTGGTGTTTCACCTAAGGGCAATACATGAAGAGTTGTTTGAATTGAATTAATTATAGTCTTGAATGACCCATTGGGGTTAAAACTGATGTAGATTGACATTATTGAGGTATGTTAGGCTATTTGATGTATGTATTATCGATTCACCCCACGAGGGTTATAAGGTATGGGATGCCGATCATGTGTTTTTGATATTTGAACTGTGACAAATTTTATATGAAAGAATAAAGTTTAGAAGTATCCTATTGGCCATTGATTTGTGACTAATAAAGTCTTACTTATGTTTGTTGCACGCCATACACATAATTGAGATGCTAAAGGGCATATAGAAAAGTTTTCCCTTCTTCTGTTCTAAATCATGCGTTAATCTACTCCTACTTCCATCAATCTCGCGGATGATTGACACAACACGTCAAAGAGCGAAAGATTCAATGCTCAAGCAATTAATGACATCAGTTACATAAGATGTAATGCATTATGCATATGGTGTCCCCTCGTAATGGTCGGAACTGAGCTAGCTGAGGCCTAAATCTGGAACAGATGAGGCTGGGGATGAGGCCGTGAACATGTTAGAACCACCAATCAAATACATAGGGCTTGCTTAAATAAGATGGATGACAATATATCACCCACCATTGTCGGAGTTGTATTTGGACTTGCAAAGACCCTACAAGAAATTTGTTCTAAAAAACATAAATGACAACAAAAAATTAATATATTGTTGCTAAAAATCGTAAATGACAACAAAAAAAACATGTTATTGCGAAAACTTTTCGCGCAACGGCATGCAGCAACTTTTGTTGTTGCGAAAAATACTTTTGACAACAACATCCAACATATGACAACAAAAATTATTGTTGACATTGTCTTTCTTCTCACTATTACTAGCGGAATCATCAGGGGCACACCAAGAGGGTATGTCCCTAAGTTATGTTCAGGTTTTGTTCAAAACATCAGAATGGTCAATCATTGCGACAATCACCACTAATGAGACCAAACAAGATACAATCAAGGAATAGAGTAGCCAAGAGTTGTGTAATAAAGTTCGTATACCAAGTTACTATGATGAAATTTTGAAAGCGAACAAGGACAAATTAATTCCTAGCTAAAATTGCTACCGACATTCTGCGGATCATAATTCGAGATGTGATTGGAATAATGATAACCATGATTTTAGATATGTTTCATAAATGCTGAAGAGGAAAAAAAATCCCAAAGATCCCAGAACATAGTACATATTATAAGCATATGTGAAAGGATATTAGGTCCTTATTAGGGAATGTATTCTATGTCTGCTTTAACACACCATGTCATTACATAGATGATCTTAAGCATTAACCGTCCATCATGTGGTCCAACAAGCTTGAACAGAATTGGTTGTTTCTTATATTAAACTATATAGTTGTTAACACTCAAAAGTAATTTAAGTGTTTAGCCGAAATTTTCTCCTAGCCCTCGACTACAAGAACTTCATCGACTACTAAGACATCTTAGCCGAGTTGTTAGTTAGTTTACTCATACCACTTTGTCATAACGCTTTCGAATTTACTCCTAGCACTTTGTCGACTACAAGAACTTCATCGGCTACTAAGGCATCTTAGCCGAGTTGTTAGTTAGGAAAAATACTTTTGACAACAACATCCAACATATGACAACAAAAATTATTGTTGACATATGTCTTTCTTCTCACTATTACTAGCGGAATCATCAGGGGCACACCAAGAGGGTATGTCCCTAAGTTATGTTCAGGTTTTGTTCAAAACATCAGAATGGTCAATCATTGCGACAATCACCACTAATGAGACCAAACAAGATACAATCAAGGAATAGAGTAGCCAAGAGTTGTGTAATAAAGTTCGTATACCAAGTTACTATGATGAAATTTTGAAAGCGAACAAGGACAAATTAATTCCTAGCTAAAATTGCTACCGACATTCTGCGGATCATAATTCGAGATGTGATTGGAATAATGATAACCATGATTTTAGATATGTTTCATAAATGCTGAAGAGGAAAAAAAATCCCAAAGATCCCAGAACATAGTACATATTATAAGCATATGTGAAAGGATATTAGGTCCTTATTAGGGAATGTATTCTATGTCTGCTTTAACACACCATGTCATTACATAGATGATCTTAAGCATTAACCGTCCATCATGTGGTCCAACAAGCTTGAACAGAATTGGTTGTTTCTTATATTAAACTATATAGTTGTTAACAGTCAAAAGTAATTTAAGTATTTAGCCGAATTCAGTGACAGCCGAACTGTTCCAGAATCGAATTTACTCCTAGCACTCGACTACAAGAACTTCATCGGCTACTAAGGCATCTTAGCCGAGTTGTTAGTTAGAGGTACGACTGGACCCACTCAGATGCATACGCCTTAACGATCAAGTCAAAAGGGTTTCTAGACCCCTAGGAACACAAGCCCAATCGCCTGGCAACCAGCACACTGCATGGTCGCCGCTGAACCTTAGGGAGTAAAATGTGCCACTTGACCAAGCAAGTCTGCAGTATGGGCAGATCAACATGGCTCGGAGACCAGTTCAGGCTCCAGGACACTTTGGATTATCGCCCGTTATGCCGTACATTTCTACGAACGACCCTACGATGAAGGCGAACAATGTTGGCCAGCCGATGGCCCCTGCTATGACTTTGCTCGGCTATCTGGTGACGCTGTTTACAGTGGGATACCATTTCAGTAGTCATTGTCAGTACCCAATCCATACCTTTCCGGAAGCGTAAATTTTCTAAGAACGGCCGACGTCCGAGGAGAGCAACGATGGAATACTGTTCCACCTAATCCTCAGGATCCGTTAGCCGTTCCAGGAGCTCAGGTTGTAGGCTTTGGTGGACATACCCAATAGCAGAAATGGGAATTACCCCACCTATTAGTAATGGCCAGCAGACCATCTACAACCTTCAAAACCCTATCCAACAAAGTGCAGAATGGAGGGTCGCCAGTGCAGAACGCCTACCAGCCGAATCCAGTTGAGAATCGACAGGGGCTGTCACAACTGATGAACCCAGAAATTATTGCTAATACCATGCAGAGGTACTTCAGCATCCAACTGAAACCTTTAGACATGCCTATTTATAAGAAGCCTTACCCCGATTGGGTAGATCGGATAGCACCTTTGCCGAGGGGCTTCAAAATACCAGAGTTTGCCATCTTCTCTGGCGACGATGAAAAATTCACTATTGAGCACATCGGTAGATTTACTGCCCAATGCGGCGAGGCTAGCCAGAATGAGTATCACAAGTTGCAGCTATTCCCTCTCCCTCTAATGGGAACAACTTTTGCATGGTACTCTTCTTTGGCTCCTAATTTCGTAAAGAGCTGTGCTGACATGGAGAGTTGCTTTCATGATAGGTTCTATTGGCCCCAACCTCAGGTTACCGTGACTAATCTAACGAATCTCAAGTAGCAGGTCGATAAATCGGCTTCCGATTTTTTTGAGAGATTCAGAAAGAATGTTGGGAAATGCACCGTACACTTCCCCGAGTCTGAGTGTGCCCGCATGATAATAAACAACATGCACCCTCAGTTAAAGGAGAAGTTGGTGGGACAATCGTGCTCTGACCTGAGCCAGTTAGCCGAAAAGGCTAGCCAAATAGAGAAGTACATCCAGGAGAAGGAACGAAGAAGATCCAGCCGAAATCGAGGCTCCCACTTGGTAACTATCATTGAAGCGGATGAGTCCGACTCAGAGTCAGCCGACGTGGCAGACGTAATGGTGGCCGAGATTGTTAGGGATAAGGTTTACTCTTGCCCATCCTTGAAATCCGTAAAAGGAAAGGAGATGAGTTCATTCGATGACAAGATCAGTTACTCGTTTGACATCACAAAGGTAGATAAGATCTTTAATCATCTCTCAAAGATAAGCAGATTCGGCTGCTTGATGGTCATAGGATTCCACCTGCCGAGGAACTCAAATATAAGAAGTACTGCAAGTGGCATAATTCATACAGTCACTCTACTTCTAATTGTGTGGTCTTCAGAAAGGAGATCCAAAAGGGCATCAACGAGGGGAAGTTCAAGCTAGCCGACAAGAGTATAGCTGAAATGTCCATTGATACCGACCCCTTTCCCGTGGTACCAATATCTATGGTATATTTTCCTAAGCTTGATAAGTCAAGGGACACCAAAGGGAGACAGCCGATGAAAAGGGTGTGGGTCCCAAAGAAACCTACCAAGGGGAGAAGGCCACAAGGACCTCTGTGTTCAACTGGTTAGGTAGCCTACATGACATTCGCGATGACAAAAACAGCCATCTAGGAGCAGTTTTTATGGCCACCCTAAATACTAGAGGGATGTTGAATGAGAACTTTAGAAACAAACCATGAGGTTCATAAGGGTCCCTATCGACGCCAAACATAGGCCTGGGGGCAAAGTACAGATGCCAACCAACCGGCAGTCGAGCATGACTCGAACAGATGAAGAACCACTCCCTAAAACCAAACAGAGAGTGGTTGTGTTTAACGTAAACGAAGGTGTTGCGTCCTTACGTATCACGACGAGAACAAATGGTGTGGTGAGAAATTAGGACCAGACGAGACCCCGAAAAATGATTAAACCAGCCGCCAACACAGAAGAGGGGAAGTGGTCTGTCAACCAGGCTCCTAGAAAGAAAGAAAGAGGCACCACCGAGAGTCGCATCTATGACTCAGAAAAGAAGGATACAACGTGCCAAAGCCTTGCGTAAGATGCAACAGATATTGCATCTAATTTCCAACACAAAGAAAGCTGAAAATCATGAGATTCATGAGTCCGTTGTAGCCGAGGCTATCGAGTGGGCATTCGGCTCAGTTGCTTCAGGGGCAATGTCGCTTGAAGGAGAGACATCGGGTCAACCAGAGCTAGATGAACAGCCTACCGATAACCCGACGGAGGAACCCCGGCAAGAGAACATGGCCTCAGATGGACCTCTAACCGAGGCACTCCCACAGATCGTGAGGATTCAGTCAGAGGATCCTCAGCCAATCCCTATTTATCTCCAGAAAATGAAAAATATGAGCTTCTGGTCAGCCGAATTGGATGAAGGAGGGGACTCCATCCTCGATTTTTTTAGACATGACCTAGTTTATGAGATATGGACAGACATTGAAATGGTCAGCCTAATCCCGTGTGAGTTCTAGATCACCGCTCCACGGTGGATAACCTAGAAGGTGATGTTTGCGTAGAAGACGCAGAATGGGCAACAATACCCGACACCCTGGCTAGGGACACTTTGAGCACCGTATTTGGTGCACCCACAGAAGATATGGTTAAACACTTCAAACCCCTTTACGTCAAGGCTTACATTAACGGCAAAATTATTAGTCAGGTGTTTGTCGATAATGGGGTTGTGTTGAATGTGATGTCGCTGCTTACCTTGAAGGATCTTAACAAAACAAAGGAGGATCTCATCCCAACTAACATAAAAATGGCCAGCATTATGGGAGAAGCCTCTGAAGCATTGGGGATTCTAGTAGTAGAGATCACTATAGGTCCTAAAACGGTCAGGTCCGCTTCTTTGTAATAGATGGCAAGCCATCCTACACCATTCTGCTGGGCAGGGAATGGATTCACACCAGTCGATGCCTTCCTTCTACCATGCATCAAAAGCTCATCTTTTGGGAAGGAGACAAGATAGAAATCATCCCAACTGATGATAACCCATTCCGACTAGGGGTTCAGAACGTAGATGTTGTCCTCTATTCACCCTATGTGGCTCCCATAGCCGTCACGAAGCAATAAGAAGAAGGATCTTGGGAATCCTATAATCTTACCTCGCGAGGGTTTGAAATAAAATAATTAGCCAAGCCACGGCTTACCTCGGAGGATTTAAACGGTTGAGGAAACCCAAATTATACGTAACATGTGGCATCGACTGACCGTCCTATGTTCTGAGGCAAGGATAGTCGAGGCATCGCAGATGGGGAACCACGACAGAAAACCAGATCTGGCGGCCTACAACATTTGAGCTACCGATAGGAATTATACCCCGTGTTGTGTATGTTTTGTGCAAAGTTTGAATAAACTCATTTTACAAAGACAGGTCTTAAATGAAATGGGGAATCATAAACTTCAAATCTACATCTACGAGGATGACATCTATCAGCTAAATCTATGACCAAGATGTAGTGTTGTCCTCAGAAGTTAATATCACTACGGATGGCCAAACCAAATTTTCTAAGTTTGAAAGAATATCAGCAGGCCATGCTAATGGAGTTGGGTCAGAATCGGCTGACAATCATAGAAAGAGTCAAAGCCGGTAAATGTAAAATGGACAAAGTATATGACAAACATATAGAGCCTAAAGAGGTTTGCCGAATGAGACTTAGTTTGGAAAATCATCCCGCCGATTGAAATGAAAAATCATAAAATCGACAAATGATGGCCAAACTAGGAAAGGACCCTACGTAGCAAACCCACGGGTCACCGGTAATACGGATCAAGCGATAAACATGCATGGAAAAGAAATGTAAATGGTAGACATTTTGAAGAAATATTACCCATCGATTTTAGGGCATGCATAAGTAATCGACAGCCACAGACCGGCTGCCTGGTCATAAAAGATGCTAATTTCCCTTCGATTTGGAGAATGTACAGGAAAACGACAGCCACAGACCAGATGTTTGGTCACAATAACAGACCCTTCGATTTGGGGTCGATACAACTAAGAAGCCGATTTGATCGGCCTTGAACCAATCGAGGGCTGCACTACATACTATTGAAGTCTCAGGATCAGCCGAATCAATAGTTGCTTGGTCTTCCCGAATTGATGTAGTCTGTTTCTCATCACTAGCCGCACCAACTGTCCTTGCCTCAACTATACCTAAATCTTTAAGAATTTCCACTCCTACCCCTTGTGCGATCTCAGCCACACCAATTGATTGGGTCTCGATAAGAACTTGCGTATTGACTACTAGAGTATTTTCTGGTTGTTGTTTTGACCAGACCGATGCATCTTGCAAGGATGTAAGAATGCCACCTGGAACTTATATGGAAGGATCAACTGGCAAAGAAGTAGTCATAGCCGAAGAATGATATGCTTCGGACACTACTTTGGAAGGATTAGCATGTAATGACGGCTTTACATAAGCAAGGTTGTCTCTCCATTTAGCACACTCATTTTCCAGTTGGGACAGCCGTTCATTACCCATCTTCAGATCCGATTCCCAAACAACTTATTTATTACCAAGATCCCATATCTCGTTATCCAGATGGAGGCCTGCCAAAACAAAGAGGAACGGGAGAAATTGTGGGTTTTAATAGCTAAGTCTAGGGCACTTATTTTAGGGGTTATAGTATTTATCTCTGCCTGGATCTTATCTAAATCTGCTTGCAATTGGGACCGCCGCCCGTGCAATCGCGCCTTCGGTTGACACTTCACTGCCTCTCCTCATTTACCTGGGCAAAAGTAGCTGAACACGATTCTTTTGTTGCCGAAGAGATCCCAAGCGTTGCAGAGCTGTGGCTGATTCATCACGGCTATCTTTGGCCTCCTAATATGAAGAGAATAGGTCATTCAAGGCCAATGCTATGTCATTATAGGCTGTCGCTAGAGCCGTACATTCCTCGCCTCATTCGACAATCGAACAAAGAGGCCCTCAATGCATGAAGTTCCTCCTTGCTAGTGGGGATGCCCTTGGCTAGAAACTCTCAACTCGCTCTTCATAAACACCAACCGGCGAAGAGGGTAAAGGTACTATGTCGGCTAAGCCAAAATACTACAAAAGTACGTCCTCAAGTATGACCTCGGCTAACTCCTCTAAGTCATCAATTGGGTTGGGTTCAGCCGACGGATCTTCCCTAACCATCTCCTATACAGAAAATGACAGTTTTAGAAGAGAGGCAAGAGTCTAGAGACAGTTGATAACAAGACTGGAAGGAAAAGGATATATCTCTACGGTTATGTCAACCTCTTCGGCTGCCTCAACAGGAGAAACTCTGATATTAAGGCTAGCCGATGGAGAATCCTGCGGGTGTTCGGAAGTACGAGCCAAAGAGGACGCCCCTCCGGTATAGAGAGAGGCATCATGTACTTTCTGCTGCCTATTGTGCCTTATTAATAGTGGCTCCTGAAAGACAAAACCAAGAAACACGAGTAATGAAAGATAGCCATACAAAGGTAGTCGAGGCAGATAAGGGATATACCTCATCATCCTCCTCTTAAGAAACATGGACTTCGGCTCTGCGAGATCTTTCTTCCCTACGCTCACAAATAACAACCCCTTCACCTAACCTGGGTTGCTTTAAAACTGATTCACATTTTCTCTTCAGCTGCCGCAGCCTGACAGAAGACCAAGAGGCAATAGGTCTAGCCGAATTAATGGAAACCACATTTGAATGGACCTCTTTTATCCTTGGCTTAACGTATGCTGGGTTTTTCTTCTTCGATTGGACCAGTGATCACTCTATTTTGCATGGAACAGTCGATCGCAGTAAACTTCCAGAGTGGATTGGGAGAATTTTTCTTTGGCTACCCCTTCCACCAGTCAACAAAAGCAACATTGGTGTTGGCCCTTGGGGAGAACGACTGCTAGACGAAAAGGGAAAGCTTATCAAGATTGTGGGCGGCTACGTCCTCTGTCTGCTTGGCATTTAAAGAGCAACGGTGGGTCTAATGAGCAACACTACGGTGAGGCCATGGTATGTGCTGAGTCAGGCAAATTGTTGTGCCATAAAGTTGGGTCGATAGGGCTCCGTGGTCAACTTGTTATGCCCAGAGTTATACTTCAAGCCTCCCAAAGATCCCTAGCCGTAAGGATACGCCCCCACACTCGATTCATGACCTTCCGCTGAGTGAAGAAAAGATTGTCATCGGCTATTTGATGAACCCAATCGGGAGCGGCCCATTTTTCAAGGACCGGTTGCCAATCTGCATAATGGTCTCGAGACAGACCATGTAGGATGGAGACTGCAGTGAAAATATCATGGGGCACAAAAGGTGTTCCCCGAAGAGTGTCGGCTAACACCGGTGGATCTAACGGAGAACGGTTGTCATCAAAATCATGAGGGATGAACTCTGGGAAATACAAAGTGATCCACAACTGAAGGAACCATAGAGGACCGGCCAGAGGGATGCCCAACTGACATTTTTCCCTGAAACGTCCAAAGCCAAATAAATCTCTAGCTCCTTGACAATTGCACAAGAGCCCGTATAGACAAAGTAACGGCTAAACCAATAGAGCAGAAAAGCATGATGCTCAACATCATCGACCGGAAGAGGCGAACTTCGGTGGTTAGCGGTCATAAAAGAACCATAGTTGGAAGAATTTTTCAAAACAACAATTCCCAAGTCAGGAACTTTGATTTCACTCAGGGTAGTCGCTTCGGCTCCCAATATCGGAAGGCCTAGTATCGCCACTACATCAAGAAGGGTTGGAGTCATCATCCCCAGGGAAAAATTAAAGCATTGGCGGTAGTCGACCAATAACCAAGAAATGCATATACGAGATCGGTATTGCAGGAGATATCAGACCCCGATAGTACAATGACATCGTAAAGACCCATATACCTCCACTCGGTTCCTTTGGCTGACCTGACCCGGTCCACCCAAGTAGAATAGTTGGAGACCTTGGTCGGCCAGGTGCGTAGGTTAGTCGGACATCGGTCGACAGTAAACCAGTCGCAGGTGAGGGGAAGGTCATATGTCAACGGGCTAAGATGTTGAGATAAAAGAACGTCGCCTTGTTTCGGCCTACCATATGGAGCTAGAACCAACTGTTCATCAACAAGGACCAAGGCATCGGTTAGGACTTTATCGGCTAGAGTGGTCCCATATATCTTATGAGAAGCGGAAGAAGAAGTCATGGCATCCGAGTAAGAAAAGGGCCAAGATTAGGGTTTTTATGCATAAAGGAAGAAATCGGAGATGACTGTAAGATCAAGTAAAAATTCTCGAAAAGATGTTTCTTCTTAAATAGATCTCGATGCGCGGCGGAAATTTGGGCTACCTTTTCGAATGCACGGTTGGAAAATATTTGAACCGATTCGTGGTAATAAAGCCACATCGGTTGAAGAGGAAACCTAATTCAGAAGTAATCATCATTGCATGCACTGGAGATGAGACGATTGAAGTGACATGCGTGACTGTCAAACTGAAATAACGACTACTTTCGGATACATCAACTAAACAGTCACGCTCGAGTTAATGTAGGGGGCAATTGTTAACACTCAAAAGTAAATTAAGTGTTTAGCCGAATTTAGTGACAGCTGAACTGTTCTAGAATCGAATTTACTCCTAGCCCTCGACTACAAGAACTTCATCGGCTACTAAGATATCTTAGCCGAGTTGTTAGATAGAGGTACGACTGGAACCCACTCAGATGCCTCAACAATCAAGTCAAAAGGGTTTTTGTGCCCCTAGAAGCGGTAACGGTCAACAACAACTAAAAGAAAGGGCCATTATCCGAGCAAGAGGAGTAGATGGTGAGAAATCGGCACCACCTCCCCCATAGTCAGCCATTGAACTTAGTGGGTTACTTGATGGCTGACATGAGGGATCATGTTGTACAGTTTGTTTTCTTTTTTGTACTATAAATATGATCATTCTTTATATATACAGGAACACAATCAATCAACCAACTCAATTTTTGTCTATCTTTATCCTTTACTTTATTTATCATTTACTTTACTACTCAGTTGCATTCATGTTTCTTACCTCTTAGTTTACTCATACCACTGTCCTAACGCTTTCTGGAGTAGTTGGGGAACCCATTGCTGGAAATTAGAGTTCCATTTTCAGCCCAAATCGCTTAAATTAAGGAATCAATTTGTCTCTCGATATGGTCAGCCGATAAAATGGCAGAGAACAGAATTCAGGGCGATAACAATAGTATATTACAAAAGTTCATATATAGAAGTAGAAATGATGATAAACTAGCTAGCTAGCTTTGTGGAAGTTGTAGGGTTTTGTTGGGTTCAAACACATAAGTAGGCACAACGGAAATTTAAAATTTTGTTCTACTTACCGCAACAATTTCTTCTGGTATGGTTATATGACAATCAAAACCTGTAACATAAAGCATAAACACTTACAGGTTATATTATCTGGAATCTTTACTAAAGGATGGACACGCGACTGCCCTTTCGATTGCAAGCTCCAAGCTTTAATGTATTTCTCCTTTGGAAAGCTAGGAAATTTGGTAGAGGTTCGAGAGAGCGTTTTGATTCTAAGTCTCTAAGACTTAGAATAATAATTCTGAAATTAGTGTATTGAATAATGAGGTGAATGTCTGTATTTATAGGTGAAAATTAGGTTAAATCGGATTAGGGTTTGACTTGGGCTTGGCCCAAAAATCGATGCAGATTAGGTCATAAGCGCGCGACGCTCGACGTGATCTTACGTCGTCTCAATTTATTTTCTGCACATTCTTAATTAAATCCAAAATCCAATTTTGACTTAATTAAAACAATCATTATTCATTCAAATATCTCGATTCTAAATCAAATATTTAATACTCTCTCAATACATCCTTAGATCGAAAAGACAACCGACATAGTGTGACCCTACAGGCCTTCACATATCGACATTAATCAAATTAAGGTCTACGCGGAACTCCTAGACGGCACCGCAAGACAAACTCAATATGTGAAGTACGTTTATAAGAATCCAGTAATCTTAACCTTTATGTGAGATGATAAATTCATTTCATTCGCGACACACTCGATCAAGCTTAGGATTTACCATGTGTCTATCCAATGGCTTGATCACTTTATCTCATATATATTAGTCGACAACTAGATCATATTCTAAATATGTCTCTTGTATTGGCCAATGACTTGGTCGACCTAATATCACTAAGAAGCTGAGTGTTCTCTCGAATATACATTCGAGGAATGAATCCTAATCTTGGATCAACTGCCACCTTTAATCAATATCGTAATGTACCCAATACAAGCCGTATCTCAACCTATAAGGCATTTGAGCTTAGGACAGGATCAAAGTATATTACTTTGTAGACAAGGTGCGCATTGACCTCAAGTCTAAGGACTTCTATCTCCCACACGCTGATCATACTTTATACAAGTATAACAAATAGTATATCAACAGGATATACCAATACTTTCCAAAAGTATCCATGTGTCCATCACTAGTAACCATTACTAGTAACATGTGAGACATACTACATTCTCTAAGAATGTGATGCAGACCACATATCGACTTATAAAATATCATCAATATCTCATTTTCGATGATCATTAGTCGAGGCTATTTTAGTGCTACGCTCTATCATCAATATCTCACTCTATTAATGACAACGTAAGCTCAAAAGATCCATTTGTCCCTAATTATGATTGTCTCTAGGACATACATACTTTCAATCTCCCACTTGGCCTAGAGCCAATCTCCGATGTATCTAATACCCATGTTTTCAAAATGACCATTATGCTTAACCAAGCTTAATGTTTAGTAAACAGGTCAGCTAGATTATCATCTGTGGGAACACAGTCTAATCTTATTTCTTCGGTTTCACCATCTCCTTGAGTATGTGATATTTCCTCGATACATGCTTGTTTTTGTTTGTTAATCTTGGTTCCTTAGCTTGTGCAATCACACCAGTGTTGTCACAATAAATCGTTATTGGACAAGTGGCACTTGGAACAACCCCTAGTTCCTTCAGAAACTCAGATATCGCGACAACTTCTTTACCAGCTTCCGATCCAGTAATGTACTCGACTTCTGTTGTCGAATCAGCAGTTGTAGCTTGCTTGGAACTTTTCCAACTCACTATTCCGCCATTGAAAATAAAGGCATATCCAGATTGAGATTTGAAGTCATCAAGATCTGTCTGGAAGCTAGCATCAGTTTACCCGGTACATACTAGCTTCTCTTGTCTACTATAGACTAAGAAATATTCTTTAGTTCGTCTAAGATACTTAAGAATACTCTTGACTACTTTTCAGTGTTCTTCCTCCGGATTCTGCTGGAATTTGCAAGTCATACTAAGTGCATAGGCCACATCTGGGCTCGTACAGGTCATGGCATACATGATAGATCCTATAGCTGAAGCATATGGTATTATTTTCATGCGTTCAAGTTCTACAACAGTAGAAGGACTATCCTTCTTTGATAACTTGGTGCCTTGACCCATAGGAAGACTTCCCTTCTTGGAGTTTTCCATAGAGAATCGTCTTAGCACTTTGTCTATGTATGTGGACTATGACATCCCCAACAATCTATTAGGTCTATCTCTATAGATCCTAATTCCAAGAATGTAGCAGGCTTCACCCAAGTCCTTCATCATGAAGGTGCTGGATAATCATTCATTGACTGATTGCATGAGAGTCTTATTATTTCTCATTATTAATATGTCATCTACATATATAACAATGAAGACAATACTCTCTTCCTTGTGCTTACTATAAATGCATGGATCTTCTTTGCTTCTAACAAAGTCAAACAATTTGACTACTTTGTCAAAGCAAATATTCCAACTCCTTGAGGCTTCCTTAAGTCCATAAATAGACTTCTGTAGCTTACATACTGCTTTGGGCTTAGTCTTGGATGTAAAACCCTCAAGTTGTATCATATACACCTCCTCAATTAAGTTACTATTAAGGAAAGCAGTTTTAACATCCATTTGCCAAATGTCATAATCATAGTATGCGGCTATTGCAAGCAAAATCCGAATGGACTTAATTTTCGCAACAGGTGAGAATGTTTTATCATAATCGACCCCAGGCCCTTGATTATAACCTTTAGCCACCAATCTCGCTTTATAAGTCTGTACCTTGCCATATGCATCAATCTTCTTCTTGAAGATCCATTTGCATTCTATGGGTCTAACCCCTGTTGGCAAATCAACCAAGTTCCAAACTTGATTGATGTACATCGAGTCCATCTATGATTTCATGGCTTCTATCCATCTCAGCGAATCAATGTCTAACATAGCTTCGCTGTAGGTTGTAGGCTCATCGTCATCAGGAATATATATCTCATTGTGTGTTTCAACAAGGAGATTAAGTCTTTCAGGCGGACGATGAGTCCTAGTGGTCCTATGGAGTTGATTATTCTGTGTTTCAGTGTTTGTTGCATTCTGATTGTGAGAAGGTTTTTTTGTGTTGGACAATCCATCACCTTGAGAGCTTCTAGAATGTCATTTTCATGTATTTACTAAATGGAATGATGTAAAACCATTGTATCATCTCCCATCGGTTGTGTATGAGAGCTTTGCATTTCTGCACTATCTCTCATAACACTCCCACTGGCTGAAGGGCGTACTCTAAGTACTCAATATTCACCAAATACTCCCACTGAATCCTTGTCTAGGTCTTTTGACAAGGGTTCAACTTATGTGTTATCTTGTGGTTCTTGAATTTCTTCAAGTTCTATGTTATTGCAGCTCTATTCCTTGTAGACATAGTCTTCTTCAAGGAAAGTTGCATTTCTGGAAACAATGACCTTATGTTCTCTAGGAAGATAGAAATAGTATCCCTTAGTTTCCTTTGGATACCCCCACAAAATAATATTTCTCACTTTTAGATTCCAATTTATCAGTAAGCATCTTCTTTACATATGCAGGGCACCCCAGGGTCGCATGTGTTTAAGTGCTGGCTTCTTGCCATTCCATATCTCATATGGAGTTTTCTCTCCTGACTTTGAAGGAACTCTGTTCAGAATATAAATTGAGCTTTGTAATGCATAGCCCCAAAGGTATGTTGGTAGAGCTGAGAAACTCATAAAAATCTAACCATATCTAATAGGGTTCGATTTCTCCTTTCAGCAACACCATTCATCTGTGGCGTTCTAGGAGGTGTCCATTGTGATTGGACTCCATGAAGATTCAAATAATCCAGAAATTCTTTACTTAAGTATTCACCTCCTCGATCTGATCGAAGTGTCTTGATACTTGTTTCAAGTTGCTTCTCTACTTCTGACTTGTACTCCTTGAATTTCTCAAAGGCTTCGGACTTATGTTTCATAAGATACACATGCCCAAACCTTGTGAAATCATCTGTAAAAGTGATGAAGTAAGGGAAGCCTCCATTAACTTGAGTTGAAAATGGCCCACATACATCAATATGGACCAACTCAAGTACCTCTTTGGCTCGCACCCCCTTCCCAAAAAGTGGCTTGTTATTCACAGTTACCATCAGATTCCAAGTCAAATGGTTCCATGTAGTCTAACTTTCTTAATCTTGCTGTCCTTGATTCATTGATGTGACCAAGTCTATAGTGCCATAAGTAGGTGGGGTTTATTGGATTACTTATCTTAGCTTCTTTATTTTGCACATTGAAAATTTCACGACTACAATTTAAAATATACAATCCATCCACAATTAGAGCATTTCCACAAACAAAACCATTAAAAGATAGTACATAACTGCCATTGGCAATAAATGAGGAAAACCCCTCAATGTCTAACATTAGAATATAAATGATATTCCTCGTTAATGAGGGAACAAAATAACAATTATTTAGTTCTAAAGAAAAGTCTGAAGGTAAATCTAGTCTATAAGTTCCCACGCGTTCAGCATCTACTCGTGCTCCATTTCCAACGATCAGGTCTACCTCCCAAGGTCCAACCTTTCTGTAGTTAATTAGGCCCTGCACATTACTACAAATGTGCGAGCCACAAGCGGTATCCAATACCCAACAGGGGGAGTTACTTATAGACATATTTATTTCAATGACAAACATACCTTGTCCAGTGGAGGTAGAAGCACCTAGTGTTTTGCCTCATCTTGGAGCTGTGTAGTCCTTCTTTAGAACATGCATTGACACTTGTCCCCCTTCGTTCAACTTACATTTGAAAGGTCTCTCAATAGTTCATACTCCATTGTTTGAGACTATTTCTCAAAGAGACTCTTCAATTGTTCTAGCATTTCATTGGGGCCCATGTTTTCATGTTGCTTCTGTAACTCCATAGTTATGGAAGACAATATTACACATTTTGCCAAGGTAGCATCGTTCAAATGTTTTTGTTAAGCCACCTTGTCAAACAGGGCATACTCATCAGAGTTTTCAGCAGAGACTATGGGGAATATCGTGTTTAACACATACTCAATTCTTTCTAGTCTTAACATCAATCGCAGATTTCTTAACCAGTCAGGGTAATTTGATTCAGTCAACTTGTTTGTCTCGACCAACATTTTCAGTGATAGATTCGACATTTTATACGACTGAAGAAACAAATAGACTTGAAATTAAACTCTAATATAATTTCTATTGAACATATTCGTTAACTAATTAACATGGCATTTAGTTTAATTAACTCCCACTATTTTAACATACTTTTCGACCCCATGGAAGAATACGGACTCATATCAAATATGGTCATAATGGGCTATGATCCAGATTCATGTTATCTCCGCGTTTGATGTGTCTGATAACTTCAACAGCACAACCTGGTAGGTCTCTAAACCAATTACAAATAATTTGTAACTCATGTTTGACTGAATGTTCTAAACAATCGATTTGCGTCCCTCGCTTGTCCGGCACTGTGGTGCCAAGACAGTCTAGCAAGTCAACCCCGTTATGCGATTGCAATTATGTATCTAAGTGAGTTTTACCTTATAGAGCAAATAATGTGGTGTAAATACTCATGAAGGTTTATCACCCACTTCTACATTTAACATTCATCTATGAAAGAGTATGAGTCCTCGTAGACTTAGAGCAAATATTGTGGCATAAATATTCATCTCACCGAAAAGCATTTTGCACTACAATAAATTATAACGAACGACACGTTCATTTCAAATTAGACTTGTATTAAAATTTTAGGGAACCTTTTAATTCAGGGTTTTAACCAAGATCAATACTTTTACGCCATATCAAATATGACATTTTAATATCATGCAAAACTAATGACACATTTAGTTGGGAACCGTCAACCCAATATGCATGATATAAGATAGTTTAATCAAATACTGGGCGCCGCCTGCCCAAACAGTTATAGCGGACGCTATTCTAGTAATTTAAATGACAAACGATTTGACATTTAGCATATAAATAGTATACTTATCAAATATATTGTATAATAATAATCATGGGTTAAACATTCTGAACAAAAAAAATCCGACCATCGGGGCCACGGCTCTAATCATTAGGGTCGCGGCACCACCGAGGCAGAATGCTTCTGCAGTGCTTTAGAGTCGCGGCTCTCCATTATGGAGCCGCAACGCTCGCAAGGCAGAAGCATTTCGGCTTCTATAATTCATTTAGGGTCGCAGCGCCCACTGTCCAGTATTAAAAATGAAGAATTAGGGTCGCGACACTTCACCATAGAGCCGCGGCGCCACCTTGAAACCTTAGCAAGTGTCGCGGCACCCTACCATAAGGCCGCGGCGCTGACGTCCTGACAAAGTGTTTCTGTGTTGATTTTTCAAAATCGTTCGAGCCCTAAATCCAATTTAGGGATCAAATCACATGTCCTTTATCATCACCCACCATTATCAATAACGCACGCATCGACCATCATCTGTCTTTACCCGTTCTTAGTCGTGCACCGTGCAATGAGCCAGACAACACACTTTTGGCTTAGTTCGAGTTAGAGCAGAATGACTTTCTCGAGTTAGCGTAGAGATAATTTAGGGTGATTTCAAAAGGTTAGCATTTTGTCAAGACATGTAGGATTTCAAGAAGCCTTGTTTTAATTCAATTTTATGTTTAACCCATATTATTATTTTATTCAATTATTATATAATTATTGAACCAGCCTGGGCTCTGATACCACTGTAGGGATTTTGTTGGGTTCAAACACATAAATAGGCACAACGGAAGTTTGAAATTTTGTTCTACTTACCTCAACAATTTCTTCTGGTATGGTTATATGATAATCAAAACATGTAACACAAAGCATAAACACTTACATGTTATATTATCCGGAATATTTACTAAAGAGTGGACACGCGACTGCCCTTTCGATTGCAAGCTCCAAGCTTCAATGTATTTCTCCTTTGGAAAGCTAGGAAATCCGGCAGAGGTTCGAGAGAGCGTTTTGATTCTAAGTCTCTAAGACTTAGAATAATAATTCTGAAATTAGTGTATTGAATAATGAGGTGAATGTCTGTATTTATAGGTGAAAATTAGGTCAACCTGGTCCAAAAATCGATGCAGATTAGGTCATTAGCGCCGCGGCCCTATGGTGTGGGCGTCACGGCGCTCGACGTGATCCTACATCGTCTCAATTTATTTTTCGCACATTCTTAATTAAATCCAAAATTCAATTTTGACTTAATTAAAATAATCATTATTCATTCAAATATCTCGATTCTAAATCGAATATTTAATACTCTCTCAATACATCCTTAGATCGAAAAGACAACCGACATAGTGTGACCCTACAGGACTTCACATATCGACATTAATCAAATTAAGGTCTACGCGGAACTCCTAGACGGCGCCACAAGACGAACTCAATATGTGAAGTACGTTTATAATAATCCAGTAAACTTAACCTTTATGTGAGATGATAAATTCATTTCATTCGCGACACACTCGATCAAGCTTAGGATTTGCCATGTGTCTATCCAAATGGCTTGATCACTTTATCTCATCTATATTAGTCGACAACTAGACCATATTCTAAAGATGTCTCTTGCATTGGCCAATGACTTGGTCGACCTAATATCACTGAGAAGCTGAGTGTTCTCTCGAATATACATTCGAGGAATGAATCCTAATCTTGGCTCAACTGACACCTTTAATCTACATCGTAATGTACCCAATACAAGCCGTATCTCAACCTATAAGGCATTTGAGCTTAGGACAGGATCAAAGTATATTACTTTGTAGACAAGGTGCGCATTGACCTCAAATCTAAGGACTTCTATCTCCCACACGCTGATCATACTTTAGACAAGTATAACAAATAGTATATCAGCAGGATATACCAATACTTTCCAAAAGTATCCATGTGTCCATCACTGGTAACCATTACTAGTAGCAGGTGAGACATACTACATTCTCTAAGAATGTGATGCAGGTCACATGTCGACTTATAACATATCATCGATATCACATTCTCGATGATCATTAGTCGAGGCTATTTTAGAGTTACGCTCTATCATCAATATCCCACTCTATTAATGACAACGTAAGCTCAAGGGATGCACATTAATGAATATTTACAAACAATCAAATAATAATTCAATAATCACAAATGTCATAAATATTAATCTTATTAATAATACAAATATGTTCAAGTACATTTGTTCCTAATTATGATTGTCTCTAGGACATATCTACTTTCAAAAGTATCTTTTTCTTGTCTTCACTGAAAGGAGAAGTGAAAACTTTCGCTAACTTATCACATGCCATGGCCTTTACTGACTTGTGCTCTTTGGGAAACACACTCCCATTTTTAGGCTTAAAAGGAAACACCCCATTGCTTTTCTCACCTCCATCATGTCCCGTGCCTTCTTTTCCCTTTGCTAATTTGCCTTCTTTATGTGTTGACATATCTCTCTCTGTGTGGTTGTTTGAGCTTTATATATTTTAGTGTTTCTGAATGTTGTTTATATTTGAGTATTCAAGTCATTATATAGATCAAGGAAGCATAAGTAGCTTGTTGTTCAATCTTCTACTTTTTGTTTGGTGGTAGCTTGTTGTTCAATCTTCTACTTTTTGTTTGGTCGTAATTTATGTAACATTGAAAGAGGACGCTTAACAATTAACATTGACTCGTATGTCTTATGGAATATATTATGGTATATGTGCTACTGTGTGTGTTTCATGCTGATTTTGACCTTCAATTCTCTTCATACATAGTCAAGCCTGGTATTTATTCTGTTCTAGTCTCAAAGTAGACTAGAAGTTGAATGGTATCTTTTACTTCTTTTTTTGACCAATTAATTTGTCCTTGATGAATGTTGTTGGTTCTTGACATTTTCTATTTTAGCCCAAAATAACGTCTTTCTGTTAATACCTCCACTAACGGTATTTCGAATTGAGTATTGTCAGAATTCAAAATAGCACTTAATTTTTATTTTGTAATATTGAGGTTTTTTTTTTTCATTTTACGAAATTCAGAAATGAAAATAAAAAAAACTAACAAATGAAAAGTTAGGTATTGGTTTATACACATAATAAAAAATATATATATTCTTTTTGGTTAGAAAATCTAAATTAATATGTATCAAGAGATTTAATTTTAATTATATATAAAGCGACATAATTGTGTAAATATTTTTTTTACACCATCAATATATATAACTTAAACTGTTTGTTGCACAGGAGTGGCCCGTTGATGTGGAGACCATATATATTGCAGTTTTTTTGTTATAATTTACTTGTTTTATTATTTTTTGTTACCTATATGACAGAGTAATTGAGTGCTAAGATTAAAGGTATTGACAGAAATCAATATGTAGCTGATGATACAGATAAAAGTAGCTTTTTGATACTATTAAAATAAGATTGCTTATAACTGAAAGTAGTACTTTAAGGAGTAGTTGAGAATTTTAATTAGATTAAAAGAACTCGGGTAGGTCTGAATACATAAGGGTCTTTCTGAAACTTTACGAGTAATTTAAGGGCATCTAGCTAGTGTCATTGACCCTTTAATTATTTCCTTTAAACTTCCTTACTCCATAACGATAAATGTGTAGTTTTACCTTCTTTTGGAAATAGTATTTGTAAGCTTTAAGCCTTGTATGGCAAGCAAATTAATGTGCTCCTCTTTCCCTTTACACATTTAATCACGCGTACCCACGCGGACTCATACAGTGACATAGAGATACAGAGAGTTACCTAGTTGCTTTCTAACTTCTCACGAGAGGTCCCGGTTATATAGATATAACACACCCAAAATTGTATAACATATTGAAAATGTAGATATAATACATTGTAATAATAGAATAGTCACCATATTTATTATGTAGCCAGTTAATGCTATCGAGAAAACTATCGATATAATGAGTGATCTGATTAAATAATTTGAATTAAATTAATTTCATGCTTTTATTTCATGCTAAGTATACAATATATATATATAACTGTACAAAATCAATCTAGGCTATCCTAAGGATATGATAATTAATCTTATCATCCTAATTATATGATAATTGATTTAATTACAATATGATGTGATATGATTGGAGATAATCATGGATTATGTCCATAATTATCTTAACAGTCCCCCACAGTCTTAGCGGGAGGTTCTCGTATACTGAGACTATCCCTGAAATCATCAAATAGTACGCGCGGAAGACCTTTGATGAAAATATCTGTAATCTGATAACGAGAAGGTACATGGAGAACACGGACTTGTCCACGTGCAACCTTTTCACAGACAAATAAGATATCAATTTCTATGTGTTTTGTGCGTTGATGCTGGACAAGGTTACCTAATAAATATATCGCACTCACATTATCATAATAAACCACGATTGCTTTTTCGATTGGACAATGAAGTTCTTACAGAAGATTACTAAGCCAACGTGATTCGGAGACCACATTAGCGACCCCTCGATATTCTACGTCAGCACTTGACCGAGATAGTGTCGGTTGGCGTTTCGACGACCATGAAATGAGGTTGTCTCCTAAAATACACAATAACCAGAGGTGGAACGTCGAGTGTCCGGGCATCCACCCAATCAGCATCTGTATAAGATGTGAGGCCAGAAATGATAGAATTATACAGATGCAACTCAAAATTAAGAGTACCCTTAACATACCACATAATTCGTTTAAAAGCCCCCATATGCTCTTCATTCGGATCATGCATATGTAAACAAACTTGTTGAACTGCATAGGAGATATCGGGTCTCGTGAAAGTGAGATACTGCAATACCCTTGCTAAGCTGCAGTAATGTGTTTGGTCACTGTATGGAGTACCTGTAGAGTTACTCAATCACATTTGTATCAACCGGTGTATGTGACGGTTTGGACGACGACATACCGGCTTTGTCAATGATCTCCTCGGCATATTTCTTTTGACAGAGAAATAGACCACATGCATATTGAGTTACAACAATACCCAAATATTGGTTTAAATGGCCCAAATCGTTCATAGCAAATTCCGAGGAAAGGAAGGACATAATAGACTAGCGAAGTGACTCAGATGATGGTGTGAGAATAATGTCATCCACATAGAGAAGAATATATGTCAAGTCATTTTCTTTCTTATAAATGAACAAAGACTGATCGGACTTGCTATGTGAGAACCCCAGTGTTGATACGAACCCTGCAAACTTGTTATACCACACCCTGGAGGCCTGTTTCAAACCATATAATGATTTTTTCAACAAGCAAACATAATCTGGATGAGTGGGATCTCGAAAACCCAAAGGTTGGTATTCTTGACGTCCAACTGAAGAATGACCATGATTTTGACAAAGCCAGACTAAGAACAATCCTGATAGTTGCTGGCTTAACCACCGGACTGAATGTTTCACCGCAATCCACGCCAACCTGCTGAGACCTGCCATCACCAACACGACGAGTTTTGTGTCTCGCAAAAGATCCATCAGAATTCTTTTTATAACAGAAAACCCACACAGACTGTATTATGTTCACATTAGAAGGATGGGGCACTAAATCCCACGTCTTATTTTTAATAAGAGCATCAATTTCGTCTAACATGGCAGCTTTCCAATTCGGATCTAATAGGGCCGCTTTTGGATTTTTTAGAAGTGGTGATGGTTGTACCAAAGATGTTAAATTAAAATGACGCTTGGGCCAAAAAATCTCATACATGGCATGGGTTTCAACATTCTGGAGTGGGACCGAGACGGATGGTTGGGGCAGTGGGCTTACAGTGTTTAGACTGGGCCGAGAGATGGGTATATTTTGGGCTTCTGAGGCTGGGCCTAGCGGCCTAATTTGTGAGTCGGATGAGGGAGCGGTGGGCTCCCTCATTTGGGCCTGCCAATCACGAGAAGTGGACTGGTCCGAGGCCGAAGAGGAGGGAGCAGTGGGCTCCCCGACTCGGACTGGCCCAGTCCCATTTCGTTGTTGGGCCGCATTATTTAGTGGTTTTTATTGGGCCTGTCCAGCAGAGGAAGAATTGGTTTGGGCATTTAGGTGGTGATTTAAAATTGGATGTATGCCTACATCCAAAAATTCGTATGAAGGCGGGGATGCCACGTGAGATTTAGCAAACGGGAATGTGGACTCATAAAAAATAACGTAACGAGAGATTATAATTTTCCCTTTAGACATATCATAACACTTATATCCTCTATGATTTTGTGGGTATCCCAAAAAAACACATGGAGTGGAATGAGCTTGAAGTTTGTTTATGGTTGTGGATGGAAACAATGGATAACATAAACATTCGAAAATCCTTAAATGTGTATAGGAAGGAACACGATGGTACAATATTTGTGTGGGTGATAGGTTTGAGAGTAGCTTGTTAGGAAGAATGTTTAAAAGATATGTGGCCATTTGAAGAGCATGATGCCAAAAAGACGGTGGTGTGGACGAATGTACAAGCAGTGTGCGAATTAGATTGTTGATTGTTCGGATTTTTCTTTCGACTTTTCCATTTTGAGGAGAAGTATGTGGACATGAAAGACGCAAGGACATTCCATTTTGGTGACAAAATTCCTTAAATTGGTCATTTATGAATTTCCTCTCATTATCACATTGAAAACATTTAATGGATTTCTCAAATTGGATTTTGATAAAAACACTAAATTGTTTAAAAATGGTAAAGACCTGTGATTTCTGTCCTATGGGAAATATTCACATAAAATTTGAATAATCATCCAAAATAAGCATATAATACTTATGACATGTCGAACTTAAAATCGGGGATGTCCACAAATCACTATGCATGAGATCAAATGGCATAAGAGTATTAGAAGCAGATAACGAAAAAGGAAGTTTAACATGCTTCCCAAAAACACAAGCTTGGCAAACATGAGAGTCCATAAGTTTGTTACAATCAACAAAATTATTATTTTTAAGAAAATTGAACACCAATGCCCCCGGATGTCCCAACCGATTATGCCATAAAATAGGAGAAATAGCTGCAAAGGTTGATGGATTGGTGCCTCGGTTGTTGTTAGTGGCGGTGATTTGATACAAATCCCCAGTGCTATTACATCTCATTAGTGGCATCCCTGTCTAAAAATCCTTCACAGAAAACCCAAACAGATCAAAATTAACAGAAATATTATTGTCAATTGTAAAACGACGTACATATATCAAGTTTTTAATTAGTTTGGGTGCATGTATAACGTTTTTCAATTGTAAATGTGGGTGAGGGGGGGGGGGAGATTTACTTGATCAATACCATGAATTGGAATTTCCTGCCCACTGCCAACAACAATATTTTTATTACTGCTCATATTAAAATAAGATGAGAGATTACATTGAGATGTCGTCATGTGTGACGTTGCCCTCATGTCCATGTACCATGAATCATCGAGAACACTCAATTTATGTTGTTCATGGCCTGTTCAATATCCGTGAGAGCATAACTTGCGGAAGAGGGTCCATGGGCTGCAAAAGATTACTGCGGATGAGAACCTAGAACCCCGTGCTATCTAGAAGCGGGAGGAGATCGGGCCCATTGAGTCATTCGGTATGGGCAGGGAGGGGTAGCCCACCGTTGCGGTTGCTAACCCCACGGTGAGTACTGCCCACCGGCAGGCTGGTGAGGCTGCTGCCAGTGGGGACTATTTTGGCCCTGCTGGCCGCGGATGTTGCCGCCACACCGACCCCATCCCTTTCTACCATTATTTTTTCCTTTATTATTACTATTTTGACCCCTTTTTGACCTATTATTTTGTTGGTTCAACCCACTACAGGAACCAGAATTTTGAGTGCCAAAATCATCGTTATAAGTGTTGGTGGAAATAAGGGCGGTGCTGGCATTGGTTTCCGCCCCCGTCGCATGTATTTGCTTCCTTGTTTCTTCAAGAATTAATCTCGAGCGAGCCTCATAGAATGGTGGTAAGGGATTGTTTTGTTGAATGAGCGTAGCAACACCATCAAAAATATTCATTCAATCCCACAATCAATTGGAGGACTAACCTTTGATTTGTCACTAGCACACCAACATTCAAAAGTTGATCGGCAAGCATTTTCAATTCTTGACAATATGCGGAGACGTTTGAAAAATCATTCAATTTTACATTGGTGAATTGGCTTTCAAGATATACCGTCCAGAAATTTTATTATCTTGAAAAATATTTTGTAAACGCTCCCAAGCTTGTTGAGCCGTAGAATCCGGTTCCAAAATGGTGTGCAAAAGATCATTCGAGATGGTGTCGTAAATCCATTAAAGGACTATAGCATCTAAGCGAGACCATAATTTTTTGTCAACAACGATGGTCTTCAATGAATACTTGGGAGGAATAATATGGTTTATTACTTCGTATGCTCGGCAATGGATTTTGAATAACTCCGCTCAAGATGATTATTGTCCTTTTTCCATCTCAAGTGTAATTGGAATAAAGTTCTTGATGTGGGTTACGGCAAGAGCGGGATGAAATTTTTGTTTGTCGGCCATTGGTTGTGTTGAGAGGGATGAAAAACCGAAAGGAGAGTGTAAGGTTTGGTAAGAAAAGAAAGAAAAATTAGAGGTTTTTGGCTGGTAGACGGTGGCGGAACCTTAGGGGTTAATTTTTGGCTCTTGATACCATTAAATAAATTAATTTCATCCATTTATTTCATGCCAAGTATACAATATATATATATAACTATACAAAATTAATCTAGGCTATCCTAAGAATATGATAATTAATCTAATCATCCTAATTTTATGATAATTAATTTAATTACAATATGATGTGATATGATTGGAAATAATCATGGATTATGTCCATAATTATCCTAACATATTTTTTACACCATTAATGCATATATATAGTAGTCAAAGTCTAAAACCCGAATAAACATTATAGTCTTTATATTCTTACATTAAAACCCGAATAAACATTATAGTCTTTATATTCTTACATGACCGACTGAGACCAAATATACATCATAAGTGTTAACAAAAAAAAAGCATCAGAAGTACACATAAAGAACACATCCACACACCATGCAAGAAATGAGCGTGAATCTCCTATCAATCTTACCAGAAATTTCATGAGAAACCACAAACAAAGCCTTAGCTCCCTCTTTAAAATCTTCACATTTCCTCCAAATAATCACAAAGCAAGCAAGCAACTAATTAAGCAAGCTAGCTCTTTTCACAAACATATATTGCTTCACATAAAGAGAGAGAGAGAGAGAAGATGGCTGACAAAGGAAAAGGAAAAGAAGTGATCATAGAGAAAACTAATGGAGTATTTCCACACAAACCCAAGAGTGGAAGTGTTTTTCCCAAAGAGCAAAAATCAGTGAAGGCTATGGCTGTTGAAAAGATGGGCAAAATTGTCTCTTCTGCTTTCAAGAATGACAAGAAAAAAAATCAATCCTCAGGACAAAACTAGCTAGGCCTCTGTTGCTGGTCGTAGTATATTATATATGCAATTATAAGGACATGGTTTGTTTCCTAGTTAAGATTTCGATGTGAAATTTCATTTTAAAATGTAAGAACGTTACTCTGTACTATGTGGTATTAGGATTCTAGGTACTACTAATTAATATGTACCCTTTACGTTGCAATATACAGCTTCCGTACAGTCTCAAATGTGATATTGTTATTGAAATGTTTCTCTTTTGATATTGTGATATTCCTAACCTTTCTTGTTTTATATGTTTTCTCACCAAGCTGGCTTATAATCTTGATTCTAGTGGTATTAGTGGATTTTTTGGGTGGACCTGATTCTCATTACACCTTTTACAGTACCTTTTTCCCTTTCCAATCCCCCCAATGTAATGGGATTTTTTTTTTAACAGAAAATGTTTTTAATGTTAAATGGAGGAGTAATTTCCGTAATGTGTACTACCATTTATACGGTTGTCAATGAGAAAGTTTCCTATATTTACCTTTTAGTATGAAACTAAAAAATCTATCAAAATTTAACTTTTTATTCAAGTCTAGTTTTTTGCTAAAGAAAATGACCAATCTTTGGTCAAACATAATTTTGGTAAGTAAAATAATTTTATTTACCAAGTGGGAAATGTCCAACTAAAAAAAAAAAAAAAGAAGGTGAGCAAAGAGCCTCAACCTTCGGACACCAACCAAATACCTTTTGCTAGTTATGCCTGTTATTAATCAGTATCCGAAAAAATATTTTTAAGTAAAAACTGAAAATTAATTCAGAAAATAGAATATGGAAAATATCAAAACCAGTAAGTAATATATGTAAGAAATAAATCGAATACACTACATAGTGTGTCCTTAAGGAAATTATTTCCCTTAATGTACTCGAGGTTGTGGAATATATCCTCCCAGGATAGAACAATTTACTCACCGGTGTAGCGGTACGGCAAACTCCGATGACGGCAAACTCCGATGACGACAGTAAATCACACGAGAATTTTATATTGTGCAATAAGAAAAAGAAAAAAGTAGGAGATCAGAAAATTCATAAGGAATTTATGAGGATCAAATTGTTATATATAGTTATGGAAGTGTTAATTCAGAAAGGTTGTAGCCTTTCAATTGGCGGGAAGTTTGAAAAATTCGGGAAAAAGCAAAGTGGGTCAAAAATGGATTCGGGTCATAAGCCGAATCACTATAATTAATTAAATAATTAAATAAATTTGATCCAAAAAGATTAATCAATCAAATCCAAAGCCGAGCCGAGCGTGCGACGACGACGGCGCAAAACTTGACTTTTTCTAAACCCTTTAACAACAAGAAGGAATGCTTCTTTATTTAAGCACAAGAACTTTCATTTTCACGATCAATGTGGGAGAAATGCTTTATCCAAAAAGCAACAAGGAACAAATTTCATTTTCCCTCCATTTTTTTCCTCCATTTCCCATTCATCTAACACTTAAACCCAACAATCCCCAACATGAATGGAAAATGATTATAAGATTAAGGAATGCACAGACATGTGTGTGATTTACAAGTAAGGATTAATTGCATCTGGATAAGTAGGTTTCCCTTTAAACTTTCCGTAGTGAGCTTATATCGGATATACTTGGTCAATCGGTAGATTTGATATCTTTGAATCATCGAGCTTTGTCGTATACCTAGACAACATAAGTCACACAATTAACCCTTAACCGTCTATGGTTCTCACGGTTATGTTCGTTTCAGTCATGAACACCGCCTGATTTCATAAGTGCATAGCCCATTACTATCATTCTCCTTGAAGTGGCTTACACTTCACACTCACATAGGTGATTTCTAAACGTTTAATCCTATAGATACACTATTTGGTCATATCTCTGCCAAATTTAAAACCATTAAAAATTTTAATACTTTATTAACTCATTAAAAAGCTTTAATATTTTATTCTTGTTTATGAATATTGTCTTCATCACGAGAATGGGTTGAGTTATTTGACAATGTTGAAACGTCATTCATAACTTTGTTTGATCTCTTTGAACCTAGCTCTTGGGATCTCCAGTCTACTAGGTATAGTTACCGCCATGATGACTTGTCTTAAGCCTTAAACTCATTCCCCTCGATGATCTTTCAATTGCCTCTCTAGTTAGGCCTTTTGTAAGTGGATCCGACACGTTATCTCTTAACTTTACGTAGTCGATAGTGATGACTCCACTAGAGAGTAGTTGTCTAACAGTATTGTGTCTCCGTCGTATGTGATGAGATTTCCGTTATACATAACGCTCCCTGCGCTACCTATTACTGCTTGGCTATCACAATATATACATATAGGTGCCAATGGTTTGGGCCGTAATGGAATATCTTTCAAAATATTTCGGAGTCATTTAACTTTTTCACTGGCCTTATCTAAAGCTATAAATTCAGATTCCATCGTAGAACGGGCGATGCACGTCTATTTGGATGATTTCTAAGACACTGCTCCACCATCAATGATAAAAATATATCCACTTGTGGATTTAACTTCAAATGATCATGTGATCCAATTTGCATTACTATATCCCTCAATTACGCATGATATTTATTATAATGCAAAGCATAGTTTTGGTGTGTTTTAAATACCCCAAAACTCGCTTCATTGCCATCCAGTGAGTTTGATTGAGATTACTTTTGAACCGACTCAGCTTACTAATATAACATGCTATATCTGGTCGTGTACAATTCATGATATACATCAAACTTTTCAACACTTGTGCATACTCCAATTGTGAATCACTTTCACCTTCATTCTTTTGAAGTGAAAAACTCACATCAATTGAAGTCTTGGTAATATTAAAATTCAAACACTTGAACTTGTCAAGTACTCTTTCAATATAATGAGACTATGATAATGCTTATGGTGTTTTATGGATTCTAATTCCTAAGATCAAATCATCAACTCCTAAGTCTTTCATATCAAATTTGCTAGCCAGCATGCGCTTAGTAGCATTTATATCGGCGATATCTTTACTCATTATCAACATGTCGTCAACATATAAACAAACAATGACATCATAATTTGGAGTACTTTTAATGTAAACACATTTGTCACACTCATTGATCTTAAATCCAATTTGCCAATATTATTTGATCAAATTTTGCATGTCATTATTTGGGTGCTTGTTTTAGTCCATAAAGCGACTTAACAAGTTTGCACACTTTCTTTTATTTACTAGGAACCACAAAACCCTCAGGTTGTTCCATGTAAATTTCTTCCTCCAATTCTCCATTTAAGAAAGCGGTCTTAACATCCATTTGATAGATTTCAAGATCATACACATCCATTAGTGCCTAACACCCGAATAGATGTTATCCTTGTTATCGGCGAGTATGTGTCAAAATAATCAATGCCTTCTTTTTGTATATAACCTTTAACAACAAGTCTTGCCTTATATTTTTCAATAGTGTCGTCAACTTTCATTTTCCTTTTAAAGATCCATTTCGAACCTAAGAGTTTATTTTCGGGAGGAAGATCAACCAATTCCCATATATTGTTGTTCAAGATTGATTCAATCTACCTCTTTCCAAAATGGTCAATCAGAAGAAGACATGACTTCTTTAAATGTTCGAGGCTCATTTTCAAGTAAAAATGTCACAAAATCCGGTCCAAATGAAGTAGATGTCTTTTGACGTTTGCTACACCTTGAATCTTCTTTATTTGGTGCATCTTGTTTTGGTTCTTTCCGAGGTCGTTTAGATCTTTCACTAGACGATTCACATTCATTTTTATATGGATAAATATTCTCAAAGAATTCAGCATTATCTTATTCAATTATCGTATTAACATAAATTGGAATTTTTGGATTTGTGAACCAAGAATCGACATGCTTTATTATTGGTTGCATATCCAATGAAAACACAATCCAAAGTTTTTGGTCCTATTTTGACCATTTTGGGTTTAGGAACTTGTACTTTAGCTAAACACCCCCACACTTTGAAAAATTTCAAGTTGGATTTTCTTTCTTTCCATTTCTCATATGGACTAGATTGTGTTTTACTGTGGGGCACTCTGTTGAGTATTCGGTTAGTTGTAAGGATAGCTTCCCCCCACAAGTTCTGCGATAAATCGGAACTTATTAATGAAGCATTCATCATTTCTTTTAATGTTCGATTTTTCCTTTCCGCAATTTCATTGGATTGTGGTGTGTAAGGGGCAGTAGTTTGATGAATAATTCCATATTCTAAACATATCTTTTCAAAAGGAGATTCATATTATCCACCCCTATCACTTCTTATCATTTTTATCTTTTTATTCAATTGATTTTCAACTTCATTTTTGTATTGCTTAAATGCTTCAATTGCTTCATCCTTACTATAAAGCAAATAAATATAGCAATATCGAGTGCAATCGTCAATAAAAGTTATGAAATACTTTTTTCCCGCAAGATGGTATTGACTTCATATCACAAATATATGTATGAATTAAGTCTAAAGGATGACTTATAAGGATGTTTGACAAACTTAGATTCAACACATATTTGACATTTTAATTTATTGCACTCGAATTTAGGGAATACTTCTAAGTTGATTAATTTTCGCAAGGTTTTATAACTGACATGTCCTAAACAAACATGCAACAAATCATTTGACTCCAATAAATAAGACGAAGCTAGAATTTTATTAATAATGTCAACAACCATTATATTGAGTTTGAAAAGGCCCTCAGTGAGGTAAACTTTCCCTACAAACATCTCATTTTTGCTAATAACAACTTTCTCATAAACAAAAACGCACTTAAATCCATTTTTAACTAGTAGTGCGGTAGAAACTAAGTTCTTCCTAATTGTAGGAACATGGAGAACATTGTTGAGGGTCAACACCTTGCTGGAAGTCATCTTCGACATATCTTCCCATATCCTTCCACCTTGGTTGTTGCAGTATTTCCCATGGAAAGCACTTCTTCGGGTCCGGCGGGAGCATAAGTAGCAAATGCTTCTTTGACGGCACAAACATGTCGAGTGGCTCCAGAGTCAATCCACCACTCTTTTGGATTTCCAATTAAATTGCATTCCGAGATCATAGCACATAGATCATCTATTTCATCATGCTTTTCCATCATGTTTGCCTGACCCTTCTTTTTGTCCTTCTTGGAGGCGCGATAATCAAGAGCCTTATGTCCAGCTTTCCCGCAATTATAGCAGTTGCCTTTGAACTTTTTCTTGTTCTGCTCCTTCCGTTGTTCAGAAGGTTTCTTCCTTTTCTTATTCTTTGGAGCAGCCTCTTCAATGATGTTGGTTCCCATTATCGTCGAGTTTGCACGTGACTTTCTTTCGGCAATTTTGTTATCCTCCTCAATCTTGAGACGAATCACAAGATCTTCCAACTTTATTTCTTTGCGTTTGCATTTCAGGTAGTTTTTGAAGTCTCTCCATGAAGGAGGCAACTTTTCAATCACAACAACCACTTGAAATGCCTCGTTAATTACCATACCTTCAGCAATGAGGTTATGAAAAAAAAAATTGAAGCTCTTGAACTTGGGTTCCAATAGTTTTGCTATCATTTTATAGTCTAGAAACTTGGAAACCACAAATTTTTTCAAGCATGTGTCTTCAATTTTATACTTATTCTCAAGTGCATCCCACAATTCTTTTGAAGTATTTACAGCATTGTAGACGTTGTACATGTCATCCTCTAAAGCACTTATGATGTAACTCTTGCACAGAAAATCCGCCTATTTCCAAGCCTCAACGATCATGAACCGTTGATTATCCGACATTCCTTCATCAGGCACAGGAGGATCTTCTTGGGTGAACTTCTGTATACCAAGAATGATTAGCCAAAAGAACATTCTTTGTTGCCATCCTTTGAAGTTAATTCCAGAAAAAATTTGGTTTTTCTGTTGGTGGCACGACATGTGTAGCAGTTGATCGACTTGACGAGGCTATCGTCGTTGCCACAGCAGTCCCAGTAGGAATAGTGGTCTCCACTTCTATTGCCATTTCTTCATTGTTAATAATTGACAACCAGTTTTATAAATGCAAATAAAACCAGAACAATAAATAGTGAAGATTATATATGTTCAAATTGTTTCACAATTTAACGATGAAGTTTTTATTTTCTTCAAATCGTTTCACAACTATGAAATTTAATAATCTGATGAAGTTTTTATGTTCTTCAAACCGGACCAGATAAATTCAAATGGAGTAGAAAACCAGAAAAGGTTTTAATCTCCAGAAACAAAATACAGATTAGAAAATATATATAAATTCCTTAAGATTGTTATTAATTTGTATCCGAAAATATCTTTAAGTAGAAACCGAAAATTAATTCAGAAAACAGAATATGGAAATTATCAAAACGAGTAAGTAAAATATGTAAGAAATAAATCGAGCCCACTGAAAGTTTGAAAAAACTTAAGCGGGTCAGAAAAGGATCCGGGTCACTATAATTAGTTAATAATTAAATAATTTTGGTCCAAAAAGATTAATCAATCATTTGGCACGAAGCCGAGCTAGCGACGACGACGACGCGAGGCTTGACTTCTTCTCAACCCTTTAACAACAAGAAGAAATGCTTCTTTATTTAAGCACAAGAACTTTCTTTTCCACAATCAATGTGAGAGAAATGCTTCATCCAAAAAGCAACAAGAAGCAATTAAAAGTTCATTTTTTTCGTACATATGTTTTTCCTCTGTTTCCCATTCATCTAACACTTAAACCCAACAATGCCGTCATCCTATATATATTAGAATCTAACAGTAACTTAAAGATTCTAAGTATACAAATTCATATTACCCACACAAAAGATAGGTAAAGAAGAGGTATGATATGTTTTCATTCTCCAATACAAAGGACAAATTGCATTGTCTATTACTTCCCATAGGGGCTAGCCTCTCTTCAGTTTGTAGTGTTGTTTTACAAGGATTTGCAGGAAACGGAAATTACAAGTAACTGCTTATGTAAGAATTGAAATTACAATTCAACTATAAAACTGAAAATTACAATATAACAACAAACTGAAATTACTATTTTGTTGATCAAGAAAACTGGAAAGTTGTTTTTGCTGAGTCGAGTGTGGCACTCGTCCTTAAGACAATATTGCCCCGTATGTATCCTTTATACGTCCCGGACAATTCGTCTCCCAAGATAAAACAAAGCAATGGAACTATTGAGCAAAGGAAACTCAAAAGCTACCGTGAAGAATATTGAATAACGAAATGATGCTTGGAAGATTAGGAAGAAACGCTTTGCTTTACGCTTTGTGTATTTTTCGTGTATATCAAGTGTGCCTCAACAATGGTGTAAGGGGTGTTTATATAGGAGGAAGAGGGATCATGTTTGACTGCCTCCATAACAACCATTATTGGCCAAATAATGATCATTATGGAGGTAGTAAAGCCACCAAATAAATGGAGAAAATTGCCAACGGATTGGCCATTATAGGAGGTGTAATTCAGCCAAAATAAATGGCCGAATTGAGTGCTTTGGACGTTTACGTTCCGGACCGTCGAAATTCGACTTTCTCGAAAACTTCGGGGACCAAACTCGTACATCTTGAAACTTCGGGGACCAAATCTGTACATCTGAAAGAATTTTGGTCCAAACTGCACATCTGAAACTTCTGGGATCAAACTGTACTTCTGGCAAAGTTTTCTGGCCCAAAAAGATAATATCATAAGGCCCACAGCCCACGACCCACGAGCCCGAGAGCCAGAACCGGACCGGACCGGACGGGCGTCGGCGGCGTGCGTGTGGTCTTTCCTCGAACCGAAGCACATCTAGGTCCTCCCTCCTTTAAACACATGGGATACCCCTTGGGGTCCCAAACCCCAAACTAATTTCGAGTCTTATATACACAACAATTCTTTCTTCCTCTACCGATGAGGGAGAATTGATCACACACCACACTTTTCCATGCTTCAAATACCTTACTTCGTGAACCAATATCTCTTTCATTTCTCAATGAAATTTGACGATTCTTGGCCCTACGGTTATCTACGTACTTAGTACATCATGCATGTGTTTCTCCAACATACGTAACACTAGTGTTTAAGCAAGTCTCAAAATAAAGATCCATTTTGTTGATCCTAGATTATTACGTACTAGTCTTCTCCATGACACTTTTTGGAATGTCTCCCTCGATTTCAAACACATCTTCTTAATGGAGAAGGCATGTATATATATATATATATATATATATATATATATATATATATATATATATATATATATATATATATATATATATATATATATATATATATATATGCATAGGGTCATTGATGTAGTAGTTTCCCGCATTCATCTTCCCCTATCATGTAACTATTGAACTAAATGTTTATCTTTTGTCTTGCATAAGTAACATAGCAGTTTGCATATAGCAGGTTTGTTCCAAGTCAAAATATCTAGAATATTAAGGTCACCAGTTGAATATGGATAACATAATTTGTCCCAAGAGTCTCGCATCGGATATGGAATAGGAACATGAACTCCTTATATGGACTTGGACAATACTCACCCTACAAGCTAGCTTTTGGGATTGAATTAGGCCCAAGATCCATTATTTACATGATATCAGAGTCAGGCTCATTCCAATTCTTTGTTCACCGATGTTGGGCCTCAAATCATATTATTCACACTCCAGTTAACAACGTATGGGCGTGCGGGGGAGTGTTAAGAGTCAACATCGGATATGGAATGGAAACTGTAAACGTGTAAATATAGGAAACAATATACTCCCTACCCATAATTAGAATATTTCCATATATTGTGTAAATATAATTATGGTATGACTGTTCCTCTTTTGTATAGAGTTCCTACATAAGGGATAAATATTGTACTCTATATATACCTTGATATTAATGAAAGACTGGAGATTAATATCATCTCACATGGTATCAAGAGCCAAATAAACAAAACCCTAAAAAAACCTTTCTCTTCCACGGCCTCGCCGGGCCGCCTCTCCTACGCCGCGGCCCTCCCGGATTTTCTTCTTGCTTTTCGGGTTTTGTTCTTCCTTTCTTCTCTTCTCTAAATGGCTATCCCTGATTCTTCCACACTTTCTGACACCTCTACCTCCACAAATCCCACCACAAAGTCATCACCCCCGTTTCATCCCGCCCTTACTGTTTCCAACATCAAGAACCATATTCCCATTATTCTTGATCAAGAAAACAACCAGTATTCTCCCTAGGTTGAACTTTTTCGCAATCATGCATGTCTCTATAACGTGCTTGACCATATTGATGACACTATGGAGGTTGATGATTCTATCTGGCATCGTCTCGACGCCGGCGTCAAACAATGGATATATGGTTGTATCTCTCAGGATTTGCTCCTTACTATCATGAAATCTGACTCCACAGCCCTTGTCTTGTGGAATCGTTTGGAGGAAATTTTTCAGGACAACAAGCACACTCGTGCCGTGTATTTGGAAGAACAGTTCAACAAAACACGTCTTGAAAACTTCTCCAATGTCTCTGAGTACTGCAAGCAGCTTAAACTTCTAGCGGATCAACTCTCCAACATTGGCACGCCTGTCACTGACGATAAAATGGTGCTACAAATTATTTCTGGCCTTACTAAGGGAGAATATGATACTTTGGCCACCATAATTCAACAGGCAGATCCGCTACCGAGTTTTAACAAAGCTCGCTCACAATTGTTACTCGAAGAAACCCGTCGTGCTAAGCAGGATGAGCACGCCCAGCATGTGTTAGCTGTCGATACGCAACCCCAAGATCATACGCCACCAGACAACTCCTAACAGCGACAGGGCCGCGGCGGCAAGGGTGGAAAAGGCTGCGGCGGTAGAGGAGGCCGTGGTCGTGGCAAGGGTCACGGTCAACAGCAGCAACAGCAACAGAGATCACAGAACAACTGGGCCGCGGCTCCTCAGCAGTTCGTCTACAGCGCCGCGACGCCCCAATACAGAGCCGCTGCGCCAAGTCCATTCCAGTACCAGCAGCCTTACAATCCGTATTTTTACCCCGGTTTGTTAGGCCCGGCTCCGGCCCCCACAAAGAGCGAGCCCACTTCATGCAAGGTCGGGTCCCGCAGACCCTCCTCCGGCATGACACCCACTGAATTGGGTCAGGCGTTCAGCACCCTCTCTATGCAACAGCCTGACAATACTTGGTACATGGACTCAGTCACCTCATCTCACGTCACCCAGTCTGCAGGTACTATTCCTAAACTGTTTAGTTTAAAGCATCCTCAATATGTTACAGTTGGTAGTGGACAACGCATTCCAGTTAAGGGTTATGGTACCTCATACACACAACCTCCTCATCCACCCTTCTCCCTCAAAAACACCCTATATGCCCCACATATGATTAAGAACCTCATATCTGTCCGCCAATATACTCGTAATAATTCTGTCTCTGTGGATTTTGACCCTTTTGGGTTTACTGTGAAGGATCTTCATACGGGGACACCTCTTACGAGATGCAATAGCACGGGGGATCTCTATCCATTCACTTCCACCTCCGCTGCCAGATCTTGCTCTCCCGTCACTCTAGCGGTTGTTTCTTTTTCAACTTGGCATAATAGGCTTGGTCATCCAGGAGTCCCAGATTTTAATTTTCTTAGAGGCAACAATTTCATTGCTTGTAATGGGAAACTTGCCCAAAATTGTGTTTCTTGCTCTTTAGGCAAACATATTCGTCTTCCGTTCAAATCATCTACTAGTGTTACATTTGCTCTTTTTGATATCATACATGCCGATTTATGGACATCTCCTATCTCTAGTTCTCTCGGTCATAAATACTATCTTGTGTTGCTTGATGATTTTTCACACTACATTTGGTTATACCCTCTTAAATTTAAATCGGAAATATTTGTCAAATTTCTTGAGTTTCGCAAGTTCATTCAAACACAATTTGGAAAAGGCATAAAATCATTTCAGTGCGATAATGGTCGTGAATTCAATAACTCTATGTTTCACCGCTTTTTTACCAATAATGGCATGGTCTTTCGCTTCTCCTGCCCTCACACCTCACCACAAAACGGTAAAGCTGAAAGAATCATCCGCACCATTAACAATATGATTCGCACCCTATTGATTCATGCCTCCCTCCCCCCACCCTTCTGGGTCTATGCTGCTAAAATGTCTTAATACACTCTAAATATTCTCCCTACTAGCACTATTCACAATATGACCCCTACCGAAATCCTCTACCATAGAATCCCCTCTTATGATCATCTACTGATTTTTGGTTGTCTGTGCTATCCCAACCTTAGCTCCACCGCCCCTCACAAGGTCGCTCCTAGGTCCACTCCATGTGTCTTTCTAGGATTCCCGCCGAACCATAGGGGCTATCTATGCTATGACTTGTCGACTCGTCAGATCCACATATCTCGTCACGTCACATTCGACGAGACCACATTCCCGTTTTCGAATCTTCCAAAATTCCAAAAACAGGACTACTCATTTCTTGACGAGTCTGCCATCTCTCCCCTCATAATCGAACAACTCACATCCTATGTTCCGTCGTCAGAGCCGCGGCCTCGAGGGGAGGCGCCGCGGCGCCTGATTTCCAGAGAGCAATCTTTTGAAACACCGTCGACAGCGCCGCGACCCTGTGCTGAGGCACCGCGGCGCCCAAACTTCAGAGAAGCCTGTCAACCTTCTAGCGCCGCGACTCTCGATCCAGGAGCTGCGGCGCCTCCGACGGCTTCGCCCCCACCTTCTCCTTATCCGACTTTACCCCCCGTCTCAGACACCACTACGCCACCCACTTTCCCTACCCATCCAATGGAAACTCATTCAAAGCATGAAATCTTCAAACCCAAAGTCCATTTCAACTTGTCTGCCCAAACCATCTCTCCACTTCCAAAGAACCCAAAATTGGCCAAACAAGACCCTAATTGGAATGCGGCTATGTATGAGGAATTCAATGCTTTAACTAAACAAAGACACGTGGGATCTAGTACCTAGACCTGAGGGGGTGAATGTCATTCGTTGTATGTGGTTATTTCGTCACAAGTTCAGAGACAATGGGGATCTTGAGCGGTATAAGGCCCGTCTTGTGGCTAATGTCACAAATCAGTAGGAGGGCATTGACTGTGGTGAGACCTTCAGCCCGGTTGTCAAATCGGCAACCATCCGCACAGTTTTGAGCATTGCTATGGGCAAACACCGGGCGATCCATCGCCTTGATGTGAAGAATGCATTCTTACATGGGGATCCGAGAGAGACAGTCTACATGCATCGAACCGGGTTCACCCATCCAAACAGTTCCTCACTATGTGTGCCGTCTCCGTAAGTCATTATATGGCCCGAAGTAGGCCCCCGTGCGTGGTATGATCGCTTTGCCGTATATCTCTGCGATTGGGTTTGTATGCAGCAAGAGTGATACATCACTTTTCATTTTTCATCGAGGTAGTAGCACCGCTTACTTATTACGTTACGTGGATGATATTGTTCTTACCGCCTCCTCCGACGGATTGAAAAATGAGATTATTGTCTTGCTCAAGTCCGAATTTGCAATGACCGATTTGGGGAAGCCGAGTTACTTTTGGGGATATCGGTGACCGTGTCCGTCAATCATATGTTCTTGTGTCAACGTAAGTATGCGAAGAGATTGTGTACGGGGCTAAGATGGCGAACCGCAAAGAGGTGCCTACTCCGATTGATTCCAAATCTAAGCTCGGTGCTATGGATGGTGCTCCGCCTCTCGATCCTACTCGTATAGGAGCCTTGCGGTGCACTTCGCATCTCACATTCACCGTGCCGGACATAGCTTATGTTGTTCAACAGTGTGTTTATTCATGCATGCCCCTAGGGAGTCTCATTTCACCGCTCTTAAGCGTATCATTCGATATATTAAGGGCACTCTTGATTATGGTTTTCACCTATACCCCTCTCGCACCCAGACGGTGTTGTTTTCATATACGGATGCGATTGGGCGGGGTGTCCGGACACGCGACGCTCCACCTCTCGGCTTTTGTGTTTTCTTAGGGGATAATCTCGATTTCTTGGTCCGCCAAGCGGCAGCTACCCTATCTCGCTCCGAAAGTCCGAGGCCGAGTACGGAGGCGTTGCAAATGTAGTAGGCGAGATTTGTTGGCTCGAAATTTACTTGTTAGAACTTCGTTGTCCTTTGCGTCGGCATCTATTGTGTATTGTGATAACATCTCTCGACATCTATCTTTCTCATAATCCAGCTTCAACATCGCCGAACCAAGCATATTGAGATAGACCTACACTTCGTTCGTGAGAAAGTTGTGTTAGGCCATGTCGAGTGTTACATGTTCCATCATATATATTGTGTAAATATAATTATGGTAAGACTAGGATTCCTCTTTCGTATAGGCTTAGGATTCCTATTGTATAAGAGATGAATATTGTACTCTATATATACCTTGTAATTAATGAAAGACTCCCCAAGGGAGATTAATATCATCTCACAGAAACATTGACTCCTTATATGGACTTGGACAATACTCACCCTGCAAGTTAGCTTTTGGGGTTGATTTAGGCCCAAGATCCATTCTTTACCCAAGTTATATGTGATACGTGTGACACTTTTGTACCACCAAGAATCTTCTACAAGTTGCTTCAATCACTCGGACAATTAATCTCTTTAGGTAGAATAAAGATTTGAGCCCAAAAATTAATATTTTAGCAGATTACTGAAGACTTTGTATCAGAAGCCTGAATTTAAGTATCATCCTAAGTGTGCTTAAAATGAAATCCTTCAATTAAGATTTGCTGATGATCTTTTGTTGTTCTGAAGAGGTGGCGTGAGCTCAGTTCAGATATATTGTATACATGTTTCCAAGACTTGTCCAAAGCTTCTGGTTTAATAACTAATATACACAAAAAGCATAGTCTACTTTGGTGGTATAAATCCAAATGCTCAGGATGAGATTCAATGTGTACTCTGGCTTCTCAAAAGGAGATCTTCCTATAAGATATTAGGTGTTCTATTGAGCTCAAAAAGATTGTCTGTCATTCAGTGCAAACCTTCGCTTAATAAATTGATAGGTAAAATCACAGTTTGGACTACAAAGTATCTAATCCTATGCAGCAAGAGTCCAGTTAATTAGCAGTGTATAATTTTTCATTCAAACCTAACTGATTCTAGAAACTTGCCAATAGCCACGTGTATCGTCACATACATCATCAACACTTGCCACACGACGTAGCAGGCTCAAACAAAATAAATACGTCTGAAGGGTATCCAGTAAATCTCGTTGACCACCCCCTAAGCCAAGGAACAAACTAGTTAGTTTGGGCTAAATGATTACTATAATGTAATGCAAACATAATAATTAACTAATTAATACTAGTACAATATGCAATACACAAATAGACAGTATCAGACAACATCAACCAAACTGATAAAACATCTTTTTTTTTCTCATTACGTTCATTTAAAATAATAGAAGGCATAGAACTAGCTATATATTCATTATTCCAAATTCAAGAATACGACCTATACGATTAATTAGTCTGTGTGACTCTCTTATAGTAACTTCTTTGTATCCCTTGTTTTTCGAATACAATTCGATCCTTCTACTGTCAAATCGTACTTTCGATGGCAAAGTCACTTGGAAGATCTCTCATCACCCTCTGTGATCACATCCTTGAAAGCACCACCACTGCGAATCATAGGTAAAACATGCTCCTGGTGAGGCACAACAACATCCAACAAGTAAGGTCCAGGAGTGTCTAACATCTTTTGTATCGCAGCTCTCACATCATTCTTGTTTGTCACTCGAGCAGCAGGTATATCACAAGCCTCCACGAATTTCAACATATCAGGAAAAATCTCTGAATCGTTAGAAGGATTTCCGAGATAGGTGTGTGCTCTATTTGCCTTATAGAACCTATCCTTCCACTGGACCACCATTCCCAAGTGTTGATTATTTAGAATCATCATCATAACAGGAAAATTCTCCACTCTAATTGTTGATAACTCTTGCACCGTTCATCATGAAACTCCCATCCCCATCAATGTCCACAACATTTGCATCTGGTCTTGCAACAGCTGCTGCCATTGCAGCAGGCAATCCAAATCTCATTGCACCTAATCCACTCGACGTCAACCATTGCATTGGATTTTTGTACTTATAGTATTGAGCAGACCACATCTGGTGTTGGCCTACACCGGTACTTATAATGGAATTTCCATTAGTTAACTCATCAAGGATCTGGCTGGCATATTGTGGAGGAATGGCTTCACCAAAAGTTTTATACTTCAAAGGGTACTTCAATTTTTGCTCTGTCAACTCTTTCCTCTAGGGAGAGAAATCCAATTTCAGCTTACTTATTTCCTTCTCTAATATTGAATTCAAGCCCTGTAATGCCAACGTAATATCTGCACAAATGGATACATGAGGTTGCTTGTTCTTTCCAATCTCCGCGGAATCGATGTCAATGTGAACAATCTTTGCTCTGCTTGCAAAGACTTCTATTTTACCAGTGACACGGTCATCAAACCTCACTCCAAATGCTAGCAGCAAATCACTTTTATCCACAACATAATTAGAATAAACAGGACCATGCATCCCTAGCATTTGAAGGGAAAGCTCATCCCCTGTTGGAAACGCTCCGAGACCCATCAAAGTACTGGCCACTGGAATACCTGTACAAAAACAACAATAAATATGCCTCAAATCCCAAGTAAGTTGATGATGGTTATATAAATGCTCACTGATCGTGTCGCTCCATTTAAACCATCTCAACCCAAAATTATACAAAATAAAAATAAAAAGAATAGAAGTTCTCTATATTTTTACTAGCAACTGGAACACCTGTGAGCTCCACAAAACTCCTTAACTCCTCGCTCGATTGTAAGCACCCACCACCAACATATAAAACCGGCTTCTTTGACTCAGAAATTAGTCTAACAATTTGCTTCAACAGCATCTTATTTGGTGGTTCAGGGAGTATGGACATGTAACCTGACAACTTCATTGGCTGATCCCAATTAGGAATCACCATTTGTTGCTGAACATCTTTAGGAATATCAATTAAAACTGGTCCAGGTCGGCCTGATCGCGCAAGGAAAAATGCCTCTTGCACAATCCTAGGAATATCCCGAACGTGCATAATTAGATAATTATGCTTGGTAATCGATCTTGTTACCTCAATAACTGGAATTTCTTGAAATGCGTCTGTCCCAATCATCCTACGAGGAACTTGACCTGTAATAGCAACAATTACAGCACTATGCATCAGTAAGACCACCAACAAGATTAGTCCTTACAATTATTTTACAAAAGTCACTAAACTAATTTTTGTTACTTTAAAATCATCCAACTAGGAATTAACTTGACCTGTAATAGCAACTAGTGGAATACTATCAAGCATAGCATCAGCAGGACCACTAACAAGATTAGTAGCGCCAGGGCCAGAGGCAGCCATACAAACACCTGGGAAACCAGTTGCACGTGCGTACCCTTCAGCTGCGAAAATGCCACTCTGTTCATTTGCTTGTCTTTCTGCCCAGTATCTCTCTCTCTCCATAATTTTATCTAAGCACATAAGATTTTGCTGCACAATATTACGTGATTCTATAATTTTGGATTTCTTGACTAATTAAAAGGAAGAGCGAAAAACTGAAATTCATTTGCAGAGCAATCACCCAAAAATAAAATAAAAATATGTGATAGCAAATCCTTTGAGCAAAAGTTTCCCCAAGGTCAACAATGGTTGAAGCATGAAGAATTACTCTCGCAAGTTTTAACATATTTTGAGGCGTTAGAGATTTGCTGAGAAAAAAACATGGAAACTTAGATTTTGACTTACTTTTAAAAAGGAAATACAGTAGTAACTGTTGAATAATGATGTTAAGGATATTTTCGTAATATCCAGAAGTTAGTTAGTTGGTTAATTAAGTTAGTTAATTAGTTGCTAAACTAAGCTCCTAGCTAACTATATAACCTGTATACACAGGTCATTTGTACACAACTTTGATGAATGAAAATGTGTTCTCTTCTTCCTTACTCTCTCCTCTTCAATTTCATCTCATTTGTTAAAAGATCACATGCATGAATTCATACTATGATATCGGAGTGTTTCAATTCATTATTTTTTATGTTGGTCCCCCTCTTAAATTGTCTGTGCTCCAGATATTCAACTGTGGGCGCGAGACAACACATTGTCCGCGCTTCAAATGTCCAACCCAGGGCACGAGGCGGAATGTTGAGTTCTTTCACATCGGTGGATAAGTGGTCATTGGTCTCCTTATATGGCTTGAGCAATGCTCCTTTATCAGAGCATTACTGAATTAAATCAATTATTTACGATCCTACTAATCACAAATTAGCCTTCTTCTTTGTTCTTGAAGGTGCGATTGTAATCGAGTAAGAAACTCGCAATCGCAAGTACGAATTAGTCAATTTCCAGTACTTTTAAGTCAATTCGTGAACAATCCAGACGGATTTGTTGTTGATTTCAATTTTGAATCGATAATTTTAACATTCAATTTAGAATGGATGCTTCTGGAACACATGTCAATGGCAACATATCAAGTTCACACACTGCAAATCAGAGTACTGCACCTGTTGCACAGCCGATAGATCATAATCATCCACTATGTTTGTCTTCTGCAGATGTAAGTGGAGTTTCAATTATCTCTTGTCAATTGAAAGGAAGTGAGAATTATGTTGTTTGGAGTAAATCAATGAAAATAATATTGTTAGGTAGAAATAAATTAGGTTTTATTGATAGATCTTGTAAGAATGAGAACTTTTCAATGGAACAGTGGAATATGTGGGAAAAAGTTAATGTTATAGTATTATCTTGGTTAATGAATGCAGTAGCTAGCAATTTAATTGTAGGTGTAGTACATGAATCAAATGCTTATGCGGTGTGAGAAGATCTTAGAGAGAGATTTGATAAAATTGATGGTTCTACAAGAACCTATAATCTACATCAAGAAATTGCCTCTATAAAATAAGGTGTAGAGTTTGTGTGTTCTTATTTCTCAAAACTCAAACGATTATGGGACGAGTTTGAGTCAATGGTGCCATTTCATGCTTTTAATTGTGAGAAATCAAAAGATTTCATTGCATATTTACAAAGGAAAAAGTTGTATCAATTTCTAATGGGATTGAATGATAATAAGGCAATATTCCCTAGTTGTCTAGGAGCTCTTGGAGGCATTACCCCGTCACATTGGAGTTGACGGTCCCAGTCTTTTCTGTTTGCGTAGGAGTTCATATTCACAAACAAGAAGTCAAATCTTCTAGGTGTGATCTATCAAAATGCTTATTGTTCTCGCGGTAGTGATAAACTAAACTAAAGATTGATGTGCGCACAAATTAAATCGGACACCATTGTTATAAAAAAATAAATTAAAGAATTCACTACGGTAAATATAAAAGTAGATAAGTCTAAGTTTTGAAAAAAAAATTAAGAAAATTATGCTATCTTTATACAGATATTCTCATCATAATTTAAATTTCAAAGAGTTCTAAATTGAATTGAACATTATGTAGAGCCAAAAAGTCTGAATCTAATAAGCAGTAGACATTGACCTTTAATTTGATTTTATTCTACAATTCCTTAATGAATTAGGAAACCTCTCAAGAGTAATCAGATATATTTTATGAGCAAAATAAGAATAATATTTTTAATTAAAAAATCTCACTTTATAAGCAAAAATATAAATCTAATGGGCGTATCATGCCTCTACTACTTACAATGCAAGTACAATCAATATTTTACAAATATGGAATCACACCCTTCTAGCAAGTATAATTCTATAGGGTTGAGATTTTTTTTTTTGATAGGGAGTACTGTTACATAATTAGTACCCTATCCTAATATAAAGATGCTATCTATAAAAATGCTTATTATTCTAACGAGCATGACAAAATTAAATTAAAGATTGAGATGAGTCGGACACCATCATCATAAAAAAACAAGAAATTTACTAAGACAAATACAAAAGTAGATAAATAGGTGTCTCAAAAAATAAAAGTACAAAAAATTATGTTATCGCTATAAAGATATTATTATTTAACTTAAATGCTAAAGAGCTCTAAATTAAATTGGACATTATGGAGAGTCAAATTTCTTAATCTAATAATCAGTAGACACAAACCTTTAATTTGATTTCATTTTATAATTATTTTAGTGAACTAACAAATCTTTAAGAAGCAATCATAGTATATTTTATTATCAGAATAAACAAGACTAGCATTTTCAACATAATACTCTCACTTAACAAGCAAAAATGAATTTTCAATGGGCGAATCGTGCCTCTACTACTAACAATACAAGTAAAATCATTTTCAGTAGGAAAACTAAACCCTTCTAGCAAATATACATTTATACAAGTTGAAACAAAAATTTCAATAGGGATTGTTACATAATTAGTACCTTATCCTAACTTCAAAATGTTATCTATGAAAATGCTTATTATCCTCACATGCATGATAAAATTAAATAAATGATCAAGGTGCATGCAAATCGACACTCATACACCATTATTATAAAAAAATCAAATCAAAGAATTTACCAAGTTAATATCAAATTAGATAAACAAGAGTTTGAAAAATAAAATTAACAAAATTATGTCATCTCTATACGGATATTTTCATCATGATATAAAATGTCAAGGAGTTCTAAATTGAATTGAACACTATAAAGCGTCAGAAATTTCTTCATCTAATAAATAGTTGACACAAACCTTTAATTTGATTTTATTCTAAAGTTCCTTAATGAACTAGAAAATTTATAAACTTAGTTAAGTATTACATAGCTAAACTTTTATATTTTAGATGTTTTTTTTGTGTGTGTTGTTATTTTAGTGTCGTTGTAAAACAAAAAAGAGAAAATTTGAAAGGAATGGAAAGAAAAGTAAAAAAGATGAAATGAAAAAGAAATAAATAAATAGAATAGACATAATAAATAATAAAAATGATAGAAAAAGAGGATGATTGTCGGTTTGTTTCATAAAAAAATGTAGGATAATATTTAAAGTTAGTGATTTAGGCGATTCTTTCAAGTAATTTTGAACACACTTCACTACTGAGTCATCCTAATTAAGAGTGTTCTATAACTTTTATCGAAGTTTAATATAATATAGTAGTTACTGTTGAAAGTAAAGACCACCAATATATTAAAATGTACAGAATTCAACACTTTAATAAAATCTTTCAAAGGACATATATTTTCCTACTATGCTAAGAACAATAAGAAATTGTTCATCATTCCGATGGGATAAAAATTACAGATTACTTCATAATTGAGAGTTGTTGTCTTGTAATTTTATCCTTTTTAAATTGCGTGCATGATGTAATATTTGACAAAAGAAAATCATTCATGTGTTGAAAAATAAAAGAGAAGGAATAATAACACAAATAGAATTGACAAGTATATGAGCCAGTTATTATTTTGGCTTAAAAATAAGTTTTTATTATATCCAAACACTACAAAAATATTTAAAAATTATTTTAACTTAAAAATAATTAAAATAAGTTATTCCAAACAGGCTCTATAAGAGAAATAGAAATATAACTTTTCTTAATACATTTTTTGGTTTTAATGAAAGCTTTAAAAGGCCCAAGTAAATACCCAGTTAAGGGTCGGCCCATCCTTTTGAAAAACCCTAGGTATTATTGTCCGGCTACTATATTAACCTTGTAAAACCTAACACTAATTTTCTTCTGTCTCTCTCTCTGTACGCGAAGCTGATCTTCAGCCTTCTCGCCGTCGTCGTCTCCACAGCTCCTAAAGCTCTGTGTATGTTTCCAATCTCTTTGATTTAAAAAGAACTGATATATTGTGTTATTTATTTTGATCTCATATAATAATAATAATGTAATATTCATATGTGAGCTATTATCTTCCTAGGCTTGTTGAAAATAGGAGTCAATAACTTTTGATAACAGTGGTTCTTTTAGGTAAAAGTGTGGGTTTGTATGTTAGGGTAGTTGTGATATTATAGCTATTTTCTTGCCCTAGTGATGACAAGTGACTTTAGATTTTATCAAGAGTTGTGAAATATTAGAAATTAGAAATGATTGTTTCGGTTGTGAATTAGAATTTCGTCATTTGTGCTGATCGATCTCATAGCTTTTTTGGGTTTGGTTTGATCTGGTTAAGTGATAGTGGAGCTTAATTTTGTATGAATGTGTTGTGCCTTAATTTTGTTCCATTTTTCTTGGATGGCCTGGGATGTCCGTTATTTTATCTTTGAAACTTGGTATATAATGAGTCTGTCCCTTTAGTTTATGTATATGTCCAGTCCCGAACTCTTATTTTGCTAGGTCTTACATTCGTTTATTTACTATAGTTTTGTTGTGAAATGCTACACTTTGTATTCTGTTTTTGTTATCTTCATAAGCCTATTGGTATTAGGTTTCATAATAATGGTTCTTTTAGATAAAGTTGTGGTTCGTATGTTTGGGTTCTTGTGACATGGCAGCTATTTTCTTGCTCTAGTGATGAAAAGTGAGTTTAGATTTTATCGAGAGTAGTGAAGTATTATAAATGATAGTATCGGTTATGAATTATAATTTTGTGATTTGGGGCTGATCGATCTCATAGTTTTTGTGGATTTGGTTTGAGCCTGGTGTATTTTGCCTCTTTTTTCTTTTTGTTCCATTTTCTTGGATGACCCGATGTCTTCTGTTTTAATTCTAGATTTAGTAGATAATGAGCCTATTCCTTTATTTTATGTATATGTCCAGTCAGTGGAGGAACCAAGTAGTGTGAAGGGTCGTTGGAAAATTACACTGTGCAAATAGAATAAAAATGATTTTTTGGTTATCTGAGCTGTTGAATCCACTTGACATGAAGAAATATTCAAGTATAGTGGTAAAGGGGGTTCAAAATTGCTTTAGGTCATATGTTTAAATTACAACTGTGACATTGTAGAATTATTTTGAATCCCCTGATACAAATTTGGTTCCGCCACTGTAGACTCCAGTCCTGAGCTCATATTAATTTTGTCGTGAAATGCTACAATGTAGTCTGTTTTTTTGGAAGTTATCATTTGATGTTGCTTTGGCAAGGGATATGGTCCAAGATCCCTTCCTCACTTGTAGATAATTGAGCCTTATTTTTGCATTGGTTTGAAACAGCATTTTATTGTAGAAGATGGTGCGAGTTAGTGTGTTGAATGACGCTCTTAAGAGCATGTACAATGCTGAGAAGAGGGGAAAGCGTCAGGTCATGATTAGGCCTTCTTCCAAAGTCATCATCAAGTTTCTCATTGTCATGCAGAAACACGGTACTACTTTAGCTTGTGTAATAGATTTTTTTCTATGCTGATTATTTCTTAACCTCTTTATGTTCTTACATTTTCTGTCTGTGTAGGATACATTGGGGAATTTGAGTATGTTGACGATCACAGGTCAGGAAAAATTGTTGTTGAACTGAACGGTAGGCTGAACAAGTGTGGTGTCATTAGTCCTCGCTTTGATGTTGGAGTTAAGGAGATTGAAGGATGGACAGCTAGGTTGTTGCCTTCCAGACAGGTATAATATCATCTCTCTAGTTTTTAGCTCATAATATCAGTTTGTGGGTGCATTCTTTAAATTCAAACAAAAATATATTAAAAAGGAAGATGTGTATATGCTTTTATTCCTTCTATAAAAATATGGGAGGAATGTTTGTAATTACTGATAACTTGCAGAATTTAGGTTATTTGTGGTTTTGACTGCTTAGTTCGCCCAAGCCCTTGTAAACCCCTGTAAGATGCTAGTTTTTTTCAATTGTCATGGAGTAATCTCCTGTGTGTCAATATGCTTTTGTTCCTTCTAAAAGTATATGGGAGAGGTGTTTGTAGTTAATCATAACTTGCAGAATTTAGGTTAGTCTGATTGTGACAGCTTAGTTGGCCAAGCCCTTTTCCATAAAAGTAAATCTGAAATCCCAATGTTTGGGTAGGCATCACGACCATTAATTTTTTTTTGGATTGGTCCGTGGGAGAAATTTTCTATATGAAGCTGTATTTCTAGCTGGAACATCAACTACCTCTAAATTACTTCAGATAGTGCCTTGTGATCTTGTCTTGCACAAATTTATCTGCTACTGAATATTTTGTTTGAGCTTGCAGTTTGGTTACATTGTACTGACTACCTCAGCCGGCATCATGGACCACGAGGAGGCTAGGAGGAAGAATGTTGGTGGAAAGGTTCTTGGTTTCTTTTATTAAGCTCCCCTTGAGTTGACAAGGATGAACGCCCAGTCTTGGTCTACTTTGACCTTCATTACAATTGAAATGGTTTTAAGTTTGTTCTGAGTTTTGTTGCCTTCAATTGTTAGTTGGAATATTATCTGCTTTTCTTGGACAAGTTTAGTATTGTTAACTTACATCCGGAGAATATAAGTTTATGTTTGTCTATCAGTGATCCATCTTTTATAAGCTTTTAGTGTCTTAATGTGTCAGTTGAAGCCGAAGTGCTTGGCTGCACAAAATTGCCGAGTTATTTTGCTTTGGATTCGGCAGTTGAATGGATTTGTTAACCAAGTTTTGAGCTGGATATTAGCTTGGCGTTGAACTTCTGGGAATTATTTGTCCTTAGCTTCTCTACAAGGATCTGCTGATAACATTCTTGGTGCATCAATTGTTTGTTCAGAAATCCCCAAACTGCCACTGAAAAATAATAATTCTCAAAATATTAAATGATATTTATAGCTAGTACCTTTTTTTCACTTGCAATGCAAAGTAATTTAACTAATGTCATTGAATATTTTTGCCTTTCTATTCTATTATCTGACCAAATGCTTCACACTTATGGTGTTTATCATCGTAACCTCAATTGACTATTCACCTCTACGTTATCTCATATGTCCCCTCAATATGTGAAATAGTAAGAAAAGGACTAGGAAACATTGGCTCCTTTTTGGGATGACCTGAAGAAATGACTAGTGGATGGAATTTGTTGATTTACTTGTTATTCTTGTTACTCTGCCGTTGGTGTAAACTTTGATATCATTTTGTTCTTTTTATTTGGTTATCTATCAACTGGTCATTTGAATATAGATGCAGCATTTCTTGGAATCTCCTTTATAAGAATGAAATTTAACCTAAGGAAAAATTGAATAAAATATAATCTAAGGAAAAAATTAACCCTAATTGACTTCATAAAACCCATCTTGAAGTGGCTAGAATAGTCTTTTAGTGTCAAAGGAGTTGTTTGCTGAAGGATTTTTCTTCTCTTTTATCAAATCCTATTTCTTTTTTTCAAGCCTGTTATTCCTGACAATCTTGCGCCTATGTTGTCCTTTTATTACGTGTATATGATCTAGTTTGGAATACCGAATAGGGAGTAATACATGCAGTAGAAATAGATATGGAAAAAGGTTATCAATATCCTTCCCCATCCTAAAAAGATTATCTTATTTTTTTTATTAATTTGTCCCAAAAAGATTGACGCATTTTTATATTTATAAATAATTTAATTTTGTGAGATGATTTATAATCAGACAAATATGTAAGGTTTGTTTTGGATCACACATTTTAAAAATCTTTTTTCATTTCTTAAACCTCGTGTCAAGTTAAACTAAGACAATCTTTTTGGGACGGAGGGAGTAACTTAGAGCAATCCAACAGCGAGATGGTGGCACCTCGAGGTCGTAATCTTTGCAGGTATCTCGCCGAACTGGTTTGCAGTGATTATTGGTGGTAGTTGGATGATGTTGACTAAAGATGATGACCAATGTAGAGGCTGGTGATGGAGGAGGTTGGCGGTTGTAATTGTGAAGTGAAGGCTGGTGGTGATGGTTGGCGGTATAGGTGATCGGCGATAGTGGTTGTGCAGCGAAGGTCGATGGTGGAGGTTGTGAGATGACAGTAGATAGAGTAGAGTGGTGGTAAAAAGTTGCACTCAAAAGAATTTTTAAGTAAACAATGTTTTAGTAATTTTAGGAGTCTTTCAAATTTGAATAAATAAGATCTATTTTAGAGCAAATAAATGGTTGTAAAAAGAAAAAGAAAATACATTGACAAGCTGAGAACTAAATGATTGAAATTCAAACTTGTATTAAAACAAATGGGGCTAAGATAGCAATGCGCTGATGGGAAATTATTCGTAGCATCGTTTTTCCATCAAATGGGAAAAAGTTGAAAGGAAAATACTTATAGCAATGATCTCTTTATTTGCACTGTTTTTGTAGTGCAAATACATATCCGGGTTATTTTGGTTTTTTTTTTTTTTTTTTTTTTTTTTTTTTTTTGTGATCTCTCTTCTCAACAGTAAATACGGTGGTACAAATGGAAACCCCAAAATTAAAAAGTTAAATTACTTAAGTAATCTTTTAAATAACTTAAATACGATCTTATTTATGATAATATATTACTAATAATAAATATTTAGTATTTTTACTTCACTCTTCAATTTTAATTTTATTCCTTTTGTATAGGAATTAAGTTATATACATCGACAACATAATAAATTTCTTTTAGAATCTTCTCTAAAACTGCATGCACAAAAACATTCATGCACCGGTTTTCTTTTAGTGTAATTCATCATATTATATTAGATTATTTATAATTTATTTTAGATACTCACTAATGAGTGCTCTACTTAATAGAATGAACATGCAATTATCATTTAAATTGATCAGAAGGTGTAAATATTTTTGACACTATCAATGCTCAAAACTTAAACTATTACGTTGTATTCATTGAATTCTCTTTCTTGTTTGTGATGATAGCCAAATCAAAAAATTCACTCCTACTTTCGGACCTCAACACATGATAATCCACCACTTTATTCTTTGTGCTCTTCTTCCTAGTTTTTTTTAAAAGAAAATTTACTATTATTTGTTGTTTAGAAAGTAATTCTTTTTATTAGTGTAAAAATTTAAAGGCCTGTCAATATATTTCGCTTAGGCCACGAGATCCGTTGAGCCGTACCTAAATTTAATCACACCCTTTTGGAATAGCGGGCCAACTATTCTCTCGATATGTTTTTTTAGCTGAAATCACATGTGTAAATGCAAATTTTTTAATTTTCGATATCATGTTCACCCCTATTTTTCGATTTCTTTACAAGATTTACGGGTGTCTCTATGGATGTCATAGACACGTCGTTGGATTTGTCAATTCACTTCCAATTGTAGTCTTCAATTCACCACATGTGTATTTCCACGGATGTGTCTATGGATAATATTATAGATGCGTCAGTGAATTTTGTCAATTTACTTCAATTGTAGTCCTATGTATTTACCGCATGTGCAAGCAATTAGATGCATGGTAGGGAGCGCTTCTCTCCGAATGGGGTACTACGCGGTGCGAATCAGGATATAGTCGAGTTTCAATGCGGGTACCGGACACCGGGTGAAAAACCAAAAAAAAATAAAATAGATACATCCATAGTAGTGTAAGAGCTTCTTCATGAATCTCCTCCTCATATGTGATGCTTCATACAAACTTAAAAATACTTTTTTGGCGAATTTATACCACTAGACAGATCAAGTGTCTAGATGCCTTTTTTTAATAATAAAATAAAAATATTCAACATAAATAAGTACAAGCAAGGGAAGCTAGGCATCATCAATAAGAGGAGTGAGTTTCCTTGAATTTTTCGTTATGGTTCCAGAATTGCTTTGAACGCGTCTGGTTAAAGATCATTCTCAGGAAAAAAAATAGTTGTTAAAATTGATAGAAAATCAGTTATAACAAGTTATTATTAAAACACAAGTATACGTAGATAAAAAAAAAACATAAAACATTTTTACAATAAATGCTGTAGTTTATAGCTAAATTTACAATTGCCACATTGGAGTTGGTAATCATATTTTAATCCAAGAACAAAATTGAAATTTCGAAGCTAAAAGGTTAATGATATGCTCTATATATACGTCATCATATTCCCAATGTTGCATTTCCGGAGCTAGGAGGGCTTGTGTCCCGGTTTCGAATTTTCAATGGATAAGATCGTGCACCTCGGACGAGTTTACGTGTCAGGACGGGAGCTGCTACTCTGAGTCACGCCTATTGTACACTATTTCATACGTGTCATCTCATGATTTGCCCACACATCTAGAACGAATTTCACACCATCCAATTATTTTAGTAGTATTAGGACAACAAACTGATATATCAGCACAAAGAGCTCAATGTGATTCAAACTAATAGCCTTGATCTTCTTGCCAAGATATGAAATTGGTTTGAAGCCAGAATGTTTGACAGATAATGAGCGCTCGAGAAAGTTTGTGGCCTAAAGTCAAACTTAAATGAGATGTATTAATTTTTCTAAAAGGAAACTTCAAATTTGAAGTTTATTTTCTAACCTTTGATATTTTAAGTTATTTTTTTTATAATCGATTTCTTATTTAATATTTCTTGACAATGTTAATCAAAGATCTTATTAATTTTGATTTTAACAGTTTCTTTCAACGAAAGCAACTATGACAAAACCTATTAAAATTATCCATAAGTAATATAAGCATTTTAAAAGAATCAAATTCTTTTATGTGATTGAATATATCGATTAGAGTATTATCTTCTATTTTTACTACATTTCTTAACTATTTTAATTCAAAAAATAAGTCTGAATCATTAATATTATAGTAACGATTATAGTTTAAGGAACATTCAACAATAAAATAACGTCTTTTCAAATTTTCACCATCTACTAATCTAAAAAATTACCTCTAAATAGATCCAAGGAAGTAAATTTAAAAGTTTTTAAAAATTGTTATATTCAAAAGTTTAGCAGAGCATTTTCCTATTCCTACTCAATCAGTCATGTCAATAATTATCTTTCCTCTATTTTTCTATTCATTGTCGGAGGCTTCTTCGGAGCTCGGTATGTACCTAAGACCGAAACGGTACTCATTAGCTGGAATCGACACCGATTCTATGATACCTTGGAGCTCTCACCCCAGACCTTTGCTAGGCTCGAACTCGTTCTGAAGCATGATTGCAGCGATCATTTTATAAACTGGTGGCATTGGGCGTTCTTCATCATCCTTTTGGTGGGCAGCTCCCACAAGTTCCACCGCATGAAAATCTGTGTCTTTTGGAATTTCCTCTATCACTGGCACAGAGTTATTGGGATAGTTGTGAATGGTACCCGCTCCAGGGATCACTACTTCATGATTCTCCCAGACAAATTTTAATGATTGGTGGAGAGATTATGGCACAGCTTCAGCCATATGTATCCAAGGCCTTTCCAAAAGTAAGTTGTGATTGTGGTTGATGGTCATAACCTGGAACTCGGTGGTGAACTCGGCAGACCCCATTTGTATATTGAGATCTACTTCACCCGCGGGATAACATTGTGCCCCATCAAAAGTTCTTACATTGGTAAAGCTCTGGCGTATCTTTCCAATATCGTAGCCCAACTGTTTTAATGTGTATTCGGGGCATATATAAGACCATCCCCATTGTTGACAAACACTCGAGAGATGACCTTGCCTCTACATTTGATGGAATGTAGATGGCTTTGTTGTGAGCCATTCCCTCTTTTGGCAACTCATCTGAAGTAAATGAAATTTGATGAGCCCCGATGACATGGCCTACTATGTCGGCCAATGTTTCGCTACTCGTCCCTGCTGGGATGCGGGCTTCGTCTAATACTTTCATTAAGGCCTAGCGGCGTTGTGACGAACTCATGAGTAGCGATATTACCGTTATTTTGGCCGGCATTTTCTGCAAGTGTTCGATAATAGAATACTCTTTTGGGTGCATCCTGCGCCAGAAGTCCTCGGAATCTCTATCAGTGGTGGGCCTCCTTTGATTTATTTCCTTACGGGGCGCTCCTTGCGCTAATTCTTCGGGAGTATAACATCTTCCCAATCTTGTCACTCCTTGGGCCATGACCACGAGCTCTTTTCTTGGAGTTGTGATGATTTCTTATGGAACTTGGACCGTGTATGGTTTCTTTGGGGCTGGGATCAGCACGTTGAATTGTGGTCGCTCTTGCAGAGTGAGAGAGACGATTGTGCGCTCTAAGCTTTCTATAGATTCTTGGGCCAATGGTTGGCATACAACTCAATCTTCCTCCCGCTCAATCATGTGTATATGGTTGGCACCATGATTTGGGAAAAGATTTGTGTTCACGTTTGGCGTAGCAGCCTCTAAAATGATCTCTCGTTTGTCGATCAAGTCTTGTAACTTATGCTTCAGATTAATGCAATCTTCTGTAGTGTGCCCATTCCCTCCGGAATGGTAAGCACAAGTTTGATCAGCTCTATAGAAGCGATTTCTGGGATTGGCAGGCTTTGGCGGCATGGTTTGGATGATACCGACAACGTTTAATTTGTCGAACAAGCTTGTTCGGGTTTTTGGAAGTGGAGTGAACGTCCGAGGAGGCTTCTTTTCGAAGTTTGGATGCGGCAAATCGTATGTAGACGGAGGCGGTTGATTACGATGATTTTTGTGGTTTTGAGGCGCTTGATAAGCGAGTACTGGAACTTGGTAATTTGGAGATGGAGCTTGGTAAGCGGGTATGTGTGTTTGGTAATTTAGCTGTGGAGCTTGATAGGCTAGAGCCGGTGTTTGGTAGTTGGGTTGTGCGTAATACACTAGCATAAGGTTGTATGGTGACGGTATGTAGTTGCTTGGGAGAGGAGATTGGTATTTATCGAAGGATGATTGTGATCCTTCCTTTCTATGACTCCTCGGGCTAGGGGTGTGAGACACATTTGTCATGTCCTCTTTCTTTTCTTTGTGGCACTGGTGGAGCTTGCCATGCCAGCTTTGTTGACAACACTTATGATTTTCCCAGTTTTTAGGCCATCTTCTATTGGCTCTTCCATTTTGACTAGTTCAGAGAATAGCCTCCCGGCCTACTCAATCAGTCATGACAAATTCATCCCCTTAGCTGTGAATTTATTCCTTTCAAACAAACCAACCCACTTCCTACTAGTATCTGTAACCTCCTTGGTAGCATTAGCATCATCAGTTTTATCCTCAGCCTTATCGATCACAACTGTTAGCCTCAGCAGCAATAGAAATACTTACCGGAGCTGGGTTATTCGTATTCAGAATCCCTATGGTAGGAATTCGACTAGCAGACAACCCCGGTGTAGATTCCTCAACTGGTACTGCTCGATTAGTGCTTTCTGATGAAAACCCAGTGATTTTAGGGGTTTCTGTATGCTTCCCCTTCGTATTATGTCCCAGAACCACCGGGGACTTCAAATTCGCCCTAGCCGCCGATAGATCCGGCCATTGTATGTCATCTCCTTCTACACCTTTTACAGTGACATCCGTCGTCTGAGTGTTCCATCGTATGTCATCTCCTTCTACTGGATATGTTGTATGTTGTATGTTGTATGTTGTATGTTGTTGTTGTATATAGAGTAGTCTCAATCTTGAACGAGGGGTCGGAAACCACCACTCTACCCATCAATGTTGAGGTAAATTCTGCGTACAATCTACATTCTCCAGACACAAGTGTGGAATTTCACCGGATACATTCTCCAGACACAAGTGTGGAATTTCACTGGATATGTTGTTATTGTATATAGAGTAGTCTCACTTAATATTTGAAAGTTCACTGGCACTAAATAATAAACTAGGCAATATTCTAAATACATTACAAGTACTTACAAAGTTGGACAGAGAACAACTTGCCAACGATTGCGCTTATCTGCATATGTATACAGAAGGAAAAGAAATACGTATACGAATTGGATTTGCTTCATATTAAATTGGCTTAGAATATATATGATAAAAGGAACATATTTAAATGTATAATTTTAATAATGAAAATATTGAATTCTTTTAATTGTAGGTCGAACAACAAAGAGGGCATGTAGACTGGAGCTTCAAAGCAAGAGAATGAAGTCCCGAATGCAAGGAAAGATATAAACAGAGAATTCCTCCGTCCTGTTTGTGATGGATACACAAACTCCAAAGGCAAACTTAAAGACATGATTAACTTGTTGTTTGTTGAATCTGTCAAACTATGATGCACCTTCTGAGAGCAGTTGTATTGTCTTTTCACTCATGTTTATTTTCAATAAAAAGTTGCATTCAATCTTGTTTCTTCAATATTTTTCACGGTTATATCTATTACGTTCATGCCTTCAACTTACACCTTCTTGTAACCCTTAAAAGTTGTTAGTTAATAAAAAGGTGCCTCTGTTAAGTTTTTGGAAGTTAACAAAAACGTTAGCTATGATCAGCTTACATTTTCTATATTTATGTGGAGCTATTACAGGCATTTAGACCTGCCCACCGAGCCGGGACCCGACCCGACCCGAAAAAACAGGGTCAAGCTGACCCGCGAGCCACTCGACCCGAAAAAGCGAGGACCCAACCAGGGTCAGGGTCGGGCCAGAGTCAGAATATTTTACTTGTCTGACCTGACCCGGCCCAGCCCGACCTCAACCCGACCTCAACCCGACCTCGACCCGACCCGATCCGACCCAGACTCAACCTGACCCACATATTTTTTAAATATAATTTATATTATTTTTCTTTCGTTAACATTTATTTTGTACTTATATATATTTTTGTCATTAATAAGTCATATAATGCATGTGTTTTATAATATATGTATTGCTCTAATCTACATTGAAGCATAATGTAGGGAGAGAAAGTAGTTCTAAATTGGTGAAACTTTAAATGGTCATAACTTTGCGCTCGAATGTCCGTTTTACCCGATTTTTTTTTTTTTGCGTATTTTTCCGAGACAGGGACGGTCAAACTTCCATAAGGCGGTTTGGCACAGCCAATATTTAGAAAAACGTCCATTTTCCCAATCAATTTGTGTTTTTTCCCAAATCGGTTTCTAATTTTCTTTTCTTTAGTCAGATCTCACGATATACAATACATTTCAATGCCAAAATTTCATGATAATGTAGGGGTGAATGCCAATTTCAGTTTTGGAAATTCATTTTTTTTTAAAAAAATAAAAAATTCCCCGACCCGGCCCGACCCTGACCAGCCAAAAAATTCCGACGGGTCAAGGCCGACCCGTGACCGGTATGGTCCCCAAAGGGTCAGGGCCAGGGTCGGAATTTTTTTTAAAAAATAGGGTCAGGATCGAGCAAGTAGAAAAAAAAAAGTCACCCGATCCGGCCCTGACCCGGACCGACCCGACCTTTGGACAGGTCTACAGGCATTACTATAGTTTTTTCCAAATAATGCAGTTGTTTTAAAACCTAAGAGTGATTCTTTTTATTTTAATGAGAGATAGGAAACATCCTGGCTTCTCTTGTACAAGCAGCTTCATGCCACAACAAGTTTCCATATTTTAATATGCTGTTGGCAGAGGACTAGCAGTTGGCTATACAGCTAACGGGAACCCATATATTTTTACTCATTTAAGTCCCTTCCTCGAAAAGATAGGAAGTTTATAAATCAATTAGTTATTTTCTGTGTTGCTCGGATCTTCCAAAATGTAGCCGCATGTGTTGAGTCTTTCAAACATGCATAACTTTTGGAAAATCGGACAATATTTTCAAAGAATTTAAACAACATAGGTCATTTTTCATAAGAACCCTTTTTATCTCTTTCACACATTTAATTGACTTTTTTATTAATCCGAATTTTTACCGACGTAAGGTCTAACTAAAGAAGGTAGCATGCTCTTTATTTCATTTTTGTGCTTGGACAAAATCTTTAATTAAAGGTGAAGAAGTCAAGAAACCACTATCACATTCTACCACAGCTTTGATGTTCCCACACATGCACCCTCTCCATAAAAGGCATAAACGCATTTAGCTTATTTATTCAGCATTCCTCCGTAAAGTTCCCACTCTTTCTGTTTTAGCTTACTTATTCAGCATCCCTCCATAAAGTCCTTACTCTTTCTTCGATGCACGTGTGACTCGGATTTTCAAAACCATATCTTGTAAAGAGACAATAAATTAAGAAAGAATAATCACAAAGCTGTGTCTGGAATTTGCTTTTAGGTTCCAGAAGATTTGTTCTGTCCATGTCTCTGCATCCTTTAAACTTTTCATCTCCCCTTTTAAAACTTTCTTTTTGTTTCCTTAGATTTAATCAGTCATTTGGTGCACCAATATGTTGGTATTAGTATTCTTGGTTTTGTGGATTGCCTAAATAGTTTTAATTTCTATAGAAATATAATTCACTGAGGTATTTATCCAGCTATTTTGTTCTAATCAGGTGGGGAATACTAGTCTTTGACATAATGCAGCTATATCATCATCCATTTTCCTTGGATAGTCAGAAGGTGAGACTTGCTTTGGAGGAGAAGGGTATTGATTACACATCTTCTCATGTGAACCCTTTAACTGGCAAGAACATGGATGCATTTTTCTTCAGGATGAATCCAAGTGGCAAAATTTCAGTTTTGCAGAATGGTTCTCACGTCATATAAGATACTATCTGACATAATTCAGCAAGTCATATTTCACCTCACCCTTGGTTACGTTGATATATTAGTAACTGCAGAGTTCTACGCACCTTAGTTTCTTTTGGAAAGTATTCCCGTTTTGCATTTGACACGACACTTTTTTCCTTTTTAGTCGGTTAAAAAAAGTGAAACCTTCATGTATATGAAACCATTTAACAAGCTTTCTGGTATGCAGCACGTCTTTATTTTCTTCTTAAACTCCTTGCTCAGTCAAACACAATATATAAAATGAAACGGAAGGTGCAGAAGCCAGAATGTATGTCTTGATTGCTTTTGTTGCATGGGAATAACACTAACCTATTCCAAATGCACAGGTATATTGAAAGAATTGCTGAAACAGTATCTTCGGGTGGCAACGGTACAACACTTAGCAGCAACGTCATTGAATGGATGCATAAGATACAAGAATGGGACTCAAAGTACTTTACCCTTTTCCACATCCCTGTGAAGCATCGCTTGTATATTTCTAAATTCTTAAGATATGTAATAATTGGAATCTCCCAATTTAGCAAGTGACTATCATCGCAAATTAAAAGAAGCAGATGATAAGATGAAGAATGTTGAAGTTCTAAGACAGAGTAAGGATCATCTAGTAAAGTTTCTTGATGAGATGGAAGTTAAGCTTGGTGAAATATCATATTTAGCTGGGGAAGAGTTCAAACTAGCTGATGTGGTGAGGCAAAGACCTAGTTATAAGAAGGTGATTGGAAGGTACTTTGATGGATGGACAAGGCGAAAAACACTACTGAGAACTTGGTGCTTCATCTGTATGAGAAGCTTGCTTCGAAAATATTGATATTTTTACATGAAGACTGAAGAGGAAAAACTCTTTCATGATGATCACCAATGCTTACGGTCAAGTGGTACCAGTGAAAATCTTCTACACATTAAGTGTGGGTTTGATTCTCACTGCCCTCCTTTTCCTTCTCTCATGTAACAGAAAAGAAATAAAAAGAAATGCCCTTGCCTGATGTAACTGGTCATTTTCTCTCTTCCCCTTCACTCATGTTTTCATTGATGTTTAGTTGGTTAGAGAAAATATTCTTCAGAGAACAAGACACCAACTACAAGTTAAACTAAACCAAACTGAAACGGTCGAATGTAGTTGAAATTTTTTAAATGGTTTATTCAGGACAGAATGTACTCATACCAGGCCAGAAAATTTAGTTGACACCAGCACAAGTTCATCAAGTCCATTGCCTCAAAAATGGAAAAACAAAAAAGATATCTGCTCTACGCAGATTGACATAAAATTTATGTCAATGCATACACTAATTCGCAGAAGCAACAACCAAGTCATCAAATGAGACATAAGCAAGTGCACGAGGAATTCAAGCGTGCACATAGAGCACCCCGATTGACATCATCCAGAGGCCAGCAAGATATTATTGTTTTATCAGACAATTCTTTTAATGTTCAATTAATAACCAAAAGAATTGGGCAGTTTACCTCTTTGAGGCATTGAAAAGGTCAATATCAAGGTATGACATCAAATAAATGAGTAACTTTGGTCCTAAACCTAAAAATTGTAAAAGAATCAAATTTACAAAACTAAAAGGTGCTTTTCATTTTCTGTGGGCGACAGAGAATTGCAGTACAAAAGGAGAAGCACTGAAGAAAATTTAGAAGTTGCTGAGAACTTTGCCTATACAAGATAAATCTAATACCTGTGGAAAGCATTCTGTCGTAGAGCATGCCCCAAATTCTGCATTCCAAGGTTATGCTCCACCCAACTATGTGTACTCCTAAACTCATTTTCCCTGCTTGCTGCACCTGCAATGTACATGCTATTTTTAACGTTATTTCCTGCGTATTCCCAGTCACTTATCCGAATCCAGGGAGGTACTAATTTGGGACTATCGAACTTTTGCTTCCTAAAGTTTTTCCTTCCCAAGTTATGAGAGTCGCTAGCTCTTTCAGAACCAAGTTGGTTTCCATTGCCATCATGAAGCTGGTCTGCTCCAGATATGCTTGGAGGATTTTGAGCCAAGTGACCAGGAGAACAAGTAACGTAATCTTCTCCATCATTTTGAGGCAGCTCACTAATTACCCCAGGATTAGCAGCAGCAGGCACAAAATCTCTTCTATCACGGGGATATGGAGGTAAAGGAGGAAAAGGCTGGAAAGGTATTCCTGGGGCAACAGTCCAAGCATCAAATCTTCCTTTTCGAGGAGACCCAAATTGCTGCACCTCGGAAAATGGAATTCCATAAGAGACAGGCAACTGTGAAATGAACCGCTGCTGCAAGTACCCCATAACGAGTGGCTATGGATGCTCTCCACACCTTCGTTCTTCGGGACTGCAAATAGCTGTTGAAGAAGCATCAAATAAAACCCTACAAGCCTTAACGGGGACTAAGAATCCAGGAGGAAATTCATAACCAGGAGGAAATTCATAACCAGGAGGAACGTCATCATCTAGAACCTGCCTTTGGTCATCAACTACATCACTGTCATTTCTTAGATCTGAATTTGCTTCAGCCTCTTGATCCCATCGACTTTTACGCTTACGTTTCCTTGGCCTACAGACTGCGCCACTATCAGAACATGAAGCAGAGGAGCCATCAAGCACACCAGCATCTGCTTGAACAGATGCAACTGTTGAATGACAGGTATACTCAGCTCCTTCCGACGGTTTACAACCCAAATCGCACCATTGATTTTGTGATGCTAGTAGACATCTATTGTACTGTGAACCAGAATGTGTGTTCATTCGGCAATCATCTCTATGATTGCAGCTTTTTTTCCTGAGAGGTCTGAGTATCCACCTATCCCTAAAGTTCCTTGCGATTTGATGAACCTGACATGCAGTAAATCACATAGATCTTGTCACTTAATCGCTCTGAATAAAGAAAATCTTGAAACAAAGTAATTAACCGGAAAAAGATCCCTTACAATCACATTATGGGTATAACTCGGAACATAGATCAACAACAAAAACATAACAAGCATGTGAACAATCTGCTTTGTAAAATTTAAGGGAATCAGAAGCATAGACAGAAGGTGGATAAAAAGCAGTAACAGAACATCATGCACACAACCTTTTTATCAGTATGCTAACTGCTAGCCTAATAGCTAGATCAGCATAAATAGTACCTCTCTTAACAAGCTGCGGTCTTTTCGGGGATGTTCCATCCTCATTTAACCAAAGCTCCCTCTTTCCTCTTTCCTTCCTATCTTGCAAGGGTAATTGAGATGTTAGTCTCTTGCTTATCCATCATCTCTAAATGTAGTCGATTTGAGATTGGAAAATCAGTAGCCTAACTCATTTATGGCAAGGATAAAACAAGGTCAAAGACAACTTGAAATAATCTTGTCCCAGTCTAAGGCATCAGAGATCGTCAACTTTCCTTGTAGCAACAAGGTGAGCCCAAGCTTATGAATGCTTCCCCAGAATTTTGTATCTGTAACCATTCTTTTGGTACTGTTTAGGCTTTGTCTAATAGTTGGGACTAGCAGACAAGTGGTGACATTTGTTTCATTTGCTTTTTATGTTCATTTTTGATATATTAGCTCTCTGGCAAGTATGGTTATGAATTAGTTGAGACTTAGGGAGACCTGTCTTCCTCATGCATCCATATAACCTCACACAACAAGCACAAAGCCACAAACAGAACCGCGAGATATCTTATGAGGCATTTCAGTTTCATACCAATATGAAATCTCGACTCTATCTAAGAATCAATTCAATGCAGATATTTCGCTGGAACAATTAAAAGGAAAAGAACGTGGTTCTAGAACCACTTTGATGGAAACAAAAGAGCATAGTCAGTCACCAGAAGCAGTACCTGTTTGTCTTCGTGCTCTGTCAATCCAAAAATTGATTTCCTAATGCTGCAAAGAGGCAAAACAAACACTTTCAGAAGTAATTTCAACTGGATTATCACTTGAAAAGGCATGGACAAAGGTGAATTTTAGAGGATTATAACAAGCAAGTGTAGGAAAAATTTGACAGGCGCCACATAAGACGGAAGATGGAAGACACAATCTTTAGTCAGCACTTCGACAGATGTTATTGCCATAATGGTCAGAAAACATGTGGCATAGCTGTCACCAATTTCAGCAACAATACGTGCAGTATATTGTTCAAGGGAAAGATAATGAACTAAGCATGCATGCAGGAAAAGGTAGATATAAAAATGGATAGAGTGGAGGAGTGTGTTAGAATGTTAAGCATCAGCTTAACAGCGTTATATAGTGCAGTGTTATCAAAAGCCAAAAGCGCAAAAAAGCTCTAAGGTCAGCTGGGGCTTTAAGCGCTAAGCGCAAATAAAGTGTGGGCTTTAATGAAAAAAGGTGCGATGGTGCAAATAATAATAAGCATGAATAGCAAATATATAGACAAAGAAATTGTAAAAATATTATGATAAAGTGAAATATCAATTGTCTAGTGTCACCTCTTTAAGAGAGGCTCATTGACAAGGAAAAGTATGTCTTAGAGCCTTGATGATGACAGAAGCGCAGGTGAAGCGCTTAACATGATTTGAGCCTCGCTTCAGGGATTAAGCACGCTTTAAGCGCCTTTGACAACACATTACACAGTCAGAAATTATAAAGTTTGATATTGTCTAGCATTGAACAATTAAAACATGGGGTCATTAGGTTGATGGACAAGTGTGAAAACGATGGTAGGAAATATAGAGAAGTCCCACAACTGTGGGATTACACCAGGAATCTGCAGTAAGTCTTCTTGTTTATGCTAATTATGGAACTAACAAACAGTATACAGGATGAGATCACATGATGTATGCTATTCATAGACAATACAACAACAACAACATACACAGTGTAATCCCACTAGGTGGGTCTGGGGAGAGTAGAGTGTACGCAGACCTTACCCTTACCTTGGGAGGTAGGGAGGTTGTTTCCGAAAGACCCTCGGCTCAAGAGAAAACATGACAACAATAGGTCAGAGAAGGTTTGAAGAAAGTAAAGTAAAGTAAGGTAGAGTAAAGAGAACATGGCAAAATACTATGGATAAGCATTAATGGAGAAATTTTAATAGTAAATGTATCAAACTAGTACGACAATCGGAGTATAAGAAAATAACAGATAATAACAGAAAATCGAGGGGCAAGACCCTATAGGTAACACTACACATGCTAGTATGGAAGGATACACGAGACACGTACTACTACCTAACCTTCTACCTTAATCAACCCTCCACAACTTCTTATCTAAGGTCATGTCCTCGGTAATTTGCAACTGCGCCATGTCATGCCTAATCACTTCTCCCCAATACTTTTCGGCCTAACTCGGCCTCTTCTGAACCCGTCCGCCGCCAACCTCCCACACCTCCGCATCGGGGCCTCCGTGCCTCTCCTCTTAACATGCCCGACCCATCTCAGCCTAGCTTCCCGCATCTTGTCCTCCATCGAGGCCACTCCAACCTTATTCAGGATCACTTCATTTCTAATCATATCCTTCCTAGTATGCCCACACATTCATCGCAACATCCTCATCTCCACCACTATTTTCCGGACATAAGACTTCTTGACTGACCAACACTCAGCCTCATACAACATAGTAGGTCTAACTAACACTTTATAAAACTTACCCTTAAGCTTAGGTGGCACCTTCTTATCGCACAAGACTCCAGAGACGAGTCTCCATTTCATCCACCCTGGCACAATATAATATGTGACATCATCATCAATCCCTCCATCTCTTTTGATAATGGACCCAAGACACTTAAAACTTTCTCGCTTTTGGATGGCATGTGTCTCAATCCTCACTTCCACGCCCCCTTCATGTGCTATTCAGCTGAACTTGCACTCTAAATATTCCGTCTTAGTTCTGCTCAACTTGAATCATTTGGACAACAGGGTATGCCTCCAAACCTCCAACTTAGCATTAACTCTGTCATGAGTGTCTATTCAATCAAAACTATGTCATCCGCAAATAGCATACACCATGGCACCTCCCCTTGAATTTTCCACGTCAGTTCAAGGCAAATAAAAATGGGCTAAGAATTGATCCATGATGCAGCCCCATCATCACCGGAAAGTGCTCAAAGTCTCCTCCTGCAGTCCTTACCTGGGGCTTGGCTCCATCGTACATGTACTTGATCGCCCTAGTATATGCCACCGACACACCTTTAGCCTCCAAGGATCTCCAAAAAATCTCCCTTGGAACTTGTCTTTTCCAAGTCGATGAACACCATGTGAAGGTCCTTTCTCTCCCTGTACTGTTCCACCAGACTTCGAAAAAGATGGATGGCTACTTTAGTCGAGCGTCCCGACATGAATCCGAACCGGTTCTCAGAAATAGACACGCCCTTCCTTACCCACAACTCCACCACCCTCTCCCACACTTTCATAGTGTGGCTTAACTTATACATCTATAGTTATTGCAACCCTGGATGTCACCTTTATTCTTGTACAACGGGATCATTATACTCTCCCTCCATTCTTCGGGCATTTTTGCTGTCTTAAAATGACATTGAACAGCCTAGTCGGCCACTCAAGACCCGCCTTACCCGCGCTTTTCCAAAAATCTACCGGGATCTTATCTAGCCCAGTCGCTCTACCCCTACGCATCTTACGAATAGCACCTTTAACCTTCTCCACCTTAATACATCAACAATACCCAAGATCGCGATGTCTTTCAGAGAGTTCCAAATCCCAGCACAATATTTTTGTCCCCCTCTTCGTTCAAGAGTTTATCGAAGTACGACTGACATCTCCGTCTGATAAGTGCCTCCTCTACCAATACTTCGTCGTTCTCGTCCTTGATACACTTCACTTGGGCCAAGTCACGGGTCCGCCTCTCTCTCGCCTTGGCTAGCCTGTACAACTTCTTATCCCCACATTTGTCCTCTAAGTCGGCGTACAAACGCTCAAAAGCTGTCATTTTAGCCGTCGTAACCGCTAACTTTGCCTCCTTCCTCACGCTTATATCTTTCCCTATTCGCTCGCTTTTCCTCCTCATCCTTACTTTCCACCAACTGCATGTACACCACCTTCCCTTGTACTTCACAATTCCACTATCAGTCCCATTGATGCCTATCAGGTCTACCTCAGGAGACTCTCAACACCTCTCTAGCGGCTTTCTTAATGCAACTCGCCGTCCTCTCCCACATACTGCTCGCACCCGCTACTCCCCCAAACCCCCATAGCCACCAACTTCTCCTTTATCTCCTGGGCACTACCCATAGTCAAATTACTCCATTTGATCATTGGTCGATCCACAACCCTCTTTCTTCTTCCAATTAATCTCCAAATCCATAACCAAGAGTTTGTACTGAGTCGTAAGACTCTCGCTCGAGATAACTTTACCGTCCTAACCTTACAGGCACCTTTATCATCCTTCCTAAGGAGCAAATAATCTATCTGAGTCCTCGTCACCGCACGACGAAAGGTTACCAAGTGCTCCTCCATCGAAAAACTCGAATTTGCTACGACCAATCCAAAAGCGCTCGGGAAATCCAATAGCGAGACTCCTTTATTCCTGTCCCCGAAACCAAACCCAATATGCACATCGTCATAACCCCCTAGAGTTGACCCGATGTGTCCATTGAAATCTCCTTCTATGAATAGCTTCTCGGCATTCGGTATACCTCTTACCACCCTATCCAAATCCTCCAAAAATCGCACATTGTCCTCTACGCTCAAGCCCGCTTGCGGCGCGTACGCACTAATAATATTCAAAGTGAGCCCCCCCCCCCCCCCGTGACTAACTTAATCGTCATCATCCTATCATTAACTTGTCGCACCTCAGCCACTTGCTCCTTTAGCTCCTCCTCGACTAAAATTTCTACTCCATTCGTATACCGCGATCCTCCTGGGAACCACAGTTTATACCCGCCCACATCATGCGCTTTAGCTCCTATCCATTCTTAAGAATCTTCACTAGCTCTATGGACTTTCTCGATAAAGTTCCAATGTACCAAGATCTTATTCTCAGCCTAGACGCTCCCTTAACCCTTTTATCCCCCGTAACCCTAGCCCTTGTCCCTGACCGAGAACATGACCCTAGTCTACCATCGCTCACCAAAGCCAGTAAAGCCAAAAAGCTAAACAGAGAAGTGCAGTAACAAGTATGAATCACACATAAAGCACATGCAACAAGGTATACAATAAAATGTGTCTAAAGGGAAAATATAACTAAGGGGGGAAGCTATGGGCAGGAATCAATATATTATGAAACAAATTTGATAGCCAAGCAAAGGTAAATTAGCAACAAGAAAGAAGACCGAGAGATAGATCCCGGATGCGCGTCGTGAGAGATCTGGTCTCAACGGTCGTGTTTCAGCAGTTGATGCTTTGGATATATATTTGTTGGTACCTGCAAAAGCAAAGCAAGAGAAAACAAAAAAATGGATAAGGGAAGAGATATAGGGAGAAGGGCCGCCTAAGAACCACCGGAGATAAGTTGTCGGCGAAGCAGTGGCGGCCGGTGTTGAGGCTTCTAGCGGTGAGCAGTGTGCGGGAGCAGATATCCCAGTCCAATAGATTTCCGACCTGAAGCCTTGTCTTCGCCGGAAACAGTTTGGCCAGACGAACTGCCGGTGTACTTTGCCGGAAAAGAAGTCGACTCACAAAGCCGCCGGAAAATACAGCAGAAACAGAGATCGAGAGAGAAAGAAAGAGTGGAGGAAAAGAGGAGAGACAGAGGAGAACGAGATGGAGAGAGATTGTGGGTCCCTTACTTGGTCGTCGGAGAGAGGGAGAGCACTTGAGAAATATAAATATATACGTATAATATACATATACATATCAGCGTCTAGGGTTTGTATATTTGGGCTACTGCATGTAATTAAGTTTGGCCAAAGGGACATAAACGAAAGAATCCTTTTATTTATTTTAGGTCTAAAACCCACCCCTAAAGTGTGGTTCTAACTCCTAGCGAAAATATGTGAAAATATTTGTTTGTGGATGACGATGAGACATAATTGAGTATCCCTGCTATTTTGGTACCATGATTGTGTGAACCGCCTCATTTAAATGCTTAACTGCCAAAGAGAAGTAAGGCACTTGTATTGTCTACAAATGGACAAGGGAATTGAACAGATTTTATGATAAGCAAATGAAGGTGAAGATATGACATGCGCTGCATAAGATAGACGAAATAAGCAAACTCGACAGCATTAATAGCCTAATAGGCACATTATTGTCTGCATTGCTCAAGAAACAAATAGCATTGTTCTCTAGAACTTCAATAAGAAGATGCCTACTATATTCTTCAAGGGCAAAGTTATGAACTACGCATGCATGCAGGAGAATCAAAGTGTTCGTGGAGGGAAAAAGATATACACAAATGGATAGAGCGGAGAAGAGAATACAAAAGCTTCTTCCAACAATAATAGATCAACATAAGTTGTCCCAATACTTCTTTATTTATTTACATGTTAAACTTGATAAAACTTTTCTTAGACCGAATTTTTTTTTATATGGAGTAATTTATTTTCCTTGGGTATGGAACATCAGGGGGATTATAAATGTTTATCTTTTATAAGAAAATAAGAGGATAATATATTAACGAGAAGACACTGCACCAAGCGGTACAACAGAAGTCTATACAAGAGACGCAAGAAAAAGAACAGAGGATCTTCAAAGATGTACAACATCCAAATACTATGAAGGAAGGAAAGACACAAACTGAAAAGGCTCTCTGATCCTTCCTATAGACTCTTCCAAAATTCATACAAAGTACTCCCACTCTCCCACTTTATGAGAAGATGTTTGACTCGGCATTGAGTTTAAGAAAGAAAGAAAGACTTTTGGAATTGTCAGGTATAAAACATGCTATAGACATTTATGTGGCTATAAAATCATGTCATCGAGGGTAACTGAAAAATTTAAAGTTAAATTGTTTCTAAATATAAAAAGGTATCATTCTTGTTCGAACAAAATAAAAAGGGAAGTGGACAGAGGGACTAGTAGTCAGAAACATCATAAAAGTTCATTGCGAATAAAACATATGTAACATACTCATCTTATAACGAACTCCTCATACATGGAGGATGAAATTCTAGTAGCTCTTCCCTGATTTAGAAATTTAAACAAAATCAAGATTCAACTCCAACAATTTGGAACTTCCAATATAGTGGCATATTAATATTATAGTTGTGAAACCTTTGTTTCTGCTACCATTTTTCCTTCTCTCTTAAATAACTAATGTAGAACAGTTCCACTTTTGTAGTTTCTAATTTAGCCCTCGTTTCTTGGTTACACATCAAATTGCTTTTTAGATCCTTATCACTGCAGAAGGGAAAAAAGGAAAGTCTACCCAAACATCATACGCAGGCATGAAATCAGAATAAAATTTAGAAATATTATATATAAGTAACATGCAATAACATCTGCTAACCTCTCAACTCCAGCTCTAGATGCATCCCCGTTAATGTGCTCAGGAGAAAGGATGTCTCTTACAGCTAGATACTCTAAAACCTGTTAAAGTGAGTTGGCATATTGTCAAACCAAAAGCTCTGTAAGATAGCAATGACAAATAATAGATCTGCTAGACATATCAAGAGAACCATCTGCGGAAAAGGTTTAGCCAAGAGAAGATCTCATGTAAGACAAATGGGTACAACAAAAAACGAGGTGAACTAAGAAGCCACTAATACACTGCCAACTACATACTGACGTACTTCTCACAGAAATTTTATGCTACAGCATCTTAATGACAAGAAAGACAATCTTACCCATTTAGGCCACCACCCAATTTGCTGCTTTTGTTAAAATACTTGTGTTAGTTAAAGACAAGATCTTTAAAGGAAAAAATTGTTACCTCTTTAATCCTAACGAGACTTTGTGAAGAATTTGAATCTCCAATGCCAAAAGGGACGAAGAGAAGATTACTAATAGATTTAGATATGTGACATTGGGTTTTATGCTTGTCTTACTAGTGTTGGGAAATACTTGCACATGGTTTTTATCTGTCTAGCCGTTCAATGATTTAAATATATTGTTTCAGATGTTAGAATGGACAAAATACAGAGAGTATCCCGGTTTTTCATGTTTATTTGTAAATTGTATTTACATCATTGTACTCACTCGGTGACATTATAAAGTCAGACTTCAAGCATATGGCCCATGCCACTTACTTGGCTTGATCTTTGAACTTAAACTCACAACGCATGAATTGATCAATGCACCACCAAATGCCTTCTTTTATATTTTTCTTGATTAGCAAACTAAACTATGGTGATCATTGCATTTCTATGTTAGCTAGTTGAGACCTTCCATAAGGTGCTAACTATTTGATATATGTTTATCCACACATGTTAGAATGACATCTTAAGAAGTTGCTTAGTGAATAAATAATTTGTCAGTAACAAAACTTCTAGCTCAAGCATATTCAGATCACGAGCTGGTGCTAAAACTCATATTTTCTTATTTTCCCATATAGCCTCTCCAATACTGGTACTTCCAAGCTAACTACTCAATCAGTAGAGCAGAAGTATAGGACTACAGAATACTACATTACCATAAGCAACTTTCTGAGAATTGGTATCTTATTGAACTCCCTCCTGTATCGCTTCATTATGTTGTGTAACATCTGTAAACCTAACAAGCAAAACAAACACAAATCAAACAATCGGTATATTTGAAAATAGAAAAAGCTAAATGCATGCAGTAAGCACCAATTTATTACCATTTTTGTTTATAATATCCATCAAAACTGTGTGTGACTTTGTTTTCAAGATTGCATCAAGGATCATAGAAAGGTCCCGGTTGCTGCAAACAATAAATGCATAAGTTAACAATTGTGTAAATAAGATGTAGCACCAGCTAAGAATGCAACTCTTAGCACTACAAAGAGTTAAAAGGGCGAGCCATTTGTTACCTCTGGATAGCTTCACCATTACAGCCATCCCCTGAAGCAGCAGTTAAAAGGAGGAGCTTCAAGTAACACCTGGACGCATCCTGCTCCAAGAAAAGAGAAAAATAATAATTGAAATAAAAATGTAGAGTGCTGTGGATTCGGCATGCACGCATTTACACATATGGAAGAAGTTTAAAAAACAGGAATGCTTCAGAATATTATAGTACGACGATGAAAATCTAGATGTAGAGGTTTACTAAGTCAAGGCTGAGTTAAGAAACTGGAAATGCCTCAGAAGATCAACATAGGACCATGAAAATCTAAATGGACAGGTTACTAAATCGAGACTACATTATGTGGCCAACAATGATGATCCCTTATCACAACCCACTATATGGACGCCTTCCAGCCCTCCCTTTCACCAACATCATGGCCTATTCCCTCTTGATGAATTAACACCAAAGAGGCTGCACCAAAATGCAGCAGAAGAGAGGAGCATTCACAGACCAGCACAATGATTATACCAATCACCCAGCAAGAAAATAATAACGAAATACAGACTATATCAAATGACTTTTAACTACTTACCTTGCGTTTGCTTATTCCACCATCATGATCCAACAACGCATTAAGTTTCTCTTCAACTACAAATGCAGGTAAAAAATGATAATGCAACAATATTCCACAATCTGCAGATTCCACAAAATGATAACAATGATATACCTGCTTCAAAATGGCCTTGTAAGGAGCCATCTGGAGGTTTCTTGACTTTAGGTTGTGAAACTTGCAACTTGCTGTCCACATCAGGTGGTGGTCTGGAATTCACAGCATTATTCCTCTGTTTCCCCTTCTTCACTAAAGACGATTCATGCGAAGTTTTCACAAACAGACATGATTTCAAGGAATCATGTGTCTCTTGCCCATTGCTGGATATTGACTTCCTCAAAGACTTGCTAACCACTACATCAGGAGAAGTTATCTCCAATTCCTGTGTGGAAGAGAAAGAGTATTTTGCAACTTTGCCAGCTACCGAGCAGCCTTTTCTAACTCCGGAAACGGTTTCACATGTATCTTTCAATGACAAGGAAGTCTCAACAGGTTGAGCAGAAGAATGAGACAGACATTCTGAGGCTTTCAGTGCTGCACATGTTTCTGCCTTTAAAGATGATGCAGGAGATACATCAGGGAAGTTTTCGCTTTCATCTCTAACATTCAAGCTAACAACAGCAATAGAGTTACCCAAATTAACTTTTTCTTGACCCACAAAACTGTTGGTATCTGTTTGACAGGAAGTCTCCTGATTTCCAGCAATAAATTCATCCAGTGTGTTTTTCTTTTTACGTGGTTTCCCTTGGATTTTAATTTTAGCACCATTAATAGTACTTGTACCACATATAATGTTGCCTTCTTTATGATCCATGTTAGCATCCTCGCGCAGCATGACAGGTTCAGGATACTCATCATCTGAATCATCCTGAACAATCACTTCTGCATTCAGCGGGTCACCACCTATATATCCCCGACAATGAGGTGAGCCACATACACACTTTTTTACTGCAGCCCCAAAGACTCTTGACATAATTGTAGTCAAATGTCACCTCTTTGCCCTGATAATAGGATCCAAAGCATATACTAGTTGGCAACATAATAGAAACAAATCAAAAGAGCTAGTATTAAGACGGAAATTACTCCAAGATAGGATTCAAACAGGTATAGTAACCATGCCTACTTCGGAAACAACTGAAGAAGCAAAAGACTGCAGATAATCTGTGGGAGAACCATATGTCTTAAATTCCTCTACTGATGAAGACACCTCCATCCCCTCGAGCTTGTACATCTACAACACCCCCCACCCCCACCCCCCAAGAAGAAAACAGAAGTAGAATGAAACCAAAATGATATTTCTCTAACAGTTGATTATGTTGTTAACATTGAGGATGTTCTTAGTTGTGCAACAAAAACACCCGTTACAATTTTCTCATATGCTGATTTTTACAGCTTGGAGTAGGTGTTAAAGAGCTCAGAACTACGTGTCTACTTTTTGGCTATACATAAAACTAGATCACAATAAGGGCTATAGAGGACACATTTTCTTTATGCTATATGCAGAGCATTTAGGATCCTGACTGGTCAAAACCAAGTTGGACACTTGGACTAAATAGGAAAACACACTTTACCTTCTTTATGTCCCTTAAAGCAAAGAGCCCTATGCAGACCTCTCCATTCACCATCCACTGTTCGGCAAATGAAAGAAAGTTGTGTCACAACATTAATACTATTGAAACATGCACTCAGTACTTCCATGTAAACAAGTTGAGAGAACTATGATTGAAACTAGAGAAAAGGTGCAAATATACCCCTCAACTTTGTGATCTAGAACAGATATCCCTCGTTAAAAAAATAGTACATATATACCCCTGCCATTATACAAATGGCGCAAATATACCCTTTTCGCTGACGGAAACTTTTTTAAAAATCATTTAGCTTGTTGTTTAACTAAAAAATGCCAAGTGGCTTTAAAAAGTAAGTCTACCCATTTTTTAAGTAGACTTATTTTTTTAAATCCACATGGTAATTTTTTTCTGATGGGTCGGGTCTGGTTTCACTTAAAAAATGGGTAGACTTTTTTAAAGAGGGGTATATCTTCTCTAAATAGCAAAGTTGGGTATATTTGCACCTTTTCCCTTGAACTATAGGTTTATTAGGAATTACTTTCCTTTCCATTTTAGGATTACTTGCATACTTCCCTTTCTTTTTTTGGGATTACTTATAAACACTATATAAACCCAACATGTTTGAGGGAATAATCAAGCAATTCATTCTCAAATATCTTCTTCCTTTACAGAATTAAATGTGCACAGTGCAGTTGCCAAGCACATTCACCTTTTCTGTACGACAATTAGGGTCACAACTATGATTGATGAAACGGCCCAAATTCCCCTTAGCGCATGCATCAATTACCTGAAACATGAGGCATAAAAAGGACATCACACGATAACGTGAGAGAAAACATAAAGATTAAGGAGTCCATAATATACACTGAGCCATTATAAATTTGGACATACTGACTGTAGAATTAACGGTTTAAATAGATACACATACCAAAATTTTATCTCCTTCACATTATAAATCCGTCAATATATACATGTACCAAAAATTTATCTCCTTCGCCTACTAAATCCGTCTATATTAAAGACGTAATAGCATCAATATCTGTTAATTAGATATATAAAGGTAAACTGTAATACCTCACTGCCGTTAAGTGTCATGAAATAAAAATGCTTATGACACTTCAAAGCATACTCTTTTTGCCGTGCCTTGTAAGCATCCATATCCAGCACCTAGGAAAATTTTAAAGCTACAATGTCTCAGCAATGCAAAGCAAATCATGCATAGATACATATCATACATATGATGAGGAAACCTCTAGAAATCAAATGAGAGATTTCTAGACAATCTTTTGATGAAAATAAAACAAGGATCAATGGCATTAATGGTAAGATGCCGTGAATTTGGGTCAAACTTACACCAAGTTAGTAATTCTCTTCTACTTTTCCTTTCACTTTTAACATACCGTTGTTTAAATCACCTCAAAAACCAGGTCTAGCAGGTCCCAGGAAGTGACAAAGTCACACATTCACAAGATGAAGGTGTTGCATCAAGAGCAAGTAGCTCAAATAGACGATCGCACTTTTGGACTAAAAGAAATGCATCAACAATAGAGGCTTCACTTCTTCCTAGAAAGAGGTCCAAGGAATTGAAAGAATTTTAAATGAGGTTCTAGTTGGAGGAAGCCCTCGTGGTGATGAAAACAGGATAAGAGAGATGGAATTTATAATACAGCAAACAATGGTAGGAGACATTCCTTCTTCAAGGAAATAATAGACAACCTAGAAGTACCAATGAATGGTGGTTTAGATGATTTCTGAATGAGGTATCCTAGAAAGGGCCCTTCACGTCTAACCATGATGTTGGAAGTTCAAGTAACCAAGGAGCAAAGTGGGTTAACGCCACTATGTAACTCCTGGGCGGGGTGCTTAGAAAGTGAGGTTTACCATATCAAATAAAATAAATTTCTGAATGAGCTATCCTGCCTCCAAGTTTGATGAGGAAAACAGAGTAGTGAGCAACTGCCAAAATGCAAATAAGTATTTGGGTTTGATGTAAACTAATTGTATATAAAAGCAGGAAGGCCAAAGAATCAGAGGTCTGGCGGTCACCAATAGAGTTGTCCATTGGCAAGAAGTTCTAGCATTCGCACTATTAGTGGAAGAGGAAAACGTCAAATCCAAATATGGACTGTGGAATTGTTGTTGGTGGGAGGTGGCAGGTATCCCGTGGAGTTAGTCGAGGTGTGCGCAAGCTGGCCCGGACACCACGGTTATCCAAAAAAATGAAAAAAAATATGTGGTTTGTGGAATCCAGGAGAAGAAGCTATGGAGGAACTTTCTAGGTTGTAGACAGATGGCCTAAACAAGATGTGAAATATGTCCCAACCAGCCTTCAAAGATAGATCATGGGTGAGTTAGACAGACACGAAAATAGCCAGAAACAGTTGAAGACTCAGCCTCTAAAACACTCCTTAATCATATATTGTTGGAGTTCAATGCGAGGAAGTTCAGAGAACTCTCGGGTTAGAATGATGCAACACTGTTTGAACTACAGTTGAATCAAGCAGGTAATAAAGCTAAAATTTATAAAGCAAAAAGGGCAGCCCGGTGCACTAAGTTCCTGCTATGCGCGGGGTCCGGGGAAGGGCCAGACCACAAGGGTCGATTGTACGCAGCCTTACCTCACATTTCTGCAAGAGGTTGTTTCCACGGCTTGAACCCATGACCTCCTGGTCACATGGCAGCAACTTTACCAGTTACTCCAAGGCTCCCCTTCAAAATTTATAAAGCAAACAGATGAATAATTGAATAGGTAGGTAATCCCCTTGGTTACATTATCCTTTCTCTTTTCAAATACAGTAGTGTGGAGAGTTTGATAGGGTTCAAAATCAGAATTCACGAAAAGACATAATATCTGAAGGGATCAAGGCAGCAGTGCTTAAGGGTATCCTAACAGGAAAGACAGCAAAAGAAAAAGAACAATACAAAGATGACTATAGGCCTATAGGGAAGGTGCGCAAAAAGATTGGGATATTGGAAGATGATTCTCAGTTCTCAAGGAGCTAAAACAATTTGGGAGCAGCACAGGAGTAGGAGTAGAGAATTATTATGACATTAATCAATAACAGCTATGAAGGAACATGCCTGGGCCCAAAGATGTGCTGACACAAAAAAGAGAAAGCAATTTAGCTTCAAACGCTGAATGGTAGCTCCTTAAGGAGAGGGGAATGGGGGGAAATTGTTGCAGATAGCATCATTATTAGATAAAGCAAGAGCCAGGAGCCTAATACGACAATCAACAGACATTAGCAGGCACATAGTGATAAAGATAAATCTAAAGAAAAAAGAAGCCCAATTGCCCAAAGCCATAACTTGAACCAAAAGGATTGAATTATGGGGTGTCTTATGATACTATAAAGTCCAAGAGTACAGTTTTGAACTAAGCTACAGGAAATGAAATTGTGTAGAAGGGGATAAAGGTGTTTTGTTTCTCTTACAAAAAATAAGGGTGTTGTTTCCTACGGAAACAGGTTATGATGTCAATTTGATGCTAACAGGTTTTCCACCACAAGTTGGTGATTTTCCAAAACACAATTTAGTTACTAATAGCACGGTCATCTCTTAACTTCCGCAATCTCTTTCCTTGGGAAGGGGTACCCACCAACAGCCAGGGGGGGGGGGGGGGGGGGGGGGGTAAACATAGTAAAGTTTTGGTATTTTTTAGGTGAACATAAGAAAAACTATCTGTGGTTCCAAGTATTGCGTCCATTTCCGGTAATTCCCACAATTGTCTCCAAAATTCTATACAGAAGATATCTCACCTCCCCGACATATTCAATAAGAAACTGCCCTTCGGATACATTTTCAAGTAGCTGCAGGCCATAACCCTTCTTTCCATATTTAAAGCACTTCAACTTAGCATAATTGCGTTTCTGGAACTGCAAGCAGTATATGATAGAGTTGATACAACCTGCATAATAGAAGCAATATACAAAAAAAAACAACGGAACGTGCAAGTTGTAGAACCTGTTGATTTGAACAGAATTCTCCACAAGGACAAGTCCCTCTAGCACACTCTATATTGAACATCCGGTTCAGGCATCCATCTCCACAGCCCATTCGACCATCTGAAGGCGGCTCGCAATGGAAGACCATGATCTAATAGGGAAGAATAACAGAATGTAATAGAAGTTACTGAAAGGAAGTAACTTGGTTTTTGTTACCAAGAGCACATTAGAAATCATAAGTTGATTGTAGATGAACATGCAAATACTCAAAGAAGCAGTTGTTCAAAAGGAAATAAGTAGGGACAATGGAAGGTATGTGTTCCAGACGAGATGTTAGCCCAAACATAGCGCCAGCAATGGGCATCATATAAGTTAAATTCGTGTGAAACAAGACCAATAAAGCCCCATAGCATGTTAGTCTTGTAAACATGGCATATCACTTGATATCTGATTCTACGAATGAATTGCTGCTCTAGAAGTTACTGAAGAATCTCCTCAAAACCCAACTTCTATCAATTGAGAGTAAAACTATATTTATTTCACCCACCTCAAAACGCTTTAGTTAACATAAGTCATATCTTTGTTTTAGAAGTTAATTCACTGCTCTAACGATTAGTAGAGAGCATGTAGGCTTGTTATGATGATAATGGGCAAGAACCCTTTCTAAAAAACATACTTGAAGGAACCCCAGAAGAACACGACCCTTCCTTCTCAAACAATCATTTCATTTCATTTTGCCGCAGAAATACTTCACATAAATCATATCTCCACTTAGTATCATAGCCTGGTTGAAACTGTCAGCTCATAACACCGAAACCATAGCGCACAAGGTAAATTACCAACAGATTTACAACAAGAAAGACTCATAGAATACACACTAATTAGTTGTCCTTGTCTATAGGAACCAGTTACTTATACATGGCATTTCTTCAACCTGATGTACCTGAATGTCTCATTGTAGCCAATAATACGCCAACACCCACACAAAAACAACGTCAGGGAAGAGCAAAGGAAAAGGGAAAAGAAGCATCGATTAGAGGCCAGGTATAGCAGAGTTCATGTATTTTAGGAAGTTTCATTTGACAACAACAAAAACAAAAACTCAGGACTTAAATTAACAGAAACCCACGAGATTGGCCTAGTTATGTGATACGAGTAGGTACATTTAACCACCAGAAAACATCTCAAGAAATAGATAATATCAAGCCTAGATCCCTGCCCAAAAAAATTATAAGTTCAGAAAGTTAACAGCAAGAAATGTGCATAACTAAGTTTGCAGTAGCATAATCGCTGAAACGTCACTTTCCTTATCACAAAATCGAATAAAAAATTACCATCCAGGAAGTACGATGATTCATATTAGCAAAATGGTCACCTACAACACCAAAAAGGTGATTTTATTTATAAATCAACCCTTTCTGGTGAAGTTTCTTCTTTTATGGAAACACCCTTCTACCAAGAATAAGTCAGCACTCACAAGTTAATTTTCGATAAACAAAAAAGATTAGGTAATCAAACTTTTAAAGTTTTTCTTTTTCTGATGATTTTTATGTTCATCGACAAACTTTGTCTAAAAACACTCCAATTCTAACGCCTTTACGCTCCTCTTCTTTTTTATTCTTCAAATGTAAACCATAGTATATATGAGGCAATAATGCATACTTGATCAGGCATCTACCTCATCAATAGGTTGATTTTTGTGGTTGCGATGCAGAAACAAGTTTGACTTGATCCGAGTCCAAGATGATTGATGGGCCACTGCAACAAACACCAAAAGGAAGATAATCGGATTAGTGCAAGTTTACTCCAAGATTACGTGCCCAAAGAAAATACCAGCGCCATTTCATAAGTACAATCACTAGATACCAAATGGATTCTTCAGTCCTGATCCATTCGAACTCAAGCCTGTACGAGAAACATCTTCCTCACCAGAGCCATCTGATATTTCCAGCTCAGCATTAATTTCTGAATTTGACATCTCTTGGGGAAATGAGCAATCAGCAAAAGCTTTATCCAGATTATCCTTACAAGTCCTTTAAAATTGGTAGGAGAACTGTAAGACATTAACTCTTGAAAACGAAACAAAAGAGCATCATGCTTTGACAATCACAAGCGTTTCCATTTCCATTAGTGAAACCTCAAATATTAAATCGATATTGTCAACCTCCCCCACCCACCCCGCATCTGAAAAATTGTTTATTACCCTGATTTATGGAGCTAACAGTCATTTGATGCTTAGTTTTAATAGATCCACTTAATTTGCAGAAGCAATATCAAACCATCATGTCCAGCAATGCAGAAGAATTTTGGATGCACTTAAATTAGAACTTTTTATAAGTCAATAAACAAGAGGCTGGAGAATTTCCCATTATCAATAAAATTACTTACCTTATCAAAAAGAATAAGTCAATGAACAAGAAAAAGGAAATTATGGAAGACACAATAAACACAATAAGTTGCCTGTTTGGGCAAAAACAGTTTAATAAGCAATGCCACCTCACGATTCTGTTTTCAGCAATATAGCATGTCACCACTTACGATGATCAAGCTAAACTTTACATGTATGGCAACTTCTCTCAGTAATAGTTTTGGTCTTCACAATTTGATCAATTAAACAAGTGAATGAGTGCAATGGCCCTTCATCAATATTGCATTTCATACATCTAGATAGGAAGATATAATTAGTAATTCATGAATACGAGTCATCAAAAAAAAAAAAATCATGAATACGAAACACATTATAAATTTCTTTTAAGAAACTGAAGTTGGGTACAATAAAACCTTAACTAGTTCATATACAAAGTCGGAATGCAAGTGTCATTAAATAAAGAGAAGAAAATAAATTCCACTTCCCAAAGACTAGTCCTTCTAGCGAATGATATTTCATGAGAGGACAAGGTTAATTCCACAAAAGAATAGTTCATTTTCTAGGTCAACAACTAGAAGTTAAACTATAAACGTACTCAAGTAGACCAATAAAACCGGAATCATTCGGCCTTAGATTTTAAGAGTAGGTCCTTCATATCAAAACAAAAGACTACACACCAACGATTGTCCGGGTCCTTTGGGAAATTGGGAAGCAAGGGGTGTTAGTCGTATTTAACTACTCCGGGACCCAAATGAAATGATCTACATTTCTTTTGGTCCACCCCACAAAACTTGAATTTTCCCTTAGATGGAGAAGTACTCTTTCCAATAATTCACACTAGTACAAAAATATTATTCCCTTTGTGCCATTCTGTATCACGCCATTTGATGGGCACAAGTCTAAAATGTTAACTTGATGTGTGTGTACATACATTTTTTTATCAAGTAAATGTATTCTCATTCATAAACATGGCCACAACGGCCGTATACAAGACATATACCAAAAGAGAGAATTTACAAAAAGATATGATTCTCTACAAACTCCAACCATTCGTCTATACAACAAGGAACTTTTTGTGTGTGTACATACAGACACACACACATATATACACACAAATGTGTGTGTGTCTATTGATAACTGAAAAATCCATTTTTCCAGCTTGAAAACTTGGTGGATAATCAACCCGCCCCTCTATCCTTCTCCACTTAAATCACATTGGTTCATATCTGGATTCCAACTCGCGACACACCCTACCACACAACTCGCATTGTACTACCTTTACCTCTAAAACCAAAATCCTGATTTGTTATGTATATTATATTAGTGATAAGTGGAGTAGAATATTAAAGTTGGTAAATGAAAGTTAGTTCAATAGAGAAAACATCACACCAAAGTCTAAAGTTAAATACGTTAATGGATTTGAATTTACAGGTTGTGTAAGAATAGAATGGTGTTAATTACTTTGGGTCATAAATGAAAAGAGTGTCATATAAAATGGTAAGAAAGGAGTAGCTCTGTAGGGGTGGCAAAACAAACCCAAACCCATGTAACCGCCCAACCCACCCAAGCTTTTAAGTGTTTGGGCTAGAGCGATTTTGATATGCCCAAATTAACCCATGAAAAAGCAGCAGCCCATTGACCCATGAAAGTGCCCAACTGTGACCCATGTGAGTCCCCAAAATTCGTTGTTGAACGTCAGCCAAAATAAATAAAGGCAATATAGGAGTGAACCGCAGAACTCTATATCAAATAAAAGTGTAATTCCATGTCTAGAGGAGGACTTTAATTTATAATCTCTTGGAATATTATCTATTTAAAAATTAAATTACAAGTAAGCAATATTCCTAAACCATTCAACTTTTGTTCACTGTACCAAAAAAATCAACTTTTGTGTGACATGTTGAGCTAAATGGGTGTTAAGTGATGAAATATACTTTTGACAATCAAACTCAAAATTATATTTACATGTAATAAGTAATTACAATGCAAATTTTTAAACTCAAAAGAATTTGCCATGCAAATTAAAAGGTGCTCTAAAACTTTTATTTGTTTTTGTCAATTACAATAACTAACATCCTCAATTTACAAAAAGAAAAGTGAACAAATACAGAAAAAGAATTTCTCATGATATTGTTGATGTCTTACAAGAAAAATGAAAGAATATTTACATTGTTAAATAATGGGTTAATTGGAGCGGGTTGGGTTATAACCCATTGTTTAGACTTTAGCCCATCTTGATCCAATCCATTTCAGCCCAAGTAACCTTTGGGCAGGGTTAGGTAATGACCCATTTATTAATTCAGCCCATTTAACCCCCCCCCCCCCCCCCCCCAAATTCAGACCAAACCACCCATAACTCTGCATCAGTGCCTTTACAGCGGGAAGAGCAAAAATACAACAAGGCTCCTACAGCTTTAAGCAAGAAACAAGAAGCACACACTTCCTAAAAGTAAGCCCCACAATTTACAGAATATACAAAAATGACCTAACATATAGGAGATAGTGCTTATAACAATAAAAATCTAATTAACCTTTTCAATCTGAGCATGCTTAGTTCAAGAGCATATAGAATCACCATAGCATCTAATCAAGGAAGGAAGGCTGACTTTTATGGTGACTCACAGAAGCTACAGAATGTCAATTCCAAGAAGGCATTTGTTTTACTAGTTTTTGAATTACAGCAGGAAAATATAATGCATACATACACGCATAAGTGTACACAAACACACATGCAGAGAAACTAATGGGGAAGTGTGAACTAGCCATAGTCCACCAAGAAAAACTAACTGGAAACAGAAGATTATACTAATGGCACATCTGTAATCCAGTGGTTGGATGAGCATATCACATACCATCTGCAGTTTGTTTCTTCAATTTGATCAGCAAGGAAGGAAGGTATACGCCTCCACTTGAGGCAATCATCACACTGCACCCATGCATTTCTTGGTGGCAAGAGACGCTCGCCTATCAGAATGTCCAAGTTTGAAATGCCTCCATCTAAAATTTTCTTTCCAGAACCAACTTGTCCAAGCCCAGATGGTATTCCATTTTCTGCAACATTAGTCAATATAGTCACTGAATACTATAATGTACCAAGGTAAACTTACATAAATTGAACTTAAAAGACTCAATTTTATTATTATTTGAATCTTCTGACAATACCTGTCCCTGAATGCTGTCTCACTTCACCGAAACATTTAACAATGTCACTTGTGTGTTTCGCTTCATGTATAATGTCTTCCTTCTTCCTTCTCTAAAAAAATTATGTCTTCCTTTTCCTTGTTCCCCTTCTTCTTACTACCTCTTCCTTTTGACAAATTTGAGACTTCTGGTCTGCTTTTTCCTGATACCTTTCGTCTCTCCCATTTAGAAACTTTTCGCTCATCAGGAGAGGATACCAGTTTCTCAGACAACACTGACTCTGGAGACTCGGTGCCAAGACTAGAACAATGATTTCCCACTAGATCACTTTCAAGATTTGAGGAAGCACAGGAGATTCCCAAGTTTGATACTCCGGAAGAACATAGCAGTTCTCCTGAAAATATGACAGTGCTGAACATGTTGCCTGTTCCATTTCCAGTTGTAGTTAAAACAGAAGTATCAGAACAAGACGAACCATCCCTTTGTTTTTCTCCCTGCATGAGATTCCCCAATACCTGTGCATTGTTCATACTTTCTGGACTAACCAAATCTTTCGCACCACAATTGGAAACTTTTGGGAGCCTATCTTTTTTCCTTCCTTTTTTACTGCTCTTTTCATGCATCCTCAGAGTTGGAGCATCCACATGAGCAGCACATGACTTAGACAAAGTCAAATCATGAAAGTCTTCTGGAACATCGACTCGAGTATCAGGAATTAGATTGATAACTTCTGAATCAGGTGAAGTTCCAGGATCCGAAAACCTGTTACCGATCGATCTTCCCTCCTGGGAAGGTAACTCAACATGACAAACTAATGTCTTAGCAGCTGGATCTTGAACTGCGTCTTTTCCACGTTGGCATCCTTCTGATAAAGAAACATAGTCATTATCCATTTTTCCATCGCAGCCATGGAACTGCATACTTAGCACCTCCACTCCTAACCTACCATCAACTTTGCTGGCAATTTTAGGCATTCTTTCCAATTCTTCTCCAGCAGTACAGTTTTTTATTAGTATCATTATCAATAAGAGGAATAACATCCATCAGGCAACGTGGACCAAATTTAACCTTCAACGAGATCGGGCCAGTTGGAATGGAGCTTTTACCCTTTGATTTCCGTGACTTTCAACCAATCTGATTCATACCATGTTTCTCATTTCCCCTACCACCCTTTGTTGCTATTCCTAAATTTTTCTGCTTCCCCGAAGCTATCTCAAGCCTGACATTACGTTCAAAAGATTGCACCGTTCTAGCAAACCCCAGACTGAAGAACGAGCTTGTTTACTGAAATAGCTTCTTCTCTTTCTTGTAATCTGCAAAGAACTAAGATCTATGGATGCTTTTTTAATGGCTATTCTCCTGCTATTTCTTGCTGATACTGTAGCCAGATTCTGGCTTAACTTGCTGTTGCGCCCACTCCTTCTCCGAGGGGCAATGCATGCATTGTCAGGACATTCACTTTCAGAAGCATTATCATTTTTTACAGTATCTTTGCCTTTATGGTCCTCCTTTTGTGACAACTCAGTTATGTTAATTGAGTCAAAAGCACTCACAAGAACATCAGTCCCTGAAACATCAAAGGTGACCACTCCCTGAGAAACATCAGCAGATCTTATCTCAAAGGGTTGAGGTGATTGCAAAGAGACCGATAGGTTTTCAGTCGTGCAATTGGGCTCCATAACATATGAACTCTGCCCAAAATTGCAGACATTGTCTCCTATTGATATCTGGGAAAGCATATCAACAATTTAATAGCAACGCTAAAAAAAAACATAGGCCTCAATGATAATTCCTCCTTATACCAGCACAAGATGTCAAGAACTAACTGCCATGTAAAGGTATGCTTGCCTCAGAAATTCACTGCAGTGATCTGCAAGAGCAAATGATAGTTATATTAATTAGAAAAGCATTCATAATCTTCATCAAACAAGTCTTGAAGCAAACATACGCACAAAAAAGATGGGAACTGGAATTAGAGAGAAACTCCCCACCCATTATCAGGGGGAAAATGCTATAACATGGACAAGAAACCCACCACCATAAACAACAGAGATGTCACAAAACATAGCTATGACATCAAGGGTATAATCAATTTACCAGGTATGAGAAGGAAGTGGGCATTATTTTGTTTTCTTTTTTCCTAAATGGTAGTAGGTGATCGGTTTTGCCATATATTTTTTCCTTCTCAAGAAAATGGTAAAGCCGATCACCTACTACCTTTTTTTATGACAGTGGTGTTCGGGCTAAGCTTGCTTGCACCTCGATTATTCCAACAGGTACCTGCTAGCTCCTACTAGTACAAGTACCAAGCAACACGACCCACTAAGACTTAGACAAATGGGAAGAAATCACCTAGTGTTTTTTTGCCTCCACCGGGCTGAGACCTCATGGTTCTCGTCCCACTTTATTAACCACCCACTACTACATTGAATTTTTGCAACAGCGTTATGGGCTCTAGCCTATTCAATGTTTAATATGTAATGGATGCCACCTTGTAGTGGTGAAAGTCATGGCAAGTTGGACGACAAGCAGTTGGAGACCAGAAAGAGAAGAGTTGTGGAAGATTTGCTCATCTTTGTAGTTTTTGATTGATTCGGAGAAAGAAAAAGGAGAATCTTTTAGGGTATAAAAAACCCCTTATGGAAAGTTAATTGCTTTCTTTTCTCCATTTATACTTTTGGTCCAGAAAGTATGTTCCCATATCATATAGATGATTTAACCTCGTGGAGTTTGATGTAATGCGTCACTAGCTTGGTGGGACATTAATGAAATATCTTGAATTAACAAAAGAACCCGGTGCATCCAAATACTAAAGGAAGTTTAAGCAATTAAACAGTGCATGACCCAATATTATCAGATCTGCTAAATATTACTCCCTCCATCCCAATTTATGCGGCAAACTTTCCTTTTTAGTCAGTCCCAAAAAAAATGCCACTTTTCTATAAGTAGAAACAAATTTAACTTTAAAAATCTCCTTTTACCCTTAATGAATAATTTATAGCCACACAAATATCTAAGGTTTGTTTTTATTTTTATCAAGTAAATATATTTTCATACATAAACATGGCCAAAGAGTTGGTCGTATACAAAGGGTATACCAAAAGGTAAAGAATCTACAAAAATAAATGATTCTCTACAAACGCTACCCAATCTTCTATACAACATGGACTCTATGGGTGCACCAAAAGACAATAAGTGAACGGAGCTACTCCTCAACTGAGAAAAACTCGGCTCTACCCCCTCAAAAGCTCTCTTGTTTCTCTCTCCAGACAATCCACATTAACGCAGAAGGGACCACATTTCATGCCCTACCATATCTAAGGTTTGTTTTAGACGACAAATCTCAAAAGTCTTTCTTTCTTTCATAAACGTTGTGTCTAGTCAAACAATGCCACATAAATTGACACGGGGAGAGCAATTAAAGTAATGCAGCCCAACTCTTTCCAACACCCACCTAACCTAAAATTACAAATATCTTGCACAAGCGCGCGCACACACACACATATATGTATATATATTTAACTTCAATTTTAGTTTTTTTTTTTGTTCTACACTTATTTTTTTCGCCTAGCAATGGATGAAGCTGGGATTAAGACTATGCGAGACAAGCTAAGCGATTTCTTCCAATGTGGCAGAGTTACTCACTACCTATACGGATGATAAGAGAATGATCACCAGTCCGATTAAAGATTATCACTTGCTACATTAAACGACAAAACGCGAACACCGGAAAACCATAAAAAATGCTTAATTTACAAAAAAAAAATGCAGACACATACGTTAACGAGTAACGGGGTCCCGTTTTCTCACAGAAAAGTCCAAAAACTAAAGAGTAGACATACACCAATAAAAGTAAACCCTAAGCAGCAAAATCCCTAAAATCAAAGCTCTAACACCAATGCAGATACATATATATGCCTCCACACCTAGTTGCCGCAAAATCAGAATAAATGAATTAAACAAAAGAGAAGAATCAAACATGAAGATCATACCTGGTGAATTTAAAGGAACTTTTAACGAATAGTAAGAAGACCAATTTCAGGAAATATATATGAAGTATCTATCTCTCTAGCCTTGAGAGAGAAAGAAAGCACTTAGCAAACGGTTTTTAAGAGTTTGCGAAAGAGAAAGGGGGAACTCATTTGAGCTTTATTTTTTCTTTTATTTTATTTTATCCCGCTATTTTATTATTATTTTCCACCCGATATCCTGTAACCACATTGAAGCACGACTATTCGCGCCGCGTAGGGCTCTATACGGGAGAAAACGCTTTCTGCTGAGGACTTTTTCATATTCAAAGCTCAAATACGAGACTTCTGATTAAGGAAGGAGCTGTCACATGTGTTGCACCACATCCTTTGTTGATTTTTATTTGACTACTATTAGTATTGTGCTGTAAATAATTGTTTTCTGGAATATGAGGTCAACCTTATTAATTTTCTGTCTTAGTTTAATCATCATTAATTTCTTAATCTTCTTAACATAAAATTTAGATAATTCAAAATTACCTAAAAAGTTCTCCTCTCGTCTCAAATTATCTATCGCGGCTACTAAAAATAATGATCTTAAATTATTTGTTATTTTAGAAGTTCAAGGTATAATTAATTGTTTTTTTTTTCATTTTATTCTTAGTCGAATTTTGTAATTCATAGATATGGACATATAAATAAAGTAGTCATTTAACTGAGAGAGATTGTAGCTTAGACATAAATAAAAATAATATAATCAAATGTTTTTTTTAATTAATATTTTTAAGGGATGTAAAACAAAAAAATGACATATAACTTGAGACGGAAAGAGTACTGCTCATATGAATTAAACATTCTTATATATTTTGTATAATTAATAATATTTAAATATCAAAAAATACTATCAATAGATAAATATGACTCCTAAAATATTGAGTGAAGTCCACTTTATCCCCTTAACATATTGGGTTTGGAAAAACAATACCCCTTCATATCTTGAACAATAACCCCCTCCCCCCTTGATCTTAAATAAATTATCAAAAATGAGGTGGATAATTGCATGTATTTTAAAATGTCAAAACGGCCTTCAATTAATATCAATTATTATATAAACACTTTTAAAAAATTAAACAATAGCATTGTATATTAAATTTCGTACTTTTTTTATATATATTTGAAGTTTCATTTTGCTACATAAACTCTTTTTGTAGAGCTTGAAAATTATCTTGATCCATTTATTTAGTATTATTAGTATTGGAAACTTTATTTGATTGGACCAAAAAACAAAAATATTTCAACTCTTCACTTTTGTATAAAAAAATTATTCTATTTCCATATCATTCTAGTTTTCAAAAAAACATTGAGTGTCAAAAATGACTTTTAATTTATGATAGTCTTTTATACGCTTTTCGATTAAGAATGAAAATTCACTAAAAATAAAATATTCAACAATATTATTATAAGTGAGTCAATTTTATTTGACAATCCTAAAATTTTGAGATAAAGAAATAATATCTGTTTCATCTCTTGTATTATGAGATAAAATCTTGTTTGAATTAATATTTACAAGTAATTTTTAAAAACTTTAAATATCGTATCAGTTATTAACTATATTTATATTAGATATTATTGCATTTTATTCAAAATATTACCAATAAATAGTTTACAACTTTGAGTATGCAAGTATAACATGAAATAAAGATGTTTTACGAAAATTGTAGCATAATTTTTATGCTAATAATAATATAAATAACAAGATATATCAAGATTTGAACTTTAAAATTTAACAAATATATATACCATGAAGCCTAATGGCCGGGTTTTGAAAATCAAAAGGAAAAAGAAGAAGAAAAAAGAGATGTATGAATTTTAATTATAAAATATCATTACTCAAAAAAAAAATTACTAAAAATATATCACAATTTATACTATTGAGGGTAGCTTTTTATATTTTAAGATATATGTAATAATTTAACTCATTTTTAGCTATTGATTTAAGATCAAGAGGGGTTTATTTTTTCATTCAAGATGTGAAGAGAGTATTATTTCTCAAACCCAATATGTTAAGGGGTAAAGTGAACTTCACTCTAAAATATTAGTAATAATTTAATCTTTTTTATCTGTCATTTGAAATATTGAAACACATTAAAAAAGTTACTCCTATATGATAGCGTTAAAGCGTAATACATATTCAACAAAATTACTCTTCCTTCTCCTTTAAAGAATATCAAAATAATTTTAAGTCTTCTTTGGATAGTAGGTGTGAAATGAAAATTATAAAAAGCCAATGCTTTGTTGATAATTTGATTTAATAAATATCTTGAATGGATTCTTTTTTAATTAAAGTGACAGATAAAATGGACTTTAGAGACTAGTACACTGGGTTTTCTTTTTGTACTTCTTTTGGCAGATGGGTGGTTGAATGAAACGTGGCATATTTTAATAGTAGTATTTGTCTTCTTTTTTTATCTTTCATCCGTGTCTGGTGTCCGGTACCGCATTGAAGTCCGACTAATTCGGATTCGCACCTAGTAAGGTTCCATTCGGAGGTAACGCTTCCTACCGAAGATTTTTCATATTTAGGGCTCGAAAAATTCAGCCACTGCACCACATACTTTGCTGGTAGTAATATTTGTCTTCACCATTTTTTTGTATTTTTGTTTTTGTTTTCAAAGTTCCTTTTTGTTTTGACCGAGTGGCATATAGGGGTGTTTTAGGGATAGTGTTTGTCTTCGCCATTTTTATATTTAAAGAGTCCCTTTATTTTTTTTTATTTTTTTTGATAATCCAGGTTTCGAGGCTTGCGCCTAACTACTTCACTGGTATTACCCAGACGTCCTGGAGATGATGGGACCGGTCCTTCAGCACCCCACCACCAGGTAAATCGCGGGATGTGCACACATGGTCGGTGTCTGCTTGCGTCCAACGGATCAATGCTACAAGGTTAACCCCCCACGAGCCCCATCCACAAGGCTTGGCGGAGACCGAACCTACACGCAACATGCCATGCGCGCGCGGATTTTAGCGCCCAGGCTTTACCACATGTATGTGTCCCGGAGGACGATATCCGGAGGGGAGAATCGAACTTGCGACCCTAAGGCCGCAAAGTTGACTCCCTGCCAACAAGCTGACCCCTCTAGATGAGTCCCTTTTATTTTGACCGATAGCCAGACGAGGTTTTGACTTTAGATATTGATAGTTGATCCAACCCCCCCCCCCCTCTTTCATATATTCCCCTATACCCATTCCCATCCCTTTGTTTACTTTTCTGTTGCTCTTTAAATTTTTATTTTTTATTCTAATTTTAATTATATATAATTAGTTATCAATTGCCTTTACATGACTTTTAGGTTATTTCTTCATTATATATACATACCAGTAAGGTATATTGTATTACATATATATAGTTTAATCTATATTTGAAACACAAAGCTAAAAATTACAAGACATGCGCAAGAAAAATATCAAGGGAGGCGAAAAACATGTCTCTGCAATATTAATCTCTCTTGCAATTTGAAAATATTTACCTCGTCTCTTTTCTTTAGTGGGTGTTTAACCATGGAAATCAAATATTTTCACTTTATTTGAAAATTTGAAGTTGGAATTGAAGATAGAATTGTATTAGGTTATATTTTTGCAATGAATATTTGGTTATTTGAACTGAAAGTGAAAACAACATTTTAAGTGTTTTTCAAATTTCAAATACAACTTCAAGTGTATTTGAAATTTCATGATCAAACGCTAATTTTCAAATTAAATGAAAAAAATATTGAAAAAGGTTAAATATTCTCACGGCCAAACGGTCCTTAGTTTCTTGCAATAAGTACTTTAAGGTGTCGTTTGATAGCTGGTTTGGATAATGCATGTATTAGTAATGTAGGTATTAGTTATGCAGGTATTAGTAATGTATGTATTAGTTATGCAGGTATTAGTAATGTATGTATTAGTTATGCAGGTATTAGTAATGTAGGTATTAGTTATGCAGGTATTAGTAATGCAGGTATTAACTATATATAAATTATATTCTTTGGATGTTGGTTAGTTGTATTAAAAATTAATAAATATTATATACTTTTAAAATTAAAATATTTATTTATAATTAAAATACTATATTTTAAAAAAATATTATAAATATTATATTAAGAATTATATAAAAATATTTGTTTAGAAAAGGAAAGTATTTAAGTGGGAAGTGATAAGGGTAATATTGTCATTTTAACCTTTTATTCATGTATTAGTTATTCATGTATTAGTTATTCCATATTCTACCTCGCATAAAACAATACATAAATTCTCTCATAACTTATACATGTATTAGTTATGCGGTTTTAAAATTGCAAACCAAACGTGGTATTATTTTTAAACTTGAATAATTTATCTCCTAATTAGCTACCAAATATTATATAAGTTATGAAAAAGTAATATATGAATAAGTGGTCTCTTATCCGGCTACCAAACGCCCCTAATTTACTGATTATTAACAGAGTTTTGGAGATCTGACCACTTTTTCCTTTTCCTTTTGTTTTTTGTTTTTTGTTTTTTACTCACCATTTGTGAATCACTTTAAAGTTTAAACTACACTCAATCCTACTTTCATGGCTCGTCTGTATCCTAAAGAAAAACAAATGATGTAGCAACATAATCAAGAAATGCCTTAATTAATTACATTACTAACTATTATACAAATTAAGAAATTACTACTACTAGTTAATGGTATTTATTTCTACTTAGTGCTAGTTAAGACTACTTATTCCAACTTAATGTTACTTCTTCCGTTCACTTTTATTTGTCCAATATACTAAAGATAGATGTCTATTTTTACTTGTTCAATATAAAAAATTAAGGGACATTTTATCATTTTATACATGTTTTACCCTAATTATGAAATAACTATTCATTTCTCAACATTTAGATGATTTATAATTAGGGTAATATGATAAATTGCTTCTTAACCGGCATGTCAAACACGAAAAAGTAAACACGAATGGAGGTGGTACTAAATACTTGTATAATCTTATCCTACTTATTGTTAGTTAAGACTACTTGATCCAACTTAGTGCTACTTATTCATACATAACACTACTTAATCCTACTTAATAAATACTAATCCTACTTAATGCAACTTAAAGTTATATTAGCGAAGAAGAAATACAGTCCGAACTCTCTATAACAACATCCTTATATAACAACACTTCACTATAATAACTAAAAAAAAATTCAAAACTGCTGGAGAGTCATAGTGTTGTAGGCCTAACTCAGTTCGGTAGGGGACATATGGTCGTATGTCTGCTGTTGGGCCGTAGAGAAGTGGTTCTGGTGTAGTTGACCCGTATGGCGTGGGCCAGAAATAGGGCCCAATATACTTGGTATCTAACTCGGATTCTGGGCTGGGGCGGTTGGGTAAGGGCAAGGGGAGGAGGCCCAATTGCCGAAGGTAGGCCATGGCATTGGGATGGCCCACGGATATGGGGACTGGGCCTGCCGTGGCTGTCCACCAGAATTGGACCGGCCCCCTTGGCCCATTCCTCTGTCGCCGCGGCCGTTGTCTCATCCTCGGTCATCGCGCTGATTTTGGTGGTCCGCATGTTGCGGTGGTCCAGCGGGTGAAGGAATGGTCGGCGATACATCTACTACCAATGCCTTCTGATTATGTTCATCTTGTTTGACACGTCTAGTCTCTTCCAATAGCAATTGTGAGCGGGCCTTATTGAAGCTAGGGAGGGGATCAACTTGTTGGATCATCGTCGCAAGTGTATCGTACTCATCTTTCGGCAACCCATTGATGAGTTGCAAAACCATCTTTGTTTTATAAATCGGATTGCCAACATTAGACAATTGATCAACAACTAATTTTAGTTGTTTACATTAGTTTGACATGTTAGCAAAGTTCTCAACACATATGTTTTGTTGTCTTGAAAGATTTGTTCTAGTCTCGTCCATAATTCGTGAGCCGAAGCACCTATTTTCATAATGGTATGAAGTAAATCCTTGGATATGGTGTCATATATCCATTGTTTGATGATTGCATCGAGGCGTTTCCACGTTGGGTTGTCGACATCGGGTGAGGGGGGAAGGGCTGGCATCGATGTGATCAAGGATATTGTAAACACAAGTATGTATTCGAAATAGTTCAACCCACGATGAGTATTGATCATCCTCTTGATCAAGAATCAAAGGGATAAAGTTCTTGATGTTCGTCACGACAAAGGCCGGATGAAATGTGATAGGAGGGGGAGAGAGAAGGAGTAGGATGTGTGTTATGGGTGGAGGAGGAAGAGATAGGAAAATCCATGGGCAAGGGTTGCCGGTGGCGGCATAAAAAAGAGGCACTAGATTTAGGGTTTGGGAGTAGGCAACGGCGTGAGAGAGAGGGGGGTGGATTTAGGGTTTTGGAGGAGGGTAGAGTTTGGCTCTTGATATCATATAGAATAGTGTAATTATCCTTGTTTGGAGTCTTCTCATTAATACAATATATATATATATATATATATATATAGGTATTTACAATTGTAATCCTAATCGTATGAGAATATCTATTTTACATAATTACACTAATGGAGAATATTTATGTATTCTCTATCAAATAGTAACGAAAGCAACATAGTGATCGACTTGAATGCAAAGGAGAAATATGTGTGTGATACAGGGTCTATCAAGCTAATAACTATAGAAAATAAGGAAGTTCTCTTTGAATTATAAGATCAAATAGAGGATAAAGATATTAAAAAGGAATATCTATTAAAACTAAAAGATATAGTTTTACAAAACAATCATCCACAACAGTAGAATCATTATCATGGCCTTTGCTTGACGTGTGGGTACGGGGTACTAGTAATATGGCTAAAGACAAGATTGCTTTAAATGGCATGAAATGGTGTTCTCAAAATGGACATAGCAATGTAATTTTGGAATGTGATTCGAAGATTGTGGTTGAGATGATCAAAGGCAATTACAATATTCCTTGGTAAATGAAGAACATCATTATTCATATGCAAAATATATCAAATACTATTACTTATGAGGTTCGGCGTTGTTATAAGGAAGCCAACCAAGTCGGAGATACCTTAGCAAAATGGAGTATTACAGACGAGGATTTGAATATTTTTGCATACAGTCATCTTCCATCGAGGATTATCGGACCTTATATACTTGATCTCATACAAATGGAGTCCCTTCGGCATAAACTGAGGAAACATTTTTTGTATAGAAATGTAGATGCTATTTACGCCTCGTAGTTTCACGTCTCGTTGTGTCGTCAATTGATATCGGTATCCCGGGAAGATGTGTGATCTTACGGAAGGATAATGAAGGTTAATAGTTTGTTTATACAAAAATCGAAGTGTATAAAAGTTAAACGGATCGAAGAAAATATGTTTCGACGAAATCAGTAAAGTTTCAGATTTTACAGCCAAGATGTACGGACCGTACATTATTGTACAAACCGTACAAATTAGAACCCTCACTGTAGATTTTTCTGCAAATTTTAGGTTTCTAATTTGATTATACGGACCGTATTTTTGGGCGGTGAATTTTTTTTAAGTGTTATAAATTATCTCCTCGACTTTGGGTTCTCATTTCTTCATTATATAGACCCTAGAACACCCCCCAAGCTCCTCTCCAAAGCTCTCCATCAACTTGGAACCAAATATAATCATAAACGATGCAAAATCATCGTAAGGAATCATGTGGCTTACGTTAGCTTCCTTTCTCTCTTGTTGCAATGACTTGGGAGACGACTTAGCGTTGAAGTAAACTAAAAACCAGAGGTTTTTTGGCATATTTGAGGTGAGTTCCATCTTCCCTAGCTTACCCTTAAGTTTGTATAAGTGTTGGAAGAATTTTTTGTGGAGAATTCTTGAAGAACTTAGTGACTATGGAGTTTGAGATTAAGTTATATTGTATGAGCTGCTCTTACATGATTTAAGCTACTAAATGGAGTTGTAAAGGTATGGGTAACATTATGGGGATAAGGAGTAAGGATGAAGGTTGTTGTGTTAAAACATGTTGAATTTGAACTAGAAACGACCTTTTGAAGTATTGCGCTTAAGTTGTTCGATAAAATGACAAAATGAACTTTCCTATAAAGTATGAAGTCGATATTGATATCAATCTTTTGTATGATATAGATAATCATCTGTAGAAGGTGCGAGAACTTATGGGATGTTGTAGTTTCGTGAACAAGGTATGTAGGGCAACTTTCCTTCTTGGCATGACTTGACGTATTCTTTGAATAGAGTTTCATCTTATAAAATCAAATAACGATATGTCTTTCTTGACAAATTGACCATAATTATTGGACATTTCTTATCCATAACATCTCTCGGATTCTCTATGTCCCAAAATATTTGTAATGCGATTCAAGAATGTAGCGATAATAATAATAGTCAGAGGGTAACGATGATATGTCACTCTGGCTATAGTCGGCTGAGTATGACACTTATATGTACACACCACTGCAGTTGGTTTTGACATTACTGAGTCCTTTCGAGGTTGGGTACGATCGAGTCCTTTCGAGGCCGGGTACTATATATATATATATATATATATATATATGATTATATATATATATATATATATATATATATATATTATGATTTGCCCCCCGAGCGGCTTGATACTATATTATATGGCCCCATTGAACGGCTTAATTTTTACTGACACGCATATATATTCATGATTATGACAGGGTATGCCCTCAAAGGCTTGTTATGAGTTTCAGGTTGACTTCTGTACCCATATATCTTATGTTATATCTTCTGCTTACATACATTATCTGCCTTACATATTCAGTACATCTTTCGTACTGATACCCCTCTCTGGGACATTGTGTTCATGCCCACGGGTACAGATAGGCAGGGTGTCATTCCTCTACATTAGGTTGCCTATTTTAGATGTGATTATCGCACTCCCCTCTCTCGGAGTCACTATACATGAGTCGATAGGTATTGTTGCACATATTTCTAGTATTTTAGGTATGGCGGGTCCTTGTCTCGACCTGTTGTTGTATTATAGCACTCTTAGAGGCTGCAGACTAGTGTACAATGTGTATATGTATGACGTGGCCTTATAGGCCCTTTTGTTAGTTGATAGTACTCTTTTTATGGCATTGTCGGCTTTGGTTATTTGTATATACTGTATGGGGACTCTTCTGCTTGAAGGTTGTCATACATTTTTGTCTTGTTATGGTTATTTGGAGGCCTTGTCGGTCTAGATTTTGTGTTAAACGTTCCAGGCACCTGGTTCGCTCGGGCCTTCAGGTGATGGGTGTCTACCACACCCCCAAGGTTAGGGTGTGACATGCTAAGCTACTTTTTGTTGGAAATTTGCCTTTGGCGGGAGTTGCGACCGACCAACTTTAACGGCTTAAACACTAGTGTAACGTATGTTGGAGAATCCGGTTCTTCACACATGCATGATCTACTAAGTACGTAGATGACCGTAGGGCCAAGAATCGTCAAATTTCACTGAGAAATGAAAGAGATATTGGTCCACGAAGTAAGGTGTTTGAAGCATGGAAAGTGTGGTATTGTGTTCAATTCTCCCTCATCGGTAGAGGAAGAAAGAATTGTTGTGTATATAAGACTCGAAATTGGTTTGGGGTTTGGGACCCCAAGGGGTATCCCATGTGTTTAAAGGAGGGAGGACCTAGATGTGCTTCGGTTCAAGGAAAGACCACACGCGCGCCGCCGCCACCCGCCCGTCCGGTCCGGTTCCGAGTTCCGGGTTCTCGGGTTCTCGGGTTCAAGGGCCACGGGCCACGGGCTGTGGGCTGTGGGCCTTTATTATCTTTTTGAGCCAGAAAACTTTGCCAGAAGTACAGTTTGATCCCGAAGTTTCGACATACAGTTTGAACCGAATTCTTTCGGATGTCTTGTTTGGTCCCGAAGTTTCAAGATGTACTTGTTTGGTCCCTAAAGTTTCAAGATGTACGATTTGGTCCACGAAGTTCGAAATTTCGATAGTCAAAACGAAACGTCAAGCACTCAATTCACCATTTATTTTGGCTGAATTACTCCTCCTATAATGGCCAAATCCGTTGGTTCTTTCACCATTTATGTTGGTGACTTTACTACCTCCATAATGGCCATTATTTGGCTATTATGGAGGCGATTTTCAGCCCCTCCCTCACCTATATAAACACACCCTTACACCATTGTTGAGCACTACAAAGAACAGAAAAATAACGAGTTCATAAAGCTCACGAAAATACACAACAAAAATAGTTTTCTTCCTACAACTTCCAAGCATCATTTCGTTACTCAATATTCTTCACGGTAGCTCTTGAGTTTTCTTTGCTCAAGGGTTCCATTGCTATTTTATCTTGGGAGACAAATTGTCCAGGACGTATAAAGGATACATACGGGCCAATATTGTCTTAAGGACAGAGTGCCACACTCGACTCAGCAAAACCAGTTTCCATTTTTTCGTTTTCAACAAAATTGTAATTTCAGTTTTGTGGTTATCTTGTAATTTTCAGATTACTAGTTGAACTATTGAATCTTTGTTTATCCTTTCGAATACTTGTAATAGTTATATACTTCCCGTACTGCTTTATAAAGTACCATAGAGCAAAAACTCCCAACAACTTAAGACAATACTTGTATTGTATTACTATTAGTATTCGAAAGATGTCGGTCAAAAATTGTGTGACCAAATCTGGATATGGAAATGGTTTTCTGGTAGAAGAGAGTGATGATGATGAACGTGTTCATGGTGTCACCGCTACCAAGACTGGGTGAAACAAGCGCTCTCGAGAGCACGAGGATGTCAACTGGGACAAGAGGAGAAGAGTGAAGATGTTATTCTATCTTGTAGCGAAGGCCTATATCTGTCCCGGACAAAGGATCCGAATAATGGTGAGAAGGAAATGGACACTCAGTCTGATGAAGTGACTGAAGTGAGCCAGAATCCGAAATTGGGATAAGTATTTTTCTCACTTGTCAAGAATAAGGATTAAATGATAAGTAGTTTTTCTTACTTGTCAAGAATAAAGATTAAATTATGTCGATTAAAAATAGATTAAAGTAAGGAGGAATATGAAAATAATTTATATTCCTTATGCTTTAACAAATCGAAGTTTAATCTCATCTTCTTTTCCGTTTAAAGATTGGATTTTGTAAACGACTTTAGAAGATCCGTTCTTTTAAGTGTAATTACTAAAGTGTATAAAGTATGGTCGCACATACTATGGAGAAAGATCCACTAACGTAAAAAACTTTTACCACTCTTAAGTAAGCGCCAAGAATTATCTGGCACCAATCATAACGGAAGAAGACTAAAAGCTAAAGACGTTGAGCCTGTCATACTATTTGACAAAGATCCTTCATAGGATGATATTGGACACTCGGTCATACAAAGCCTCCGGCGACTAGAGTGGGCCAAAATTCCTTTGATAGGATGATATTGGACACTCGATCATACAAAGCCTCCGGTGACTGAAGTGGGCCAAAATTCCTTTGATATGATGATATTGGACACTTAGTCATATAAAGCCTCGGGCGACCGGAGTGGGGCCAAAATTCATTTCATAGGAAAAGTAATGGACACCTAGTAAGGTGGGCCGAGTTTCCGTCCCGAATGATCGAAGGCCTAAAAAAAGCGATAAAGAAATTGGACACTCGGTCCGCAAAGCAACTGGAGTGCAGTATCTAGATCACAAATGATCCGGTTACGCCCAACCACGGGCAAGAGGTTGTTCATGTGAAGCAACGCCACCTCTAAAGTAGAAGGGGCTGGAGAGGTTGTCCTCAATAGGACTTCAAGGAATGAGATCACTCTAAAAGAGGTGATACATGTTCCTAACTTGGTTAAAGGACGTTGTTGGTCAAATCGATTTGAGACTAGTCCAACAGTCCGTAATAACTAAGAGTGGTACAATATGTCTATAGCCAAATGAATGATATATTGTAATCCGTGCATCTATGACATCATAGATTAAGACACGTTAAATAGCAAGTCATTCAAAAGCTAACGATGTTGAGATTGTTGCCTCACTCAAGTCGACATAAACCCTCAAAATGAATGTGAGGTAGACGAAGAGGCAAAATCACCTTTCTAAATTCCGTCAAGGGAATAGCGAAAGAAGCACCGCTCCTCTAGAACTTAGTCACACCTACTTGGGTGATTTGAAGTTTATACAAAATAGAGGGGGAGACAAGTACGTTTTGATCTTCATTGATGATGGTACAACGTATGGAATCCTTTGTTTATTGAAAAGCAAAGATAAAGTTGTTGAAGCCTACAAAGCGAAAGTTGAAAATCAACTAAGCCTACGGATTGAGAAATTCGTAGTGATAGAGGGGAGAATGTGAAGCATCGTTCATTAAACGAATGTTCATTTCTCACCTCGATCTAACGGTGTTAGCCAAGCACGAAGTCGTACGCCCAAATTATGAGGGGTAACTTGGTAAAAGATGGGCTACCGAAACAGTCAAGTTCGACCTAAGATCGTAGATTGCATATCCACCGGATCTGCAAATAACGATAGTGTTGATCGCCTCTTGGCGTCAAAGAATCTTGAATTCTTTGGAGATAACTTTCCTTGGAAAAGGAAAAAGGAGTAATTGCTCAAGGTTAACAAGAACCCGCGAGGGCTCGACTGTCCGGAACTAGACGTTCCGTATCTTCATGACTCGAAAGTTCGTTGTCTATCCGAACTTAATATTCCGGATCTGCGAACTCGGGGATTCTAGATGTTGAACCAAGACGGAGCAAAGAGGGGACAAAGACTTGTTCCAGGTCCTTCTAGCTTGTATGGTTGAGAACGAACCATGGACAATTAACAAATAATTGTTATCTCCAAAAGCGCCGCTTTGGAAAGAAGCTAAAGAGAGAAATAGATTTCATATATGGAACCATACTTGTGTAATAGTTGATCTTCCTCCGGAAAAGAACCTTTGGGTTGTAAAAAGTGCTCCCATGTGAGTAGCTTCACATCCAGGGCCATTGTAATCTTACATGGCATGGGTGTTGAAACGACCTTCCCAACCGGAGAGTTGGAAGAAGAGGATCGAATTGGTTTCTTGAACTGTTGGGCTTCTTCCGAACTTTCATTTTGGTCCCCGAAATGTTTACATTTTAGTCCCGAAAGTCTCGGATAAAACAAAACAATGAATCGACCACAGAAACATTGGCTCTGAAGTTAGAAAGCCAACAGTTGGAAAACCAACGGTCTGAGAGTGAAAATCATATTGAAACAAAGTCTCGATATGAAAGATATGTGTATCACAGATGACTTCTTAGGAATTGAATTTCTAAGACATCTAACGGACTGGTCAATAGTTGACAGTCTCGTTGAAGCCACCAATGGATATGAATCATAGAACTGATTGGAATCATGGTGCACCCATAGACAAGGAGTGATATGCACAGGTCACGTGTAGTTCAATGTATTGTACACACTACAACCGACCCAGTATCGTCCTACAAACATATTAGTTGAACTAAGGTTCACTGATGATCTTAATACATGATCAATAGAAGGCGTTAAGTCGGATATGACGATATCTGAATTATTCGCTTATCTACGGATTATTGTATTCTCGGATGTCCAAATGTTCGGGAGAACACAAGATGCAACCGGACATCGGATCGAAGAACACCAAAGCCACAAGTAAATGTGTATGGTGGTTCTTGGAAAATCCTCTAAGCAAACTTGCATCGACCGATTCATGATGGTATCGGAGTTTATCGCTTTATACAAAGCATGAAAGAAGTTGAGTAACTTCACGACTCATTAGAGGACGTCCCTTATTGGGAGAAACCCGTGCCTTCACGAGTTATACACTTTGTGGCTAGCCGATCGGCTTTAGGAAGGACACGGATGACGGCGTCTGGACATATCTGTCGGGATCGTCGGAGACATAAGACCGTATGGCGAGTTGATCATCACGGGTGTCACTTCCTTATTTACTAACTAAGGGACTACCCGGAGATCAAGTGTTCTGCTGTCTAGGGAATGGGCTTAAAACCCAAAATATACGAACCAATACGGTGGAAACCCAACCTTACGAACTGGAGATCCCGGTAATTTGGTTCAATGGGAAAACTAAGTTGTAAAGGTTCGGTTGATCGCTTCGGTCGAAGCATGAGCACTTCGGATAGTGATTTCGAAAAGAAACACCAAATCCAAAGCCGTTCCCGTGATAGACGTTAAGTGCTATCTGCAGGTATGGGTAAAGGTTAAGTTTTCAAAACTCCGTAATGATCCTCAACAATTGAGGTTAGGTCTTTGGGAAACTTTTAATGGTTCCTAACGCTTGTGAAGTGGGGTATAGCAGGATACCTTGTAGGAGACCACCTATTTAAGTGCGAGGACGGGCCGCCTCAAATTGAACGCACTTAAGAATCCAAGACGTTGTCCATGGCCAAAACGGACAAAACATTACGAAGAAGAGAGTAAGGGAATTTGTTGTGTTGGTACCGTTGTCTTGGCTTACACTAAACACCGACGGTTCAAGACATCACGTTCACCGCGCGATAAGTAAGTCCGATGGTATTCAACTATGGAAGGTTCAAAGCTGAGGCTACCTCTCCTTATGCAACATCGGTCCGCTGAAATATTGCTGGAAATGAAAAGACACCATGTGAGTGCGCCAAAATCTCTTTCAAGAGGGGATTGTTGGAAATTTGCCTTTGGCGGGAGTTGCGACCGACCAACTTTAACGGCTTAAACACTAGTGTAACGTATGTTGGAGAATCCGGTTCTTCACACATGCATGATCTACTAAGTACGTAGATGACCGTAGGGCCAAGAATCGTCAAATTTCACTGAGAAATGAAAGAGATATTGGTCCACGAAGTAAGGTGTTTGAAGCATGGAAAATGTGGTATTGTGTTCAATTCTCCCTCATCGGTAGAGGAAGAAAGAATTGTTGTGTATATAAGACTCGAAATTGGTTTGGGGTTTGGGACCCCAAGGGGTATCCCATGTGTTTAAAGGAGGGAGGACCTAGATGTGCTTCGGTTCAAGGAAAGACCACACGCGCGCGCCGCCGCCGCCTGCCCGTCCGGTCCGGTTCTGGTTCCGAGTTCCGGGTTCTCGGGTTCTCGGGTTCACGGGTTCACGGGTTCACGGGTTCACGGGTCACGGGTCACGGGCCGTGGGCTGTGGGCCTTCTGATATTATCTTTTTGGGCCGAAAAACTTTGCCGAAGTACGCTTTGATCCCGAAGTTTCGGACATACGATTTGAACCGAGAATTCTTTCGGATGTACTTGTTTGGTCCCGAAGTTTCAAGATGTACAGTTTGGTCCCCGAAGTTCGAATTTCGATGGTCAAAACAGAAACGTCAAGCACTCAATTCACCATTTATTTTGGCTGAATTACTCCTCCTATAATGGCCAAATCCGTTGGTTCTTTCACCATTTATGTTGGTGACTTTACTACCTCCATAATGGCCATTATTTGGCTATTATGGAGGCGATTTTCAGCCCCTCCCTCACCTATATAAACACACCCTTACACCATTGTTGAGCACTACAAAGAACAGAAAAATAACAGTTCATAAAGCTCACGAAAATACACAACAAAAACAGTTTTCTTCCTACAACTTCCAAGCATCATTTCGTTACTCAATATTCTTCACGGTAGCTCTTGAGTTTCCTTTGCTCAAGGGTTCCATTGCTGTTTTATCTTGGGAGACAAATTGTCCAGGACGTATAAAGGATACATACGGGCCAATATTGTCTTAAGGACAGAGTGCCACACTCGACTCAAAAAACCGCTTTCCATTTTTTCATTTTCAACAAAATTGTAATTTCGCTTTGTGGTTATCTTGTAATTTTCAGATTACTAGTTGAACTATTGAATCTTTGTTTATCCTTTCGAATACTTGTAATAGTTATATACTTCCCGTACTGCTTTATAAAGTACCATAGAGCAAAAACTCCCAACACTTTTTTCCTTTCACATTGGACTTGTATATTTGTGCAAAACATTGCATAGTTTTTGTATGTGCTTTCTTTTGTGAGCAGTTATTAGCTGCATACTGGAACAAATGATTGAGCTTATGCTCCCCTCAATTTTGTAATTTCTGGTTTAATGATATAAAGGTCACACAAGCATACGTCGATAATATTTTTCAAAAAAAAAGATAATCATCATATATACCAGACCTATATATGAGATAAAATATTTTTCTAAAGGAAGAAATTAAACAATTACAATAAAAGATCAATGACTTAGAAATAAATTATTTGGCTACAAAGCTAGTGAAATAGACTAAAAGGCACATTGTAATGTGGCCTTTCTTTCATATTGTGGGATCCCCTCCACATGGGCATAACTCATCATCTTATTTTGTTATAGCAATTTGGGAGATAAATTATCATGCTTAGATCCAAACTTTTTTCTTTATGTGGTGGATGATAAATTATTTTCATTTCTTTTTCCACAACTTGGAGGCTAATTTTGGCCTATAAAAGGATGACATTTCTTTCCAATTTCTTCACACCAAATTCAAGAGTGTCTTATCTCTTATAGGTTGGTCATAAATTTGGAGAGTTTATCTTTCTTTTCTTCTCTTCTCTTCTTCCTTTTATTTAGAGTATTTTGTAAGAGGGTTGAGTGTTGGGAAACACAATGACCTTTCTTTTGAAGTGATCTTGTGAGGTTATTCTCTTTGAATATTTTGGGATAATTAGAGTATTTACTCTAATTTTGTACTCTCTATTGTACTCTTGTTGGTATACTGAAATTCTCCCTCTCTGCTTGTGGACATATGTTATATTGACCGAACCATGTTAAATTTGTGCCTCATTTATTTTCTTTACTTGCCATTATTATCAACTTACTGTTGTCTTTGTTATTGTCATTACAATATTGTTTGGCTAAAATTCACAATACCTAAGTCCTCGATCCTAACAAATTGGTATCAGAGCAGGATCTAATCGAGTTATTTTAGTAGCCAAATATGAATGTAACAAAGACTTACATTGAGAAATTTGACTGAAGTGCAAACTTCAGGATATGGCAATTAAAGATATAAACTATCCTAATTCAGGATGGCTTAGATATGGTATAAGAAATGTCATATTATTCCAGGATGTTATTGTTGACACCCAATTTTGTCCCGTCTTTTCCAATTTATTTGCACTTTTAAATATTTTTTAACACCTCAAAACAATTTTAATATATATACATACATTCGTATATATATATTATTATTCTCTTATTATTATTATTATTCGCATTTTTTACTATCATTTTGCATTTTTTATCATAATCATAAGTTTTATCCGAAAATTCTATGTTATTTTATTCTCGCAAAATTGCATCGCATTTCCATTTTTTATTAAGCATTAAACATTTCGCAAATATTATATTTTATTTTTTATTATTATCACATCGTTACGTTATTTTAAATAATTCACATCTTTTACAAAAAATATATAAATATGTTTTAATATTAAGCCCCTTTTCATATTTTTAAAATCCATAACCCATTTTTTATTTTCTTAACCCAAAACAATTTCTAACCCATTTCATTTTCCCAACCCAATACAAATTCTACCCAAACAAACAAGCCCAAACTCCCCAATTAAATTCCCTTATACCCAAACCCACAAAACAAAATCCCAAAACCTTTCCAAGCCCAATCGGCCACCCCACCTTCCAAGTCCAACCCCACAATCCCATTTAAACCAAACCCACAAAATAAACTCACAAGCCCATTCCCTTATTTCACCAAGCACCAACCAAAACTCCAAGCCCAACCGGCCATTAACCCGTCGCCCCAGCCCAAACCCGCGGCCCATAACCCATCCCCCCATTTTTTAACCCCCCCAAACCAAACAAAAACCCCCAAAAAATCAGAAAATCAAGAAAAAAAAACCCTTACACTCCTTTCTCTTCAACCCCAAGCCGCCGCACACCCCATACCCCCCATGCCCGACCGGTCACCTCGCCCACCGCCACCACCCACTCTCTGCCACCAACCCTGACACCACCACACCCCTCCCATCACTTCACCATACCCATACCCCTAAAATCCGCTTCCAAAATTCAGAATTTTTGCCTTTAATTCAAATTTCAAACTCACTTCGACGAGGTGAACGTTGGGGGGAAACCCATCTATAAATACCCCCCTTGTTCTTCAAAAAAGGGGAAGAAAAAAGAAAGAAGGATCTGTCTTTGAAGGTCCAAATCGAAATAAAAAAAAAGAGTTTGAAATTGTTCAAAAATAGTCAAGAAATCAGTCCGAAAATACTCTCTGTTTTAGTTCCTAATTTCTCAATCCGAGAATCCCTTTTGTTTCTATTTCGGGTCGGATTTCCGGGTCGGGTCGCATTCCGGGTCGGGTCTGAACCAAAACCAGTTCTGTTTCGTTCCAAAAATCAGAAAATCGAATTCCAAAATTCAGAAAAGCAGCATTCCAAAATCGAAATCGCATCGAATTCTCGAAACCGCAAAAATCTGAATTCCAACTTCTCCGAGCGGGTCGACGATTCGAAACACGCCTCGGTTCGCTACCCGGAGAAGGTCAGTGGGCTCGAAATTCTCAATCCCTTAGGGTTTCCTTTATTTGTTGTATGTTTGCGCGATTTAATTTAACCAATTTTATGTGATTAAATGTTTAGTTTGTATAGCTTGTTTAGTTCTTAGTTAAATTAAGTTAGTGATACGCCATGTGCTAGCCTAATTAATATGTTTGTTTTAAAACTAGTAAAATCCTGTGATTAGTAAAAATGAATGGATATGATGTTTGTTTAATTCATTTATACTTAGTCTCTCGAAACACAATTGCTAGATTCTTCATACTGTCACAAATATGATTAGTAATATTTATTGACAGGACCACGGTTTGATCTGTCTGGGAATTCTTTTTTTTTAGTTGACAATGTGGGCTTGAGTTCATGTTAGATCTTGTTAAGGGCCAATAATATATATATGTGTGTTTAATATAGATCACAAGTTAGATTCACTGTGTGTAACAATTTTTTGTGAAGATGAATGCAAAATATGATTAGGCGAATGCCCTATGATGTTGGCTTGGCTAGATGTTTATTTATGTCCCAAGGTGTTAGGATTTGGACCATATTCTGTAAATCTGTGTGTTGTTTACATTTAATATAGAAATATTTCCGACTAGGTTCTTGAAATAGATAAAAATGTCCATGTTCTTGAATAAGATGCAACTAGACATGTCTAAGTTGCCTATTAAAGTATATGCAGTTTTTTTTGGTTCGTAACTTGGCCTACGTGAAGCATGCCTATTCGTAAACATAATGAATGAGTATGTGTTGGGATAGCTTTAATTCTGGGCGTGATGCCACTGTGCAAGTGTGATGTAAAACCATTCTAGACTAGTCTTTATTTCTCAAAATATGAGATTTGATTGCCTAAATCATGTTAATTATGCCATGCCTAATTTAAAGTGTCATTATGCCTAGTTGTGTAGAATGAATGTTGCTGCATATTTTTTACTTGACTGACTCCACATTTAAGGAATTGTATAAAAAATGATCATATGTGCATTTCCAGGCTTCCATATTCTTCTTAAATTGACTATATATTTGTCTTTACTTGCCTAAGTGTACAATGCTTTCGTGACAACATATTATCTTTTATGGATTACTTATTTGCATTCTCTTACGTATATATTTTCATGTTCCGCCCGCTAATCCTTTTCTTTTCTTTTATTTACATGAAATGCATCGGGAGCTACGAAGAGTCTCATCGGAGACTCATCACAACTTTCTCAAACCAAGACCCGCATCCACATTCATTGCATTCTCCGGCCTCGAATTTCTACACAAATAGGGCGGGATGACATCATCATCCTCCCCCCAGTTTCCTCTTTTATTATTATTCTTTAATTTCGTTATTTCTATTCTTGGGCATGTAATAATTATTTTAATGCTTGTGTGATTGTTAGGATATTTAGAATAATTAGGCCGCGAATAGATGAATGAATAGGATAATCTAACTGCCGTTAGTTAATTTCTTAGGCTCGTTTGAATTGGAAACCATCACTAGCTTTATTTGTTTAGGGTTGTCTCGTAAGTTCCACACTTAGCCTCTAGTTACTTTGCTATATTTTTTTAGGTTCGTTATGCATGCTTTAATATCTTTCAAAAAATAATTTGGCAATCTATTATTCACTTTCTTTAAAAAATAAGGTTTGCATTCTATCCGATTTGCAACCTTGAAAAGTTTTTTTTGTCATAAAAAATTGCTTCTTTTATTCAATTGCCAAATATGCATTTTTCTAAATAAAAATAACTTCTGGGCAATGATGAGGCTTAAACCTTTTTTTATTTCATCCGAGATCAACATGTTTAGTAGGCGAGGTGAATAAAATAATCAACAAGTTATATATTCGCAGCCACGATGTGATTATAGTGATCTTTTCTTTTCATCCGAGAGACCAACACGTTTAGTAGGCGAGGCAATCAAAATAACCACTTAGTCATATGTTTGCAGCCACGACGTGATTGGAATGTTCTTTTCAAAATTTAAGTCTGAGCCCTCCGTGATCAAAACGCTCACTGTTTTTGGATACGGATCCGAAGTTACGTCAAAAAATGATTTTCAAAAATTACTCCTTTGGCATTACAAATGAATTATTTTTTCATTATTATTGTCACATATGCATACATGTACAAAATGCATCTCTTTCATTAGATTATTTGCAAACATCTTTTTAACTTCATACTTTAAACATGCATTTTTCCTTAGTATAATATTTAACCTGAATTTGACCGGATAATCGCAAGTTAGCGGATTCTAAAGGATGCCTAACCCCTTCCCTTTAGGATAATAAAGAACCCTTACCTAGAATCTCAAAATAGTTTCGCAGATCTTAAAATTGGAGTTTACATTGCAGCATTAGTTTAAATATTTAGGTGTCCTAATTCACCGTAAAAATAATTAGGTGGCGACTCCTCAACCCTTTTTACCCAGGAATCACCTGAATACGCCGTGCTCCGACCACTCGCGGGGGGTCGGGTCAAAATCGGGCGCGACAGTTATAAGTTGAAAAACAAAGAAAAGCATAAGGAAAAAATTAGCACCAAAATACTAACACCACTAAAGCAAGTGTAGTTGTTGATGAGACTGACAGAATAATATTTTTAGCTACTAACAATAGGTTTAAATCTAATGATGAGTGGATTTGTATTGAGAGGAGTCTTCTCTTCTAGGTGCATAGATGACTAGGTTTCTTTTTCTTAGAATTTGAGGATGAGTTGGCTGACCTTAGTAGGATGCCTAACTTATGAACCACCATAGGATCAGAGGTAAGGTTTATGTCCCACTCCTTATACTTTTATTGCTTTATTTATTTATGATAAGGCCCGGGTGTTGCTTCGCCCCTAACGGACACTAGTCTCGTCGTTAAATAAAAAAATGATGAGTGGATTTTAGATTCAGTTTGTTCTTATCATATGTGTACCAATAGAGATTTATTTACCACATACGAATCTATTGGAGGTTGAGTTGTCTTGATGGGAAACAATGCTCCATGCAAAGTTATTGGTAAAGGTACAGTCCAAATCAGAATGCATGATAGTATGGTGAGAACTCTCACTGATGTTAGATATGTTCCTAACTTAAATAAAAATCTCATCTCATTGGGCACTCTAAATTCTCTTGGGTGCAAATACACAGGTGAATGTGGAGTTCTGAAAATCTCTCGAGGTGCTCTTGTGATCATGAAAGCACGCGATCTGGTACGTTGTACGCTTTGTTGGGATCCACTATTACGAGTGTTGCTGCGGTTTCCACATCAAATCTGTCTGATTCTAACATCACCAAATTGTGGCATATGCGATTGGAACATATAAGTGAGAAAGATCTTTTCATCCTCGGTAAAAGAGGTGTCTTATGCGGACAAAGTACCAGAAATATGGAGTTTTGCGAACACTGTGTGTTCGAGAAGCAGAAAAGAATCAGCTTCAAATCTCCTATAATTCTTCGAACAAAAGGTACTTTGGATTACATTCATTCAGATCTTTGGGGTCCCTCTCGTACCTCGTCAAAAGGTGGTGTCAGGTATATGCTAACTTTCATTGATGATTATTAGAAGAAAGTTTGGGTTTATTTTCTAAAAAATAAAAGTGATGTTTTCTTAACTTTCAAACAATGGAAAGTTTAAATTGAGAAGCAAACAGGAAAACAAGTCAAGCGAATTAAAATAGATAATGGCTTAGAATTTTGTAATGATGAGTTCAACATTTTTGTAAAAATGAAGAAATTACTCGACATCATACTGTGAGGATGACCCCTTAGTAAAATGGTGTTGCAGAACGAATGAACAGAACTTTTTGGAAAGAGCTAATTGCATGATTTTAAATGTTGGGTTGACAAATGCCTTTTGGGCAGAGGCTATCGCTACATCTTGTTATATTGTCAACCGTGCTCCTTCTACACCTTTGAACTTTAAGACTTCGGAGGAAATGTGGTCAGGTACTCCTACTAATTATTCTGATTTAAAATGTTTTGGTTGTCCTGTGTACATGCATGTGAATGATGGAAAATTAGAGCTAAGGGCTAAAAAGTGTATTTTCTTTGGATATGCATATGGGGTGAAAGGATACAGACTTTGGTATCTTGATCACAAATCACCAAAAGTTATAATTAGCTGAGATGTAACTTTTGACGAATCATTTATGTTGCATCCCAGAAAATAGTCTTTTAGTTCTTATAACAAGGATAAAGAACATGGTATACATGAGCAGGTGGAGATTGAACTTGGCATTTCTTCTAAGCCAAGCTCATCAACTGTGGAATAAAATACAGTTGAAACTCAAAAAGTTGAGCCAGAAGCTGAAGCTCAAGAAGACAAATTCAAAAACCAGAAAGGTATGGAGATTATGTTGCATTTGCTTTTTCAGTTGCACAGGAAACTAAAGAAATTGGTGAACTATTAAAATATTCAGAAGTAGTTTTTAGTGCTGATTCAGTGAATTGCTTGAATTAGTTGAAGGTGTGGAGTCTTCTTCTTTTGATTTGAGACAAATTCATTTTTCTACTCAAATGGTTGATTGCAATGAATAAAGAAATATAATTTCTCCATAAGAATGGTACTTGGTCTCTTGTGAAGCTGCCATAAAAAAGAATTATTGGTTGCAAATGGGTCTTCAAGAAAAATGATGAAATTCCATGGGTTGAAGATGCATGGTATAAGGCATAATTAGTTGCAAAGGGCTATAGTCAGGTACAAAGAGTTGATTTTAATGATATTTTCTCACATGTTGTTAAACATAACTCTATTCGTGTTTTTCTTGCCTTAGTTGCCATGTATGATTTGAAATTAGAACAACTTGATGTTAAGATTGCTTTCTTACATGGCGAACTTGAGGAACAAATATACATGCATTAACCCAAAGGTTTTGAGATTGAAAGAAAAAGAAGAGCATGTTTGTTTGCTGACGAAAATCTTGTACGGATTAAATCAGTCTCCAAGAGGTTTGATTCATTTGTGTTGGGTCATGGTTATTCAATGATCATGTATGATAGTTGTGTTTACTTCTGAAAGTTAAATGATGGTTCATTTATTTACCTACTGTTATATGTTGATGACATGAAAGAAAACAAGATTGTATGTTCCCTCTCGGGACCGCCCTACTCCAATTCATGGTTAGTAGAGATGTGATTAGTTTAGAGAAAGATCAGAAAGCTCTTCCACCACGTAGAAAAAAGAATAAGAAGGGTGATAAAGAGTGGTATGTACATAAAAAAACATATGTGCAATGCGTATTCGATCCAACCAAGCTCTCCACTCAAGCAGAACTTGCCTATGTTAGGATTTGACAGAAATTAACAATTTGAAAGGTCAATTGAAAAGTGAATTTGAAATGAAAGATTTGGGAGAAACTAAGAAAATTCTTGGCATGGAGATCAAAAGAAATCGAGGAGCCAATAAGCTATTCCTAACCCATAAGAAGTACTTGAAGAAAGTCTTAGAGAGGTTTGGCATGAAAGATGCTAAACCAGTGAGTACTCCTCTTGCTGCTCATTTTAAGTTATCAACTGCTCAATCATCGCAGTCAGAGGAAGATGATAGGTATATGGCACATGTACCATATTCTAGTGCAGTTGGCAGTATTATGTATGCGATGATGTGTACACACCCAGATATTTCACAAACAGTAAGTATGGTAAGTCAATATATGGCTTGCCCTGGTAAAACACATTGGGAAGCTGTAAAATAGATTCTGAGATATTTGTGAGGTACTTTAAATGCATGTTTGGAGTTTGGAAGAAATACTAACTCTTTGGTTAGTTTTGTAGACTTATATTATGCAGGTGATCTTGACAAAAGAAGATCGCTAACATGTTATGTATTTTGTATTAGTGGTTGCACTATCAGTTGGAAAGCTACATTATAACATGTAGTAGCTTTATCTACTACCGAAGTAGAATATAAGGCAGTGACCGAGGAGATCAAAGAAGCCTTATGGTTGAAGGGTCTATTTACTGAATTCAGCTTACACTAAGGTGGTATTACCATTTTATGTGATAGTCAAAGTGTCATTCACTTGACTAAAGATCATATGTATCATGAGAGGATGAAGCATATTGATATCAAGTATCATTGCATCAGGGAAACCATTATTGAAGGAAAGGTCTCTATTCAGAAGATCAACACGAGAGACAACACTGCTGACATGTTCACAAAGCTTCTTCCAGTTGGCAAATTCAAGCTCTGCTTGAACTTGATTGCCGTTTATGAAGAATGATTTAGCCCATACAGGATTTTACGGAGAGAGTGGAGTAAATTTACTATATTAACCAAAATCAGGTCAATGTGGAGATTTGTAAGTTTTGGCTCAGTTTTCGGGTTCTATCACTTTTGTTAGATCTAGAGGGTCATTTATGACTTAGTCGAGTCATTGGTTTGCTTCCTGAGGCAATCAGATGTATTTTATGGCCTTATTTGTAAGTTTAGATTTTGGTTTTGTCCTGAACGATTCTTTAGAAAAGTATGCCTTGGCTCAGTTATTTGTGAAATCCAAGGGTACGAGCGTATTTGTAGCACTGTTTACCATAGACTAGCATGTTTTGGTTCGTGTTCGGGGGGGGTTCTGGGAGTGTTTCGGGTGTTGGATGGAGGTTTGGGTTGTTTTGCATCAACTGGTGTCCACCATGGCGAAACGAGCATCCACTTCGGCGAGTCAGCCTCAGCAGAAGGTTGGCTCACCGAATCAGAAGATAGGGAAATAGGAAGTTACGCCATAATAGAGTCGGGTCCGCTATGGTGAGGTATGATGTGTCAAGTGACATCCGTTATGGCGAAAGCTTTTTTTCGGCAGCGGATCCGCTCCAGCAGAGACTTCAATTCCGCTAGGGCGGATCACTGTTCAAGTACCCTATATATAATCCTAGGTCAGATTTTCTTTCCCAAATTAGTCCATCTCGATACTAGCACCGTTTGGGAGTATAACCAGAGCCTTAAGAGCAATTTCCACCCTTGGGTAAGAGTTACCTAGATTATTTGGTTTAAGTTTATGATTCTAAGCTTATTAATGGTGGTTTAGCATATTATTTGAATTGGGGAAGTGCGTTTTGCATGTTGTGAGAATAAGAGAGCTATATGAGTGATTTTAATTGAAACTTTACGGATTAATGTATTAATATCATGAATTAGAATTGAATTATGCCAGATTATCATGTTATAAGCTTAATTTGATTATAGAAGCTTGTTTTCAAAAGGAAAAAATTCTAGAGTTTCAAGTTGGGGATTTTTAATGATTGTTCAATTGGGGATTCAAATTTGTATAGTTTTTCAATTAACTTAAAGGTACGACTACCTATTATGTAATAGAGGTTTTTGAGTATTAAAGTTCGAGTCTTGGTGACGTGGGTCCCGAGATGGGTATTAAAGTCTTGTTTTTATTATGTTAGCTTTATATTAACTATGTAATATGCGTGATTAGACTTCGATTATCGTGAGGCTCAAAGGAAAGGCAAGGCTATCTCAGAGGCTTGATTTTGTTGCGTACCTATTCAGCTTTGAGGTAGGCCACGATTTAGCTTTTTGAGACTTCGATAGAAGTAAGTAGTAGTTACAAATATCAAGGGGTATTGGGCGTGTTTGGGGGTCCCACTTAAACGGTTGTGATGAACGTTTGAGTAGGTACCGATGTTAAACTGTGATGATGGGTGATTTGGGGGATCAACCTTACGTTGATTTCAAATGTTGTTATTTGGGCTTGTCGCCATATTTGATATTGTTGTATTTATTCATCACACATGTTTTGATATGATATCCTGATTGTACTAAAATTATTATTGATGGACTGCTTTAATATGAAATCCTGTGTATTGGATTATATGTGTGTTATTGAACTCTTGAAAGCATGTGATATTTCATCTCCTTACTTGGTTGCATCTCATTATATCAAGCAAATGAATACACGAGAGAATTCAAAGGTACGTTGCGTTTAATTACATACACTACTATACAAATCAAGCAATAACTACATTTTAGTTGAAACCATATGGGGGTGGCCCTTCAATCTTCATAGTGATAAGCATTTTGTAATTGGCATATCAAAATATGTCTCCCTCAATCTCTCTATAGTCTATATCAGTTCACGACGCTAGAATAATTGGTTTTCTAGTACAAACCCTAGATATATTATTAACAACACTCACCTACTTTTCAGAATCCATCTAGACCAAAACGAGAAAACAATAATGTAGTCGTAATAAAAATAACTAACGACCTAATGCCATTTAGGCGTAGCATAAATAACATTACGTTTCAGTATTTAAACCATAGGAAAGAGCCCTTCAATATTCAGTACAACCATTAGGTAACTAATTCGACAAAAGAAGTTGTGTTGAAACAAAGTCTAAGCTAGTTCACCATGAAACTAGCGTTAATTAGTCTTTCTTAGTACAAACCCCAAAATTACTATTAGAGATTTTCATTTAATATTGCTACATTCTTTCATGTAGATTTGGATGCATTGGCTGAACTCGTAGGGCAAATGGCATCTGGTACTCGTAATCTCTTTCTCTTTGATGGTACACTTCCTCTTGAATCACTCTCATATTTCCCCCTATCGCTGCCATCTCCTTTTGGTGCTGTTCACACATTAATATACAGTAGTCATTTACTATCCAAAAAGAGAAAATTTGAAGAGAGAAAATATATAGTTAGGCAAATATCTAATTTTAACTTGTCACTACGAAATGAATAGAAAAATGATTCTTTGTATTCTTTTCTGTTATTGAAGTTTTTTTATTATCAATTGTCATTTAATTAAAATGAAAAAAACAACCATTTCCCAGTGTCACTTTTAGTTTTGAACGCACAAGTGTGAAAACTGAAGACTTCTATTTTATATAAGACATAAGCTCATTCATAATCGGTAGTTAACATATAGAAGTACTATATATCATGATTCTTATATGTTTATAACTAACTTTGAATCTCTTCTCATATATTGGCATATGGTGAAAAGGAGTTCTCACCATTATTTCACAAAGAGAGAATGCAAACCAAAAATTATGAAAATGATAAAAATTATTCTATAAAGTTTCTCAAGTTTGTACATCTCTACATGTGGCAAGTTAATTAAGTTATGTTCTTATGATGATTATACTTACCAAAGCATATTGAAGTTGCTTATGTTCCTCCTCCAGAATCTGATCCTGAATTATTTCATCCAAGAAATAAACAAAGATATTAGTAACTAATACTAGCCCCCAAAGGCCAAATGCAACTTATGATTTCATTTACATATGTATAATTAAGCAGGTATTGTTATTTGCACACTTACATTTTTCCTGACCATCCTCGAGATCTCAGTCTGTCCAACAGTAAATATAAATAGAAAAAGAAAAAAGAACGGGCATCAAAGTCTGTTTATCAAAAATCGGATTTACAAAGTAATTTAAACGTGATTAATTGAGAAAAATTAGGGAAAATTTATTTACCTGCTTGGCACTGATACTAGAGAGCCCATTTTGTAAGGCTTCTTCCATAACCATAAGCTCTTTGTGGTTCAGTGAATTGATATATTCTCCTTTAAGGTGACTGCGCGCGCATATATATATATATATACTTGTACATAAGCGAGAGTACTACTTGGTGATAAATTTTAAAAAATACATATATAAAGGAGAAAATTAAAAGAGTGAAATTTACCTGAGCTTAACCTGCATACTGTCATTCTCTTTCTTGATTCTATCAATTTCATTGCTCAAGTTCTGTATTAAGTGTTCCAATTTATTCATGAATCACAAGAATGTTGTTACTTAATGCAAATTATACTCAAGATTCAACACAAGAGGTGACAAATAAATATATGCAACTGTGCCATTTAATTTGAGCTTGTTTTAAAAATTTATCTTTTTTATGACCGAGAAATCCGTCTAGGTTAACCTTTAAGACTATCTGCAGTCTTCGCAACTTTGGAATAATGGGAATCCTCCCTTCTATCATTCTTCATTTAAATATCATACTTAGATCACATGATGCAAAGCTCAAACTTGTTTTAAAAAATCTTTTTTTTAATAAATAAGTAACTTGTTTTGAAGATTTGGTTGTACCCTTTTCATCAACAAGTAGTGAAACTTTAATCCGAAATCAAAGGATTTTTTTTGCAAGGTAATAAAAAATTGCTAGTATTTTATAATTATATTTTCCAAACAATTGAGTAACATATCGTACAGATTAAAGAAATTGCATGAAAGAGGAGGAAAAGAGAGAGAGAGAGAGATTTGTGTTATTTTTCCAGATCTGTTGATAGATGTAACATCTCACACAGGGATTTGTGTTCTTTATTTATCCTTAAAAAAGCATTCATGATATTCAGTAGAGATATATAAAGAATTGAAGTATTGAGACACCTAGAGAGAGAGAGATCTAGAAAAGAGAGAGATAGCAGCTATATATACACATCCTATTTGTAGATCTGTTCCTAGATTTCATGTTTCAAGTCACTTGACATAATTTTAGCAAAAATCCATCTCTTCTTCCACAGTAAAAAAGCCAAAATCAAGGAAAAAACATGGACACAATGGAGTTTCCAATTTCTTCACACATAAAGTGAAACTTATGTACCTCATGCTTAGCATCCCATAGCCTCCTCCCCGTAGTCTTTTGGTAACCATCCAGCATATCACTTATCCTTAATATTGTCAAAAAAAAAAAAAAAAAAGAACTTAGAATTTCAAAAGAAGCATAAAAATTACTAGGGTTTTTCTTAACCAAAATTTTAATTAACATGACTTACGTAGTAGAAGGGCTACAATATTCATACATCTTGCCAGAACTACCATAGATAATAAGGGAGACCTTAGCATCACAAAGAACTGTAATTTCTTTAGCTTTCTTGATGATCCCATTTCTTCTCTTGGAGTAAGTCACTTGCCTGTTGCTTGAATTCTCTATTCTCTTTATCTCTATTTTTCCTCTCCCCATACTTACAAAACTATATTCTCACTTCTCTTCTTCTTCTTGAAATTGAAATAAGTTACTTAGAATAATTAAAGAGGAAGAAGATATTATAGGAAGAGAGAAGAAAGTACTTAATGTCATATTCTATAAGAAGCTTGGCCGACCAGAAACTTTCAATGTTCTCAGCAAAGTAGGTTTTTTATGGACATTTGACAATGCCAAACCACTGATTAATATCCTGTCCTTTGATCCTAGCTTTACTGGCTTGTTAAATGAAACATTAAAAAAAACTCTTTGCCCTCTGTTACACTTTTTTATCGTTAGGTCTCTCCTTTCCATTTTATAATAAACCAACTTTTAATAATTACAACAATTATTTATTACCTTAGAGTGTAACTATTTTTTATACTGTCAGGTCACATGTAACGAATCAAGTGGCGGATTTGCATCAGAAAATTTCACTTGGAGGTAATACGTTTTATATCAAATATCACTTCATTCTCAAAGTTAAACCTTGACAACATCAACTAAACGGAGAAATACTTACCACAGCACCACAACCTTTGATCTGTAGTAAAATATGAGCAAATTTTACTTACGTTTATCAATATAAGGCAACTCTTTAATTATGTTGGGGTTGTAATTAGCCTTTATTTTGTTGAAAAGATACATTATGTAAACTTACGATGCGTCAATACAAAATGTAGTGGTACTCTTCTTTGTTGGTTGGAATTCTCCTGGCGAGAGACTCCTCGACTCGCTCTCGATAGATGCCAACAGCGAAGCTGATGGAGATGCAATGTCGACTGAGCCAAAGTAGCGCAAAAGCACATCTTCCGGATGATTTCGGTTAGTACCTCTGAGTCGTCAGTTGGGTGGGCTTCAGCCGAAGGATTATCCCCAGCGGTCTCCTGTACAGAAAGGACAGGTTCAGAATAGAGGCAAGAGCCCGGAGGCAGTGAAAGACCAAGCATAAGAGAAAGGGTTTACCTCTACGGCTATCCCAGCATAGTAAGCCTCGGCTGCCTTGGCAGGAGAAACTGTGGCTTTGAGGGCAGCCGATGATGAGTCCTGCGAATGCACGGGAGCATGAGCCAAGGAAGACGATCCGCCAATATGAAGGGGAGCATCAGACGCTTTATGCAGCCGTCTGCGCCTTATCAGTTGTGGTCTCTGGAGGGCAAACAGAAAACATAAATATTAGTAGCCGATGCGAAGGTGTTTTAGCCAACCGAGTAACATACCTCGATTTCCTCTTCTTCCACAGCAAGAACAGGAACTCCGGGTCTGTGGGGGCCTTCCTCACTATAATTTCAAATGACAACCCCTCCACTTCGTCGAGATTGCTTGGGCACTGGTTTCCTGGGTGATGGGGACTCGGTGTCAAAAGTGGTCTCCAGATCAACAAACGTTGGAGGAGATGGGGTTGTTGAAAGATACATAAGAGATGTTAGCCGAAAATTCACAAGAACAATCTAGCTGACACATATGTAGAATACAATTTACCTTTTCTCTTCGTCTACCACAACCGGACGGAATACCTTGAGGCAACAGGCCTAACCGATTTAGAGGAAGTAGCTTTCAAAGTGTCTTCTTTTGGCCACAATTTAGAGGTTTCCGGGTTCTTCTTTTTTCTCGACAGAATCAGCCGATCACAATAGACATCTAAAGGAGATTGAAAAAACTTCTCCTTAGCCGTATCCCACCAATCATCAAAAGCAACGATAGTATTCGTTCTCAGGGGAAACGATTGCCAGTCAAACAGGGCGAGCCTGTCAAGATTATGATCGGCTAACTTCTTTGCTTGTTTTGCATAAAAAATGCAGCATTGGGTTGAACTGACAATACTGCGGTGGGGCCACGACACGTGATGAGTAAGGCCGAATTGCCTTGCTACAAAGTTTGGCCGATATGGCTCCGCGGTCAATGTATTATTCCTAGAAGTGGGCTTCAAACCACCCAACAAGTCCATGGCCATGAGAATCGGCCCCCATATGAGAACCATAGTCCTCCGCTGGAAGAAAGTAAGGTCCTCATCGGCTACTTGACGGACTCAATCAGGGGTGGCCCATCTCTCTAGGACCGGTTGCCAATCTGTATAATGGTGTCTAGACATACCATACATGGTAGAGATTGCGGCAAAAGCATCCTGGGGCACAAGGGGTGTTCTCCGAAGAGAATCGGCTAATACTTGCGGGTTTAACGGAAAGCGACGATCATCAAATTTATCGGGGATAAACTCAGGAAAATAGAGGGTGATCCACAACTGAAGGAACCACAGGGGACCGGCTAAGGTATCCAGGTTTCTAGAATCCCTTAACCTCGCATGGGCATCACCCAGAGCCATGTAAAGATAGGTCAAGAAGAGAGATGCCCAGCTGACATCCCCTCGAAACGGCTGACGCCGCATAAATTTCCAACTCTTTCACAACTGCACAAGAGCCCGTATAGACAAAGTATCGGTTAAACCAAAAAAGCAGAAAAGTGAAGCCGAGACGTTTTTGTGGAAGGAAAAAAGAACCTTTTAAAGACCATCATTGCATGCATTTAAGGCAAAAGTGATTGAAATGACACCTACGGCTACCACACTAAACGACAGCCATTTTGGAATACATCAACTCGACAGCTCGTACTCAAGTTAATGTACAGGGCAATTGTTAACACTCAAAAGTGTTTAGCCGAATCAAGTGATAGTCGAAGGTGGAAAAGGATTCTAAGTCGATAACTGAGCGAAATCATAGCCGAATCCGTTAGTCCTTACCCTCGGCTAGAAAAGCATCATCAGCTATTACAGTAGTCTGGCCGAGTCACAATTTCGAGGAAAGGCTGAGACCCACACGTACTCGGACGCCTCAAGACCAAGTCAAAGGACCTTCTAAAAATGTAGCAACCAACAACAGCCAGAAGGGAGTGCCGTCAATCGTGTTAGAGGTCCATGCAAAAAAATCGGTATCACCTCCTCATAGTTGGCTAGTGGATTTAGTAGGTAGTTCGGTGGCTAACATAAGGGGTCACGTTTATTTTTCTTGTACTATAAATATAGGAATCATTTGTACAGAAGAGAACAACACAATCAATCAAAAAATTGATTTTTACATATCTTCATTCTATCTTTATTGTCTTTATTGCACTTTAGTTGTATTTATGTTTCTTACCACTTAGTTTACTCAATCACCATCCTAACGCTTTCTGGAGTAGTTGGGGAACCCATTGCTGGAAGTTAGAGTTTCGCTTCCGGCCCAAATCGCTTAGTTAAGGAATCAATTTGGCATCCAATTTCGTCAGCCGATAAAACGGCAAACACTTCGGAGGAAAACAGTAGGTTTAGTAGGTCGCGAGCTATACATATTATCCAAAGGGAAACCATATTGGTTATTTGGGAAGGTCTGCAAATTAATATGGTACAAACTATATATCTACAGTTATCCTAGCAAAGGAGTTCTTAATTTGTCTGTCTCAAAAGTCAGTAAAGCAAACAACAAATTAACAAAGGGGAATTACTAAATACATAAATTGATTATAGCATTTCTGCCTAGCTCCTTCCTTAGCAAAGGCATTTGCCACCTAGTTTTTCTCATGAAAACTATACAAGAAGTTCAGTTCCCCAGCTAGAGCATCAAGCTAAGGATCTGCAATTATAAGATATGATAGAAATAATTAAATTTGATATATATCACCTTTCATAATAAATGAAATAACATCCATAGAGTCCGCATGTATTTCCAAAGTTGTGCAATTATATTGTTGGGCCAGCATGAGCAATTGAAGTTTGCGCAGATGTCTACTAAAACTTATAACCCATTCACTTCGACCATTTCTGATAGTGCCACCACATCCTCCATGAGTATGTGTGATCTATGGAGACATACTTAAAGTACCCTAATTTGGAGGATGTCAAATTTACCTAAAAGTTTCCCCTGTATTAGACACTTTAAAAAGGTTGAGTGTGTATAAGGTTTTCCGTGGTTGAAAGGTGTGTCATAAGGATTTGACCTCAAGCTCAAGGGATAAACTATGTATTATCCCCATATTAATAACAAATACTTTAAATTAAAAGTCATCTTAAAATTTAAACTTACCTTCTCTTAGTTCTCTTCTAATTACTAACTATACTTATAAAGTCTAGAAACGACCATTTCTAGTTAATGTAAAAATTTACTCCTAGGATTTTTACTCCTAGGAATAGTAGTATTACATAACTAGCTGGGTAGTAATTCCCTTTGAACATGTAAAGGGTCTTGTCTTATCAAAATGGACAAAGCCTAAAGATGCATAATGTAAGTTGGGAAAAACAACTTTCGTACTCCCTCAGTCTCAAACTCAATCGAAGTTTCTTAGTTTGACTTAACACAAATTTAAAAAATAAAGGTAAATTTTTAAATCTTATGGTCTTAAATTAAATATGTGTATGATCTTTTAAATCTTGTGGTCTTAAACTTGCTTTGTAATTAAAAAATTTACTAAATATAAAAAGAAACACTCTTTTTTGAATAAAAAAAAAGTAAAAAACTTAAATTGAAATCAAAGAAGTATAAATTTGAATATAACCTAGACCTTGCAAAGGTCTTGTCTAAATGAAAATGTTGAGTGATCAAACCTTGAATAAATGAAAAATCAAATCTTAACCATCAAATGTTCAGTCTTGTTATAGTGACTACTACAATAGGTCTGAAAGGGCCAAAGGGGGAATTAAAGTAGTGACACGAAAAATTTCTTAAAGTGTCACTATCCCTCAAATGGAGGAAAATTCTCAGTCAAAAATTGCTCAAAAATCAAACAAAATACCAAGGATATAAATTATTGACCTAGCTAGGTTTAGGTTTTGATTGATGTCCTAATGTTTTCTCATTGGTTTTTGGCAAAGACTCAATCATTTGCCTTGTGGACAATTTTAAGTGTGTTGGTCAAAGAAGTAGTCTGCAGTCTGGACAAAGAAGTTCTTCAGCTTCTTGGAAAATCAAATATTACATGGAGATTTTATTTCATTTACTGTATCAAATCCGCTCCCGTATTACAATATGACACCAACTATCAAACATTAGAAAATGACATAAAATAGTTTCTTAGATGTACATTTTTTGTAATAATTTTTTTCCCCTCATGACACCAAAATACATCATTAGTAAAGAGTTAATGCCTTGAGACTTTTTACTCAAACCTAGAGAACTACAACACGTTAGAGACGAGTTTACCTCATTTTCCGCAAAAGAAAATGGGTGGACAAATTTTAAGTGAAGAAAATGCTACTATTTGGCAAATAATATTTGCTACTAGTATTATTTTTACTTTATATAACAACATACCTAGAAAATCCCACAACGTGGGTCTGCAGAGGGTAGAGTGTACGCAGACCTTACCTCTAACTTGGTGGGTATAAAGATTGTTTCCGAAAGACCCTCGGCTCAAGACAAAGCAAGAAAAACGGTCAAACCGGACAAGAAATTTAAAGCAATATCAAAATAATGGTAACAAAAGCGAATAAGCCATGATAGAGCATTCGAAAAAAAAATAATAACTAACGCAGATAAATAAGATAAACAAAGTACACGAAAGAACATACAACAACAAAAATCAAACAATATGGGACTATAAAGCAATATTGCGCCTACTAGTATGATCGGTTAAGCAGGGCTACAATAATAACACTACAACTACCAGTATGTAAGCGTAAGTAGGACTACGCTCAACTACCTACTATCCTTCTACCCTAATTTGTGTCCTCCACAACCCCCTATCTAAGGTCATGTCTTCAATAAGTTGGACCTGCGTCATATCCCGTCTAATCACCTCTCCCCAATACTTCTTCGGCCTACCTCTACCCCCTCCTAAACCCGTCCATAGCCAACCTCTCACACCTCCGCACTGGGGCATTTGTGCCTCTCCTCTGCACATGCCCAAACCATCTCAACCTCACTTCCCGCATCTTATCCTCCACCGAGGCCACTCCTACTCTATCCCATATATCATCATTTCTAATCATGTCCCACCTTGTATGCCCACACATCCATCTCAGCATCCTTATCTTTGCAACTTTCATCTTTTGGATGTGTGAAGTCTTGACTGGCCAACACTCCTCCTCATATAACATAGTCACTTTAACCACCCTACATTTCATCCACCCTACACCAATACGATGTGTGACATCATCATCAATCTCTTCATTTCATTGGATAATAGACCCGAGATACTTGAAGCTTCCTTTCTTCGGAATGACCCGAGTACCAAACATCACATCTACGCCCGTCTCATGGTCACTCCCGTTACTGAATTTGCACTCCAATTATTATGTCTTGGTCTTACTCAGCCTGAACTCTTTAGACTCCAGAGTTTGTCTCCAAACCTCCAGCTTAGCGTTCACTCCGCTGCGAGTCTCGCCAATCAAGACTATGTCGTTTGCGAATAACATACATCATGTCACCTCCTATTGCATTTATCGCATCAGTACATCCATCACCAAGGCAAATTAGAATGGGCTAAGAGATGATCCCTGGTGCAACCCCATCATCACTGGAAAGTGCTCCGAGTCTCCTCCTACTATTTGTATCCTGGTCTTGGCTCCATCATACATATCATTGACCGCCCTAGTGTATGCCACATACACATGTACACCTCTAACCTCCAAACATCTCCATAGAACCTCCCTAGGGACTTTGTTGTACGCCTTCTCGAGGTCGATGAAAATCATATGTAAGTCTCTCTTCTCTCATTATACTGCTCCACCAACCTCCTAATAAGATGAATAGATTATGTAGTCGAATACCCCAACATGAATACAAACTGGTTCTCAGAAATAAACACGTCTCTTCTCTCCCTCATCTCCACGATCCTTTTCCAAACTTTTATAGTGTGGCTTAGCAGCTTGATACCCCATAATTGTTGCAACTCTGGATGTCACCTTTGTTCTTATACAAAGGAATCATTGTACTTCACCTCCATTCTTCGGGCATTCTTGCCATGTTAAAAATGACATTAAACAAATCCGTCAGCCACTCCAAACCTACCCTGTCTGCGCTCTTCTAAATTTCAACTAAGATCTCATCAGGCACGGTCGTTCGTTCCCTGCACATCCGACGAACAACTACCTCAACCTCCTCAACCTTGGTACTCCTACAATATCCAAAATCCCGGTACCTTCCAGATATCTCTAGATCTCCCAGCACAATGTCTCTATCTCCTTCTTCGTTCAAGAATTTATGGAAGTAAGACTGCCACCTCCGTCTAATACGCGTGTCCTGCACCAGTACTTTGTTGTCCTAGTCCTTGATGCACCTCAAGTGATTCAAGTCACGGGTCCTTCTCTCTCTCGCCTTGACTAGTCTGTACAACTTCTTATCCCCGCCTTTTTCCTCTAATTCCACATACAAGCGTTCAAAAGTTGTTGTTTTCACCACCGTAACCGCTAGTTTTGCCTCCTTACTCGCCACCTTATATAATTCCCTATTCGTTCAATTCTCCACCTCATCCTTGTTTTCTACCAATTTCGTATACGTCATTTTCTTTGCTTCCCCGCGAGACCCCTAGCACTTCTCTAGCTACCTCCCGAATGCAACTGATCATCCTATCCCACATACCAGTCGCATCCCCACTACTTCCCCAAGCCCCTCTGACCATCAACCTCTCCCCCATCTCCTTTGCACTAGCCATGGTCAAACTCCCCCTTTTTTATTCTTAACATGTCATCCACAACCCTCCTCTTCTTCTCTAATCTTGATCTCCAAATCCATCACCAAAAGCTTATGTGGGGTTGTAAGACACTCACTCGGAATAACCTTGCAGTCTTTACAAAGACCGTTGTCAACCTTCCTAAGGAGCAAAAAGTTTATCCGAGTCTTAACCATCGAGCTACGGAAAGTCACAAAGTGCTCATCTTTCTTCATGAACCTCGAATTGGCTATCACCATTCCAAAAGCTTTAGCGAACTCCAAGAGTGAGACGTCTCCCCCGTTTCTGTCCCCGAGGCCAAAGCCTCCATGTACGTCGTCATAACCCCCCGGAAGTGACTCGATATGTCCATTGAAATTCCCTCCTATAAATAACTTCTCGGTGGGTGGTATACCTCCCACCACCTCGTCCAAATCCTCCCAAAAGCGCCTCTTATCCTCCTCGTCCAAGCCCGCATGCGGCGCATAAGCACTAATAATATTCATAGTGGACCCTCCAACTACCAACCTAATCACCATCATCCTATCATTGACCCTCCTAAACTCTACCACCAGATCCCTTAGCTTGTTGTCTACCAAAATGTCTACCACATTCCTATACCTCGACCTACCCGAGAATCATAACTTATACCCGTCCACATCCTTAGCCCTAGGTCCTACCCATTTGGTCTCCTGGACACAGGCTATATTAATCTCTTCTTCTTAAGAATCTTAACTAACTCTATGGACTTTCCCGTTAAAGTTCCTATATTACAAGATCCTACTCTCATTCTAGAAGCCCCCTTATTCCACTTACCACCCATAACCCTCGCATCCGACCCCGACTGAGGACATGACCCTGGTCTACCATTGTTCACTGGAGCCACTACCGCAAAAAGGCACCAACAAAGGGAATAAAAAGCACTAGCAGAACCAAAACTAACACAAGACTGAATAAGAACTGTAATAAACAAGAATTACAAACACTTTGTCACAGGAACAAGAAATAAGGACGAACAAGAACTAAAACAGGGACAAAAAAAGAATAGAAAGCTACACAATAACTAAAACAACCGAAAACACAAATTCCAACCCAACGAAAAACAAAAAACTACTCAAATAAACAAATAAAAGTTGCACAATACCTCCCCCAAACTGGATCGAACAAGAAAATAGTAGATGCTATATAAGAAGTAAAACAAAGGTAAGGAGACAATAGAACTTGCATTTCCGAATATGCGTCACCAGAAATCTGACTGGATCTTTGCCGGAAATTTGAAGGGGCGACCACCCATCAGAGATTTGAATGTACCTTCGCCGGAAAAGGTTGGGTATGTCGTATCGCACACCCCCACGCAGAGAGGGGGGAGGAGGAGAAAGAAAGAAGAGCAGAGTAGAAGAAAGAAAGAAAGAAAGAAAGAAAGGAGAAGAAGAGGGAGAAAGAGGGCGAAAGAGAGAAACAATGACCTACCCGGGTGATGACCGCGACGATTGGAGTCGCGCCGGAGTGATGATGGGAACAAGGGAGGGGAATTAGCCGTTAGCAGTGAAAGAGAGAGCGCGTAAGAGACCTCTACATTTTTACTTCATATGGCTCTTTAAAAAGATGTTATTATGAAGAGATCTCTACATTTTATACTTTAATTTTTTAATGATAATTTTTGACATTCTCAATGACTGTTTTTGCTGTTTATGCTTTCCTTGCTGAATAATCTTCTAGCTGATATGTTTTTCATTTATTTGATATCCGTTGTTTTTTCTTATATGTTTATTGATAAGCTGCTGATTCTCTTATCTTCTTTAAATTTGTTTTAAAAAATCAGAAAGATAATTTAGGCCATTCTCTGAGAATCTCGATATCTCCATTATCGGGTCCGATCATGTGTCATGAATTTGTGATTAGAAACTAAAGTCACATCTAAATCCAAAAAGAAATGTATAGAGATGTCAATATTTTAGCTCTTTGACTCTTTCTTTCGTTACTTCTATGGTTACAGTGCTTTATTTATCATTAAATTATTATAATAGTTGATTAATTTTCTTTTTACTGGAATAACTTTAACCCGTACTTAATGTAGCTCTTTTTCTTTTTATTTTTGGGCAAGAGTGTCTTTGAGTTAATTAGGAAATGTTCTATTAATTCTTTTGTGTTCTTAGCAATAACGTCTTCCGTTAATTAAATCTTACTAGTTTATAGTCTTCTTTTCCTACTATCTTAGAAATATTGAACCAATCATTTATCTTATTTCAAGAACTTTTTTTTTTTTATCTTGGTTCCAATTCTATAAAACAAGTCCAAATTAATTAAGTACTTCGGGGAGGAGAGTTTGAAAAGGCTTATTTGAAGAAGTTAGACTTAAGTGGGCATTTGGACATGCGATGAAATCATCTCATGATTTCATCAAAAAAGGAATGATTTGAGATTCAAAATCATGATTTCAAAATTTTTAAATGTAAAAGTTAACCCATAAGTTTATATTTTGTAAAAATAGATTCATAAGTTGGTAGATATATTTATCAATCATGTTTATCAACCATTTAAATCAAATATAATAAAAGATCTACAAGTTGGTAGTATATTTATAACAAATTTATTCTTACCAACCATGTGAGAAGATTATATTAAAAAGTAGTTACACTATAACTCATATTCAACTTTTCATTTTATTGAATTAAAGTTTGATCAATTGATGTTGTAATGTATAGAAAGGTCTTCTAGTAGTGTATTAATTTTGTTATGAACTATATATGACTTGCTCATTTGGTAAGCTTGTATACAAATTGGGAAAGTTTTGATGATTTTCACAACTTGTAGTTGTATTAATTTTGTTATGAATTTTATATGTCTATTTGGTAAGAAAAAAGTTTTGATGGTTTTCATAGTTATGGGGTTTAAGTCTAAATTCAAATTTTAAGTCCAAATTTTATGTCGAAACAAAACTTCAACTTCAAATCATTATAATTTCATCTCATGTTTTCAAATCATGTCCAAACTGCTCCTAATATTCTTACTTTTAGATCCTTCTCCTTTGACTAAGTAATTATTGGAAAAAATCAGTGTTATCTTAAAAAGGAATGTAAGTTTGTAAAAATATTTTCTAGTATAATTTATATCTATTTATTACTTAGTAAATTGTTTTATTTATATTTAATGAAGTCAAACTAGCAATTGGAAAAACACCATATAACACACTAATTTGGTGAATACAACTTTTCCTATATCTACTCTCTTCTTTCCCCTATTAAAAAGTTGATTTTTCTTTCTTGAGTTTCTGTTATTTATGTTCCCAAATATCATTTTTTTGGACATTTCTAATAATATCAATCCTTGTTCCTATTTTGTCATTTTTCATTTTCAGATTGTTAGCCCCGATTAGCAAAGGGCCGGAAAACTTTCTACCTATGAATCGGGTATAGACCAGTTTATAATTGGATGAGCTTGTTGAATCATATGGTGAATGTTTGGGCGAAAACTCCTAATTATCTTATTCAATGTATCGGCTAAATATCCTTAAGGATAGTGTCTTTAACACACCTCAAGCTATGAGAATTTATAAGTATTTTCCGTAAGCTTTCTAACAGTAATCAAGTAATAAAAAGGCCCTTCTTTCTTTATTCTGAGATTAACATGAATCCTGAATTGTTGTATGCAATTTTTGATGGAATAGAAGTGTTAATATCCCAAACAGAAAACTCAGCGAGAGACCCTAAGCTAGTGAATTAACGGGCTTCTAAACTACAATTTTCTCCATCAAGCCGAACACCAAAGCCCAACTTTTAATGGAGAAATTGGATATTGGATAAGGCCCATAAACTATCAGGTGTGAACTAAAGCGCAAGATACATATCCAAAAAAAAAAATGACATCCTAGTCCTTCAGAAATGCTTTTCAAAGACAAAATATGCATTTTGGTTAAATAACAGATTTTTATTTCGTAATTTCAAAAAAAAAGATACTATTGTTTTACCCAAAACTTTTTCTTAGTACTTTTTTCATTCATATTTACGGACAGTTTGACTTGACACATTCCTTAAAAAATAATAAATAAAATGATAAATTTAGTATATCACCCCTAATTATTATTAATCATCTCACTCATTGAGAAATGAATTTGAAATTAATTAATAGGGTTTAGTAAATTTTATCTTATTTTTTTCAAACCAGATAAAGAAAAGTAGATATCTATTTTAGTATATGAACACATAAAAGTGGATGGAGGGAATAATATACCACATAATATAATCCAAATTTAATATCACGGGAATCATGATTTTCACCATAATAAAGTGGTTGACAAGTGTGTCTACTTTTATAAGTAACAATCTTAAGGAAATCGTGAATAACATTCACGTTATTTCAAAGTTTGAAAAGGTTACTTATTTTAGCAAATTTTGCAAATCCTCAAAAATAAATCAATATACCGAAAGAAGTTAAATTCTTTAATCTTATCCAAAAATAGAAAAAAATACAGGAAAAGAATTGTAATTGTTATGAAATAATAATAAAATAAAAGGCGTCAAGAAATATAGCCAAAGAAACTGGGAGGGGGGTATTTATTACTCTTCAAACTAATGTACAAATAAACTGAATTGAATTTCTATTTATGGAAGAAACTGCTTGATTGCAAGCTTATCCAGTTGCAACTTTATCTAGTTGCAAGCTTATCTAATTTCAAGCTTATCCAGTTTCAAATTTATCCAATTGCAAGTTTATCCAGGAAATTTCGGGAGTATATAAATGAATATCTATTTTACAATGTATTTATAACACTTTCTCTGGATGTTAGATTGATTGCAAGCTTATCCACTTGCAAGCTTATCCAATTGCAAGCTTATCCATGAAATTGCGGGAGTATTTAAATAGACATTCATTTTACAATGTATTTATAACACTCCTCCTTGGATGTTCATTAATAGATAATGTGTCTCGTCAAAACCTTATTAGGAAAAACCCACTGAAAAAAATTTAGAAGAAAAAAGAGTACACATATCTAGTAATACGCATTATTAGTTGTCTCATTAAAAACCTCATCAGGAAAATCCAAATGGGACAAAATCTTAATTAAAGAAAAAAAAATACAATGTGTATTTTACTTCCCCTGATTAAAGCATCACATAATTCATGTCAGAGCTTTCATTTGCAATATGCAATTGATCTTATCTCGGTATCTCTATGTATGAGAGAAATTATTTCATTCTCATAGCTATAGCAAGATAGATAAATACATCAATTGCACAAGTACATGGTACTTCAGGACCAATCTAATTTTCTCATTTCAACTACTTCTAGCAGATAATCTACTGATTTTGAAGACTTTGCAAGAGCTTCAATAATTTTCAAATCAGCAACTTGCACAACAATATGAAAGATTCTGATTATCATAACAAAATAAGGGTAAACAGTGTCATCTTTGTATCATTCGTCAGTAAAAATATTTATTAAGACGACTCCAGTACATCATCCTTAATTTATTTAATCCATTTCGAGGATTATAAACAAGTTTCCCAAGAACGTGTATATGCTTCAGGCATTTTGTATCCTTCAAAAAATTTCATATAAAGTTTGTCAAGTAAGTCATATTAGTTGTGATAACACCCATACCGTGACATCTTCTGATGTCTGGACTGCAGGTCCAATAAGCTTTATGCTTATCAAAATGCATAATTTCACTTGATAATTATTTCTACATCAATATGTTTTAAGAGACGTAGAATTCAGATCCTTTCTATCTTACACAATATTGTGAGTCATATTGTATCAAATATATCGTCGACGAGATATTATTTTGTATCAGTTTGCAATCGACATAACTTACTGAGATCTCATCACTTCATTACTTTTCAGGTACCTGAACTTCCTATGAGGTTTTTATGAAGTGTTATGTCGTAGGCTTTTCAAGAGCACGTTACCTCATTATAGTGATCATTTTGATTATTTGCTCATCTCCTTTTTCAAGGATTATTACATTTGAAATCGATTGATCTAACATGCTCTAAGCATGTTGTAGACTCACTCCTTCAGGGACATTAGGAGCATTTTGCAACTAAAATATGAAATAGTTGGGCCAACAAATGCTTCTAGCATTTGACTTGAGTTATCTTTTTTAAATGAGGATCATAATGATGATAATTCATAGCATATTAATTAGCTGCTTATTCTCCCCCTCTTATGTTAGAACAACCAACATATATCCCCACCTTCTTTGGGGACGTGTGTATCGTGGTAGATCCATTTATATACCGCACATCAAAAGCTATAAGATGGAATATATGTTTCCTGACCCTGAACCAATTGCGAGGGAAGAGTTTTTCATAATTTATTGGTATGAATCATACAAGTGTCGTTGTGTGCAATATATCATATCTCAACCCAACACATGAAGCTTTGTTCTCATAAGCAATGATTTAGCTATTTATCTGAGGCATTCAACGCTAAACTATCTTGGATATAAATCGACATTATTAAGATGAATTGTATTGATTACATGTTCTAAAAATTATGCTCCTTGCTCAATTATTTTGAGAAAGGAACCTCGTAAATGTCAAACTGCGGGTTGATAATAAAATCACATGTGACCGTCTCATAGATGCATCTATTTGAGATATCACGTTGTAGGTGAACGGGCTCACATTCACCTTTTATATTTCCATAATTAGGGGATTCAGTCCCAACATTAGCTGGTGTAATCAACTTATCATGAGAACAAGCAACACAAAAGAAATCTTGAAGAATTTTCTAGTTTCTCAATATATTTTGAATGCTCAATTAACACATCAGATTTAAATCAGGACCACCAAAATGGTCATGTCAACTGATAAAATTATGTGTCCTAGTGAACTTCAAGTTTATCATGACATGTGCTATTTATTTTAGTAAATTTCTGATTTACTATTGCATAAGAATAAAATTCCGGTTTGTTGTGGTATGTGATCTCGTCAGGCTCGAGTAACGTTTCATATACGTATTTCTTACTCATAGTACTTGGAGATAATCAATCTTCTGATCATTTGTAGTCTCAATATGATAACCATTTTTATTGCTAGTAAACTTCAGGTTTACTTCAATATGTGTTTTGATCATAATAACTACAATCTAGAATAAATTGTGCTATCATATATAACCTCTTTGAGAGATTTCAATTTATATTTCATAATCATATATTATTTGAACACTGCTGGTATTTAAGATACTTGTAGATAAACAACTAGCTCTTTTAGAGCTCTTGATCATTAGTTTTGTACTATTAAATATTGTTTAGATACTGCTGGTATCATAAAAGAAAGTCTCATTAAAGAAAATGAAAATCAGATGGACATTTAAAGATAATTGTAAATTCACAAACAACAAAAAGTAAACACTAAGTTCTAAACTTTAGTATTTCAATGTCTCCTTTAGGGTATATCTTCCTTCGCTTTGTGGAATATCTTCATTCGCTTTGGGAAATTAAACTTGATTATTTGAATGTGCTTGATATACAACGTTCATATATAGCTCATTATTTTGCTCAATCACAAGAAGACATTGCTTCAGAATATTTCTCAAATACTTTATCAATTCTTTCTACTTCAGGAGTAAAGTTTCAGAATTTTACTACTTCAAGAGTAAAGTTTCAGAATTTTACTACTTCAGGAGTAAAGTTTACCAATTTGGCAGTACATTTTAAAAATTTACCACTTCAGAAGTAAAGTTTAAAGTTTTACCACTTCAGGAGTAAATTTTAAAGTTTTACCACTTCGGGAGTAAATTTTAAAGTTTCACCACTTCGGGAGTAAAGTTTAAAGTTTTACCACTTCGGGAGTAAATTTCAAAGTTTTACCACTTCGGGAGTAAATTTCAAAGTTTTACTACTTCAGGAGTAAATTTCAGAGTTTTACTATTTTGAGAGTAAAATTCAGAGTCTTACTACTTCGGGAGTAGAACTCAAAGTACTACTACACCGGGAGTAGAGTTATATTTTGCTACTTCGAGAGCAAATTTCTGAGTTTACTACTTAAGGATTAAAGCATAGACTACTCAGAATATTTCTTCTCTTCTGGAAATGAGTCGTGATAACTTCAAGACCAAACGCATGTCCATTTTTATAATTAAGCTTTACTATATACTGTCATTCACTTAAGGTAATGGATCTGCTTTGTAACATTTATAAGAAATTCTGATTCTTCAAGAATGAAACACAATCATTTGAACGTGCCTTAAGCATATCAAATTATGATAGCTCAAAACCTCTTTTAAGATATTTCTACTTTAAGAGCAAATCGAGAAATACATATAATTGAGAGAATCTTTCTCTAACACATATTTAATTGTAGCCACGACAATGCATAGGAAATATTGTCACTTCTGGTGATTATATATTTCTGAAAAACCCTCATTTAGCCATTTAAAGATATGAAATTAACATCATAATCCCTCTTAACAATATTGTTCTTTATGAACAACTTTGAGGCATAAATGGTCAAGAACAAATTAGGTTCCCTCAGATCCAATCACAACGTGCTTGTGGAAGAATGATCATTTTCAAGTGGTCATATCTATCTTTCAAATTATTCAATAACATAAGAGAATTTTTAACAGTGAGATATTCCAATTTCAAGCCCTTTTGAAGGTTATGACGGAGGAATATCATTGCCTTGGCACGATCTTGTTTCGATGCCTGATTTTTATCTTTGATGGTGTCAGTCAGACACATCGCATCAAGATGAATTTCAGCGTCAAGCACCCAAGACAGATAGCCGTTTCCCGATATATTCAGGACAATAAATTCAAGTTTAGAAAGATTTGCCATTAATTAACAAAAAGAAAGTCTATACCTTCAAGGCTTTCAAACTATTTGCTCCAGATGGCAGAGTCTTGTGCTGATAACGTGTTGTAAAACAATAATAAAATAGAAGGCACCAAAAATATAGCCAAAATAACTGAGAGATGTATATATATTTTATTGCTCTTCAAATCAATGTACAAATGAACTAAATTGACTTCCTATTTATAGAAGAAAAGAAACTGCTGGCAAGCTGCCTGCTTGATTGCAAGCTTATCCAGCTGAAAGCTTATCTAGTTTCAAACTTATCCAATTACAAGCTTATTCGGAAAATTGCGGGAGTATTTAAATGGACATCCATTTTACAATTTATTCATAACACTAGTAATATCATAATTGTTTGGTTGGTTGTTCTTCTTTTGTTTTTCTTCTAACACTAGTTACAAAATTCAGCGCTATGCACGGGCCCAAGCGTAGGCGAAAATATTAAATTTGATGGTTAATTTTTTATGAATATAGAATTGATATATAAATACCATGTATTTAGTATTATAGAAATTTTAATTTGAGGGGTGTGATTACTCTTTGAAAAATAATTTTTACTCTATTAATATATCTAGCTATTTAAATATAATACTAAAATTTAAATATAAATAATTTTGTTGATACTTATCTAAATATACGAAAACACTAATTAATATGTAGGTACTTTTCAAATTTTAAGATTGAAATTTTGACACAATGCTACAGGCAAGAGTGAAATTACCTTATAATTTTTTTACAAATTAATAAATGTGAAGACGAAAAGACTCCTAGTACCTGCATAACAACACCATAAAGCTGAACATAAACTATGCAAAAAGAGAAAAATAAAATAAAAGTCATGTAGAGACAGATACAATTGAAAATGCTATAACTAAAGAATGTCAAATGAAAAAATTCAAAACGGGCTCACTTTTTTCACATCAATGATAGATTTAAAATCTTGCAATTGCAGCACCTAGCATGCGAAATTCAGGTGGGACCTGGAGTTTCAGTAAAGTCATGTACACGTGGTCACTGATTATTAGAATATCTACCGCAATAATGAAATGATCAAACTGCCCTCGATGTCAGACAAGCATGTTGACGGTGAGGTGTGAGCTATTCACATTTATTAGATAGTAATAACAAATTTGAAGACGAAAAGACTCCTAGTACCTACATAGCAACACCACAAAGCTGAACATAAACTATGCAAAAAGGAAAAATTAAAATAAAAGTCACATATACAATTGAAAAGGCTATAACTAAAGAATGTCAAATGAAAAAAATTCAAAACGGGCTCACTTTTTTTACATCAATGATAGATATAAAATCTTGCAATTGTAGCGCCTAGCATGCGAAATTCAGCTGGGACCCGAAGTTTCAGTAAAGTCAGATACACGTGGCCATTGATTATTAGAATATCTACCACGGTAATAAATGACCAAACTGCCCTCGATGTCAGGCAAACATGTTGAAGGTGAGGTGTGTGCTATTCACACTTATTATATAGTAACAATAAATGTGAAGACGAAAAGACTCCTAATACCTACATAGCAACACTACAAAGCTGAACATAAACTATGCCGTCTCAATTGAAAAGGCTACAACTAAAGAATGTGAAATGAAAACCTTGCAATTGCAACGTCTAGTATGCGGAATTCAGTTGGGACCCGGAATTTCAGTAAAGTCATGTATAAGTGGCGTGATTATTAGAATATCTACTGCAATAATTAAAATATGTACAACAATAATGAAATGATCAAACAGCCCTCGATGTCACCACGGACATGTTGAGGATGAGGCGTGTAAAAATAAAATGTTGGGGCCGCGTCGCATTCGAACTTGTTCTATAACTCACCTGCTGCCTCATTCAGAAGATGAAAGCTCACTTCTCCTCGTCTCGCAAAATCCGCTTAAACCCTTGTTTCAATCATCCTTGAGGATCAAATTCCGCAACACTCAATAACTCCATGTTCGATCTATTAAAAATAAAGTTCCTTCATAAGCACTTAAACTCTGTATTCGTTTACTAAATTCAAATTATCACATGATATTCCTTCAATAAGATTGTTTGATTTCTTCCAAGTGTTTGATCTAATTCCCCGAGTTATATATCAGCTGAATCATTTCTCCACATTAATAAATTGAGTTTGCAGATTTGCTGTATTGAATTATCGAGATGAAATCGAAAATAAAATGGGCAGCATTAGGAGGGCTGGTGTTATCATTCACTTCATTGCTGGTTCACTTGTTTCTTGCTAGGACCAGTGCTGATCTTGTACAATACACTGCTATTACCGTTTTCACTGAGGATTTAACTCCTACTTTAGCCACCAGAAAGGTAACAAAAAAATGAAAAAGTTATTATTATTATCTACTATTTGCCATATGCTTAGAATTTTGATAAAAGTTGATGATTTTATTGAATGGTGGGAAGACTGGTATATCCATGTAGAGAATCTTACAGAATTATCTACAAACAGCACCATTTATCGGCACTAATAAGAATTTCAAAAGTACCCAAAAAGAATATACTAAAAAGTAAAATGTTGGTAACTTTGTTATCCATTGTTTCTGGTACTAACACGGCTATTTATTGTCTCATAGTTTAAGAGTATATACATATTTTGATAATACAATGCTAACAACAACATACCCAGTGTAATACCACAAGTGGGGTCTGTTATGGGAGGGTGGTGTGTATGCAGGCCTTACCCTTAACTTATGAGGTTAGAGAGGTTGTTTCTGATACATCTATTATATTGATTTGTTTTCCCTATGCTTCTATTTATGATAAAAGTTGTTGATTTTATTGAATGGTGGGGAAAACTCGGTAGACAAGTCGTATACCCGTGTAGAGAATCTTAAATACAAGCATAGGGTCCTCGGTTTCGCAAGTTAATGATTTAGCTAAATTCTTATAAAAGTTAAAGACTTAGATCACCCTATGTATGTATTTATGTTTCATCTTGGGAACTTTGATTAGGGTCCTGGATTTCGCAAGTTGTGGGGAAATGTGAAGTCATTGGAGCCTTTGCACCCTTATCCAAATCCAAGAAGTACATATCCTGGTAATTCTTGCAATGCTTTAGTTATTTACTGCTCTGCATTAGTTAAGATCTTGACTGGATTATGTATTTTTATGAATCCCTCTTTTGTGTTCTTCTTTTACTTTACTTGCAAATATATAATGATAAATTGCAAAGTTGGAAACACAATAAATATAATGCAACGTAATGTGTTATTTATAAAGCAAGAAATGAAGGAATTAGAGAGATTATCTTATGGCATCTGATGGTGGTAACGGAGCAGCGGTTGTTTCTTCAGGAAGCATTTTTGAATTAAAAAAAGCTACTTCCTCTATTATTTGACAAATTGATGGTATTTGATCAGACACGGATTTTAAGAAAGAAATAAAGGCTTTTTCACACGTAAGCAAAAGATGTATAACATACCATAAGTACACTTAATACCTTGTGGCCTACAACGTGCCATGTCGATCATGCCTCTAAAGTAAAGTGGGAATGTTTCCAAATATAGAAAGATATAAATCTTTTTGGAACTAATGTGAAATGGAAGAGTAACATATAAAATAGAATGGAGGGAGTACCATATTTTACTAAAAAGTTTAATGTGCTGTTGCTATTGCTTGCTAGGTTACAGAAGCATAGAGTTAGACATGACAGTTATGGTCTACACTTCTAGTTATTTATAGGTTGGAGATTCTGAGCTTGGCTATGTGAAAATTGAAATTGACTCGCTGCCTTTGCCATTTTAAAGTTAACTGTATTTTGTTTCAACACCCTTGATAGGAGGGTGTGGAGGTTGAGTATCAGGGTAGAGGGTTAGTAGGTTGCCGCAAGGATTTCTTTTCCGTACTAGGAGTATTATTATCTTTGTACATTTGCTTATTTTGTTTAGATCTCTATTACAACTTGATTGTTTCTTTACTTCATTTATCTTACTATATTATTGCTATTACTTCCTATTATTATTGTTGTCTTTGCATCCCTTCTTGAGCCGAGGGTCTATCGGAAACAGCCTCCCTACCTTCACAAGGTAGGGGTAAGGTCTGCGTACACTCTACCCTCCCCAGACCCCACATGGTGGGATTATACTGGGTATGTTGTTGTTGTTGTATTTTGTTTCAACAACAATGTTAAGTACCTCCATCATCGGTTGAAACTGATTCTTTCTTTTCACCTTTTTTGTCACGGTTTCAGTGGCAGTTGAACAGAACAATGGCTTCATCTATGCAAAAATATCTGGTAGTTTTGAGAAGATCAGGAACTCGGTATGGTCATTAAATTGTTTGAAAGACTTTCTACCCTTTTTGCACCAATTGTTGGGTAATCAAAAAGAGTTCCTAACAGGTTTTCCTTTTCTCATAGATTGTTGATCTGGTCGCCATATCGAGGCTTCTAAATGCCACCCTTGTAATTCCAGAGATTCAAGAAAGTGCTCGTTCAAAAGGCATCAGGTCCTGATTAATTTGACTTAAAAGATAAGGAGGGCTTTTGTGATGCTCTATTGACATTCCTGAATTTTAAATTATATTAAACTTTTGCAGTTCCAAGTTCAAGAGTTTTTCATACCTCTTTAATGAGGATCAGTTTATAGCAGCCTTAGCAAATGATGTCACCATTGTGAAGAGTCTGCCACCTATCTTGAGGGAGGCTAGGAGACGGAAAGAGTACCAAATTTTCAAGCCCAAAAGTTCTGCTTCTCTAAAATTTTATACGTCTGAAGTTTTACCTAGATTGAAGAAAGCAAAGGTCATCGGACTAATATTGACAGATGGAGGATGTCTACAGGTATGAATATTCCCTTCAATGTTGTTTTGCAAGCCATCATAATCTTAGATGTGTATTAAATTGTATCTAGTAGTAGTAAGATATTTGTATCCTTTTTCAAAGTTATAGCGTAAATTCTACATTTATAAGCTTGAAGACATGGAATTTTTCAAAATTAAGGGCACACAACTCTCCTTGTATATGTAATACTTTGTAGAGTCTTAACATAATGAAAAACCTTAGAACACAAAATGCGTACCACATTCTTTTCATATCATTAACATCACAAACAATAGATTCATGCTATTCCACATTCATTTATGACTAATAAAAGCAATGACTATGCACTAAAAAGCTTAAACACTATTAAATGTCTAACTATATTTGCTATAACTGTGCTATGGAGATTCTCTTAAAAAAGGAGTGCACTACTGGGGCGGTGTTAGATAGGTGTCCAATTGGTACGCCAACCGGACTTTGAGCATATATTGAATATGCTGCCAAAGATTTTATACCACGCTCCCTAGCCTTTGGCAAGAGTTACCCACTTTTAGAGGGAGTTGCTTGTTGAGTGTTTGAAAACGGGCTCAGGAAGTCAGGATGATTCTTGTCCTTTTTATATACTTAATGATAGAAGAGAGAACATAGAGTAAGGAAATAGTGAGATAGTGGAAGGAGGAATACAAATGTTAGCATGGAATGGCTGGAGAGAAAAGCTTTGTCTTAATATAGAGACAAGACATCAACAAACAATCTCCGAAAGTGATCCTAAACATTTCCCAACTTTCTCTCAGAAAGTAATCTTCTCTCTTCTTGCAATCTCATCTTACGTCGATCTTAGAATTTATCTTTTATCATTTGACACACCCATTTATAATGGGGTATTTCCAACATATCATACCCTTGGCACACCTATTTATAACCGGGCATTTCTAAGTTCTAACATTGCTGTTAAGCACAAATGTTTTTAAATCATTGTTATTCGCTGAGGGGTAGATCTTTGATTTGCTAAGTAACTCGAGCCTAGTTGACGGAAGTGAGAAATGTAGAGGGATTTATGTAACTGTTCAAAAGTAGCAATTACTCGTTCACCTATCCCAGAAGAGTCAATTACTCGTTAAATGGAATAAAACATTTTTTCTTGCGTAGGAATAAGTCATTTGAACTGATGAGGCTAGGCGCAATGCAAAGGAGTTGTATGAATTGGTAGGAAAAAAGAAAAAATAATTTTGTAAGTAGAAGTGTAGAACTGGAATCGATGGAGAAGTACCGGAGGATCGACAGAAGATTGGACAGAGAGGACTAAATGTTTCCTTGTGTCCTTCCAGCCGAGTAAGATCTGGGTAAGGGAACATCTAGGGCATATCCGAGATCCATTCTTTTCCCTTGATAGGGAGGTGCTCTAACCAACTGAACCACAAATTCCAGGGAAATAATGAATGTAGCAGAAAATTTGATTCTTTTTTAATCTCTGAATCAGGTATTTCTGAAGTACAAAGGCGGTTGTATCATCTCAATTTTGGTGTAATAAAGATGCTGTAAATGACGTTAACAATATGTTGCACTCATAGACTCCTTATATACTTTTAAGTAATTAATTCCACATATACTTTTTTACACTCTTGCTATCTTCCTGGTGCTGTAATTTGTTAACAATTTTTGTTTTACCTACTTTTGGGGAAAAAGAAAAGTGAAAGGAGGAATACACCGTAATCAATCACCATATTTCAGTCCAAGCCACCTGACACCAATTCTAACATTGTAGAATAATCAATTGTCTGGTGTAGAAAATTATGCGATCTTTCTGCCATTTTGTCATTAGTAACCCTATTGCTTGTGCTAGGGCTGAACAATATCATCTACCTTGGAAACTCAGGCCATCAATGTGGATTTTGCTTTGGGTTGGCTAGTCAACGGGCAATGCAAGCTCATGCATCCCTTTGGCATTTTAGGGGGCTCGTTTTTCCTCTTTAATATGTAATATTATCTTCAATCATGGATTGTTTCCTTCCTCACATCTTTCAAAAAGTACTCCCGCTATCCTATTTTATGTGGGGGCGTTTGATTGTCACAAAATTTAAGAAATTAAGGAAAACTTGACTTGCAAGCTAAATGTAATAATATATGCGAAGTACCAAAATTATCCTTAAAAAAGTACCACAGTTAAACTTTTAAATGGGTGGCGTTGGGAGTTCCACTTTCGTTTTTCTTTCCTTATAAAAGAATAAACTTTTATATCAAGTGTGTTGGAACAAGTCATGTCATTAAGGGTAAGGGGTTGCTATGATTACATAGTTTTTGGAAAGAGAAAGGTGTCGTTCTTTTTAGGACAAATTGAGCAGGAAAGTGTGTGTTACAGAAATGGGACAGAGGTAGTACTACCCTTTATCTAGTATTTTTGTTTAATCTCTGCAATAGCTACTACGTCTCAGTCTCAAACAAATTGGAATCAACTACATGAATCCTCACTGACCATGCTTCTTTGATTAAGTTCATCTCAGATCAACAATGTGCAAAATAAAAATAAAATAAGAAGTTCTCAATATTTCCTGTTGGCATAATTTTTTTTGCTATGGCTAAATGATTCCTAAAAGCATAGGATCTAAAGTAAATGTACCAACATGACCAAAACATATTTCCAACTAATAGTGTTACCTATATAAATCTTTACTTCTATCGAGCCCTATCTTTAGCTAAGTCTGCATGTATTACAAGAGTTCTAGGTTTACCTAGTTCCTTGACATCACATCTTGGGACAAGTATATCTGGAGGTCGACTTAGGACATGACCAAACAATAAGTGACCTCTCATTTTATTCTTAATGTGTGCTACTTGCATCTTTTGGAGAATATGGTCATTTTTAATCTTGTGTAATTTTGTATGACAATTGACATCACATCCATCTTAGCATCCGCATCTCTGCACTCATTTGAATTAGCTGCCCAATATTCACTCGCATAACCTCTGATTTAAGAATATTTCTTGCCTATTTTCTTAAGAGGAGAGTTAAACATGATCATTGCTGATGTTTCCCCTATTTAATATCTACGTGCTTAATGTTTAGTTTATCGTGGCGTACAATGACCATCTAATCAAGTTCAATTTCTTCTCAGTCTGTCCTTCCCCCTAGCATGGCCGAGTATCAGAGGCTTAGATGTCGCGCATCATTTCATGCCCTTCAATTTCGACCAGAAATTGAAGCTCTTGGAAAGCTCATGGTGGAAAGGTAAGGAATTGAAATTTTTGTACTCTATATTTACCGTCTTAGTTGTTATCATCTTAGCACTTCATGTTTTTTGAACTAAAATTGTTTGTATCTGGGAATTGTTAGCTAATATTGATTTAAAGAATGTGTTGTCATAAAAAAATATTGATTTAAAGAATGTGTAACTTACCACCAATGTCTGAAGAATGTCAAAGCTTTACTTTTAAGGTTGAAAAGATATGTTTGGTGAAAGTGTACATTTTTTCATTCCTTAAATATCATAATATCCTGGAAGATGAATCTTAATATGTTTGTTTAGATCTAAGTTGCACTAAGGGTTGAAGGACATCATATGTAATGTTTGTAAAAGCAAAAAATTAAGAAAAAATGATGGTACATGAAAGTTTTAGCGAAATGGGAGAAGCCAAGTGCACCGATTTTGAAATGAAATGCACAATTTAATGAAAATACAATCTCCCAGGCTTTGTCTAGTGGTAAGAGCACACCACGTGATGTGCAGGTGTGGCGGTGGCGCACGTCACTGGTTCGTGTCCTGAGGCTATACTTTCAATAACACTGATCTTACTGACACTGCAAAGGTTGAAGCCATTGTTATATTCAATAATCGATGAGGTGATGACCTTTAATAACACTAATCATACTAACTGCGAAAGTTGAAGTCGTTATAATGTTTACTGGGAAAATTTGTTTGGTGAATGTGTGGACTTATTTGATGGGATCATACAGTTTTGTTGCATAAATAAGTTGTTGTATGGTGTGGAATTCAATTCTCACAGCAGACAATCTGAGGAGGAAAAGGATTGTTGTGAATTCACATTGCAGGTGCAAAGAAGACGGAGAAGGTGCAAATCACTTACTGTTGCATTGTAGAGTGACTTCACAAGTATGGGCAGTGGTATCAACTGGGTTCTACTTACTAGCGTGCCATTGATTATGCATTTTTTGAACATTTTGGTATGAAAGTAATAGGAGGTTGGTTCAACGCTATGAAGAAGAACTCAAGAAATATGAAAAAAGAACTTTCTTTTTCATATATCCTTTTAATTTGAGGGAAGAATATCTTTCGTGTAGGTAGTAAGATAGGAACATCAAGTCTAGGCTACATACTCACATTATACATACATACTTTTGAAACCCTTTATGTTTTGACGATGTGCTCTTTGATTTAACAAAGAACAAATATGTATGGTACTGGTGAAAGATATAGCTAAACATGTTAGTTCAATTTAGTGCCAGATTTCTGATTTAATATAATTACTACTTTACCAGTACAAAAAAAGGCTAGATACTTCCATATGGACTAGGCTATAAGATCCTTAATGATAGAATAGGAATATGAATAGGATTTGTATATAGTATCCTACATGGAAAATGATTGAGATGTAATGTCTATAAATAGGGCTCAATATAATAATGTAGATACACAATTCAATAATAATATTTTTCTCCCATAATTTCTCACATGGTATTAGAGCATCAGTGAGGAAATATCCGCGGTGCAATATTCCAGCGAAGTACCCTATTTACTGCGAGATATTAAGTTAGCTCCAGGTAAATGACTGCTTTTCGAAGATCGAGGCCATGAGCAGATCGTTGGATATACAAACACTGATTATGCAAGATTACCCTATGATAGATGTTCTACATCCAGATATTGTGTGTTAATAATAGGTAATTTATTGTCCTGGAAGAGTAAGAAACAGAGTGTCGTTGCTCGATCTAGTACTGAATCAAAAAATCGAGCAATGGCTGTAGCAACTTGTGAGCTAGTTTGGATTAAGCAGTTGCTCAGAGAACTAAAATTTGGAGAAATCAATCAAATGGAATTTGTGTGTGATAACAAAGCGACCCTTCATATCGCATCAAATCCGTTATTTTATGAGAGGACTAAGCACATTGAGTTGACTCACTTTGTCAGGAAAAAGATACTCTCCGGAGATAATTACTAAAATTGTGAAGTCGAGTGATCAACTTGCGGATGTTTTCACCAAGTCACTTAGTCGTCCTCGTATTAGATACATCTGTAACAAGCTCGGTACATATGACTTGTATGCACCAGCTTGAGGGGGAGTGTTAGAATATGAATAGGAATAGAATTTGTATATAATATCCTATATGGAAAATGATTGAAATGTAGTGTCTATTGTTGAAGAATGAAAAAAGTCCCTCATCGGTGGTTAATGAGATGGGTGGTCTCCTTATATGGACTTGGACAATCCTCCCCTCATGAGCTAGCTTTTGGGGTTGAGTTAGGCTCATGATTCATTTTTTTACATGGTATCAGAGCATGACCCATCTCACCCGATGTTGGGTGCCCAAATTAAATTGCCCACGCTCTAGATGTCCAGCCCTGGGCGTGAGGTGGGGTGTTGAAGAATTAAAAATGTCCCTCATCAGTGGTTAATGAGATGAGTGGTCTCCTTATATGGACTTGGACAATCCTCCCCACATGAGCTAGCTTTTGGGATTGAGTTAGGCCATGATCCATTTCTTTACATCTATAAATAGGGTTCAATGTAATAATTAAGATACACAATTCATTAATAATATTTTTCTCCCATAATTTCTCACACTTAACATTGATGATGTGCTCTGTAAACTCTTGCTATAAGATTCTTAACAGTGATGGATTGGAGACAATACATGTTGGCCTTGGAAGCGATTGTGGAAGTCGAAAGCTCCCTTCAAGGTCCGTTTTTTCATGTGGATAGGCTTGCATGATGCCTGCCTCACCCAGGCAACCTAAAGAGGAGAGGGGTGTCTATCTGTAGCAGATGCCTCATGTGCAATAGTGAGGAGGAAAGTGGCGGCCATCGTTTTTTAGAATGCACAGTAGCAAGACAGATCTAGTGCTGTTTTTTCAACTTTTCAGGGTCTCTTTTGTCATCGCTATTCAGTAAAGGATCTTTAGCTAGCTGTGATGCTAGGGGAATGTGTAAATCAGTGAGGAGAATTTGGAATAGAGTGCCAGCATGTGAAAATTTGGAATAGAGTGCTAGCATGTGTAAAAGGGCAGCCCGGTGCACTAAGCTCCCACTATCGTGGGGTCCAGGGAAGGGCCGGACCACAAGTGCCAGCATGTGTGTGTTGGGTAATATGGAAGGAAAGGAATGCAAGATGCTTTGAAGGGATAATAGAGGCTATACAGAAGATTAAGTACACTTGCTTACGGTTTTAGCTTTTTGGTGTAACCTACAGGAGGTTAAAGATGAAAATAGTACGCTTGACTTTATAGACTCTCACTACAGGAGTAGGATTTTGTATAGGTAGAATCTTCTCTCTTTTGCTTTGTAGAGAATGGAACCAAATTTGTATTTCCCTGGCATTAACTTAGTGTCAGATTTCTGATATAATGCAATTACTACTTTACCAGTTAAAAAAAAACATGTCAGTTCAGTTATTTATGACATAATCTTTACTCGTCTATGTTCAGAAGCAGCTGTCCATGGTTTGTTTTCATGTAAGATCCTTCATTAGATACTTGGTGGATGCAGATTTCTTTTGCTGTTGAGTTCTGCTTGGCTTGCTCAACATTTACTTTCTTAAACTCAAATATACACATTTTTCCGTTATCTTTTTGGTACAACATGGTGGATATAGCTGAAGTGGATACTATGATAAAAGTCCCGATCATTTACATGTGCAGTAAAAGAACTGAGTATTTGTATTTTTCTCTAATGCAAATTTCCAGCACTTGGTGCTGGACAGTAAACAAAATGAAATTACATATCAAATGAAAGTTTATCTGATCAGTTTCTTGCCTCTTTCTTTTCCCTTCTTTTGTGGAGCCCGGAGAGTTTTTATATCTCTTGTAAACAGATGATAAAAATTATTTATTCCTCTCTGCAGGTTACGAGCTTCAGGACAACCTTACCTTGCCTATCATCCTGGGCTTAAGAGAGATGCCCTAGCCTATCATGGTTGTGCTGAAATATTTCAGGTTCCTAACTTTTCCTTTATTAATATACTCTCTCAATCTGATTGCAGTTGTAGGAACTTGGACTGTCTAATCAGTACGTCTCTGTTGGAAAATGGATTAATTTTGGTAAATTCTGGTGACTTATTCTGGAAAATTAGCATAAAAAAAGCCATATTGGTCTTCAAATTGTGGTGTGGGGATCAATGCTGAGAACAGGGATACATGACAAAGCTAGGTTATCACATATGAAAATAGAAGTTAGCACAAGTGTCATGTGCTTTCTCTTATCTTGTAGCTTGTGTTCTTGAATTCCCTTCTGTAGCTTTCAATCTTGGTAAATGCAAGTATCACATATGAAAATAGAAGTTAGCATAAGTATCATGTGCTTTCTCTTATCTTGTAGCTTGTGTTGAGATTAGATTCAGCAGCATGTTCTTATTACCTTATGTTTCGTTCAACCAAGTCTTCAAACAAAAAAAGGTTTTGTTGAACCTGTAAAGAATGGATCTTGAGTCTAACTCAACCTCAAAAGCTAGCTTATGAGGAGAGGATTGCCCAAGTCCATATAAGGAGACCATGTACCCTTTAACACACTGATGTGGGACTCTTAACACCCCACCTCACGCCCAGGGCTGGACATCTGGTGCGTGGGCTATTTTAATATGGGGGCCCAATATCGGAGACAATGAATTGGGCGGGCCTGACTCTGATACTATGTAAATGATGGATCTTGGGCCTAACTCAACCTCAAAAGCTAGCTTATGAGGGGAGGATTGCCCAAGTCCATATAAGGAGACCATGTACCCTTTAACCCACCGATGTGGGACTCTTAACAGAACCAATGGGAGGGGAAGAGAAAGGGGGAACGAGACCTGTTAGTTACTTAAAAAGAGGAATTTATCATTGCCACATCCTTTTTGGCATGACAAGGGAGAGTGCATGAGATTTACTTCTTCCTTTTTGTCCAATTTGAAAGGTGTTGATAAATGATAACAGCTGTCTGAATCAGGCTTCCATTCCAGATGCAATCTTCAACTTTTACGTCCTCTCCTCTTTGCTTCATTACTTCATAACCATACTAAGAAGTTGATCGAACTTTGCCCAGCCCCAAATAATCGATCACATAAATAAACTTAGGCAAATGGACTAATCAGATGCAAGTGTAGCAAAGGGAAAGAACTCCAAGTGTTGAATCCTGCAGAGAATAAGCACAAATAACTTCTAATAGGATTATCAACCCTACTTCCTAAAGCCAAACAAGGGAGAGTATTGCTGCAGTTAATCAGTTGAGCGTATCTGGTCTAATGAACCTAACGAGGCCTTTTCCTCATTAAAATCAACTGATATCATGACATGTGTAACCTAATGCTTTCTGTTGGTGTAGGATGTTCACACAGAACTTATACAATACAGGAGGGCCCAGATGATTAAACAAGGAATTATCAGTGAAGAACTTAGTGTTGACTCACATGCTCGGAAGAGAAACGGATCGTGCCCACTCATGCCAGAAGAGGTACATGTTGAATTTTCTCTTCAAATCTTTATAAACAGTTTATTCATCTGGCTCGAAGTACAATTTTTGTAAGTAGTTTTGTACAATATATTACAGCTAGAGCTACCTTTTGATGCAGACTTTTTAGATTGCATCCATGCAGTGCACTTTGTTACAATCAATCTCATAGTTTAATCTCCAGTTGGGACTTCTCTAAATTCAGACTAAGGGCCTTTATGTTCCTAAATATACTTTATGCTCTAGACTCTTTTCTCACAACGGGAAGAGATTGCGAGTTCCTTATTATCTTGCCAATTGATGTAGAGATTAAGGCACTGTAGAGATCAATACAGTTTTTTTTATCAGTAAAATAAGAAGTATTATTGATGTAAAAAAATCAGCACAAAGAGAATGCTGTTACAGATTACATCCAAAAAAAGAGTAAGGACTTTACAAAAAGTGTAGTGAACCGGCTCTAACACATATGCCGACCCCATATTGCACCAAAAACTAAGCAAGGATATACAATTGAGTTTTAGCTTAACTACACCGTCCTTGTCTTCAAGAACTCGTGCATTTTTTTCCTTCCAGAGAATCCACCAAACAGCTGCTGGGATTGTATACCATGTCTTGAAAAGGACTTGGTCAAACCTATTTTTGCCAAGCTAGGAGAAAATCCTCTGTGGTTCCTCGTGCATCACTGGATGTCCAAGATATTAAAGAATCTCCAGATGTTGGAAGAGAACTTGCAATGGTGGAACAAATGATTTACAATGAAAAGCCCGGTTGCATAATGAAAAGCCCGGTTGCATAATGAAAAGCCCCTCTTTTGTAGATTATCCAGTGTGAGACACTTTCCATAAGCTACGAGCCAGGAGGCATTTAACCTTGTAAGGGGCATAGCTCTTCCAGAATGTTTTCCAAGGCAAAGGATCCAAGCTTTGGGATGAAGCAGTGATGTCATAGCAACCTTTGACAGAGAATAAACCTTTGGAAATTATTGAGGAGGGTCAATTGCATGTAATCCTCAAGTTTCCAATCATTCAGATTCCTTCTGAGGGGAATGAACCATTCTTGATTCAAATTGAAATCTGCTACCACTGTATTCTGAGATAGAGAACATCTGTAAATCAAAGGAAAGGTGTCCTTTTAGGGAGAGTGACCGAGCCATGAATCATGCCCAAATCTGATTTAACTACCAGTAGATATGAATGTTCATAGAAATAAGGCCAATGAATTCTAATGTGCTTCCACAGGCTTAGTCCGAAAGGTCCTGGAGGTGGCTTTGAGATGCAAGGTACTAATAGCCCATATTTAACACAAATCACCTTCCTCGAAAGAGCATTCACCTCCTTGTTGAGCCTCCATAACCTTTTGCACGTCAAACTTCTGTTATGACCTTCAAATCTCTAACCCCCGAACCTCCTTTTTCTTATCTAGGATTACTGTGTTCCAACAAATGAGATGAAAAGACTTCCTTTTCCTTGTTGCCATGCCACAGGAATCTCTCCTAAGCTTTTCAAGTCTTTTGCAAAAGGAAATAGGAAGTGGAAATAGAGCCATGGTGTAGGTGGGTAGTGTGTCCGACGCACTATTGATGAGCACAAGTCTCCCACCGAAAGAAAGATATTGTCTCTTCCATTTAGACAGTCTCTTTTCATATCTTTCCAAGATTCCTTCCCAGATAGATGTAGATGAAGGCCTCCAAAAGGAGGACCAAGGTAGATAGTGGGAAAAGAGCTAATGTTGTAGTCCAGATATTGAGGAAAAAATTGAATGTGGGAGCTTCATTAACCGACTATAGGTGGCTTTTTGAGAAGTTAATACGAAGACCAGAACATAACTCAAAAGACAGGAGAATGACCTTTAAGAAAATAATCTGGGAGGCCTTGGCATCACAAAATATTAATGTGTCATCTGCAAAAAGGACATGGGAAATGTTCATGTAATTAGAGCCTCTAAATGCATGAGAGTAACCACTGATCCATCCCCACTTGACTGCTGTACCAAGCATAAGACTTGGGCCTTCCACGACAATAATTAAGAGAAAGGGCGAGATGGAATCACCGTCTTAAACCTCTATGAGAAGAGAAAAAACCCTAGGGAGTCCCGTTGATAAGGATGAAGAGTTTGACTGTGGAGATGCAAAAAGATACCCAGTTTATCCACTTTTGTCCAAAGCCCATGTCCTTCAACAAAGAAGGAAGGAAAGCCCAATTTACATGATTGAAAGCCTTTTCGATGTCCAATTGCAAATGATGCTAGGTGTGCCTCTCTAATTCTGGAATTGAGGCATTCATTAACAATGAGGGCGGCATATGGGATATGTCTACCTTTGATGAAAGCCATTTGAGGGGGGGGGGGGGAGATGAGTTTGCCGATGATCTGCTTAAGGCGACCTGCCAACACTTTAGAGAGAATCTTGTAAAAACTTCCAACCAAACTGATTGGTCTAAAGTCGCGCCACTTCTTTGGCAGTTTGTAATGATGTGCTGTAAAAGACGACTTTCCAAGGTGAAGCAAATATATTGGATCGTGGATACACAACCAATGGGCGATAAAGTAGCAATCATGCAAAAATAGTAAATTAACAATAAGACTAACACGTAATTAAGAACATCATCTGGGATTTTTATACTTAATAATATACCTATTTGATTCTATACTTATTATCATAACCTTTTGAAAATGCCAATTGTTTTTTCTTTTAACTTTGTGGATTTAGATATAGTTTTACCTTATTTAATCTTTCTTTTTCTATTAGTTAGCTTAACCAATGAATTTTCTGCTAATATAGTTTTAAGATGGTGGGACATCCACCTGATAGCTATGTTCTATATCAGGGAATAAATAAAGATTGCCTTAGAAGATATAGCTGAGTCATCAATAGCTTGTTTCTGGAGATATTTCCATTGAGGAACTGTTGATAATTCATAGTCTTTATTGCTCATTGGCTGACCTTGGGAAGGTTGATGTTAATGCTCTCTAGTTATAAGCCCAAGTTGTTTCTGTTATTTCTCCCCAAAAAAAAAAAAGAATCTTATGTTCTGCCATCGATGCAAGTTTGTGCTATACAGAGTGGCTGCTGCTGCTTCTTCCTTTTCCTCCTAATTTTTTTTTTACTAAGCTTCATATAAATGGGAATGAGCATGAAGATAAGACTGCTCATTGGTTAAGTTCTCCCTTGTCATTGTCTTCCAGATCTTCAACACCTCATGTGTTAAACTTTAGTTAAGGGTTTCTCTCTTTTTATCTTTTTTGGAGTAAAAGGTACGTGTAGTAAGATAATTTTTTCAAAACAGTTTTGTTGTATCTACTAACAGTATAATTATACGTTCAAATTAAAAGTATATAATTGGGGGTTGCAGGGTAGGTCAAGGGACCATGGGGATGAGAGGTGTGGGTGTGTAACTAAGGTGGCGGATATTGGGAGGCTATAAGAGCATCATAGAAAATTGCTCTCCTCGGAGTAATAGTTAAGAAGAAAAGGAAAACGAGATAAAGAAAAGTCGATCCTCAGGTTAGTAAAGAACACTTTTTTTTCATAACTGAGGAATCCCGAGGGCCATTAGGGCATGGTTCGAAACTCGGTGGATAATGGGCCCGCCCGTATGCCCATCTCCAGTTAAATTCCAAGTACCCCCCAGATCCCACCAGGTAGGATTATACTGGGTATGTTGTTGTTGTTGTTGTTGTTTATTTGTCTGTGGTAGGGTTAGTAAAAGAACGCCTTTGTCAAGAGATTACCTCACTAATAGACCTGATGTTCTTTATTGCTTTCTGCTACTGTCTTCTTTCCAGAAAAATCCTTAAAGAGGAAATCGTTGCGTAAATTGAAACTGTTAGTCAAATAAAGAAAAAGGAGAAAAGGGAAACAAGGGAAATTTGAGACAAAGTAGACGTTGTGTTCATGTTATGGTTACTAACTTTTTAATCTTTCGATTCTGTAATTACAGACTGAGGATAATTGTGAATATGCATGGTTGTCCTCATTCTGTTTCTTAATTCTTTATACATTTTTGTAAAATTTAGGTTGGCATTCTGCTTCGAGCCATGGGTTATCCACCTAGAACAAGAATATACCTAGCAGGTTCTGAAACCTTTGGTGGACAGCGGGTTATGATTCCTTTACGTGCCATGTACACCAATTTAGTTGATCGTACTTCTTTGTGCAGCAAACAAGAGCTAGCCAATTTAGTTGGCCCAGAAACTCCCCTTACCCTTGATCCGTATCAGCTTATACCCGTAAAAAGTGCAAATCAACTAAAAGAAGAATGGGACAAGGCTGGGCCCCGCCCAAGGCCTCTACCACCTCCTCCTGATCGTCCTATTTATAGACATGAAAAAGAAGGCTGGTATGGGTGGATCGCGGAGAAAGATATGGAACCAGAACCTTCTCCCAATGATCAGAGGGAGCAAGCACACCGACTGCTATGGGATGCTCTTGATTACATAGTCTCGGTGGACGCTGAAGTATTTTTTCCTGGTTTTGACAATGATGGTAGTGGGCCTGATTTTGCGAGCTTGGTGATGGGACACCGACTTTATGAGATGGCATCTGCAAGAACATTTCGGCCAAACAGGTAAACTAACAACACACCTGGTCCTTTCTTTGTTTGATTTTTACCATTAGTTTCTAAGATGTATGTTGTATATGCAGGAAATATCTTGCAGAGCTCTTTAATAATACTGTCGATCATCTTTATTATCCACCTCGTAATTGGACTGTTTCTGTCAGAGAACATCTCAACAAAAGCCTGGCAGAAGAGGGCCTTTGGCAGGAATCTAATCTATCAAAAACAATGTTTTTCCTCTCTCACCCTATTCCAGAATGCTCATGCTCAACTGTCAAGGCTACTGATATTGTGCATTCTGGAAAGAACAACAATCTCCATCTGTTGTTTGAAGGGCAGGACGAGTGCCCCAAATGGATGCGACAACTAAGAACCCAAGAGACTAATGCTGATGAAGTTGACTCTCAAGAAGATGAGACTGATTTAGACGGGCAGTTAGAATCCGAAAGATACAATGGAACTGATGCAATTCCATCCCTGGAACAAGATGAGGAAATGGATCCTGATGATTAGGACTACATGTACATATCTTGCCTTCATATTCTTGTTCATTTCCCTCTATGCCACCGACGTCTAGCCCCAATCTGGATTGATCTTTTCTAAGAGAGTTAAACTTACTGCAGCAGCATACTGGTTTTGGGATGTCTGGATGAACTCCCAATTTTTTGGGGGCCAAATTACCTGCAAATTCAGTTCTTCAGACGTGCTTTAGAAGAATTCATGCACTCTGCTTAGAGTTCATAGCTTGGCATCTGGATTCCATTGATCTCTTCGATAGAACTCTCCCTCCCTCTCCTTCAAACTGGACAAGTTTTCCCATCTTCTACAGGTATAGAGCATACAAAAGATGTCTAGATTTCTAGTACTCTGTGACTGAACAAAGCAAAAGTGACACTGAAGCCATATATAGTTAACAATGATTCTTTGATTTTCGTCTCACCTCTGAAATGTTTTCTTAAATTTTAATAGATGTTCAAACCTTTTGGTTATTGAGGAGCTTCGAAATCTAACTAGCTTTCAGTATATTGAAAATTCTCTCTCGAGTAAAGGCCTAGTAGGAGATCTAGTAGTGAAGGACCTACAGAATAATGCTCATTGTATAAAGCCAATGATGCCAATGCCATATAGCTGAAATTTCTTGAAGCTACACTCACATGGTGCAAGTCAGTTAGCCTTGGGTGACGACTGTAGAGTGCGTCTTGTGCCCTTGTTGAAGTTCACTTTGGCAGGTTTTATATCAGGTTATCAGCCTTGATCCAAAATGGGCGTTGGCCTTTGGTCCCAACAATGAGAAAAGAAAGAAAAAGAGAACCTCTTGGTCGATAACTAAACATAATTGCATGGTTTTGGGGTGTTTTAAGACAATATTTCTTAAAGAAAATAAATTCTCTTAGTTCACCAGAGCTCAAAAAAAAAAAAAAAAAACAGGTGGGAGAAAAACTGTTAACAGGGCAATGAAATTTTGAAGAAGAGAGAGAGCATCCCATTTCGACACATTTATTTATCCTTGAGTAATTGGAAAGCAGCTGGATAAATGCCTCCATCCAAGTCCTTGTCCATTCATTATTCTTTAAAGCAAAATTACTTCTTACCATTCTATCATTAGTTGATATAACGAGAAAATTCTGTAGAATTTGAAGATTTGGGCAGGAAAACACCAAATCCATCTCCTCATCAAGTTGTCCAAATTTACTAAAAGAATGTTAATTTGCTGAGACTTGTTCGCTGCTGCCTACAAACCAGTTGTGGTGTATGAATATGGTGGGACTATGTTTCTTAGCGATTTACTTTTTCAGAAATGGCAAGGATGAGAAGAGAGGACCCGACGTCACAACCTGTGTCGAGCCTATGAAAGAGTATGCCCGAGTGGAACTGAGAAGATCAATGGAAATGATCATGATGATAGTAAAATCAATACTCCTATTTTGGATAAGCATTTTAAGGATTGCCACTAAGGTCGCATTAGCAGTTGTTTATCTCTATAGTGAATTTAATTACAACGCCCATTGTCTAGCGATGCTGCATAAAGAAATCAAAACCCTACTGCTTCAAATCTTTTATTTGGCTGATAAGTTCATGAAATGATGTAGATAAGGGAATATACACACACAAAATAAGAGAACTAGTACAAAAACTAGGTGGCGCTTGCCCGTGCCAGCACGGCCCCAACATATTAGAAACTGTGCTTCTTCATTTTCAATTCGTAGTTGGTTGCATCATTTGCGCTGCACTTCATATTGTCATCAGAAATCCTATAAAGACAACAAACGGAACAAAATCAGGCAGTTAACAAATATACTCGACTGTTTTGTCATGTTTGCAAGTTCTTTTTTTTCTTCTTATGTTAGCAAATCACATAATGATAACCGGTGAGTGTCATTCAAGCGAAATAACGAAATTGATGGATGACTTTCATATGTTTATGAACATAGTAAAAACAAATGAATCAATAAATCAACATGGAAAACAACGCTTAAAAGGAGTGGTCCAACGACAACATTGAGAAGTTAGATGACATGAATTTCAATAGGGGCTTCCAAGTGTGTTAACCTACACGAAACTCCCGCTCCTGCAAATCCAACCTAGAGAAGAACATTAACTTTCTTAGGTCTGTTTATCTTATACAAAACAAAAGAAAACACTAACTAAGCTGGGAACAGGAAACAAAAATTATTGAAAGTGTTAAGAGTTCCACATCGAAAATAGAATGAGAACATGGACTCTTTATATGGACTTGGACAATCCTTACCCTACAAGCTAGATTTTGGGTTGAGTTAGACCCAAGATCCATTCTTTACATGTTATCAGAGTCAGACACATTCCAATTCTTTGTTCACCGATATTGGGCCCCCAAATTATATTGTCCACGCTCTAGTTAACAAGGTCTGGGAGTGTTAAGAGTTCCACAACGAAAATAGAATGGGAACATGGACTCACTTGGACAATCCTCATCCTACGAGCTAGCTTTTGGGGTTGAGTTAGACCCAAGATCTATTCTTTACCGAAAGATTCTTATTCAAGTCTCACTCTTTACAATTTTTTTCTGATATAGTAGGAGCAACATACCTAAATGCACATGTTTTGACAAAATAGCCTAGATCTATCATCGTAAAGGAGCTGAAAAATTAAGAGGCGCTTCGTCATAATATATTAGTCTCTTCCAGATGTGTTGTGTCCCCTTATATTTGCAACCTCGCATGTCTTTTCTACCTCATCATCTCTACTGTTTTGGAAAAGACCTTGTCGAATAATAATGACAGAGAAGTTAAACGGCCAGGAGTCCTCAAGAATTCCATTATGTTACTGTGTGTCACCAAAAGATGCTACTGGTTTATATAATTAAGTTCTTTTTTGTGTTAAATTTAATTCGGATAGACGAAGAAGAGAAAGAATGAGGTTGCATTATTGTGTATAAAAATCATGTATGTTGATATCATACTAATGATAATTTAAGCAAGTAGAACACTGAAGGAGAAAAACCCTCTAATTAGTTTGTTGCCTACATTTTCTTTTTGTATGAGCATGTTTTGAAAATTCAAAAAGATCATATGCTCATCATACAATATAAGTGTATTACCATCTATACTTCTGAAATTCTATCAAATTAAATATGCTTGGAAGAGATTTGGTGATTCCTAAGTCCTAACACAAACTTTCATGAATAGAAGAAAACATAATAATGAAAACTGAATTAAAAGAGATGTAGTAAGAAAAGTAAATCACTGAACACTTCAAAAATTAAGAAAGCTAAAACCTCATTTTTAGTAAAATAGTGAAGGATATTCCATTAGTAATGAAAAAAGGGGTGGAGGGGATCCGTATATGTTGTTCAGGTCGATTAAAAAATCATAGCTCCTCAGTACATGCCTAATTTTCGTTTTCATGGAATAGTCAGTTCTAATTAAATTTTTCTATAGGTAAGAAAATCTTAGATTTTAATTTTATTTTACTATTAATATTTAAGAAAAAAGTAAATTAAAGAGGAGATAGTTTAAGATATATCTTTTGTATGTGAATCCTTGTAGATAATTTAGGTATAAAGAAAATTAATAAAAATAAATGATAAAACATAAAATTGTTTGACATTCGTTTCTTCTTCACGTGAAATTAAATTTGTGTCCGTAAACTTCATTTTACGGTCGAAAGAGATAATCTACGGAGGCAGAAATTAGTTTGATCAACCAAAACATCATCCAAAAGGTAATGACGTGTCAATTGTCATTTCTTATGACTTTAAACGTTCTCTAAATCATAATTATTCCAGGAAATGATAAGAAAGGAAGACTTTAAACAACCTCTAAATTAACATTCCTCTTGAAATTAGCAACTAAAAGACGACTATCCCCATAAAATAAATTTATTCAAATACTGCAACTATATATGTTGCTCTCAAACGCACACGCAAGTATACGTGGTCGCCAAGTAATATAGAGATTTATAAAGTCAGATATCGATCCCATAGAGACTTATGATAAACGATTATAAGAGAATTCACTATCAGTACTAATCATGCAAATATAAAAGAAGTTGTTTGTTTATTTATAACTAAAACAGAAACACAAATAACTATCCACTTTATGCAAACGGTTTTCTAGAACGTTTGTAATGCTTGAGTTTATTAATGAGAGAATAATATTCCAGGATCGTGGTTGGTTCACCAATCCTATTGCATCTTCTAAATAACTAACCTTAGCAGATTTATTCATGATTGCTAATTAACCGGATTATTAATCGTGCAACATTCTCCCGAATTACTACACGCCGATTCAGAACAGTTCGCCGCCTATATTCCTATGAAATTCCCCTGTTAAGAATGCATTTAGTCCACTGTATCTAATTGAATGCGGTGTCTAGATATATTTCTATCCTAGCCATAAATCCTAGCCCTACTTTAGGGATAAATAGGTCACACTCTCGTTGCTTCTTCTCTAATCTAATATGGACTTTCCCAAGTACGTTATTAGATAGTAAATAGAATTCGACTGTTGCGCAGACAATAAAGCAATTATGAACAGAAGCAAGGAAACAATTGCATAAGAATAAAATTACTAAGATTTAATTACTTGTCAAACATCAATATTCATGGCTACACCACAATCCTACAATTCAAAGAGTTTAGCTACTCATGATTCGAGAATAATCACAAGCATTCATGAATAGACAAGGGTTTAATTGATGAAAATAAAGAAAAACGATAAAAACTAGTACCAACAACGTGTCAACTTCAGCAAAATATGTCCTAACCACCATTACAATGTAAAGAACTATATTTATAGTCTAGGGTAAAATAGACCCAAAATCCAACTAGAAAATAGGAAAACTGGGCCCGACACGTGGCACTTCTGCGTCGCGGGCCCATCACGAAAGGCTAAAAAATTTCCAGAGCCTTGACCTACACGTGGCACCTTCGCGTTGCAGGTCCATCGCGAGCCGTCTTCATCCGCGTCACGGATGCATCGCTAATGAATAATTTTTTTCCAGAGTGATGGCCTGCACGCGATACTTCCGCGTCGCAGGTACATCACAAATAACTTCAGTGATTCCTGAAATTCTTTTAAGTGTTGCTCGATCCTTTGGCTACTTTGGCTTTGAGTAAAATACTTCCAAAATACCCGAAAAGCTCGGAATTGACTCCATTTTGCTCATCACACCTACACATAGAAAACACAACAACATAAGCTCAAAATTCCACCTTTTAGATACGAATGGCCGATTAAAGTACTAAGAAACTGTGGGAAAGTGACACGAAATATAGATATTTGTGCCCTCACTACAAGAGAGTAGTCCATATCTCACACAAGTCAACCAAATTTATATTTCAATGGACATGAATTTTACAAATACGCTCACTCTCCCAAAGAAAATCACATGCTAAATACAATGAACCATAGGCTTGCCAGTAGTGTAACCGTTTCACTAATATAAGTGTATTGAACCTAGGGTCAAGTAGAAATTAAAGGGTTTTAGTGTAGGCTAAGGGATGGGTAGGGAATATTTTGGCTAAAATAGTGACTATCCTCTCTAAGAACTTTAATACTTATAACACTTAGCAATTTTGCTCACTTTTCTTTACCAACCAACTCCAACACCAACCAATACATATTTCACCCAAAATCCCCCAATTTTATTTAAGCACCACTTTTGAAAACGGAAGTTAGAAGGGAAACATTTTATTCTACATTTTGTTTTTCTCCATTTTTTGATTTATTTTCTTCTTTATTGACTTCCCAACTAACACACACAATTCTTCTTTCGGTGCACCCATAGACTTTACTAGATTTTGCCAACAAACACCCTCTTTTTTATATTTTATTTCAACTCCCAATCCATTCAATTTTTATTAAAGTGCTTACAGAGTATTTGGATCAAATTAAGGCTAATGAGATCGAAAGAGATGAGTTTATTAACGGCTATCAAAGAAAAAGACTAAAGGTTCAACGGGGCTAACTAAGGATATATATACACATTGGCGGGTTAAACCGGAATTTTTAGGCTAACAAAGATGGCCTCGAAAACTGAATCAGCTATCCCACCAAGTCATAAATGACCCCCCAGACCTCACAAAATCGACGGAATTCCAAAAAAGGTCCGTTCACACAAAAGTCTAACTTTTGGTCAAAGTTATCATATTTTAAGGTTCTAATTTCATAACTTCTACTAGAATTTTCCAAAAGTTTCAAGAATCGAGTCTACGGAGGTAAAATTATACAAAATAAACGTAACGACTAAACAAATCGTTATATCAGATACCAATTAAATAATTGCTCGTCCTCGAGCGACAAGTAAAGAGAAGGAACACAAAAGTACTTGAGCAAACAAATAACTAAGGATATCTGGCACGCATATCGTACATCAATCTCCAACGCCCAGAGTGTGTTATGGTTGTGGTGAGTCCGGTTACATTGCTAGAAATTACCCCCGATCTAGATAGAGTGGGACTTAGCAGGGTTCCAAGTTTCAGACTCCGATAACTCCGGCATCTACTGGTAGTCGGGGTGGTTCTTCAGCGAGAGGCGACACTCAATTAGGCAGCGATGGTTCTTATTCTTCTTGGGGTGGACATCAGTCCGATCGGAGTGGTTCTCAAGTCTTTGAGTAGTCGTGGTAGTGCACAATGTTCAGAGCAGTCGTGTTCTCTGTTCAGAGCAGTCGTGGTAGTGCACAATGTTATGCATTTCCAAGTAGACCAGAAGTAGAGGCTTCAGATGATGTGATCTCAAGCAACAATTCTATTCGTCATCGATCAGATACGATATTGTTTGATCCAGGGTCCACTTACTCATATGTGTCTGCTTATCATGTTGTTGGTTAGGATTTGACTTGTGACCATCTTGACTTTCCTATATATATGTCTACTTCGGTTGGGGATTCTGTGTTGGTTGATAGAGTCTATCAAAATTGCTTAGTTACTATTATGGGGTATGATATGTGGGTAAATTTGATGATCCTGGATATGTTAGATTTCGATATTATATTGGGCATGACTTGGTTATCTCCGTACCATGCGATCTTAGACTGTCATGCCAAGATTGTTACTTTAGTTATGCTTGGGATTCCTAGACTAGAGTGGAGGGGTACTACTAGTCCCGTTCTGAAGAAGATTATTTCCTACCTCCGTGTGAAGAATCTTGTTGATAAGGGATGTTTGGCTTATTTGGCACATGTTCATGATACTAGTGCGAATTCTCCATCCATTGAGTCCATACCTGTTGTTTGTGAGTTTGCAGAGTTATTTCCTGCCGATAGCCGGGTATGCGACCCGATCGTGATATTGATTTCTGTATCGATTTAGAGCCAGGCACTCGCTCTATTCCTATTGCACCTTATACGATGTCACTAGTGGAGTTGAGGGAGTTGAAGGAGCAGTTGCATGACCTTCTGAATAAGGGGTTCATTAGATCGAGTGTCTCCCATTGGGGTGCTCCTGTGTTGTTTGTGAAGAAGAAAAACAATACAATGGGGATGTGCATAGACTATTCCTTGTATTGATACGGTTACCATCAGTAACAAGTACCTTATTCCTTGTATTGATAATTTGTTTGACTAGTTTCAAGGTGCTTCGGTATTTTCAAAGATTAATTTGAGGTCAGGCTATCACCAACTGAAGATTCAGGCCGAAGATATTTTGAAGACAACAGTTAGGACTCGTTATGGTCATTATGAGTTCCTTGTGATATCTTTTGGGCTTACAAATGCCCGACAACTTTTATGACTTTCATGAATGGAATTTTCAAGCCATACTTGGATTCCTTCATTATTGTTTTCGTTGATGATATCTTGGTGTATTCGAAGAGCCGAGAGGAGCATGAGCGGCATTTGAGGATTGTCGTTGGGTTGTTGAAAGAGAAGAAGCTTTATGCTAAGTTTTCAAAATGTGAGTTTTGGCTTGATTCCGTGGCATTTTTGGGCTACGTGGTGACAAATGAGGGGATTATGGTTGATCCTAAGAAGATTGAGGCATTTAGAGATTGGCTGAGGCCCACTACCGTGACTGAGATTTATAGATTTATGGGGTTGGCTAGTTATTATTGCCGATTCATGAAGGGATTTGCTTCTATTGCCTCTCACATGACGGATGTGATATTGGCATTACCCGTGGAGGGTAAGGATATTTTGGTCTATTGTGATGCATCTCGTATTGGTTTGGGTGCAGTGTTGATGCAGGAGGGCAAGGTCATTGCCTATGCTTCTAGACAGTTAAAGACTCATGAGAAGAACTACCCTACACATGATTTGGAGTTATTAGCGGTGGTCTTTGCCTTGAAGATTTGGAGGCATTATTTATATGGAGTCCGATATGAGGTATTCACTGATCATCGTATCCTACATCATGTATTCACTCAGAGAGATCTCAATTCTAGGCAGCGTAGATGGATGAAGCTTCTAAAAGATTATGATATTACTATACTTTACCATCCGAGTAAGACGAATGTGGTGGATGATGCCTTGAGTCGCAAGGCGGTGAGTATGGGTAGCTCGGATAGATTGGTTGCTTCGGAGCATTCCTTAGCCATAGAGGTTCAGACTCTGGATAGCAACTTTATACGGTTGGATCTTTCACATCCGGGTTGAGTTTTAGCGTGTGTCGATGTGAGATCGTCTCTATTGGAGGAGATTTGGGCTAGGCAGTTTGAGGATTCCAAATTATACAAGATTTGTGACAAAGTATTGTGTGGTGAGGCTAAGGAGGCCGTGCTTGATCATGAGGGGGTTTTGAGGATTAAGGGACGATTATGTGTTCCTCGTGTTGGTGATTTTATTCATGTGATATTGGAGAAGGCTCATAGTTCCCATTAATACATTCATCCAGGTGCTACGAATATGTATCGCGATTTGAGACAACACATATCGGTAATGCGGGAATGGGGACAGTATCAACAGACATTTTAGTTATTCTTTTATCGGCTAGCTTGAAGCTCCCCTCTTTGATCCCATTTTGAATTGCCTTCCTGAAGACCACATAATTAGAAGTAGCGTGGCTATATGAGTTGTGCCATTTACAGTACTTCTTATCCTTGAGCTCTTCGGCAGGCGGAATCCTATGACCATCAAGCAGCCGAATCTGTTTATCTTTAAGCAGATGATCAAAGATCTGCCTTTGTAATGTCAAACGAGTAACCGACCCTGTCATCAGTTAAACTTATCTCCTTTCCTTCCGTAGCTTTCAAGGCTGGGCAAGAATAAACCTTACCCCTGACAATCTCGGCTACCATTGCGTCTGCCATGTAATCGACTAACTCTGAGTCAGACTCATCTGCCTCAATAAGGGATACCAAATGGGAGCCTCAGTTTCAGTTAGCTCTTCTTTTCTCATTCTCTTGGATATACTGCTCTATTTGGCTAGCATTTTCGACTAACTAGCTTAAGTCAGAGCAGGATTGTCCCACTAATTTCTCTTTTAGCTGAGGATGCATGTTGTTGATTATCATGTGGGCGCATATCGATTCAGGAAAGTGTATAGTGCATTTCCCAACCTTCCTTCTGAATCTCTCGATATAATCGGTAGCCGACTCATCGACATATTGCTTGAGATTTATCAAATCGGTTACAATGACATGAGGTTGGGGCCAATCTATCATGGAAACAATGCTTCATGTCAGCCCAGCTCTGTACGGAGTCGGGAGTCAAGGATGAGTACCAGGCAAGTGCTATTCCGGTTAGAGAAACGGGGAATAACTGCAGCTTGTGATACTCGTTCTGGCCAACCTCGCCACATTGGGTGGTAAATCTGTCGATGTGCTCAATGGTAGATTTGTCGCCATCACCTGAGAAGGTGGCGAAATCAGGCGTTTTAAAGCCTCTTGGCAATGGTGCTATCCGATCTACCTAATGAGGGTAGGGCTTCCTGTAAACAGGCCTATGCAAGGGTTTCAGTTGGATGCCAAAGTACCTCTTCATGGTATTCGCGATAGTTTCAGGGCTCATCAGCTATGAAGTCCCCTGCCGATTCTCAGTTGGAACCAGCTGGTAGGCGTTCTGAACTGGAGGCCTCTATTATGTACCTTGTTGAGCAGGGTTTTGAAAGTTGTAGGTATTTTGCTGGTCATTACTAATAGGTGGGGTATATCTCCATTGTTGCTGTTGGGCATAGCCACCAAAGCCTGCAACCTGAGCTCCTAGAACAGCCGATGGAGCCTGAGGATAAGGTGGAACAATGTTCCATGTCTGCTCTCCCGGGACATAAGTCATTCTTGGAAAGTTTGAGCTTCCTGGATGGTATGGATTGGGTACCGGCTGTAACTGCTGGAATCTTATCTCGCTGTAGACAACGTCACCAGATAGCCTAGCAGGGTCATAGACCGGGGCCACCGACTGCCAATTCGGCTGGCCAACATTGGTCTTCTATACCGTAAGGTCATTTGCAGGAGTGTACGGCATAACGGGCGGCAACCCAAGGTGTCCGGATGCCTGAACTGGTCTCCGAGCCATATTGATCTGCCCATACTGCATACTCGTTTGGTCGAGTGGCATAGTTTACCCCCCAGCGTTTGGTGGCAACCATACAGTAAACTGGTTACTAAGTGACTAGGCTTGTGCTCCTAGGTGTGCTATCGGCTGTACCTGAGTAGGTACTGACTGATACACATTCGACTGAGGAACAACACCTGGAGTCACAGTTGCATGTTGCACAGCGCCACTCGTCAAAGGAATCGCAGAACTAGCCGAATATTCTCCTGGATGCAGTCGATTGGCTTCCAGTTCCTTCGCCTGCTGAACCTCATTATGCACCATTGGCTTGACAATGTCAGCCAACTATTTAGAAACCTGGTACATAATGCCGTGGATGCCTAAGTCAATCTGTTGTCTAACGAATGATGTGGTCATGACATTCGGACCTTCAGGTTGTCTAAGTCCACCCACAACTTGAGTTGATGGAGGAAGTGGAGGGGTATCAAACGTTGTAGTCATACCCAATGAAAATGGTGGCTCGTCGTTCCTTCTGGGAGGATTTTGTTTAGGATGTGGACTGGACTCTGGGTTCATATTCTTAGCAAACCTTAGGCGCATACGCCAAGCGTGATCATGACATTGAGAATCAAACTTCGATATGGAGTCACCTATGGTACTGGGCGTGCCAAATTTGTCCCCGTCCGAAATGTGTGCCGTCAATCGGCTGATAAAATCGGATGACAAATTGATTCCTTAACTAAGCGATTTCGGCTGGAAGCGAAACTCTAACTTCCATCAATGGGTTCCCTAACTACTCTAGAAAGCGTTAGAATGGTGATTGAGTAAACTAAGTGGTAAGAAACATAAATACAGCTAGAGTGCAGTAAAGACGATAAAGATAAAATGAAGATAAGTAAAATTAGTTGTTTGATTGATTGGTTGTGTTTATTCTGTACAAATGATCCTATATTTATAGTACAAGAAAAATAAAATGTGATCCCACTATGTTAACCATTAAATTACCCACTAAATCCACTAGCCAACTATGAGGAGGTGGTGCCGATTTTTACTCCCTGTTTTCCTCTTGCAGATTAATGGCACTTCCTTCTAGTTGTTGCTGGTTGTTACCATTTTTTGGGGTCTAGAAGATTATTTGACTTGGTTTTCGAAGCGTCCAAATATGTGTAGGTCTCATTCATTCATCGAAATTATGACTCGGTCAGGCTACCGTAATAGTCGATGAAGCTTTTCTAGACGAGGGCTAGGACTAATAGATTCGGCTACGAGTCAGTTCGGTTATCGACTTAGAATTCTGTTGCCTGCTCATTTTGAGGTTTCCACCTTCGGCTGTCACTTGATTCGGCTAAACACTTAAAAGTATTTTTGAGTGTTAACAGGAACACTTGCAGACACACTCAATTTTAAATAGTGGACAAGAAAAACATCCATTACATTATCAAAGCACACTAATCTAAGAACTTGGCATGTTAACTCAAAGACATGCTTATAAGAGTGGGTACAAGAGGTCACATTGCATTAGATCAAGCAGCCCACAATGAGTCAACCATTTGTCACATGATATGAGTATTTCTTATCTATATGAGAAATAATCACTCAACTTAACAGTACACTAAAGCTAGGTCACCTTACGTGCATACATGTTATTTAAAGAAGGCAGATATGTCCCCATAGAACTTCTTAGTGATGAAGCAAATACATACTCTTTGCCAATAACTTAGATGACAGAACAAGTGACATACTCTAGCATGGAATCTCTATGCAGACTTAATGCTCATCACAGTTAACTAGCAATCTTTAAACAAACAATGGCATTGCAAAGGTACACCTATACATACTTGCTAGAAACCAAATCAGCAAACCAAATATAAACAAGTAAGGTCTAATGCTTACTATGGTGTAGCTAACTTCATACAAAGCACATAATGCTAACATAGTGATACCTAGAGCTAGACATGGAATGGTAAAACAAATCATAGAGTCAATTTGAGGTACACATGGACACAAAAGTAGGCAAGTAGTGACTTAGAGATAGTATTCTAGATGCATTAAGTGATCCATATTACACTAAGCATTTTCAGTAAGTTCAGTAAGCAAGATGTGTTGCAGATGGACTTATGGGAGGATACTGCATACTATCATGAAGATTATTTTTATACCTAGAACAGATAAGTGCAGCTATATGATCAACCCAACCAGTATCAAGACAAATATGGTGCAGAGAATGGACACTTAAGGATATGGTTCTAAGTCTATAGGACTAAACACCAAATTCTGGGCATACATAATCATACTCAAACCATATCAGGCATATTGATATCTTCAAGATTGGACTAGACCTAATTCATAAGGACAAACTTACAAACTGATGGCATGCTCAATTATGATACCAACTAGTTCAACAAATGCAAAAGGGGGAGGCTAGTATAGACACAGTCAGACAGAGCATGGCATAGGATGACCTAGGAAATACTATAATGCTATACGGGAAAGCATTTCAAACTTAGATAGGCAAAGCTGGCATGTGACTAGTCTCAAAAAGATGTGAGGATCTCAGAGTGTGCAAGATCATACAGACCAAAACCAAATATACAGAATACCATTTGAACTACACCATTAGCCATTTTTAGCAGGCAGAACTATCTGATATCAAATTAAATTGCAAATGCTTAGAATATACTTTAGACATGATGACATTCCAAAAAATAAACATGACATAGTCAAAGTGGTTCTTTAAATCACAAGTTACACCTATCATATTACAATCAGAGCCACATCTAGGACATACTAAATTTGGAACTTAAGAACTCAACAATAGCAACATGCTTCAACACTATCCTCAAACCACAGGCAAAACATGTAGGTAGTTCACTCAAGTACAAAATCAAATCCACATGATCCTTATAACCTAGGTACTACCTAGCAAAAGCTCCAGATAAATCACAATTGTATATTCAGGACTGTATTGAGCATGAAATGACCTCTCAAGCAAGCTAAACTATTCAATGATCCACATCCTAAAGTGTACTTAAACAGGCAACACATATCACATGGAATTGGATTCAAACCTTGAACATAAATATTTTGATCATAAAGTTACTAAAACAGACCAAAACCTAAGCATTTTCCTAACTAAGTCATGATCCTTAAATGTGATCACTTAAACAAGAGCACACATTAACTAATTAAGTCGTAGCCACAGTCTAACAAATATTTAAACATGAATATCTTAGCGACTGATATGTTTAACACCAAGATAACTACAATTCACTATTATTTATCTAATCACACTAATTAGGAATTCATTTCACTAATCTAAACTAAATAACGACTAATCAATACAAATAAACACTTAGACACAAAAAATGCTTAATCGAATTCGCACAATAATTAAAAAAGAGGGATTGAGAGAAATTCGAACATACCTTCTTAGAGTGCAACCTTGATCGAGCATCGAGTGGGTTGCCTTCTCCAAATCCCTTAAGCTCAGACCACACAAGAAAATAAATAAAATTTTAGACTTAGAAAACCTTAGAGAATTTTCTAGGGTTTCAGATTTTGCTCAAATAGAGACTTTTGCTCAAATTGTTGGAGAAAAATTCCACTGTTCAAGACTTGGTTGTAATGAGAGGTAGGGGTTCCTTTAATAGGATCCCAAAAATCCCAATTCTCATCCACAACCGATGTGGGATAAATGATTTTGAAAAATTCTTTTTGAAATTTCATGAAGAACCAATAGAAATCACAGATTCAAACTGGAAACAAGACAAAAACCATTAAGGAATTTCGTCCTTGGTGCGAAAAACAGAAAGAAGGCTTTACCTCTTCGTGGTGGTGTATTAAGGTGAGGGTGGGTAAGAGCATTAATTTCTCTTACCCGAAATGATGTTCAACTACTGCAAAAGCATCGTGCCTCGGAGTTTTTGCCGATTCCGACAATGGATGACGTTGGAGAGAGAGTGAGAGAGGTGGAGCACAATAAAGTTTCCGATTTTAGGCACCCAGGCCCTTAGCACCGCTAGTTAGAGGAGGCAGATATTCTGGTAGAGGAGGTTCGCAATCTGGCAAAGGTGGACATCAATATGGTAAGGGCAGTTCCTAGTCAGTGATGGGTTGAGCTCAGGCAGGCTGTGGTAGTAAAAATATTTGGAGTTGCATGTAAATTTGAAGAGACAGATATCTTATCTGTAAACTTGAGGGATTTAACAATTTAGGTGAAAAATCGTGCCTTATGTATACTTCCATCTTGACAATCGCTTGATTGTACATGAGAGTAAATAAAAACAAGTGTTAGATCGGAAGAATCCCAAACGTTTTTGTCGCACTTTCATTTGGAGTTGATTTATTAATCTTGTCAAATAAAATGACCAATTGATAGATATTGTACCAAATAACCAACAAGAATTGTAATGAAGCAATAACTATTCTTTCATTTTTAATTAGAGATTTTAAATATGAGTTTTGATTAAAAATTACTTTTATTGAGGAACACATGTTATCCCGAAATATCGAATGAGAAGAAAAATACGAAAAAGACAAAATGTACCCCTATACTACAACAACAACAAACCCAGTGAGATCCCATAAGGTGGAGTCCGTGAAGGGTAGGATGTATGCAGACCTTACATCTACCTTTGTGAGGTAGAGAGGTTTTTTTCAGTAGACCCTCGACTCACAAGAAAAGTACTCGTCGTATAAATATATGAAATAAGATAACAAATATCAAGATACAAAATAAATGTGGAAACATATAGTAATACCCATCAAGGAAATAGAAACAATGTGATATGTGACCACTATTACTAAAAGTAAAAGCGGAGAGGAGGAAAACTCACCCCCCTCCCCTCACTTAGCTACCTACTACTAACCTTCTACCATAATTCTAAACGTTCATATCTTTCTATATAAGGCCATGTCCTCAGTCAGCTGAAGTTGTGTCATATTTTATCTAATGACCTCCCCCAGTTCTTCTTCGGCCTACCTCTACCTTTCCTAGCTCCAACTACATCCAACCTCTCACACTTTCGTACTGGCGCATCCTCGCCCCTCATCTTCACATGCCCGAACCACCTCAGTCTTGCTTCCCTCATCTTTTTCGCCACTGATGTCACTCCCACCTTGTCCCGTATAACTTCGTTCCTAATCATATCTCTCCTCGTATGCCCACGTATCTATCTGAGCATCCTCATCTCCGCTACCCCCATCTTCTGAATATGGGCATTTTTAACTGGCCAACACTCTGCAGTATGCACCATAAAAAAATGCTGGTCTAACCACCATTTTCTAGAGCTTTCCTTTAAGCCTTGGCGACACATTCTTATCGCATAGTACCCCGGAGGCAAGCCTCTATTTCATTCACCCCGCTCCAATGTGATGAGTTCGTCAATATCCCCGTCTCCCTGAATTACAGACCCAAGATATTTGAAGCTTCATCTCTTAGATATGACTTGTTCCTCTATCTTCACTGCTACCTCCGTCTCATGTGCAACGCCACTGAACTTGCACTCTAAGTACTCCATTTTAGTCTTGTTTAACTTGAAACCTTTAGACTCTAAGGCCTTTCTCCAAACTTCTAGCCTATCATTAACTCCACGACGCATCTCGTCAATCAAAATTATGTCATCTGTGAATAAAATACACCACGGTACCTCCCTTGAATATATCGTGTCAATTCGTCTATCACTAAGGCAAATAGAAACAGGCTAAGGGCTAATTCCTGGTGCAACCGCATCATGATTGAAAAGTGTTTAGAGTCACCTCTCACTGTCCTAACCCGAGTCTTGGCTCCATCAAACATGTCTTTAATATCCCTAATGTAAGCTACGTGCACACCTCTAGACTCCATACGTCTCGGAAGAACCTCCCTCGGGACTTTTTGATATGTTTTTTCTAGGGCAATAAATATCATGTGTAAATATCTCTTCTTGTCCTTATATTAAAAAATGTACCCCTGTACTATCGGGAAAATAAGAAGGAAAAGGGCCAAATATGGCATTTCGTCAAAATTAAGAGTATATTGTGCCAAAATATAACGGAACATGTATATTCGATCGAAGGTATAACGACATGTGTATATTTGGCCAAATGTATAACGAGGGGTACATTTAAACTATTTTTGATAGTACGTGGGTATATTTAGCCCTTCTTTATTATTATAATTAAAAATAATTTAATTTTAAAATTTCTCATTCGAAGTTAAAAGTGACACTAAATTATTGGAGAAGTAAAAGAAATTGGAGGGAGTGTTTTAGTTGAATGAAAATGCTGCCTGCTACAACTTGAAGGAGTTTGAATAGGGATGCGTGATTACTTATATATAGTCATGCTCAAACATCCCCAAATAAATTGAATCTGAGCTTGTATATGCTGAATTTAGATCCAAAATTTGTGAAAGAAGTATATTTTCTCATGATATGGCGAACAGAGTGTTGTACTCTCTCATTGCTAGCTCGCCACTACCGGACACTTATCAGAACTTGCGCTCGATATTTAGCTTTGGATGTAGGTACAAAGCTCCACGCTTCCATCATCACCACAGGTCTCCAAACCCTCCCAAACACATATCTCCGTAATGCTATTCTCCAAATGTATGCGGCGTGTGGGCGTGTTCTCTATGCACGCAAGATGTTTGATGAAATTCCTCTGTCATATAAAGACACTGTCGACTGGACAACATTGATGGGTTGCTATGCACGTGGAGGGTTGCCCGTTTACGCCCTCAACTTGTTTGTTGAAATGAGAAAGAATGATGTTTTGATTGATGAGTTTACTATGGTTACTGTATTCGTTGCAAGCGCGAAATTGGGGTGTGAACAATTTGGGGTTCAGGGACATGGTTGTATGGTTAAAATGGGGTTTGGTTCGAGTATTAAAGCGTGTAACGCTGCTATGGATATGTATGTGAAGTGTGGGTTAATTGACAAAACAAGAAGGATTTTTAATGAGATGGAAGAAAAGAGTCTTGTTTCTTGGACTGTGCTTTTAGGGGGAGTGGTGAAGTGGGAAGGTTTTGAAAATGCACGGTTGTTGTTCGATGAAATGCCCGAGAGAAATCAAGTAGCTTGGACGATAATGACTGCAGCTTATATTGAGAACGGTCTGACGAGGGAAGCTTTTGGGCTTCTACGTGAAATGGTGTTTGAATTTGGGTTTGAATTGAATTTCGTGACACTTTGTTCATGGTTATCAGCTTCTGCACAGTCGGGGAATGTGATGATGGGTAAATGGGTACATATGTATGCTTTGAAGAAGATAAAACATGATATAATGGTGGAGACAGCCTTGATTAATATGTATGCTAAATGTGGTAGGATTGATGATGCCTTTCGAGTTTTCAACGTGATGCCTCGGAGGAATGTGATTACGTGGAATGCCATGCTAAGTGGATTGGCAATGCAGGGAAAGGGAGATATGGTGTTGGATTTGTTTGCTCAGATGGTTAGAGAGGTCAAACCGGATGATGTAACATTTACAGCCGTGTTAAGTGCTTGTAGTCACTCAGGTTTGGTTGATCAAGGTCGGCGTTTTTTCTATAGCCTTGAATCGACTTATGGAATAAAGCCATCTATAGAGCACTATTCTTGCATTGTGGATCTTTTGGGTCGGGCAGGACATCTTGAAGAAGCAGAGTCCATAATCAGGGGAATGCCGATTCCACCCAATGAAGTTGTATTGGGATCACTATTAGGGTCCTGCAGTGTCCATAAGAACCTCGAGCTGGGGGAACGCCTAATGAAAGAGCTGCTCCAAATGTATCATGATAATACCGAGTATCATGTCTTGCTTTCGAATATGTACTCCTTAGCTGGAAAAATTGACAAGGCAAATTCCATTCGAGTAGTTCTTAAAAGCAGAGGCGTCAGGAAAGTGCCTGGCACGAGTTCTATTCATGTTGGTGGTGAAATCCATTGTTTCAGTGCGGGGGATAAATTGCATCCGCAAAGTCAAGAGATATATATGATGTTGGATGAGATGATTCAAAAAATAAGATTGGCTGGTTATGTACCAGACACGGCCTGCCAAAAGTTTTCAGGATCTTATGATGGAGAGTATTATGGTTACGGCCGGGAGGAGAAGGAACAGGCATTATTCTCTCACAGCGAGAAACTGGCTGTTTGTTTTGGACTTATAAGCACACAAGCTGGCATGCCTCTTTACATTTTCAAGAATTTAAGGATATGTCAAGATTGTCATTCAGCCATGAAAATTGTATCCAAAGTATATAATAGAGAAATTGTAATAAGAGATCGTAATCGCTTTCATTGTTTCAAGCTAGGTTCATGCTCTTGTTCAGACTATTGGTAACAAAGTCAAAAGTGCTAAATGAAAGACAAAAAATCTATGAAGTTTGTTGAAGAGCCAAAAGTGCTAACAGAAACTTCCTTGGCCTTCACTCATCCTAGCACCCAGCAGTAGATGCTTTTGTGGATATGCATACTGAAGGCTGTACTGCTGTTGAAGAAGCTGGGAGATGAACTCATGGAAGAAGCTAAAGAGGTTCTCTGCACAGTCCTCATCATTTTAGTTGAATTTTTAGCCTGTGATTTCCATTTACTACTGATGATGGGCACCTCTTCATTCTTCATTTCTTTCAAGTTTTGAGGAATGCAGAAAGTGAAATTATGCTTATTATTAATAAAAAAGATAGCATAGATCTTAGTGATAGTATCCAAATCTGTAATTTGCTTAGCAAGCACAGAGTATCATACAATGAGAAATAGCCTCTTCCTTTTTGACTGTCGAATCTTTACTACCATTAACCAAGGAAAGGAGGGAAAAATCTCTAACATTAAGTACAAAAGGGAGGAAAATCTGGAACTTCTGCCTTGAAAACATTTTCAAGTTTTCCACTGCTTGTTTTATATTTTTCCAATTTGGCAAAAAGTTAAACTATAGCTAAAAGTTTCCATGTCCTAGAAAGATAAAAGGATTTGCATCCCTACTAAACTAGATGAAAGTAAATGAATGCTCTAAAAAATGCCATCATTGCTGGTGTTTATGCCAAAGTTTAGTAAGTATCGGCTTTAAACATATGCCACAAATTGGTGCACAAAGGCCACACAAAATCTTAAGCACCATAGGCAAGGCAAGAACTAACATTGCTATCAATTATTTTCTTTTGTATTTGCTTTTTTTTATGTTTGCCATAATCCTGATTTGTGGTAACCAATGTGGAAATGTTCAAAGCCTTTTCAGAAAGAATCAAACTGTGAATAATTGAAGTTAGTAAATACATTTGTGTTGTTCATACTTTTTTTTCGTCTCACGTGGTAGTGTAAATAATTGCTACGTTGGAATCCTGGAGAGGAAGGATTGCATAAAGTTCGTCACGAAACAAAATACAATGCATAGTTGGTTCGTGATCGCATTGAGGACATAAGATCAGCTTGAGCCATGAATTTTTCAAAAAAAAAAAAATGAAAAACAGAAGGAAAAGAAAAGAGAAGAAAAAAAATCAGTTCCAGACATGAAAGTGATGACATTTGATTCAGTTCCTATCTGTGTAATTAAATAACAAGTTTGCAATTACTGTACCTCAATGAGATAACATAATCATAAGAAACTCACCATACCAGAGGCTGTAGTGGAACTATGTTGTGGCTGGTATAAATACAAAGTACTCTAGACGTGTGTCACTGAAAAAAATTGTAGCTGTACCTGTCTGTATGATTTTGTTGATACGTTGTAAAAGCTGTCCAAACATGTGAACTGACTTTGAGTATATTTAATTATGACTGTGTATCTCCCATTGAAATCGTCATTCATCAACCAACAGGCGGAAAGGGAACTATAATCTTTTAGTTTTTTCATCTTGATTTGGATCGACTTTCCTTCCCCTCCTACTAGTATACTTTAAATGTGCCATTCTACTTAGTCAACTGGCAGGATGCAGAGATCTTTTGATCAATTAGAATCTGAAGTTACTATCTAGCCTGTTAAGATTTCTGTCTCCAATTCATTTTGAAAACCTTATGCATCATATTTATGGCTAAGGTTGAAGTCATAACTCTAAATATACAATATTACATCACGTTGACTTGCTTATAAGCTGGAAACTATGTGCTTGAAAGTTATCTTTCATATAATTTCTTTTACATTTCATTCACATATTCTCACAAGTTTTAACACTCTTTAACAAACAGAAGTTCTAACTTCTAACACTCTCTCCTTTTTCCATTTCTTTTCTTCCTGAAGGTTGCTTCTTTTTTGTATTTCGAAGAGAAGATGACTGTTTTTATCCAGGCCTTGGGTTTGTTCGGACCTTCTATAGTCAAGATACCAGGTGGGATGACTAATAAACTTTACATGCAAAAGCATTGTCCTTTTCATTTACTTTTTTCTGTTCATTTCTATTACTTCACAGCGAGATGTATGACCTTGCCTGATGTACCAAATGCAGCGATCTTCACAAGACGGTTGATTTTTTTGCCTGTTAGGGAGGAGATGGTGTGATACTCCATGTATCAAATATATTTCAAGGTGCCGTCACACCTGTCATCTCATTTAACCTAGGATCCCTTGGATATACACTATTTATGGTAAGTGTATATTTGTATATTTAACACACACCCCGCTATCATAGAGGGTGGTCTTTGTACGCTGAGACTGTCCTTAAAATCTTCACAAAGGACCGAGGAAGACCCTTTGTAAAGATGTCTGCAATTTGATACTTGGAAGGGACATGACAGACACGTACTTGTCCACGAGCTACCTTTTCGCGAACAAAGTGAATGTTTATCTCGATGTGTTTAGTGCGCTGGTGTTGAACTGGATTACCAGAAATGTAGATGACGCTAACATTATCACAATAAACCAAGGTAGCTTTATGAATAGGACAATGAAACTCTAAAAGAAGATTACGTAACCAACATGATTCAGAAACCACATTGGCCACCCCTCGATACTCGGCCTCTGCACTAGATCGTGACAATGTCGACTGACGCTTCGCAGACCATAAGACCAAGTTATTACCAAGAAACATGCAATAGCCGGGCGTGGAACGTCTGGTATCCGGACAATCACCCCAATCAGCATCTGTATACGAGACAAGTGTAGATGTCGAAGACGAATATAAATGTAAGCCATAGTCAAGTGTTCCATGGATGTATCGAATAATGCGTTTGAGCGCATTCATGTGTTCAACCCTGGGATAATGCATAAACAAGCATACCTGCAGTACGACATACGTAATATCTGGTCTCGTGAAAGTAAGATACTGAAGAGCCCCTGCAAGACTGCGATAGTGAGTCGGATCCTCGTAAGGTGAGCCAGCTGCAGCACCCAACTTAGGTTTAGTATCAGCCAGAGTGGAAGTACACTTGCATGAAGACATACCAACTCGCTCAATGATCTCAGCTGCATACTTACGTTGTGATAAAAATAACCCACATGTATGACGAGTGATAGCAATCCCCAAAAAATAACTCAAGGGCCCCAAGTCTTTCATAGCAAACTCATGACTGCGCACGGTTATGATAGACTTGCGCAACGCATCAGTAGAGGCAGTCAAGATAATATCATCCACATATAATAGAATATAAGCCAAGGAAGAACCACGACGATCTATGAACAATGGATTATCAGACCTGCTGTGCGTAAACCCAATAGACGACACATAGTCGGCAAATCTCTTATACCAAGCCCGTGGGGCCTGCTTAAGCCCATACAAGAACTTCTTCAATAAACAGACATGATGAAGATATTTGGGGTCATGGAAACCCAAGGACTGATGCATGTAAACAGTCTCCTTAAGATCACCATGTAGGAAAGCATTCTTCACATTTAACTGATGAATGGGCCAAGCCTTCGAAAGAGCCAGACTGAGAACAATGCGAATGGTACGGCTTGACCACCGAACTAAACGTCTCACCACAATGCACGCCAACCTGCTGAGTCTTACCATCACCGACAAGACGAACCTTATGCCTCGCAAAAGAACCGTCAGAATTATCCCTATAAGTAAAAATCCACATAGACCGAATAATATTAACACCAGAAGGACGGGGTACCAACTCCCACGTCTTATTTGCAATAAGAGCATCATATTTGTCGGTAATAGCCAATTTCCTATTCGGGTCATTTAAGGCGGACACGGGATTACGGGGTAGGGGGATTTTAGAATATTAGAATTTAAATTAAAATGTCTTTTTAGTTTGAAAATACTCTGTTGACTACGAGTGACCGGTCTGTGACTCGGGGGAGAATTGAGTGAATTTTGAGAAATATCGGGACAAGTGATTGACTGGTCAACATGCAGTGGGCCTGCTGGCCCAACACGGGAACTGGAAACAGTAGACGTTGCTGAAGCAGGGACTGGATCAAGGGCAGAAACTAGGCCGAACTGGGCTGAGAGGCGACCCATTTTCTGGACCCATGACTGTGGACTGGGACGGTACAAGAGAACCAGCGGGAAGTGGGACCGCTGGCGAATTTGGGGTACGGGACATGTCCGATAAATGGTGGATAATATATGGGGAGACATCGTCATCCAAAAAATTATACGAACTAAGCACGAGACTACTCACTTTAGCAGACGGAAATTGGGATTCATCAATAATAACATGACGACTAATGATGATTTTATTAGACGATAAATCAAAATATTTGTAACCATGATGATTAGACGAATAACTCAAAAACACACAAGGGGTAGACCGGGCCTGAAGTTTGTTAATTGTGGTGGACGGAAATAGGGAATAACATAAGCACCCAAAGACCCTAAGATGTAAATATGAAGGTGTCTTATTATAAAATATTTAAAGGGGGATGATTATGCCAAACCTTTGGTAGGAAGAATATTAAGGAGATACATAGCCATTTGTAGAGCATGATGCCAAAATGAAGGAGGTGCGGAAGAATGGACCAATAAAGTTCGGACAATATTATTAATGGTACGAATTTTGCGTTCGGCTTTCCCTTTTTGTGAGGATGTATGAGGACAAGAGAAATGAAAATTGATACCATTATTATCACAAAAATCCCGAAACAACCCATTATCATATTCTTTTCCATTATCACATTCAATATTCTTAATTTTCCGTTCAAATAGGGTACATATGAAAGCTCTAAATTTTAAAAAGGTGAAAAAAATGTGAGATTTTTTCGGTAACGGAAACGTCCATAAAAAATAGAATGATTATCCAAAAAAAGAACATAATAACGATGGCCCAAAGAACTGATAATAGGAGATGTCCATAAATCGTTATGAATAATATCAAATGGCATTAAAGTACGAGAATTAGAGTCTACAAACGACAATCTAACAATTTTTCCTAAAGAACAAGATTGAAAAATTGGAGTACGACGCGTACCCTTACAAGAAATAAAATTATTTTTATCTAAGGAAGACAAAATTGACGACCCCGGATGACCTAGACGAGCATGCCACAAGAAAGGAGCAAGGGCAGCAAAAGTAGATGGCAAAGTTGGACTCGAGAGACCGGAGGTGGGCGTGATAGGATAAAGATCTCCCCAACTATCACATCTCATGAGAGGAATCCCCGTCTTGAAATCCTTCACAAAAAAACCAAAAGGATCAAATTCAACAGAACCGAAATTATCAGTGGTGAATTTACGGACATACACCAATTTTTTAATTAACATAGGCGCATGAAGGGTATTTTTCAAGACAAGAGGTGGATGGGGGGGGAGGGGAGACAAAGTTTTATGACAGTAACCACGAATTAGAATTGAACTACCATTATCAACAATTATGCCACGATTGTTGCTCAATTTAGAATAAGACGAGAGAGTACATTGGTCAGACGTCATGTGAGTAGTGGCTTCGGTGTCCATATACCAATTTGGATCCGAGGGATTTAATCCAAGTGTGTGCATTGTGACTTCAATGTCGGTAGGTATGGGGCCCACTGCATGATGGGCTTGCGGAGGTCGAGGCCCAAACACACTAGCCTACTGCTCAGGCCCAGAACCTGTTCTTGGTACCCACTGATTCTGGGCAGAACTGGGCCTGGTCGCTGGATACTGAAATTGGGCTAAACACGGAGGTTGGGTTGACGACGGCCAATAGGGGTTGTGTGGCCCAGGCCTACTGGCCCAGTTCCACGGCCATGGGCCCTAGGCCTATGGCCAGGTGGCTTGCGGCCCACTGCCCCGAGGCCCATTGCCACCCCCGTTATTCCCTCACCGGTTTTCTCCACGGTTTTTGCCATTATTTTGCGATTCTAACCCTTTTTGTTGTTGCGGTTTGGGCCGGAATTGTTGGAGACGGATGGAGAAAAATTGGACTCGGCCACCATGACGATAGAATGGGCCCTAGTGGCCGCTTTCTTAGCCAAGACGGCTTCTTCGAGCGTGAGCATGGAACGAGCCTGATAAAACTGCGGAAGAGGACTGCTCTAACGAAGAAACGTTCCGACGCCACTATAGGCCTTAGAGAGGCCTGCAACCATCTGAAGAACAAGGCGATCGTTGGTAACGGGCACACCAACGTTGCGGAGTTGGTCCGCCAATTCTTTCAACCTTTTGCAGTATGCTGAAACGTTAGGCAGATCTTCCATATTGACGTGAGAGAATTCCTGCTCATGGGTAACATCACGAGAATTTTGATTATCTTGGAATATGTCACGCACTCTATTCCAAGCATCCATCACCGTAGCGTATGACTCAATAATTGTCTGCAATAGGTCAGTAGATATAGTGGAGTAGATCCACTGAAGAACGGTAGCATCAAATGTCGTCCATAACTTAGGATCATCCTCGGGTTTTGGAACCTCCGTATCCGCAGAAGATGCGGGGATTATGTGATGAAGGACTTGATGCGAGCGTGCGTGAACTTTGAACAGTTCGACCCACGTCGCGTATTGGACGTTTTCTATTTCAAGAATAATAGGGATGTGATTCTTGATGTTAGAAACTGTAAGGGCAGGGAGAAACGTGTTCTTAGCCATAATAGCAACGCAAGACGTGATGTAGGGATTTGGAAGGAAATTTGGGAAGAGAAAGAAAAAGAACCACCATCGGCACGGAAACCAAGAATGGATCGCCGAAATTCGAGGCCAAAATTTGACGGAAAGTTGGGAGAGAAAATATACCTAGACTTCTGATACCATGAAAGAAATAAGCCCATTGATTATTTTCATTAATGAAAGAGTATATATACAATTTACAATTTTCCATAATAGAAATCATATTCCTATTCTACTCCCAAAACCCTATTCAAGTAGTACAAGAATCCTATAATTATGATAAATGTACAAGACTAATTCATACAATATTTACCCTAAAATATTACAATAAATATTACCTAAAAATCTGCCATAAACTGTGATATACACCGTGTATATCACGGGCTGAATATATACAAAACTGTGATAAACATGTGATATACACTACTTATTAAGTAGTGTATATCACGTGTATATTTAACAATATCCTCTAACTGTAGAACACCATCCTTCACTTTACTAGCAATGCTCTTGGTTGCTTGTAACATGTCATAGTGTCCTCCATAGTTTAGTGCCATCATAAGATGAAGTCCTTCGTTGGATTTGGTGGCCTCTTATGTTAACTCTATGCCTTTCTGTAACGTTATAGGAAGTTTAAGTCTATCTCCAATAACAGACTTGTACCCCGAACCTGTTGATTTAAAGTAGTGAGAAAATTGAAAATCAACTCTCCTCCAATCCACCTATCCTAATTTATGTGATACTATTTTTCTTTTACTATGTCCTGATCACATATCCATATAATTAGAAACAATTTAGACTTAAACATCTCCTTTTATCGTTAATAAGATGATTTATAACTAGAAAAATGTCTATAAAAGTACAAAAGTTTCAAATATCTTTCCACATAAATTGATACGGATGGGAATTATGATTGGAGAAAGAGAAAGCATGTGGTTGGTGCGTCACTGGGTCATTGAGGGAACCCGTAACAAGAGGGGACGACCTGCCGAATTCACATCAGAACCAATTTCGTTAGATAGCCACTGTAACTATAAATTGGAAAATTCTCTCTTTCGAATACACTGTCTGAATTATTCAAAACAATGAATCCAAAACAATCACTGTTTTAAATTCTCTCTTTCGAACACTTATAAAAATTTTATCTTAAAATTGTAGGTATAAAATCGGATTGTAGGTAACGAAAACGGGGTTGAAGTGTAGTCGAAAGGTTAAACAAGAAGAACGCTGAGTCGAGAGATGACTCTCTGTCTTTAAGACAAAATTGCCCCGTATAAATACTCTTACGGTATTGGCCAATAGTCTCCCAAGATAAAACAACAACTAATCAACTGTACAAAGCAAATACAGTTGATTCTAGCGAAGACAATGAATAAGAACAGATTGCTGAAGAAAGAGAGCGGAAACTGTTTTCTGCCTCGCTTTCTGTATTTCCGTTTTCTGTGTGTATGTTCTTGATGAAGAACAGAACAAAACAGAAAGATAAACTAGTTTGAGTTGTATTCTGCCTGTGTCTTTCTGTTTCGTACTCTCTATATTTTTGTTTGAAATGAAGTGTTCAATATATAGGACCAGAAAGGGAGGCCAGAAGTCATTGGGAGGCAAAACGTTTATGTGGAAGCAAACAGTCATGACTGTTGGTGCTCTGCTCTTTTGAACAATCATGATTGTTGGTATCTTCAAGAACCATTAAACTTCAGGGACCAAAATATAAATAGTTAACATTTCAGTGACCAAAAAAAAAGTTCTGGAAGAGCCCAGCAACCCAGATGAGCTTTTGGGGAGCTACAATAATTACAAGCTTAGCTAGCGCCATACCTGTAGTAGGAGATACCACAGTGACTTGGCTTTGGGGTGGGTTCTCCGTGGACAATGCCATCTTAAATCATTTTTTTAGTCTTCATCATTTACTCCCCTTTATTTTAGTAGGCGACAGTCTTTTTCATCTGGCCGCATTGCATCAATATGGATCTAATAATCCATTGGGTGTGCATTCAGATACGGGACGGGCGGGCGGCGGCGACACGCTTGTGGGGCTTAGCCCCGAACCCAAGCTCACCTAGGTCCTCTCCCTTTTAAACACATCACATGGGTTACCCCTTAGGGTCCCAAACCATTACTCAAACTTAGAGCTTATATACTGCTCAATTCTTTTACCAACGAGGGAGATTTGTCATTTTGGCCAAAGACCCTCCATCTTTTTATGTGTCAACCACCTTACTCTGTGTACCAATATCTCTTTAGTTTCTTAACGAAATTTGACGATACTTGTCACTAACATTATCTACTCACTTGGTAGATTAGGCATATGCGAAGAAACAATATTTCCGACATACGGGGCCCACGTGTTTAAGTCAGCAAAGACGGGATAAACTCAATCCCACATTAGTAAAATTTCCAACACTTATTGGCCGAAATTAAAACATCTAAGCCATTAGAAATACCCACCATATACCCGTTTTTCGGACTAACCCGCCCCAAACACTAACCCGACCCGAACAAAAAGTTCAACTAAAAAAAGAGGCCCACTTCTATCAAACTCCATGGAACCAAAAGCTCCGTGGAATTGCAGAGAAAATTGTTTTCCTTCCTTTCTGCTCTTACGTCTCTGTCACTCTCTCTCTCGTCTGTTTTATTTCTGGAATTTGCTTATTAGTTTCCATCGACAATTGTTTTCTTGCTCTGCTGGTAGCTAGTTCAACTACTGTATTCAAGTTCAAGGGGTTCTTTTATCTGTTTCTTCCTTTACTTGTTAAGCGAAAAATACACACCTAACGAATGATGGAATTGGCCACTCGATGCTACATCACAAGTGCTAATAACCAAGTAAGGAAATATAAAATAAACAAAAGGGAAAAGATAACTATTTGGTTTCTTCTCTTTCAAAAACACTTTTTTGCCTCTGGTGTTGCAAGTTCAGGATGCGAACACTTTTGAAGTCACAGATAAGTTACCTTAATTGAAGGTTTCAGTCTCTTTCATTTATGTTTGGACTGCACCTCCGTGGATATATGTTCGCTGCAACTTTCATGGAGCTTTTGGTTCCACGGAGTTTGATGGAAGTGGAGCCTCTTTTTTTAGTTGAACTTTTTGTTCGGATGGGTTAGTGTTTGGGGCGGGCTGATCCGAAAACCGGGTATATATGGGTGGGTATTTCTAATGGGTTAGATGTTTTAATTTCGGCCAATAAGAAGTTGCCATGTGGAATTTAAATATATATTTTCTTAGTTCAACGTTGACCGTTAGGTCAAAGGGCATAAGTAAGTCAAAAAGGTGAACGGAATGATATTTTTAGCTCCAATAGATGAATGAATGATATATTTAGACATTTTCCATAGTTTAAGGGCCTTTTTAGCCCTTTTCTGATTAAAAATTAAAATTGTGTTTAGATATACATTTCAATTTAAAATATGTTACGAGGAAATTGTTTCTTTTTCTTGAAAAGGTGATTAGAACCAGTTTACTAACTTGAAAAACTTAATTTCAAGTTAAGTTGGACTGAAAATTTGACTACAACGTATAACTAAACAGTTATTTTGAAAAGTAAAGCAAAAAAATTTGTATCTCCAAACGGGGAGCAAACAAAGTACCTCATAAATTCTTCAAAGAACTCTTTGAAAAGTTGCATCAAGAAATCAACCTCCTCCTACTCAAAGTTAAATCGTTGCGACACAAACATTTCTAGCTTATTTTTGAAAGATAATATATTTTCTCGATCATATAAGTTCGGAAGTTGAAATTAGACCAAGCAAAATATATAAGAATGAGGTTAAACCTGTACCTTCGAACGAGTCTAGTTTTCAGTAGAGAAAGCAAAAGCAGTGAGAACTTGTATTCCTAGTTTGGAAGAAATGTCACAAATATTTTTAAGATTAGGAGTAAGAAATTTGTGAACCCCCTTGCACAGGTACGTAAAAATGGAGGAAATTTGGGATAAAATTTTCCATTTCTTGATGATCAATTTACTACACTGTACATCCAAATATATAGAAAATGACTTGCCTGTCCTAGCATGATAATTATTGACACTTGTCATCTTTGTATTTGATGAGTTGTAACATACTTTGTAAAAGAATATTCCAATTCTAGAGTATTCTATGGTATATACATGTATGGTATCCTATGTATTCTACCATGCTGATGTCAATCTGGATTCCTTTGTGTAAGCCCAAACTGGGCGTGGCCCAAATCAGTTTGAGAATGGCCCATTATTCTGAACAAAATTAGCCCGTTGTGTAGAAGTTGACTTTGATTTCATCGACGAACACTTGTAATTATCAACCACATCTTCAATACCTTCAACACCATTACCAACAAGGTAGGCCTTTAGCCCATCTTGTTGAATTTGTCAAGATTCATGTGAACAAATGTGAACACCGGAAGCCTCAAGATTGATGTGAACTAGTGTGAACATTGAAAGCCTATTTTTTTAAAAAATTGGTAAATGATTTTTCGTGCATTTACATTGCATGATCACACCTTATGTGATGTCATGCATGACTTCATTGAGACAATTTTCCTTCTATAAATAACAAGGGTTTTGTTCATTTGAAATCAATCCCTCACATGTCTTCTCATCTTCTAAGGCATTTGAATCTTCTTTCTCTCTTGTAGTATTTCACTTGTAATTTTAGAGTGGAATAAAATTTGGGTTGGTTGTGTCCGAGGACTAGACAAAAATATAATTTTGTCGAACCTCGTAGATTCTTGGTGTTCTTTTTTTATTGTTGTCTCAATTAATATTTATTAGTTGCCTTTAGATATAGTAGTTGTGATTTAATCACTCTCTATATATTCGGCTTCCACAACAATTTGTATTAGAGCCAAGGTTCTGTCTGAGTATGCTCTGTGGTTGCAGTACAGTCTAGACTTTCACATCAGAAAAGAATTATTTTGGTCTTCTGTATTGTCAGCTAATAAATAGTATTTGTAATAGAAATGGAAGACAAGAAAAATGAAAAATCCACATCGGGTATTAGTAATACATCATTGGCATCTTCGCTTATGACAAGAATTGTGTCAAATGCGAAATTTGCAGTAGAAATTTTTGACGGGTCAGGACATTTCGGAATGTGGAAAGGCGAGGTTCTTGATGTCATTTTTCAACAAGGGTTAGATATTGCCATAGAAGAAAAGAAACAGACAATATATGAGAAGAAGATTGGAAGATTATCAACTGTATTGCTTTTGGTACCATTCGATCTTGCCTTACAAGAGAACAGAAGTATCCATACACGAAAGAAACTTCGGCAAGTAAATTGTGGAATGCATTGGAGGATAAATTTTTGAAGAAAAATAGCCAAAATAAACTCTACATAAAAAAGGTTGTTACGCTTCACATATGTTCCTGGTACCACAATGAATGATCATATCATCAGCTTTAATACGTTGGCGACAGATGTGCAGAACATCGACGTGACTTTTAGTGATGGAGATATGGCCTTAATGTTGTTATGTTCACTTACCGATGAGTGTGAGAACCTCGAAACTACTCTACTTCATGGGAATGATGAAGTATCTCTTAGAGAAGTTTGTTCCGCCTTGTATAGCTATGAGCAACGAAAGATAGAAAAACAAAAAGGTGGAGAAGGAGAAGCACTGGTCGTGATAGGTCGTTCTCAAAACCAAATGAGAACGAAGAAAGAAAGATCCAAGTCAAGATCCAGACCCAGTAAAAATGAATGTAACTTTTGCCGAGAAAAGGGGCACTAGAAGAAAGACTGTCCAAAGTTGAAAAATAAGGTCAAACCTAACAATGGGAAGACTGTCATGGATTCAAATGTAGATAATTGTGACGCCTCTAATTTCTCACTAGTTAAAATGGAGCCATCCAAACTATCTGACGTTTGGCTAATGGACTCAGCTTATAACTATCATATGTGTCCCAACCGGGACTGATTTATTGATTTTCAAGAAGGAGAATGTGGAGTTATTCACACCGCAAATAACAATTCTTTTACCGCATATGGTATTGGTTCAATCCGATTCGATACGTACCGTATTTGAGGAAAATTCTCATTTTTGTGGGAGCCCTAGAGTCAAATGGGTTTAAAGTCATTGCAGCAAATGAAATAATGAGAATATGCTCTAGTGTACTGGTAGTAATGAAGGAAATTTAGAAAAATAATAATATGTACCACTATCATGGTAGTACAGTTATTGAGACAACGACAATGACATCCAATGATGACAAGGAGGCAACAACGACCAGACTATGGCCTATGCTTTTAGGACATGCTGGAGGAAAATTCTTGAAATCTTTATCAGATCCAGGATTGTTAAAAGAGTAAAAGCTTACAATTTGGAGTTTTGTGAGCATTGTATCAAGGGAAAACAACAAGGGGTTACATTTGGAATAACTATCCATAATACGAAAGGTATTTTAGATTATGTTCTCTTTGATGTTTGGGGTGCTTCCAAAACACCTTCATTAGGTGGGAAATACTATTTTGTAACCTTTGTTGACGACTTTTTCCGGAGAGTGTGGGTGTATACAATGAAAACTAAAGATGAAGTGTTGAGAATTTTTCTCAAATGGAATGCGATGATAAAGACTCAAACAGGCAGAAAGATCAAATGTCTTCGCATAGACAATGGTGGAGAATACAAAAATGATATTTTCAGTAAAATTTGTGAAGATAATGGCATCGTCAGATATTTCACCGTTAGAAATACACCACAACAGAATGGAGTGGCAGAACGCATGAACCAGACTTTGTTGGAGAAGGTTTGGTGTATGTTGTCCAATGCTGGCTTGGGCAAAGAATTTTTGGCTGAGGCAATAACATATGCATGCCATCTCATTAATCGTCTACCATCTACAGCTATTGGTAGCAAGACACCATTTGAAAAATGATATGGAAAACCTGCTGAAGATTATGGTTCTTTGTATGTATTTGACTCAATTGCATATTATCATGTGAAAGAGTCAAAATTGAATCAGAAAGAAAAGAAATCTATATTTATGAGGATTACTTCTGGAGTCAAAGGATACCACTTATGGTGTTCAGAGACGAGAAAAATTATATTCAGCAAGGATGTTACCTTTGATGAATCTGCCATAACAGATAAGGTAACAGTTAAAGATGTCAAACAAACTGATGGTGCTTCAAAACATGTGGAGTTTGAGGGAAAATTAATTTTCCCAACACAAGGAGAAAACGAAAAAACAATAGAAAATTTTCCCCTGAAAGAAGATCTAGTTGAAAGGAAGATTCCAACTCAGGAACCTCAATAACAACTTAAATCAATAGCAAAAAGAACAATAAGAAAACCTGCTCGTTTTATTGATATAGTGGTTTGTGCAACCTCAATTGCAGCTAATGGTATCCCGACCACTTATAAAGACGCAGTCCAAAGTTCATAAGAAGATAAATGGAGAATTGCCATGAACGAAGAAATGCAATCCCTTCATCACAATCACACATGGAAATTGGCCAATCTCCTGAAGGAAAAAAAAAGGAATTTGGTGCAAATGGGTATATGAAAAGAAGAATTTTGATTTTCTTTGATCATATGTAATATTTTTATATGCATTTTAAATATTTTAAATAGTTAATCATTATGACTTATAGTACTTCTTGTGTAGATTTTATGTCCAAATTCACAATCAAAATTATAAATTTAACTCTCGATATTCCAACTATGCTACATAAATTGAGATAGAGGAAGTATTACTTTTGGTTCATGTTTATTTCAAAAACATCACTTTTGTTTTGTCCTTATAATAAAGATCTATTTAAGCAACTCTTATCTTACCATCATGTCTAGCTTTACAAAACGGGGTTCCTCTTGATTCTAACTGCTACTTTTTTTTTTTTCTGTCAAAACATAAACATGATATTTAACCAGATGTGTTCAAGCAATTCACGGACCATGACGGAAAATTTAAGGAAACTCATGATATCCAAGCACTATTAAGTTTGTATGAAACAACACATATGAGAGTGCACGAGGAGGAGATTCTTGAAGGCATATGTTGAGATCCAAAAGGAAGTCACGATTACAGGGAAAGACATAAACAAGGAATTGCTCCACCCTATGAAAGTACCAATGTTTGTCCTCGAACGAGCTTTAAATTTTGCACGAATTGCAGATACTATTTTCAAAGGTGGTCAAGATGGATACGCAGATCCCAAATCCAAAACTAAAAACCTGATTACTTCGTTGTTTGTTGAATCCGTCAACATATGATGACACTGGCCAAGTATGGAAGGTTTACTATGTTCTGCAACCAAATGTAATTTATTTGGGTGAAAATTGTGTTTTTTTTTATATATTAAATTAGGCATTGCCTGAGAGTTGTATTGCATAAAAAAGGCGACAGGTATATCCGTTTTATCCTGGGAGGAAGTAATCCATAACCTCGGTACAATGAGGGGATTAAATTCCTTAAGGACACACAATGAATTCGTGGTCTCGGATATTTTCTTACTTCGTATTATTTTTCCAGCTTTCTCGTTTTTTCTGATTTTTGTTTTTCCGTTTGGTTTCTGTTTTTCCTGATTTTTTGAACACAGGCACAACAACAAGCTTAAGGAATTTAATCATTATTTCTGTGTTCATTTGTTCTTGTTTAACAATTACAGAACGTTGTCGAAAAAAAAAAAAAGTGGATGTTGTTTGGAGACTAAAATCTTCGGATTTTCTACTCCGGTTGAGATTAAAGTTTCCATAACTTTCTACTCCGTTGGGTACTTGATTTGAAGATATAAAAACTTCATCAAGTATACAACATACAATTTACTGGAAAAAAAAAGAAAAAAAAAGGTGTTTGTTGTTTCGGTGTAACGAACTTGTATGTTGTTTGGAGACTAAAATCTTCGGATTTTCTACTCCGGTTGAGATTAAAGTTTCCATAACTTTCTACTCCTTTGGGTACTTGATTTGAAGATATAGAAACTTCATCAAGTATACAGCATACAATTTACTGGAAAAAAAAAAGAAAAAAAAAAGGTGTTTGTTGTTTCGGTGTAACGAACTTATATGTTGTTTGGAGACTAAAATCTTCGGATTTTCTACTCCGGTTGAGATTAAAGTTTTCATAACTTTCTACTCATTTGGGTACTTGATTTGAAGATATAAAAACTTCATCAAGTATACAACATACAATTTACTGCATTTCGTTTCAAGTATTTTAAATCTGTTTGTGTAACCTTGATTCGGTTTGAAGAAATAAAATCTTCACCGTTGTGTATTATAATTGTTGTCAAAACTGATTCGCTTCGATAATTTATGGCATTCACGTTTAGGACATGTCAATTATAGAACCTTGCGAAAAATGATTAGTTTGGAAGTATTGCCTAAGTTTGAATGCAATCAATCAAAATGTCAAATATGTGTTGAGTCTAAGTATGTTAAACATCCTTATAAGTCGCTTGAAAGGAATTCAAGTCCTTTAGACTTAATCCATACAGATATTTGTGACATGAAGTCAATCCCATCTCGTGGTGGGAAGAAGTATTTCATAACTTTTATTGACGATAGTACGCGGTATTGCTACGTTTGTTTACTTAATTGTAAAGATGAAGCAATTGAAGCATTCGGGCAATACAAAAGTGAAGTTGAGACTCAACTTAACAAAAAGATTAAAATGATAAGGAGTGATAGGGGCGGTGAATATGAATCTCCTTTTGAACAAATATGTTTGGAATATGGCATTATTCATCAAACAATCGCTCTTTACTCGCCACAATCAAACGGAATTGCGGAAAGGAAAAATAGAACCATGAAAGAAATGATGAATGCCTCGTTAATAAGTTCGGTTTACCCCGTAACTTGTGGGGGAAGCCATTCTAACAAACCTAGCCGAATACTCAATCGAGTGCCCCATAGCAAAACAAAATCTATTCCATACGAAAAGTGGAAAGGAAGGAAGCCCAATTTGGGATACTTCAAAGTGTGGGGGTGTTTGGCCAAGGTGCAAATTCCTAAACCCAAAAGGGTAAAAATAGGACCTAAAACCATTGATTGTGTTTTCATAGGATATGCCACAAATAGTAAGGCATATCGATTTCTGGTTCACAAATCAGAAAATCTCGACATTCAGGTAAATACGGTAATTGAATCAGATAATGCTGACTTCTTTGAAACCATATATCCGTATAAAAAGGAATGTGAGTCGTCTAGCAAAGAATCTAAACGACCTCGGGAAGAAACAAAGGAAAATATTCCTGATGAGGAAAAACCGAGACGCAGCAAACGTCAAAGGACGTCTACTTCATTTGGACCAGAATTTCTAACATTTTTGTTGGAGAATGAGCCTCGAACCTTCAACGAAGCTCTGTCTTCATCGGAAGCTCAATTTTGGAAAGAGGCAATCAATAGTGAGATAGAATCCATCTTAAACAACCATACTTGGGAATTGGTTGACCTTCCTCCAGGGAATAAACCTTTAGGTTCCAAATGGATTTTCAAGCAGAAAATGAAAGCTGATGGTACTATTGATAAATATAAGGCAAGACTAGTTGTTAAAGGGTTTAGACAACGGGAAGGTCTTGATTACTTTGATACATACTCGCCGGTAACGAGGATTACATCTATTCGGGTGTTAGTAGCGTTAGCCGCCGTGTACGGTCTTGAAATCCATCAAATGGATGTGAAAACAGCCTTCTTAAATGGAGAGTTAGAGGAAGAAATTTACATGGAACAACCTCGAGGGTTTGTAGTTCCAGGGAAAGAGAAGAAGGTGTGTCGACTTGTTAAGTCTCTTTACGGACTAAAACAAGCACCCAAACAAAGGCATGCAAAATTTGACCATACAATCTTTGTCAAATGGATTCAAGATAAATGAGTGTGATAAATGTGTCTACATTAAGAACACTCCAAACCACGTAGTCATTGTTTGTTTGTACGTGGATGATATGTTGATAATGAGTAACGACATTGCTAACATAAATGCTACTAAGCGCATGCTTGCTAGTAAGTTTGATATGAAAGACTTAGGAGTTGCCGATTTAATTCGGGAATTAAAATCCATAAGACTCCTCAAGGTCTAGCATTGTCTCAATCTCATTATATTGAAACGGTACTTGAAAAGTTCAAGTATTTGGACTTTAAAGTTGCAAAGACGCCAATTGATATGAACCTTGCTCTTGCAAAGAATAAAGGTGAAAGTCATTCTCAATTGGATTATGCCGAGTGTTGGGAAGTTTGATGTATATCATGAACCGTACGCGACATGATATTGCATGTGCTATAAGTAAACTAAGTCGCTACACTAGTAATCCCGACCAAAAACATTGGTGGCGATGAAACGAGTTTTGGGGTATTTAAAACATACTCAAAACTTTGATTTGCATTATAACAGTATCCTGCAGTTATTGAAGGATACAAAGATGCAAATTGGATCACCGGTTCAATCGAAACTAAATCCACAAGTGGATATGTTTTTACCATAGGTGGAGGAGCGTGTCTTGGAAGTCATCCAAATGTACATGTATCGCCCGCTCTACAATGGAATCTCGAGTTCATAGCTTTAGACAAAGCCGGTGAAGAAGTCGAATGGCTCCGGAATTTCTTAGAAGATATTCCATTTTGGCCCAAACCGTTGGCTCCTATATGCATACATTGCGATAGCCAAGCGGCAATAGGAAGAGCCGGAGCCTTATGTACAACGGAAAGTCTCGTCACATACGACGAAGACATAATACCGTTAGACAACTACTCTCTAGTGGAATTATCACAATTGACTATGTTAAGTCAAGAGATAATGTGTCGGATCCACTAACTAAAGGCCTAACTAGAGAGGTAGTTGAAAGATCATCAAGGGGAATGGGACTATGGCCGAGGACAAGTCATCGTGACGGTAACTCTACCTAGAAGACCGGAGATCCCAAGATCTAGGTTCAAAGAGATCAAACAAAGTCATTAATGACGGTTCAATATTGTCACAATAACTCTTTGGTCCATTCTCGTGATGAGACAATGTTCGGTACATCAGGATAAAGCATTGCGGCTTTTTAATGGTTCTTAAGTTTGGTACGGGGTATATCAAATAGTGTATCTACGGGATGACACATTTAGGAATCACCTATGTAAGTGTGAAGTGTAAGCCTTCAAGGAGAATTATGTAAGGCCAATTCTCTACGCACTTATGAACCAGGCAAAGTGTTCATGGCCGAAACGAACAAAACAATGAGAACCAAAGACGGTTAAAGGGTTAATTGTGTGACATGTGGTTGTCTAGGTATACACCAAAGCTCGACGGTTCAAGGATATCACATCTACCGATTGACCGAGTATATCCGACATATGTTCACTACGGAAAGTTCAAAGAGAAATCTACTTATCCAGATGCGATTAATCCTTGCTTACGAATCACACAGTTTTTTGTCATGCATGTTTCATCATATAGCCATTCCCCATTCATGTGGGGGATTGTTAAAGCTAGTTAATGAATAAAACTAGCCAAGTTGGTGTGAATGAGAAATGGAAGGCAACCTTTCCGAACAAATCACCAACCTATTCCGAAGAGGCACCTTCAAGGCTATATAAACTAAGGCAATGCCTCATTTTAAAGATACCAAAAAAAACCAAAAATTTCTGCATCTGAAATGCTGCATTCTTTTTTTCACAAATAAAACTATCGAGTCTTACTGTGTTTCGTTGCCAACTTTGAGTTCGTCGAAGTCGAAGGCATTTGACGTACCGCTACTCCTGCGACAGGTATATCCATTTTATCCTGGGAGGAAGTAATCCATAACCTCGGGTACAGTGAGGGGATTAAATTCCTTAAGGACACACAAGTGAATTCTCGTGGTCTCGGATATTTTCTTACTTCGTATTATTTTTCCGCTTTCTGTTTTTTCTGGTTTTTGTCTTTCCGTTTGGTTTCTGTTTTTCCTGATTTTTTGAACACAGGCACAACAACAAAAGGAAGGTACACGAGGGGTACCAAACCTTACCTCCAAACTACAATACAACATTGATAGGAATCAATTTTTAAAAAAGCTGAAAAGAAAGGGCCAAAAGACCTCTGTCCAGCTAAGATCTATATATACACCATTTAGCTGACAAAAAAATTTGCTTTGTCATATTTAGATCTTATAGATGGACAGTTCCATTTGTCTAACAAAAACAGTCCCTTGAGTTCAACTGGAAGATGTTGGAATGTGTTGTAGACAGTATCTTGTCTTCTACAAGATTCAAGTTAAGCAAGACAGTCAGTTGCACGCCCCGTTTGTCTCTCTGTAGTTGAGTTTGATTGCCTTAGTTTCTTGGTAATATCCTTGATGGTTCCTTGCATTTTGACATTGTTGTTATGATTATTAATCATATCAGCTATCAAAAGTGAGTCGACTTGAACTTCTATATTGTTGTAACTATTGATCATGCATCAGTTAAGGCCCCGTTTGACGCCTTTAGCTTCTGCTAAATTGTGCTTGTTGGACTGACTTGACAAAGTGAAGGCCATGACAATTGAGATCTCCATTTCCATTTCTAAGGATACCTCCCAATCCAGCTTTTCCAGAACCTTTTTTATAGCTGTAATTTGTATTGAGTTTCAGTATATCCATAGATGGCTTTGCCCATGATATATAAGAAAAGATAGGTGCTGGGCTCAATTTCTCCACATATTCAAATAACTTAGATCCAGGCTAATGCGTATAATTAAAGGATCTGACATATTTTAAGTGATTAACTTATTTACATAACGAGCAATTGAGAATACACGCAAAAGATTTTCTAAACTTTAAACTGAAAGTATCTAATAGAAACACTTTATTATTTGTTTAGGTGCTTAATTAGAACATGTCATAGTTCGGGTATCTAAATAAGATTCACTAGCAAATATAAGGGATTATCACTGTATTAAACCTTAAAATAACAATCATAAAAAAATAACATCAGATTTTGTAACAAATTCATGAAAGTATCCTATTTATAATGTTAAGAAACTCAAAAGAATCTATAATAAGATATATAAATTATGTTAGCCATAGCTAAAATACCTAGGTTAAAAATATTACTATTATATAATACTACTTCATAATATAAAAGGATATTACATAGATGGAAGATTGCAAATGTCAAGAAAACAATAGATATCGCGTAAAATAAAGAAGATTTACAATGTATAGCCATTCGGCAAAATTATAGTCGATAAATGTACATTTTTTGTATATGACAATAATATACATATTTTGACATAATTAGTATATAATCTTTACATATTTGGCTAGCCGTTATAATTATCTTGACCGAATTGTCAAGTATGTTAAAAAATTTAAAATATAAAGGAGAGAATATCTATTATTTAAAATTGAGGAGAAGTTTGACTTTTTAATACAAAGTTGCAGGTGAAAACGATTGTCACCCATTTTTTTAAACCAATTTATCTTACTTTATGGTTGATATCTTTTTGTGGTCAGTTATATTTGAGAACAGAAAGTACTGATTTTGGTTTATGAGTTAGTTTTATTCGAGCTTTTATTCCTATATATGTTATTTGAATTAACATATTTGACCTTCGATCAAACAAAAAGTCTATCTTAGTTCTTCATGTTAAGAAAAAACAACAGAATTAACGAAATCATTGTTAGACAAAGCAGATAAAAAGGAAAATAGAAGAGATGAGATTTTGGACGTTCAAGTAATCATTCAAGTAATCAAGAGGTGAAAAAGGCAATCGAACATGTAATATATTTGATCCCTTAATTATTGATAAATTTTTATTTTGATTCTGATTATATATGACTCAATAAATTTAACTTTATAATTAATTATAAATGGATATTATCTAAATTTCTACCTAAATTTATCTCAAATTTTCAGTTACATACTTAAAATTTTATAGGCGATTTAGTACTGCACCGTACCTGTCTAAACTCTAAAGTGGACCTCATCTTCCCCTATTTCTCCCTTCATTTCCAATCATCAAATTCTTTTAAAACCTTTGTATATATTAAAGTGCCTCATACCTCTATCAAATCACTCCTAAAAAAAACAAATTAAGAAGTTTTCCATCCTAATTTCAATTTTTTTTTTTTAGTTTCTTTTACACGATCTCACCTAGTAAGATTATGCTGTGTATGTTGTAATTTCTTTTACACGTGCATTGAATTTCAAGTGTTCATTTGGTAATTTTGCTCAACAAAGTAATAGGTACAATTTGGACAATATTAGAAGGTATTAGGTGGTTCACAAAGTTTAGATGGGTAACTAAAAATTCATGACAATTTTTGAAGGGAATTTATGTATTATTATCCTTAAAAGAAAAGGACTTGGAGTAAAAGAAAATAAAATAATACAAAATCCAGTAGCATTTATCTACATCACATACTCAAAAATCCCAAAATTCTTTGTCCCATATTATTATTATCCACACAAGAAAATTCCACTTCCACACAAATAATTTGCCACTTGCCCTCTTTTGTGACACACATATTTTAGACTAAATTTAATAGATGATTGTTGATCCATTAGTATAGTCCCGGAGTAGATAAACCAATTTTATTTTATGGCAACATGTTTTCGTTATTGTCCGTGCCACTTAGAAATGGGTGCTGCTAGAGGAATTAATCTTCATTATTGCCAGCTTAATTATGCAAAGATATCTGGGAATGGGAGTCGGGTCGGATTATCCTATGGGTATCGTCGTGTCAAGTTTGTTGTCAGTGCTGAGCTGTCCAATGCTTTCTCCGTTAACATTGGCTTGGATTCTCAGGTAAATTTAGGAACTTGTATGATCAATGTAAAACTTGCTTAAAATGGATTAGTGATGATGGTGCAAATTTAGTGCGCGTTTGGACAGAAAAATTGTGAAATTTGGAAAGAAGTTAAGTTGAAAATGGTATTTGGAAATTGGAGTTGGTTTTGAATTTTTGTGAGGAGTTTTTCGAATTCAGGAAAATTGTAACAATTCTATGTCCAAACAGTTTTCCGGAATAAAATTTCGGAAATAAAGGTCAAAACTATCCATGGCCAACCGTGCACTTAGAATACCTTGACCTTTTTTAGAACAGGTCTGAGTGAAATAGTAATGATGACTTATTTGTATGGATATGTAAAATACAGGATTTTCGATCCTAGCGGGAAAGAGATAAACATGGCTACTCAATTAACTCATATATATGTCCCAGGTTAGATATTGAAGTAATTCCGGAGTTTTTCCGTGAGTTTATCCATGTCAAGAAGCGATTTGAATTCCTAGACTTTTTGTTGAATTAATAAATGTCTCTTAAGCAACCATCATGTCCACTTGACCTTTTGAACTGCATTATTATTCCCATTTTATCACTTTTGTTCATTGATTAGATAAGACAATTGCGCTATTAAAGTTCTACATTTTCTTTTCACATAGATCTTTTAATTGATCCCGAACAGTTTCTTCTAGTCAAATCTCTAATTCGTTAGTATCTAAGTATCAGTCTTGTGCGGACACGACCATCATGAAAAAGAAAGATAAAGATTCTAATGATCAGTCTTTTCTTGATAATTGCGCGTTGAAAACTAGATATTGCTTGATGTATACTGAATTTCACATTGTCCAGGCCAGTGATACTTCACAGTTTCCCCGGATTGGCCCACTACCTGGGGACATTGCAGAGATAGAGGCTTACTGTAGAATCTTTCGGGCTGCTGAAGAACTTCATAATTCATTAATGGACACCCTATGCAATCCATTGACTGGAGAATGTAATGTCTCATATGATGTACCCTCAGATGATAGATCAGTACTGGAAGATAAACTAGTTTCTGTTCTAGGATGCATGGTATGTCTTCTAAACAAAGGAAGGGAGGAAGTAATTTCTGGGAGATCGTCGATTATGAACTCATTTCAAGATGTTGATGTGCATATGATGGATGATATGCTTCCTCCACTTGCTATTTTCAGAGGTGAAATGAAGAGGTACTGTGAGAGCTTGCATGTTGCTCTTGAAAACTATTTGACACCTGATGATGATCCTCGCAGCATTGTTGTGTGGCAAAAACTTCAAAGACTGAAGAATGTATGTTATGATGCCGGATTTCCTCGTGGTGAAAGGAACCCTAGCCATACACTGTTTGCTAATTTTAGTCCTGTTTATTTGTCAACATCAAATGAAGAAGAGACACAGTCTGAGGTTGCTTTCTGGATAGGCGGCCAGGTAACTGATGAAGGTCTCAGATGGCTATTGGAGAGAGGGTTCAAAACCATTGTAGATCTCAGAGCTGAGGCTGTAAAAGACATCTTCTATGAGAAAGTGTTAGATGAAGCCATATTGTCAGGGGATATTGAATTAATTAAACTACCTGTTGAAGTTGGTATATCACCTTCAGTGGAGCAGGTTGAAAAGTTTGCAGCATTGGTCTCTAATTTAAACAAAAAGCCCATATATCTCCACAGTAAAGAAGGAATTAAGAGGACATCAGCTATGGTCTCTAGATGGAGACAATACATTACTCGCTACACACCACATAAGGCCGTGGGCTCGACTGAGAACTCATCACGTGATGCTAGAGGAATTGAAGAAACATTTATGTCAGAAGATGGTAAAAGCTTTAATGATGAAGTCAGATCTGCCTCTGATAATCAGTATGGGTCACTGCCTATGAGATCAGATGACATAAATTCTGCTGCGGAAGTTATCAAGCACATTTCTGAAGCTACGGACCTAGACAAGAATGAAGGTGATGAAATTGTTTCGTCCAATCCGGAAAGCTCAGTGCTAGCATCCTACATAAATGTGGATCCTCTCAAATCTCAGCTGCCTCCCTCTAATATCTTCTCCAGAAAAGATATGTCCATGTATTTCAGAAGTAGGAAGGTTTCGCCAGCAGCATATTTTACTCATGAAAGGAAAAGATTGGAGGTGATTTCTGCTTCAAAATATAACTACAAGAGAGTACCTAAGAGAAATGAAACCACAAGCATGTACAGTGAGAACAGAGTGACAGAATCAGAAGATTTAAATGGTTCGTCTTTCAATAAAAACTTAACTACTAACCCTTCAACTTCCTCGTCGAATACAGAGATGCATGCTGGTCATAATGTCTCTGCAACTCCAATTTTGAATGGAAGCAGCAACGGGAAAGTGCAAACCTCAATAAAAAATGTTGGTATTGTTGATGCTGAGTCTAGAGTCACGACCACAGAGAGGAGAAATATTGAGGTCTCCACACCTTCACTGGAAGATAACTTGGAGCAGATTGAAGGAAATATGTGTGTTTCTGCCACTGGTGTCGTAAGAGTGCAGTCAAGAAGGAAGGCAGAGATGTTCTTGGTTCGCACAGATGGGCATTCGTGCACCAGAGAAAAAGTAACAGAATCTTCCTTGGCCTTCACTCATCCTAGCACTCAGCAGCAGATGCTTTTGTGGAAATCCACACCAAAGACTGTACTTCTATTGAAGAAGCTGGGAAACGAACTCATGGAGGAAGCTAAAGAGGTTCTCTGCACAGTTTTCAATAATTTAGTTGAACTTTTACCCTGTGATTTCCATTTGCTACTGATGCTGGGCATCTCTCTTCATTCTTCACTTCTTTCAAGTTCTGAGGAACACTTTAAGTGAACGCGTGCTTATCATTGATAAAAAAGGTAGCGTAGATCTTAGTAGTTAGTAATTTCTTACTACCATTAACCAAGGAAAGGAGGAAAAAGATCTCTCTAACATTAAGTACAAAAGGGAGGAAAATCTAGTACTTTTATGCACCACGGACAAGGCAAGAACTAACATTGCTATCAATTCTTTTCATTTGTATTTGCTTCACTTTTAATGTTTGCCGTAATCCTATAAATGGGAACTGATGTGCAAATGTTCAAAGCCTTTTAAGAAAATTCAAATTGTGAATAACTGAAGTTAGTAAATATACTTGTGTTGCTCATACTGTTTTTTTTTTTCAAATTGTGAATAATTGAGAGGAAGAATTGCATAAAGTTCATGAGGAAACAGGAGAAATTGCATATTTGCGTATTCATTGGATTCATTTTGGTTTGGGATTGTATTGAGGACATTCGATCAGCTCCAGACATGAATTTTCCCCAAATGTGAGCAAATATGAATTGGGAGGGGAGGATGGGGATGTGAGCATATGAAACAAATGTCCAATAGGGGGATGTGCAAATATGGGTAATGACATTTGATTCACTATTGGTTCATGGATTGGGAGGGGATCTCACAATTTTAAAAGCAATCTGTGTAATTAAATAACAAGTCTGGAAATTACTGTACCTGAATGAAGCTAACATAATTAAGCATCTTAAGAAACTCACCATACCAGAGGCTGCGGTCAGACTATGTTGTGGCTGGTAACAATACAAAGTAGGCTTGACTGTGTCACCGAAAAATTGTAGCCATATCTGTCTGTATGATTTTGTTAGTATGTTGCAAAAGCTGCCCAAACATGTGAACTGATTTTTGAGTAATTGGGAGTATATTTAATTGTCACTCTGTGTATCTCAGTGCAACGCCATCCATCAACCAGCTGGAGGAAAGGAAAATATGATCTTTAGTTTTCTCTTCTTGATTTGGATTGTCTTCACCTTTGACTTTCCTTCCCCTCCTACTAGCATACTTTACATGTGTCATTCTACTTGGTCAACTGACAGGATGCAGAAATCTTTTCATCAATATGAATCTCAAGTTACTATCTAGCTTGTTATGATTTCCATCTGTCCATTTCATCTTGAAAACCTTAAGCATCAGTTTGATGAACTATATGTTTTGAACTTAATTGAGGTCTTATATCATGTCAACTTTCTTATAAGCTGGAAATTATGCGCTTAAAAGTTCTCTTTCAAATATTTTTGTTTACATTTCCATTAGAAATTGTTCTCTGGCATTCACTCACATATATATACTCATAGGTTTCAACACTCTCTTAACAAACAGAAATTCTAACACTCTCCTTTTTCCATTTCTTTTCTCCCTGAAGGTTGCTTCTTTTTTGTATTCCCAAGAGAAGATGACCGTTCTTGTTGAACCTGAAGTGCATGATATTTTTGCCCGAATCCCAGGCTTTGGGTTTGTTCAAACCTTCTACAGTCAAGATACCAGGTGGGATGACTCATAACTGTATGTGAAAAAGCATTGTCCTTTTCATTTATTTTGTTTCTCTGTTCATTACTTCACAGAGAGGTGTGACCTTACCTGATGTATCAAATGCAGTGATCTTCACGAGAGGGTTGACTTTGTTGCCTGTTTGGGAGGAGATGGTGTGATACTTCATGCATCAAATATATTTCGAGGTGCTGTCCCACCCGTCATCTCATTTAACCTAGGATCCCTTGGATTTCTCACTTCCCATCCAGTATGCCTCTCAACTTAAATGTTAAGCTTTATTTCTTTATTATCTATAAGTACTCATCTTTTGATTCTCTGTCATCAATTCATACAGTTTGAAGATTTTAAGAAGGATCTTAGACAGGTCATCCATGGAAACAACACTCTAGATGGTGTATATATAACTCTAAGGATGCGTCTCCGATGTGAGATATTCCGAAGCGGGAAAGCAATGCCTGGAAAGGTGTTTGATATCCTAAATGAAGTTGTAGTTGATCGTGGTTCTAATCCATACCTGTCCAAAATAGAGTGTTATGAACATGACCGCCTCATAACCAAGGTGCCGTTTATATTCTTAACCGTCAATTGGCCCTGCCAAAGGATTTAAAAGAGGAATTCTATTTTAATATTTTAGCTCATGTTTCTTTTAGAAAAAAAAAAGTGATTCCAACTAGTGTGCTGCTGAATTAATGAGCAAGGATTTAAAAGCGGAATTCTGTGTTAATATTTTAGATCATTTTTCTTCTAGAAAAAAAAAAGTGATTCCAACAAGTGCACTGCTGAATTAATGAGCAAGAAATCAAAGAATAATCTTGTCATACTGCCTTATATTATTTGGCAGGTGCAAGGTGATGGGGTCATTGTGGCCACTCCAACTGGAAGTACAGCTTACTCAACAGCCGCTGGGGGTTCCATGGTACTTCTGATACACATCACTTATGAATATATGTTGTGAAATGTCACAAGTGAATACTGCATTAGAGACTATAGACCAAGTTGAAGCCCTAACTATCCGGGAAAAAGTGAAAGTCCTTAAATACCTAACAAATAGTTGATGTTTAAAGCTCGAATATGGTAGCAACGGAAACTGAAAAGGGAGGGGAGAACACCCCGCTTAACCTCCCTTCCCCCCTAAAAAAAAGCAAGGAAAAGACGAAGACTGGAAACATGAAAAATAGAAAGGATACCGTGCACTTCATTGTAAAATACATTCACTTTGCAAGTATGACTTTTAATGATTATTGACAAAGTTGGGTTGATAACACCTGTCATACATTAAAGTAAATACTCCCTCCGTCCCAATTTATATGATGTAGTTTGACTCGGCATGAAGTTTAAGAAATAAATGAAAGACTTTTGAATCTTGTGGTCTAAAATAAGTCAAATATATTTGTGTGGTTATAGATCATCTCGTTAAGCGTAAAAGGTAAAGTTTAAAGTTAAATTATTGTCAAATAAGTAAATGTGTCATTCTTTTTGGGACTGACTAAAAAGGAAAGTGTGTCATAAAAATTGGGATAGAGGGAGTAAATGAATAGGTATCTCCCTTTTATGGTAAATGGTTACAAAGAGGCAATAGTTATATTAAACAACTTCCTTGTCCACTTGGACTAGGAATTTCTGTTAGGCATCAAAAGCAGCAATTTTGGGAAATCCTATGTGGAATAAGTGAGCTTTGTCATACCACTTGAGTTATTGTTACATATCTGAATCTATTTTCTTTTATTTAAACATTGTACTTATCTACTCTTTTTCTAATAACAAAAACTTGAAGTTGCAATTTTGTGACAAGATGGCTTTTGCAACTTAAATTTGATTCTGATACACAATGTTCTTAACAATCTACTCGTGTTTGAAAATTTTGAAAATTATACTGACTTGCTGCTGATCTTATTTGTCTCTCTCTTTGAAACCATCCTTCATCCTGCCAACAATTATTAATTATTTTTCCTTCACCTAGTGAATGCGTGAACATTATTTGACAGGGAAATTTATGTCATGCAGGTTCATCCCAATGTTCCATGCATGCTCTTTACACCAATCTGTCCACATTCTCTCTCGTTTAGACCTGTCATACTTCCAGATTCTGCAAGACTAGAACTAAAGGTAACTGTCTCAATATATATTTTATGATTATTGGAAAATAATCTCATTACTAGTTTACTTATCAAAAATAGAATCTGACGAGTTTGAGCTAATGCCTCTCATTCTCCTAACTAAAAACTTTATACAGTTGACAGTATTTCCCAACTAAAATGGAAGAGGAATATGAGCTTTATTCCTTCTTTAGTGCTACTAATCTTATTCCTCAGCTGCATGAATTTGTATACGATGGTACAATGTCTGGAAATATGTAATCACTAATACATATAAAAGAGAAGAAAAATATGTAGTTCCTGTATATCATCTTAGCTGTCTTGGATTTTTCGTTTATATATTAATAACTAAGTAATATCTAAAAATAATTTGCCCTGATAAAAGAAATCTAAATATATTTTTCCAGGGCCGCCTAATATAAAATAATTTTTCAGAATGGTATATCTTTTGGGATGAAAGAATAATACAAAGTTTAAATGTGGAAGCAAACTCAAAAAATTTTAAAAAAGGAGAGGAAGAATCAAGTTATTTTGGGGGATATATCCTGTAATTTTTTTATAACTTGGTGTCCGTGCCAGCTTGCATGGACCTCGGCTAATTTCATCGGGTGTGGCCTAGTGGTCAATAAAGTGGGTTGAGAACATGAGGTCTTAGGTTCAATTCCCCGCGGAGGCAAAAACACTAGGTGATTTCTTCTCATCTATCCAAGCCTTGGTGGATAGCTTTACCCGGTACATATACTGGTGGGAGGTAGCAGGTGCCCCCCGGAATAAGTCGAGGTGCGCACAAGCTGGCCTAGACACCACAATTATAAAAAAAAAAAGTGCAATTAACTAGCAAACATTCTCTTTACATAATATGGTTGTTGGCTTGTTGCTGTGGGAAAGGTCTACAGGTGTTTTAAGTTTGAGCAGAAATATGGCTAAACTGGTTCGAAATGGTTTGGTTAGGTCGATTCTATTATTGTAAGGGATGAGTACTGCTTAACAGGCGGGAAAAAGCTGAGAACAAGAATCTTTAGAAATAATAACAAAGCTGACAAGGCTTTCTAGAGAATGGTGTTCAAGGTTTCACTTCCAGAATCTCCTTGGCATCATATCTAGGGTTTAGTAGCATCATAAATTGTGCATTGATCAGAATAAGCTCAGTTCTAAGCTTGTATTTCTTGAGCCCTAGTGAACGAGAACTATTGGGGAAATCTTGTATAGTCTAACTCCTCTCATAGAGCTTAGTGTGGGATGACGTAACTTAGCTCCATATATCATGTGAATTAAACGATAATTTGGTAGCCGAATGCTATTTGTTGGGCCACATGATGAAAATCAAATTTTAACTTGTAATTTTTATAGATGCTGGTCAAGAGTGAACAGCTCTGTTTAATGAGGGAAGCCTGCTCACATGGTAACATTTCATTATTGAAGACGCTGCCAATGCCCATATAGCATAGCAAGTTCAGTGCAAAGGCATTAGAGCTGCTTTTATAGAAGATGTAGGCGTAATAGACTTAACATTGATCGAAGCAGCTGCTGGAAAGAAAGCAGTAGTTAGACCTGCAAGCACGGGAGAGTATGTAGTGGCAGTTTTCAATCATACAATCTGTACTCTTAGTCTGACTTTTAACAGTAGTTAGCTGTTCTTGTTCTCCTCTTTGGAGTGCCCTATTAAGTAAGGGTTGGTATTTGCAAAAATATCGAGCCTATAGAGTTAGGTACTAGTAGTGACAATAGCAAAGGGACCACTAGTTATGCTGGTGAAATAACCCAACTGGGCCTAGTTAGCCTGACAAATTTTGCGGTACCAGAGGATCTTGAACTAGAAGATGCAAAGATGCCAGATATAAGTACTGGTGTTTATATAAACACCAAAGCGACCTATACAAGGAGTATGAAAAATTGGAGTACTCCATGCCAACTTGGGGGGGGGGGGGGGGGGGGGGCGGAGGCAAAATGTATGATTAGAGTATGAAATTCACTAGAAGCTACATTTCTGGCTATTACTTCCGATATATTTGGAACTATCAAATTTTGCTGATTCCCAAAATAATCGTGCATCACTCTTGTTTTTTTGGAGATATAGCTGATAATGGAGTAATTTAAATTGAAATGGAAGTTTGACCAATGTTGAGTCTGACAATTTACTCTTTACCCATCCAATGATGCTCATCCAAACACTAGATTAACTTTAACCAACCATTCTCTATAAATTTCTTCTCCAAATCGGCTTTACAACTTCTATCGTTAGTCTCTTCCTCAGACGTTGAATCCACCATCTTCTCGTTTTCCTGGAAACTAATTTCTGGAAAATTACTTTAATAGTTATATCCGATCATATAAATCTTAGTTTATCTGAATATTTCTTTACCATTATTGATATTCTTCCTTTTCACAAGAATCCATCTGGATCTTATCTCATCTTTTATGAGGAAACACCAATTCTCTCAGCGATCTTATTTGTCTAAAACAATCTAGATCTTCGCAATGTTATACGTTTTATGTGCAATTGTCTTTGCCCCAGTTCCCAATATAGAGGGACTTTTGGAACATAGCATTAGACATATATAAACGTATTGCGTTTTGTTTGTTGTGAATGAAAGAAATAATCCCCTTGATTATTTTCATTAATTGAAAGGTATATATACAAGTTACATATTTTCATAATAGGAGAATCCTATTCCTATTCTACTCCTAAAACCTTATTCTAACTATACAATTATAGTAAGTGTACAAGACTAATTATGGTAACCTAATTACATTACAATATTACTTGAACTAGGAGACTAAATATTTCCTAAATATATAGAGTATATATGGTAATAGGGAGACCAAATCCGAGAGCCAATATACACAATATACACATGTTTATTGTGTATATTTAACACACCCCCGCAGTCATAACGGGCGGTCTTCGAACGCTGAGACTGTCCCAAAAATCTTAAAAAAGGACCGAGGGAAGACCCTTTGTAAAGATGTCGGCAATTTGATATCTCGACGGGACATGGCATACGTTAACTTGACCACGGGCAACCTTTTCACGGACAAAGTGAATGTCCATCTCGATATGTTTAGTGCGTTGGTGCTGAACCGGATTACCAGAAAGGTAGATGACACTAATATTATCGCAATATACCAAGGTTGCCTTCTGAATGGGACAATGAAGCTCCAAAAGCAAATTACGTAACCAACATGATTCTGAGACCACATTAGCTACCCCTCGATATTCAGCCTCGGCACTTGAGCGGGATAGAGTCGACTGACGTTTTGCTGACCAGGAGACCAAGTTGTTGCCAAGAAACATACTGGTGTCGGGACAGCTACCCCAATCAGCATCTGTATACGAGACAAGTGTGGACGTCGAGGAAGGATATAACTGCAACCCATATTCAAGTGTACCTTGAACATACTGAATGATGCGTTTGAGCGCATTCATGTGCTCAATTCTGGGATCATGCATGAACAAACACACATGCTGGACAACATACGTAATATCCAGTCTCGTAAAGGTAAGTTACTGAAGGGCCCCTACAAGACTGCGATAGTGGGTCGGATCCTCGTAGAGTACGCCGGCTGCATCACTAAGTTTGGGCTTCGTATCAACTGGAGTGGAAGTGGACTTACAAGATGACATCCCAGCCCTCTTGCTGATCTCAGCTGCATACTTTCGTTGAGACAAGAACAATCCATCGGAATGACACTTGACGGCAATCCCCAAAAAGTAACTCGAGGGCCCTAAGTCTTTCATAGCAAACTCAGAGCTGAGCATGGTCATGATAGACTGGCGTAAGGCATCGGAAGAGGCAGTCAAAATGATATCATCCACATACAACAGAATGTAGGCCAAGGACGAACCACGACGGTAGATGAACAAGGAATTATCGACCTGCTGTGAGTGAACCCAATAGTCGAAACATAGTCAGCAAATCTTGTATATCAGGCCCGTGGAGACTGCTTAAGCCCATATAAGGACTTCTTCAATAAACAGACAGATGAGGATGGTTGGGATTCCCTGAATCCCAACGGCTGATGCATATAGACTGTTTCCTTGAGATTACCATGTAGGAAAGCATTCTTGACATCCAACTGATGAATAGGCCATGCCTTCGAAAGAGCCAAGCTAAGCACAGACCACCGGACTAAACGTCTCCCCACAATCTATACCAACCTGCTGAGTCTTACTATCACCCACAAGCCGCGCTTTATGTCGAGCAAATGAACCATATGAATTCTCCTTATAAGCAAAAATCCACATAGACCTGATAACATTAATACCAGATGGACGGGGCACCAACTCCCACGTCTTATTATCAATAAGAGCGTTATATTCATCAGTCATAGCAATTTTCCAATTCGGATCGTTTAAGGCAGACACAGGGTTACGGGGCAAGGGGGATTTAGAGACACTAGAATGTAAATTAAAATGTCTTTTAGGTGTTAAAATACCCCGCTGACTACGAGTGACCGGTCTATGACTCGAGGAAGAATTGAGTGGATTTCGAGAATTTGCTGGGCTCGGACGGATCGGCCACGGGCGGTGGGCTCCGCCGGCCCAACTCTGGAAGCAGAAACAGAGGCGGAAACAGGAACTGGACCAGTTCCAGTGTTGGGCTGGACTGGCCCAATTGCTGAAACTGGCCCAGTGAAAAGACTGGGCAGAGAGGACCGAGACGGGCCAGTGGGCAGTGGGCCCGCTGGAGAATTTTGGGTGCGGGAGATGTTCGAAAAATGCTGAATAATATATGGGGATATTTGTTCATCCAAAAAATTATACGAACTAGGCATGGGAGTATGACTTTTAGCAAACGAAAATTGGGATTCATAAAAAATGACATGGCAATTAATGATGATTTTATTTGAGGATAAATCAAAGCATTTGTAGCCACGATGATTAGCTGGAAAACCCAAAAACACACACGGAGTCGATGATTAATTGTGGTGGACGGAAATAACGGATAACACAAACACCCAAAAACCCGAAGATGCGAATATGAAGGAATTTTATTGTATAAAATTTGAAGGGGGGGGGGGAGAATATGTCAAACCTTTGGAAGGAGTTATGTTAAGTAGATATATAGTCATTTGAAGAGCATGATGCCAAAAATATGGGGGTACGGAAGTATGAATTAATAGAGTGCGGATAATGTTATTTATGGAACGAATTTTACGTTTGGCTTTCCCATTTTGTGAAGATGTATGAGGACAAGAGAAACGAAAATTTATCCCATTCGTAGCACAGAATTCCCGAAACACCCCATTGTCTCACTCTTTTCATTATCACACTGAATATTTTTTATTTCACGGTCGAATTGGGTTCTGATGAATGCTCTAAATTTTAGGAAGATGGAAAACACTTGAGATTTCTTCGCTATTGGAAACGTCCATAGAAATTTAGAATAATCATCCAAAAAGAGAACATAATACCGATGATCCACAGAACTAGGAACAGGAGACGTCCATAAGTCGCTATGAATAATATCAAATGACATTAAAGTATGAGATTTTGAGTCTACAAACGGCAACTTAACAATTTTTTCTAAAGAACAAGATTGACAAATTGGAGTACGACTCGTACCCTTACATGAAATAAAACTATTTATCTAAAGCTGACAAAATAGAGGACCCCGGATGACCAAGACGAGCATGCCACAAGGAAGGAGAAACGGCTGCAAAGGCGGATGGCAGGGCTGGACTCGATAGACCGGGACCGGGTGTGATAGGATAAAGATCTCCCCTACTATCACACCTCATGAGAGGACTCCCCGTCTTGAAATCCTTCACAGAGAAACCAAATGGATCAAATTCAATAGAAACGGAATTGTTAGTAGTGAATTTACGGACAAAGACTAAGTTTTTAATCAATTTGGGGGCGTGTAGGGTATTTTTCAAGATAAGAGGGGGATGAGGGGGAGACAATGTTTTATGACCATAACCACGAATTGGAACAGAATTGCCATTACAACAATTATACCGCGAGGGTTGCTCAAATTGGAATAAGATGTGAGAGTACCTGAATCGGATGTCATGTGGGTAGTGGCACCGGTGTTCATATACCAATTCGGGTTCGGTTGAGTCAAACCCAGTGTGTGCATCGCGACCTCGATATCGGTCAGAGTGGGGCCTGCTGCGTGGTGAGCTTGCGGAGGCCGGGGCCCAAGTATTCTAGAACTGGGTTGTCCTGGGTCGTAACTGTTGGAACTGGAGTTACTGGGCCAGTGTGCAGTGGGCCGTCTGGGCTGCTTGAAAGCCCACTGGCCAGACGTTGGAAACTGTTGTGGAGGTGGGTCGTAGGGCCTCTGTCCACTGGTCCAAGCCCATGGCCCGAAGGCCCAAGGCTGAGACCATGGGTTCGGTGGCCCACTGTAACCTGGATGGGGTCCACTGCCATTGTTTTGGCCACCGTGACTGACGCCCCGTTTGCCCCCGCGATTTTTTCCATTATTTTTTCTGCCATTCTTGCTGCCCTCGTGGGATCGGTTTTGGTGCGAATTGTTACCAAAATTTTGAGGACTAGTGGAGGAAGTCATCATGACCACGGGACTAGCATTAGTAGCCGCCTTTTTAGCCAAATCGACTTCTTCCAAGGTAAGCATGGAGCGGGCTTGATAGAACCTTGGAAGAGGATTACTTTGACGAAGGAGAGTTCCAACGCCGCTATAGGCCTCGGATAGGCCAGCAACCATCTATAAAACAAGACGATCTTCACTAATTGGCGCACCAACGTTGCGGAGTTGGTCCGCCAATTCCTTTAACCTTTTGCAATATGTTGAAACGTTCGGAAAATTTTTCATGTTGTTGTGGGAAAAATCATATTCAAGAATAACAACTCTGGAATTTTGATTATCCTGGAATATGTCACGCAGTCTATCCCATGCAGTCATCGCCGTAGCGTTTGACTCAATAATCGTCTGCAATAGGTCGGTGGAGATAGTAGAATAAATCCACTGAAGGACGGTGGCATCAAGTGTTGTCCATAACTTAGGATCATCCTCGCATTTAGGCACCTCTGTATCATCAGGAGCCGCGGGGATTATGTGATGGATGACTTGATGCGAACGAGCATGAATTTTGAACAACTCGGCCCACGTCGCGTATTGGATGTTTTCTATTTCAAGAATTAACGGGATATGATTCTTGATGTTAGAAACAACAAGGCAGGGTGAAACGCGTTCTTTGACGTAGATATAATGAAAGAACAAGAGGTGAAAGAGGGATTTGTAAGAGAGATTTGGAGAGCGGAAGAACAAATGGTAAACCCGAGGAGGGGGGGGGGGTTGGTCTCGGCCGAGAGGAACAACAAAACTGTGAGAATTTTTTTTTGTTTGACCTAGACTTTTGATACCATGAAAGAAATAATCCCCTTGATTATTTTCATTAATTGAAAGGTATATATACAAGTTACATATTTCCATAATAGGAGAATCCTATTCTACTCCTAAAACCTTATTCTACCATAATTCTACCTATACAATTATGGTAAGTGTACAAGACTAATTAAGGTAACCTAATTACATTACAATATTACCTAAACTAGGAGACTAAATATTTCCTAAATATATAGAGTATATACGGTAATAGGGAGATCAAATCCGAGAACCAATATACACATGTATATTGTGTATATTTAACAGTGAAGTAGGTTTTGTAGTATTAGCATTGAAGCAGGAGAAGAAAAATTGTGAAGCTTGGAGTCGTTACTGATGGGGAGACACGGAAGAGGGAGTGAGTGGCAAATGTCTTATTACCACCCAAAATGTCATGCTTCTGTATTTGTCTTAAGAAATCTATTGAATATGTATAAATTATTAATTTAGAATCCAATAACTTAAAAGGACTAGAATCCCGAACCCATAAGCTTCAAATTCTGGCTCCGCCTCTCTTCTTCTGCATGCAATTCTTGAACCGTTTCTTTTAGCAAAGGCTTGCAACTTGCTGTATCTTATTTTTTGAGCAAGTGGAATTAACCCAATTTGATAGAAAATGAAGATAGAATACTACTGCCCATCTGAGCGAATATAGTCATATACCGTGTTTTTCTCAAACCAGCATTCTGTTCGCTGAAACTTGTCTGTGTAAGGCAACAGATTCAGCATGATTATGATTTTCATTAGGAGATACTTAGGTAGTTGAGTGCCCCATGATCAACACTCTGAACAAACACCATGGAAACAGAAAAATGCCACCAATTGTGAAGTACCTAACTTAAAGTTCCTTGTTAGGAGTATTTGCTTTATTCTGCTGAAGTATGCAGTTGGAGAATCAAGCACTTCGATTCCAATATGTAAAGCGGTAGTTAAACCATTTATGTTCAATTTTTATAGAACAGTTATCATAATTATGGAAGTACATATTCATCAAGAGCACCTTGGTGGATTGAGTACATGTGCTGGTAGGAGGTAGCAGGTTCCCTGTTGAATTTGTCGAGGTGCAGGCAAGCTGGCCCGGACACCACAATTGTCAAAAAAAAATCATCATTATAAGCACTATTTTAGATCACAACTAAATGGGTTAGTTCCTTAATAATACACGTCCAAACTGCCCATACCGTTGCTTGATATCCACGTCATGACAATGTTCAAGTATAGCAGTGTTTGCTGTGAGATCTCTCTCGTGGGAAGCTCAAATCCTATTGTCTATTCCAGATTCTTTGCTTCTTTGTCATTCTCATTTCATCACTCTCTAAGAATCTTATAAGTTTTTTTTTTTTGCATATGAACAGATACCAGAGGATGCACGTAGCAATGCTTGGGTCTCTTTTGATGGGAAGAGAAGGCAACAACTCTCTAGAGGAGATTCTGTTCGCATATATATGAGTGAGCATCCACTACCTACAGTGAACAAGTCTGATCAGACAGGTGATTGGTTTCATAGCTTGGTTCGTTGTCTGAATTGGAACGAAAGACTAGACCAGAAAGCACTCTGAAGCTATCGGATTAGTCCTCCTCTCGTTCATGTAAATCAGTGTACAGTCATATAGGTAAGAGCAAAAGAATTACTATAGTAAGAGTACATGGTTATATTTTACTGTCTGGCTGTGATAAACACAGTTAGGTTATACCCTCTTTTTCAGCTGTCTTAATTTATTTAGTTTATTTTTCAAAGTAAGAAATTTGTACAGCACTATTTTTACATGGTTAATTACAAAGTTCCAATCTTTACACATCTGGCTGAGATATTTCCGCTACTTGGTCATGGTCCTCATCTAGAGCGTTGAACTTACCTTATTAAAATGTGATAAGCTTTTGTGACTTTTTGTTCTCCTTTTTGTTTTTTGTTTTTTACATCAAAGTTGCTATGCCTTTTACATGAAGCTAACAATACTGGAAATTTTAAGTGAGGACCACCTATTGTGAGGTACTCGAGAATTCAATGTTTCCAATCCTTCAGCTCTGCTCTTGTTCTTTTCCTTGATGTCTCTTTTCTGGTGTTCTTCGAGTTACTGGCACAAATACTATGCAATTAATAATAATAATAATAATAATAATATAATAATAATAATAATAATAATAATATAATAATAATAATAATAATAATAATAACAACCTGGTAGAAGCTTTAGCAGTGGAGATTGAAATGGACTCTATGTCAATGATGATAATAGACTGGTTAAAAGAAAGGCTCAAATCCCCTGGAATATCAAAATACTCCCTCCGGATAAAAAAGTGTTTACTTAGACTTTTTTTCTCGAGTCTAAAAGAGTGTCCACTTATCAAATCAAGAAAGAATTAACCTTATTTTTTCAAATTTGTTCCTATTAACCTATTTTTTTAGTAGTTAATATTTTCTTAAGGGGTGTGTAAATGGCTAAGTAAACACTATTTTTGATCCGGAGGGAGTACAATTACCAACATCAACATGAATATCATACTTGTGAAAGAATGATCTATATCTCACTGCTACAGTGAATGCAATAAAGTTGACATTCTTTCAAATCATGTATTGAAACTGAGGCAACTAACTTGGTTCAACAACAACAACATATCCAGTGAAATTCCACAACATGAGGTATGGGGAGGGTAGAGTGTACGTAGACCTTACCTCTACCTTAGTAGGTAGAACGGTTGTTTCCGAGAGACAATCGGCTCAAGACAGAGCATAAGCACAAGAGCAAAGCAAAAGCAAGAGCAAAGCAAGAGAAACGATCAAAAAAAATTAAAGCATTATGAAAATGCTGGTATCAAAAGCGAATAAGTCATGATAGCACATTTCGAAAAAGTAAGTAGTAAATAAGCTAAACAAAGTACACTAAAGGACACATAGCAGCAGAAATCAAACTACAGGGGACTATAAAGCAATACTACGCCTATAAATGTGATAGGCTAATCGGGCCTACAGTAATAACACTACAACTATCATTTTGTAAGCGTAAGTAGGACTACGCTCTACTACCTACTACTATTCTACCCTAATCTGTGTCCTCCACAACCCTCTATCTAAGGTCATGTCCTTAGTAAGTTGCACCTGCGCCATATCCCGTCTAATCGCTTCTCTCCGATACTTCTTCGACCTACCTCTACCCCTCCTGAACTCGTCCATATACAACCTCTCACACCTCCGCACTGGGGCATCTGTGTCTCTCCTCTGCACATGTCTGAACCATCTCAACCTCGCTTCCCGCATCTTATCCTCCACCGAGGTCACTCTCACTATGTCCCGGATATCATCATTCTAATCTTATCCCTCTTTGTATGTCCACACATCCATCTCAGCATCCTCATATCCGCAACTTTCATCTTTTGGATGTGCGAAGTCTTGATTGGCCATCACTCTGCCCATACAACATAGTCGGTCTAACCACCTCCCTATAGAACTTGCCTTTAAGTTGTGGTGGCACCTTTTTGTCGCATAAGACTCCAGATGCGAGCCTCCATTTCATCCACTCTGCCCCAATACGATGTGTGACATCGTCATTAATCTCTCCATCCCCTTGGATAATAGATCCGAGGTACTTGAAGCTTCCTTTCTTTGGAATGACTTGAGTACCAAGCCTTACATCCACGCCTGTCTCAAGGTCGCTCCCGTTACTGAACTTGCACTCCAAGTATTCTGTCTTGGTCCTACTCAGCCTGAACCATTTAGATTCCAGAGTCTGTCTCCAAACCTCCAACTTAGCGTTCACTCCGCTGTGAGTCTCATCAATCTGGACTATGGTGTTTGTGAATAACATACACCATGGCACCTCTCCTTGGATTTGTCGTGTCAGTCCATCCATCACCAAGGAAAATAAGAATAGGCAAAGAGCTGATCCATGGTGCAGCCCCATCATCACTGAAAAGTGCTCCGAGTCTCCTCCTACTGTCCGTACCCTGGTCTTGGCTCCATCATACATATCCTTGATCGCCCTAGTGTACGCCACAGATACACCTCTAACCTCCAAACATCTCCATAGAGCCTACCTAGGAACTTTGTCGTATGCCTTCTCGAGGTCGATAAAAATCATATGTAAGTCTCTCTTCCTCTCCCTATACTACTCCACCAACCTCCTAATAAGATGAATGGCTTCTGTGGTCGAACACCCCGACATGAATCTAAACTGGTTCTCAAAAATAGACACGACTCTTCTTACTCTCATCTCCACGATCTTTTTTCAAACTTTCATAGTGTGACTTAGCATATAAAGGAGAAATCAGAATGGATATTTTACAATTTCCTTCTTTCATAATGAAGCAACTCAAGAATACCATCTTTTGGGATAGAAAGATGGAAAACAGATACCTCTTTGATGTTCCTTGATTATGTTATGTATAGGAGAGGGATATCTAGTGTTGTTTGTCATCATCTTTCTTTCTTCCCATCTATAAAGAAATTGTCTTTGGACAATTCTGCTTTGTGTTTAGGAGGTAAGGCCATATCCCCCTTCGTTGTACTCGGTTTCCTTTATAATAAATGGAGTGCAGTTCAACTAAAAAAAATATATTACTAATAATCTACATATATACCCAGTCCGGCCCTTCCCCAGACCTGCGCATAGGTAGCTTAGTGCACCGGGCTGCCTTTTTTAATCTACATAAATACCTTGTTATAAAAAATACATATATTTCCGCTCAAGGCATCTTATTTGGAAAATCGTGTGTACATGACGGCTCAAAATGAGGCTAATAGAGCCTTTGCCTTAGGCCTCTAAATGTTGAGGCCCTAAAAATTGTAATTGTGAGTTTTATGATTTTATTTCACTTAAAAAATATTGAAATTTGTAGGGAAAAAATACAAGATCTTTATTAAAAGAGAAAGAAAGAAACTTTGACTACTTTCTAACCATTGAAATATTTTAAAACTTCAAATTAAACTATTCAAATCTTCATATTAGTAAATAAAGTTTTTACAACAAGATCCAAGATAATGTATTGCAAGCACATGATTAACATCTTACTAGCTTGAATTAACTCTTCTTTGTATAAATAACAATATTTCTATTAATGTCTTGTAATAATACTAAATTATAAATAATTATGAAAAAAATGTATACACTATTTTACATGTCTACGTATATATATATAGAAGATGACAAACATCAATAATTTGCATTTGCTAATAAATATAAAAGCATTTTAAACTAACTATAAGAAAAATATTGATAGTAAGTAATTGTCTTTTTACCGTTGGTCCACTTTGAAAAGCCAATTTGTGATCATTTAGAATGAAGCTCATCTGCTCTTCATGCTTATGCAACTAAAATGTTGTTGTGAGGCTATGATCCAGAATGCATCTGTGTTAGTCTAGATTTTATTGTACAAAAAAAAAAAAAAAGGTATATCACGTTCAAAAGATGGGATTTTTTTTCATATGTAAGTATTTGTTAAAATTCTGATTGTCTTCCTATATATGTGAAAATTGAATTTTGATCTCTTCTTCAGTGTAAGCAGTATTTGAGCTCCATGTATGTCGCATTGGCTGCTGGATCTGGGAGTCCCTTTTACTTAGGCTGATAGTGAAGTCAAAAAATATGTATCGCTCATGATTTTCAACTGCAGGAATTGTGAACCCCTAGAATATATTTCCGGACAGATGAGGTTGGAAAGTGGAGTTAGAGAGTGATTTGCTTGGTCTTTTGAAATTCGTAAGAATATGAACATTATAATTGATATATTTTTTCCTTTTTTTTTATCAAACCCTTAGATATTTTTTAGCATTTCGCCTCCGATAGCACTTTTTATTCTTGTTCCTTCTCAAACTTAGGTTTCTTCTCCTTGCTTCTTTCATTCCATGTATGTATTTTTTTTCTTTGACCAAACAATTAAAAATTATGTATTTGTTTTGTTTGATTTACTCGTCACGGCTCAAGAGAACACACTTGTCTGATGAGTTATTTGAGGGCTTGATGAGCAAGGGCAGAACGTTAGGATCTCCCAATATTCTGTAAAATTTGTTTAGTAGAAAATTTGATTTTGAAGAATTTAGAGATTTCGTAAGAAAATAAGTCTTTTTGAATGGGGAAATTTCAGAATGAAAATGAGATAGTTTTCTTTTAATAGCTGCAATCTTCTTTGAGGGAGTAAATAATACTCGAATGCTCTTAAAACCCTTTCACCCCCTTATACAATAAGACCTTTTTATAATAGCATTTGACATATAATATCACCTCTTTATAACAGCTAAGCTTTTTCGAAACCGATAACAACAACAAACTTTATAACAATACTTTCTTTGTAAAATTACTCTCGTATAATTAACCATTTTTATAAAAATAGAATATCTATGATTATCAATAATAAATATAAAGATTTTGATCAAATATTTAATTTGATACTTTAATATACTATAATTATGACAAAATATTACATATGAATATACAATCTAAAAATATCAGTGTTTTCTATTTTTATTTATAAATAATTTTCAAAAAGAAAAATAATGTGAATAAGGAGTATAAATTCTATTCTTTAGAGCAAGCAAAGAGACAAATACTTGATTCCTTCTAATCTTTTTAAAACAAGCTACAATTATAAATTTCCTCCATCAATCTTGAAAGAATTTAATTTTCAAGTATATTTAAAATATGTACCTTAGAGCTTAAAACTTTACACATTCGGTTATGCATTTATTGAAATTGTATTAACTTTTTTTAATGTTTAGTTAGTGAAGTATGCATATCTCTGAGATTTAAAATTTAAATAATTTTGTTATTTTTATAACATAAAAATAAAAAATTGGATTGTATGCATCTTTTTTTCCTATAACAGTCAACTATTATTTAAATGTTATAATAGGTGTATAACAAACGTTCTCTATAACAGTCAAAAATTTTCGAACCCAACAATAATGGTATAGAGAGGTTTCACCGCAAAATAATATTAATCCTTTTCCTTTCGTACACACCTTGCTAGTCAGTGTTTTATAAGGCAGTTTCAAGACTCGCCTCGGGCGGGGACTGTTAAAATGCGCCCGAGCTCACGTGCGGGGCTTAGTTCATGTGAGGCTTATGCCTTAAGCGCCCAATTGTATGCCCTAGACACACCTTACGCCCAACGCTCGGAGCTCGCCTAACATTTCTTACACAAATTATATATTAAATTCCTTAATTAAAATTTGTTGACTCTCATAATTTTTTAACACATGAATGATACTTAATAGTTTTTCATCTATAGATATAAGAAGATTGGGTGTAACTCAAATAATAAGTCATAGTATTTCATATTTACTATTTGAGAACATCGTGAGGGTGAATATCACTTAATATTTCTTTTTAAAATGCATAGCCGAATTGTACATTTCACTTGTCATTGATCTTTTATTCTATGTATAAAAATTATCATATTTTATTATTTCGCTATTTGAAAGTAATTTTACTTTTATTCATGGAGGAGTTATGTTTTAATTATAATATTGATAAAGTTTATTGATTATTTGCTTATAGGGAGATAAAATGAACATTATGATAATAATATTGTTTTAAGAGATTGTGATTTTTTCATTGTTTCAAAGTTAAGATGTTAGAGTTGATTTGCATTTCATAATAACTTTTATTTCATTGTCTTGTTTATTCTTGTAAAATTATGTTTATATATAATTATAAGTTGTAAATGGCGTATAATAGATTGCTTTGATTAGTTTTTTGTTATATATATATATATATATATTATTTATTTATAATTTTTTTATAATTTTACCTATTTAAAAATATTTATACTAAATATTAAATACCCATGAAGCTTACGCCTCGTGCCTCGAAGCTTACGTCTCGGTGAGGTATGTGTAAAATGCCTTGTCTTACGCCTCGGCCTTTTAAAACACTGGTCAACACTCTAATTAATTCCCTGTTGATTTTTTCCATGCCTGATCATTTACTATTTAACAACCAACTTCAATTTTGGATCCCGATGCATCAATTCGCTTTTAAATCTTTTCGAGAGATGACATGAACTGAGAACATAAAATTTCATTATTTTGTGTGACCTTTTAATTTATACAACTCAACTCCAAACACTTCTTTTAACTTTTAAAAGAAATTAGTGAATAGCCCGCGCGAAGCGACATTAATAATTTATAATAATTGACGTTGTTGTAAATTTATTTGGGATAGAACGACATTAGTAATTTTATAATAATTGATACTAATATAAATTTTTGGGTTAGAATATATTTAATTTCTTGTATAGTCACATTATAATAAATTATGTATGTTAAATCACAAATATAATTTTCTTATTAAAAATATAACTTAAATGAACTGAATTTCTCATTAGCATATTCTTAAAAAAAGATAAATTAAAGAAATATGTTTCAGTGTATGAGCGCTAATTTAATACACGAATCTCTTAGATACTTGTTATCAAATAAATGTGTATTAAGTACTTGATATATTTATTTTATTCGATAATAGACATGTGTTTTTCTAAATTCTCTATTCGAATAACAGAAAATGAAATGCAAAGCAAGGAAATGTAAGACTGACACAATACAAATAAAAAATTTAGAAGAATTACATTTTCGTTGTTCAGTCTTTTACGTTTCGTACATCAACATTAGTTGATCAATCAAGAAGGAATATATAATATCAGTAAGCAATATCATAGTAGTTTTACTTAGGTTAACAACAAGAATTCCACTTTGGAAAAGAAAAGAGCAGTTCCAAACGAAGGACTCAGTCTCAAAGGGCAAGCTTCCCGCTTGTACACACCGCCCGTCACACTATGGGAATGATAGAACATCTCATATATACATGATCTTTAGTATATATATCAGTAAATACATACATATATATACTTTTAGTAGGTATTTGATTTTCAACAACTGGTTCGAATTCTGGGAAACCGCACCATCTTCTGTCCAGGAACTTGCCATGAAAGGTGATCTCTAGACTCGTAGATGATAAGATAATGTCTCCCGAAAGCAGTTCTCAACTGCAAATGCTATTGCTATGTAGGAAGGAATATCATATTAACCGTTTCTCCATTTGATAAAGTAGAGTGCAAAAGAGAAAGTTCTCTCTGGGGATCATTGTTAACTCCTCACGTGTATGGCCTGAAAGAAAAAACAAGCACCTTACACATCGCTAAAACATAATGTGTTAAGTGGATCGAAAATCTTAAATCACAACAATTAAAAAGAATGAGATAAAGAAATACTTTTACCGTACCTCCAGGCATATAATCAAACATCGACCATTGACGAAAATTCCAAACTTAGATGCTAATATGTCAAGAGCACCGGTTACCATCCATTTGACAATTTTCAAGAGCTCTGGCAGCTGAATGGGATTTGCATACTACAACAAGCATTTGATCTTCTCCAAGATATATTGAAAGCAAACACACTTAATTACAAGAAAGTTCTTATGATTAAGTGGAAACCATAACTTCACCAAACAAAGGCAAGGAATTGTGCAGCAAATTCAAAGAAAAAGCATTCTTCTCTGAACCAATTCATACTTAGGTACGAGAAATTTATAGAAGTTAAAAAATGGAGCACCTTCAAAATATTTTTCGAATGGAATAAAGCAAGAAGCATCGATACTCTTCTACCTCTGCAATGATCATGCAAAACAGCGGGAATAAAAATGCCTATCAAAATGTGTTGTCAACTGAGACCTCTCCGAAATTCATTAAACTGAGACCTCTCCAAAAATAGATGAGTTATCCCAACTTTGCAAGACATGAAATTGTAGAACAGTGACAAAAACTTCTCTGGTTGAGCAGAACAGTTAGCTGAAAGCCAGGCAAGTGAAGCAAAAGCGGACAACATAGGATCTAATGAGCCAGATGTGAGTATGAAGATACTTAATTTGGAAATGAAACTAACTGTTGGTTACAATGGTGCAGGAAACGGAAATAAGTAACTGCTAAGTATTACAACACAATGAAATTACAACAATCTGAAATTTCAATAAACTGGAAGAAGAAACTGGAACAGTTTTGATATGCTGAGTCGAGTGATGACACTTTGTCTTTAAGACAAGATTGCCCCGTATATATCCTTCTACGTTCTGGACAATAGTCTCCCAAGATAAAATAGCAACTTCAACAAATGAGTAAAGGAAACTCAAGTGTTACCTTGAAGAATTTTGAGTAATGAAATGATACTGGAAAGTAGTAAGAAGAAACTGATTTCGTTTGTATGTTATGTGTGTCTCAACCATTGTGCAAAGACTTCATTATATAGTTGAAGGAGAGGACTTACCAACTGCCCACATAATTGTTGTTACTGGCCAAATAATGGCAATTATGGAGGTAGTAATTCACCAAAATAAATGGTGAATTGATGTGCAACGGATTAGCCTTTAGGTAGAGTTATTCAGCCAAAATAAATGACTGAATTGAGTGCATTTTAAGGCTGGTTAACGTTTCAAATACCAATAGCCATCAAAACCACAAGCTCTCTGTCCAATTTACCTTTACCAGAAACTTCAGGGACCAAACTGTAAATATGAAATAATTTGGATCCAAAAAGATAATATCAGAAGAAGCCCACAACCCACGACCCGTGACCCGAAACCCGAGACCGAGACCGAGATCGGACTGGACCGGACGGGCGAGCGGCGGCGGCGCGCGTGTGGGCTTATCCTCGAACCGAAGCACATATAGGTCCTCCCTCCTTTAAACACATGGGATACCCCTTGGGGTCCCAAACCCCAAGCCAATGTTCAGACTTATAAACTAAACAAATGCTTCTATAATTGAGTTGAGAGCAAAATTTTCAGATTATGTAATCAAGATAATTCATCTTGTTACTGCTGGTTTATATTCAAGTTGGTTTAGCGTTGAATGCCTCTAATAAATAGCTAAACCATTGCGAATGAGAACAAAGCTTCATGTGTTGATCTGAAATATGATATATTACATACAATATCACTTGTATGCTTCAGACTAATAAATTATGATAAGTTCTCCCCTCATAATAGGTTCAAGGTCAGGAACCAAATTTTTTCATCTAGTAGTTTTTGTTGTGCGGTATATGATTAATGAATCTACCACTATGCACACAGATGGATTCCCCAAAGAAGGTGGAAATGTATGTTAGTTTTTCTAACATAAAGGGAGAGAGAATAAACATCTAAGAAATATATTGTGAATTATCATCAGTATGATCCTCGTTCAAACGATAATTCAAGTCAAATGATAGAAGCATTTGTTAACCCAATTATTTCATATTCCAGCTGCAAGATGCTCCTAAATGTTCCTGAAGGACAGGGTTTACAACATGCGTGAAGCATGGTATACAAATCGGTTTCAAATACAATAATCCTTGAAAAAAAATGAGAGAAGCAAATGATCAAAATGATCAAAATAAGGAGGCAATGTGCTCTTGAAGAGCCTACGACATAACACTTCATACATACGAGGTTCAGGTACCTGGAAAAAAATGAAGCGATAAGATCTTAGTAAGTTGTGTCTAATTGCAAACCGATACAAAATGATATATCGTCGACGATATCTTTGATACAATATAGTGCGCAATATTGAAGAGGATATGAATTTTACGTCTCTTAAAGCATGTTGATGTAGAAATAATTACCAAGTAGATGCATCTTGGTAAGGATAAATTTACTGGACTTGCAGTCCTGACATCAGAAGATGTCATGTAAATTAAATACTAAATGAAAATTGTCTCATCTTATATGGCTTACGTGACAAAATTATATGATTTTTTTAAGGATTCAAAATGCCTGAAGCATATACAAGTTATTGAAAAACTTGTTTGTAATCCATAAACAGATTAAATAAACTAAGGTTGATGTACTGAAATCACATAAATAAATATTTATTGATGAGGGGTACAAAAATGACTCTATTTACCCTTATCCATTTGTGATAGTCAAAATCTTTCATAATGTTGTGCAAGTTGTTGACTTGAATATTATTGGAGCTTTTGAACAGTTTTTGAAAAGCAGTAGACTACTTACTAAAAGAAGTTCAAATGAGAAAATTAGATTGGTCCTGAAGTATCATATATTTGTTCAATTGATACATTTATTTATCTTGCTATAACTATGAGCATGATATAATTTCTTTCTTACATGGAGATACTGAAATACGATCAATTGCATATTATCGATTTGATGAGACAAATTTTCCAAAATTAGGGGAGAGAATAATGAATAAAAAGGGAAATTTTGTGGAATAATCCATCATTGTCTCATCTTGATCCACATGCTTCTATTTGTGAGCAAGAGGTCCAAAAGATTATTCACAGAAAATTACAAATCAAATGTCAGACACATTTACATATTTGAAAAGGATTACCAAATCACATATCCCTACATAGAATGTCCCAATTCGGATTGATGTCCCCTTAGGACCATCTACTAGTGTCATAGCAAATGAGTCCAAAGCACGTCTGAAGCGTGATAGACCATTGGGTTCTAAGGATCGAAATCCTAAAAAAATGGTCAAGATGACACTAAGAATGAATCTCACAAAGAAATATAAGATTTGATCAATCCTGATATTCTTGAAGAAATCAATGAGCCATAAACTCAAGAAAATGAAGAAATATCAATAAATTCAATTGATGTTAGGATTAATTTGAATCGCTTGTAAATAAATGTGGTTTGAAATGTGATACCCACAACCTTATATGAAGATAATGCAACATGCATTTCTCAATTGAAAGGAGGATTCATAAAAGGAGATAGGACAAAGCACATTCCACCAAAGTTGTTATTCACACACGAGCTCTAAAAGAATGATGATATCAACGTGCAACAGATTCGTTCAAGTGATAATATAGTTGCTTTGTTCACTAAGTCTCTACCAGCTGCAACTTTTGAGAATATGGTGCACAAGATTGGAATACGAAGAATCAAGCATTTGGACTGAAGTTCTCATAAGAGGGAGTTAATACATGTTGTACTCTTTTTTTCATATAAGATTTTATCCCACTGGATTTTCCTTGTAAGGTTTTTAATGAGGCAGCCAAAATGTGTATTATTAGAAATATGTACTCTTTTTCCTTCACTAGAATTTTTCCCACTGGGTTTTTCCTAGTAAGGTTTTAACGAGGCACATTATCTATGGACATCCAAGGGAGAGTGTTATGAATTCATTGTATTCATTAATTGAGAGGGATGTCATTTAGATATACATGTATGGTATTAATTGTTATCTAACGTATCTTATTAATACTCTCATAAAGATATGTAACATTCGGTGGTTTCATATCCTATAAAAGAGATATTTTTCATCCTTTTATAAACATAGAAGAAATAAATAATAAAGACATTAAATCTCATATTTCTTGTCTCTATTTTTTGTTTTTGTATATTTCACTCTTATTTTACAACAACATGTAAAAACTTTGACCAATTTTAATATAATAAAAAAAGGATCACTAAGCAAATCCATGAGAATTGAAGTTGACAAAGAATGGATATAAACATTTAAATAAAAAGTAGACACAAGATTAGGTAATACGTACTGCCTTTTTATTTATATGCAGATTGAAACATCCCAAATGAAACAACAACAACAAGCTCCATATAATCCCACAAGTAGGATCTGGAAAAGGTAATATGTACACACATTACCTCAACCTTGTGAAGATAACGAAACAACGAAAGTGAAAATTAATCTAAAACTGGTAAAGAAGTAGGTAACCGTAATTATTAGACATATTCAGATTGTACCCACAGCTAGGAACCTTGGTTCTTTAGGAAGGAACTTCTGCTCATTATAAACATTCATGTAATTCCCAAACACAAAAGTTGGATATGTTGTACCAGTTAATTCCATTTCTTTCTTCATAATATCCTTGTTCTCCACAAATAGCTCTGGTGCTGGAGCAATGGTTGCTTTCAATGAAGGGTTATAAAATGAAGCAATGGATCTCCTATTTCCATCTGGTTTTGACAAAACACGGTGCCAAACACTCTTGTATTTCCCATTGCTAAGCACTTCAATTTGATCACCTGCGTATAAAAATATAGGGAATGAGCTTAAATGATTTTGGAAATTAAGATTTTGTGTATTTTTTACTCCCCTCCCTCTTTAATTTGTAATGAGACATTATATTTCAGGAAAATTGAAATGTCCCTATGATCTAATATTAACATAGGTATAATTAATATATATTGATAGTGTAAACAGTTTTTACACTATAAATGTAGTTTAAATCTGTGATGACAGTTTAATATTTAGTATTTTACCGGCCGGTTATCAATTAATCCTTGTACTACAGATTTACTCCTGCCGTTCTTATTGACTCGTCATATCAGCCTTTTATACCCCCTTTGAGAAACTATTAATAATAAAAATTACTTGACAAATTTATCTTTCTTTAAGACTTAATTTTTTTTTTAAAATGACAAGTAATTTGAAATAATTATTTTGGAAAAACATAACAAGTAAATAAGACCGAAAGTTGTATCTATCATTACCTTATAAGTAACATGATGGTGTAGTATAAATATTTTTATACCCGTCAATGCATATAACTTAAACATGATTAATTTTTATATCCGGCAATGCATATAAAAAAAAAAAAAAAGAAGGATCACCTGTGTTGATAACAATGGCATTAGGGACAGGCAAAACATCAATCCATTGGCCGTCCTTGAGGATTTGAAGGCCATCGACTTGATCATCTTGAAACAGCAAAATAACACCACCAGCATCAGTGTGAGCTCTTAGCCCATTCACCTTTTCTGGATGTGGGCATGGTGGGTAATGGCTTACTTTTGTCCCAAAGAAAGCACTATTATTGTCTCCTTCATTGAAGACTTTCTTGATGTACCCTTTTGGTAAACCTAAGTTTTCATCCATTACTTCCATCACTTTCTCTGCTAGCTTCTTCAACTCTGATCTATACTCTTTCATAGTTTCCCTGTTATTTAACATCAAATAAAATTGTCATAAATTTTAACCTAAATATCAAATTAAAGAAATTCATATAGTTATCACGCAATAAATTTTCTGAGTTAATTCAACGTATCGAAAATTTTCCATTATAACAATAAAATTTCACAATTATCTTGTCATTTTTAAAATTTTATCCACTACAATAACAAAACGTACCCATCAAGGTAATTTTACTATCATACAAGGTAAAGTTCAGTACTTTAATATGACAAAAAAATCTTGAGATCTTATTGTTATACTAGTAGATAAAGTTCAGTAATGTGACAAAAACTAGTTTTGTAAGTTTATATATGGTTATACTAGATAAAATTTAGTACCCATATGTGAAATATTTCATACTCCTTTTCTTGAATTTAACGGAAATTGTGTTGGCAGTGGATGGATCAACATTTTGTAAATCCAACCAAAACTGCATTTACTAAATCAAAGGGTAAATGAGGAAATTTAAATGTAAAAGTACGATTTGTTTTTATTTTACTCCTTCAAAACATTTGAAAAGATAATGAAAAATGGGGGAAATATAAAAAAAAAAAATTGTGGAAAATTATAAACTGATAATTACTTGAATTGAGGAGTGTTGGAGGGCCATTCATTATCATCAGTGAGAAGGAAGACATCTTCCCAATCCACATTTTCAACTTTTCCATTTTTCTTGCTCTCCACCAACTCCTTAAGCAATATGACTGGCGTTGAGTTCTTGAAAGCCTCTTCCCTTTCCAGCTTAAAGCATTCTGCACCCACCTTCTTCACCCTCTCTAGCAGCTCCACTGGGATCCCATGATTCACCAACTGCATATAAATTTTCATATACATTACCATATAAAAAAGACAGCAGCTAATATAATTAATAATATGCCTCGATTCCAAGCAAGTTGACATATCGGTTATTTAAATTTTAGCCGATCATGTCGTCATGGTAAGAATTCATCATGAATTGACTAGTTTGACACTGACTATCGGCCTACTGTAATCCTCTTTCTTTATCCAGGCTTGAGAAGAAAAGAATTTTGAAAAAGAAGAAGATGAAGAACATTTTCTTTTACCATCAAAATATAGATTTTAAGTCCATTTTCATGGTTGAGGTCAGCAGAATGTTATCAATATTAAGAAGGGGTTGCGTTGTTGAGTTTGGGGAAGAGAGAAATCAAGAAACTTTCTTTTTACTTGTATGTACACCTTTAGATGATGTCCCCTTTATTGAATTTGTCCCTTGTGTAACGATCAATAGAAAGAAAATTATAGAAACACAAGCCACATATATGTATATATATGCATGAACTTTCACAACAAAAACAAAATGCAAAAAATACCTGAAAGAATCCCCACTCTTCACAGCCTTTGGAAATCTGAGCCAAAGTTTGAGCTCTGTCCTCTCCATCAAGCTTTGAGAAATCAATCACCGGAATAGTAGTCATCATTTTTGAAGTAACAACAAACACAAAGAAGAATAAACAGATAGAGAATAGAGAGTAACAACAAGAGAGATTGTAGCAGTTTGATGGTCTAGAAAATATTGACAACACCCTTTTTATAGCTAAAAAATAGTCTCCCCTTATTCAATGTCAAACTTTAAAAATTAAAGAACAAATTTAAAACAATATGTTCTTAAGAGTAAGTAAGGTAAATGGACGGTGACACAATATTTATTAACTTTCATTAGTGATTTCTCTTGGCCATATTAGTGTGATATCTCTCTTGGTCATATTAGTGATTTCTCAATATTCTTTCATTAATTGTATATCTCTTGTTTTAGATAAAATTATAATCTTTTTGTAATTAGGTTAATTAGTTACCTAGTTTGTATCAAAGTAATTATTCTTGTAACTTTATATATATTGTAAATCATTCATCAATAAAATCAATGAACATATTCTTTTAGTTACATATATTTAAAATTGAGATTTCAAATTTAAGAACATGAAGTTAGTCAAATGCATAAAAAAATTAGAAAATGGAATTATCATTAATGTTTCTAAATTTAGCCTTGACGTGACATTTAAAACTCGAAATACGCATGCAAATGAAATCTTTACTCTTTAGTTTAGATATTTGCTGACGTTTTAATGACCATTTCTGAGCATTTTCGTTTGATTAATCATAACATAAAATCGTTAACGTTATGCAATTTTTTTTTCTTTTTCACCAATAAATTATCGTAAGATGACTGCCGACTACAACGGTTAATCATGTTGACTTTTTTTCACAGTTAATCATATGTTGACTACACAGCTTATCTTGCCGTCCTGGGCCTTTGACTTCATTATTATTATTATTATTTTATTTTATTTTAAACACACGTCATAATTTTACATGTAAGCAATCTCATGAATAAAGTAAATTGCACTAATTTGCAGGCGTAGTTTTAGGGCAAAGGAAGATGATGACTTTTATTGTAGAGAAGAAAAAGAAAGCTTTCAGCAAACCCCTAATTTAATACAATACTAATAAATTGTCAACGCCAGGAAATTGCTATAGTAAAACTTGGGTATTTCTTTTTAAGAAAGAGAATTATAGTATAATAATGTTAACAAATATGGTTACATGTTAGATCATAATGATCTGTAACTGGTTCAGATTTGTGCAACTTAAAACTTGATATTTGGTACACCCTTGATTTTATTCTGATTTTCCGAATAATAAAGTTCATCATTGATGGATACACGGGAAAAACATTATTGATGGATACGCATAAAATATACATTTATATACCCTTTTATCAAGAACATATTTTTGGATTTTGTACTATTCATTGAGGGTACTTTTAGTACTTAACCATTTGTCCATCAGTAAAATAATTCACTAAAAAAAGAAGGGAATTCATTGTTTATTTTTTTAGACCGTTATACTTAAATTATACACTAATTATATAAGAATATACTCATATTATACATAATGCATACTATATTATATACCGTCAGCTATATTTTATTTTATTTTATGAGAAGTCAAAAAATGTGAGAAGGAATAAATAAGAATTTTCTATTCAAAAGATTCAATGAACATGTTATTCCATGTTATTTGGGAGAAGCGAGGAATGAATACTAGGAACGGTAAGACGAAAATTGAATTTTATAAAGTACAATAGAATGATTTGAACATTGCAAACCTGTACCATATATGTAGCATCATTTGTAGGTTTGACTACCTCTTTGTTGAAACGTCAGAACCCAAAAAAGTTTGGTTTGACGTGAAAAAAGTTAATTAAATAGCCCAACATATACTCTCTTTTAATTTTGTTACACTTTTTTGGCTAGTTAATTTTTCTTGGAGAAATCCTTTCTTACGTAGTAAGTCTTTTGGACAATTATGAAATAGTATATTGTCGCAATAGAATACATCATATTGACATAAAATAATGAACAACAACAAAGGTTCTCGATTATGGTTTTTATTTATTTATTATGGGTATTCTTTCACCTATAACAAATTAAATTAACTGAGTGCGTACATCTACTTTATCTCTCAAGCGTGAAATAAGCAGAATACCCATATACCGTTGTAAATTAGAAGTGAATTTACGTACATTAATTTTTTTTTACTCAGATCTATAGTGTTTTCACACTTCCCTCAAGCATGACTCGAATCCAGAACCTACCGATCGTGGGTGAGGTGTTTTACGTACATTAATTTTTTAAATTGATAAATCAAAATCTAATCATTAGACTTTAATTTTATTTCATTCACGCCAAACATTCTCCATTTCTCCTACCAGTACAAGCCACTTTACCGAAAAGGAAATATAGACAACTAAATCTTGAAGTATCTAGATCTTTTTGAAGGGCCTGAAAAAGATATTGCACATATTAAAATTTTCAAACAAATCGCTCCATCTTATATATATATATATATGTCGTTAGTTAGCGACTTAGCGTATTAGAGCTGAGTACCTTATATAAGTATAACAACAACCAATAATTAGTGTAGACATATCCTGTGGCCCTTTAGTCATGGCACCTCCTAATCATTTGAGTCAAACATTATTGTCAAATTCTTATCATTTATTGTAAGTAAAATAAAAAATAAAACAAAAACATGTTATTGTAAGGATCGGGAAGTTCAAGATAATGCAGAATTCAATGAAATAGTGTTATAAAAATGACAATAACAAAGACTTATGTTAGACAAATTTGATCGAAGTGCAAATTTTGTAATATGACAATTAAAAATGAGTTATTCGAATCCAAAATGGCATAGATATAGCACTGTAAGAAAAGGAGTTAAAATATATTGGAGAATATGATGGATGAGGAGTTCACCACAATAGACAAAACAGCAAATTCAAGTATTATATTAAATCTGTCAAATGAAGTCTTATGTGAAATAGCTGCAGAAGAGCAACTAAAGGCATGTAGGAAAAATTAAAAGTCATGTATATGATGAAAATAAAGTTTACATGAAGCAAAAAAAGCAAAAAAATTATACATTTTGTACGGGTGAGGGTACCTTGTACACCCACATCTTGACACATTTAATTTCATTCTTAGTTTTGAGTCATATGGATGTTAAATTGAAGATTAGAATCAAGTCATGTTATTGTTTTGTTCTCCATCCCATTCTTTTAAGCATATAATTAAGAGATATTATGCTTTATGAAAAGGAAAATATTTCTTATATTAGTGGGAAACTAGTAGGACCCAAGAGAAAGACTTCTTTGCAAGGTGTTCGCGCCTAAATGACATGTTTTCTAACTCATGCGGTCAAAAGGGATTGTGATCTCCATAATAGACCAAAATGAATTTATCGTGGAGCCGCCCATATTTTACCACAAATATTAACGGCCTGTTTATTTCGTCCGTTAAATGTGACGATTTTTTTTTAATTTGTCCTTTGCAAAATGTGGGGAGCTCCATGTTTTGCAAGAGGAAAAAAAATTCCCTTTTGCAAAACGTGGAGCTCCCCACGTTTTGCAAAGTCATTATTTTTTTCTAGTTATAATTTCCTTTTGCAAATCGTGGGGAGCTCCATTGCAAAAGGAATTTTGTTTTTTAAAAAAAAACTTTTAAAAGTTAATTGCAAAACGTGTTTGTAGACATAATTTTAATAGTTGCAAAAATGTAGCTTAAATAATGTCCGTTTGTAACTATTGAGTTATTAAAATGTAGCTCAAATTATATTTTTTAAATCCGTTTGTAGACATAATTGCAATAGTTATAATTTAAGAAATTTTCGTATGTTCACTTTTTATGTTTTTTTTTCATTTGTAGACACATTAATATTTAAAATATGTTAACTCAATCAGAAACTAACAAAGTCATACAATAATTAAAAATTTGTGAAATAATATATGAACATACAAAAAAACGAAAATACAAGTCAAATAAATTTTACACGTTATATAAATAATAAATGTTTAATACGAAATTAAAATCCACAAAACGCAATATGTAAAGGACATCAACACATTCGTAGAAAATTACATAAGTAAACAATAACCTACAATTTAGAAAAAAATATAATAAAGACCAAGCAATAACAACTACTGAGTCCGTAGGGGGTAGCGGTTTTTGTTGTGACATGTTTGCTTGCACGTGCTACACTTCCTAGTCATGCAAGCAGGAGCTATATCCATTTCATTCCTCCTTCTAGTTGTACTCCGCTCTCTTGAGGTTCTCTTGTATTTAGTGTTTGCAATTAAATTGAAAGGAGAAGGTGGACAATATGCCTCATCACCCAAGGGTGAAAATTTTCCATTGGACGTTCATTTGTAAAACTTGCAACTGTAGTACTTGCTAACATAGGTCTTTGGCTGAATGCCACGGATATTACAAAATTTAATGGCATGTGAACATGACATATGGTAGTTTCTCCACTTCCCACACAAATATTTTTCCCTTAAGCAGAGACTTTATGGATATTTCCACCCTTACCTTCGTGTGCAAATAACTGAATCTCAAAGACCCCATTCGCTGAATTATATTGACGTACGTCAGTGCGCATTTGAGCTCTCTCCACATATTCTTGGAACTTCTTTTCAACAACGAGTTGTCAAGGCTTATTATTCGTAGTCAATAAAGCAGCAAGGGAGCTTCTTTGATCAAACCGATCAACAAGATTTTTAAACGTCAAACGGACCATGGCAGTAACAGACAATCTATGAGCTTTCTTCAATAAATTATTGTAAGACTCAAAGACATTCGTTGTCATAGCCTCCCACCTATGACCATCGTCCTTAATCAATGTACATTTCTCCTCCGGAAGATTTTGTAATCATAGATACGCTGGAAATGACAACTTTTTGATTTGTGTCATCCTCATTTTGTACTTCTTCTTCTGGTGCTCTGTAGCCGCCAACCACATTAGGTTCTCAAGGTCACTGTTGAGAAACTTTTTATTAAAGTTATTTTTCAAATGCTTAACACAAAACCTATGGTGTGTGAATGGTGGTTGCAACCATTCATGTGTTTGGACACATTGTAAGATGTCTTGATGACGATCAGAAATAAGTCCAATTCCTCTTCTCTCACAAACAACATGTCTCCACACCAACTCAAGGAACCACATCCAAGCAGCCAGCTAGGAGCAGTTTGCATGGCCGCCCTAAATACTCGAGGGACGTTGAACGAGAATTTCAGAAACAAACCATGAGGTTCAGAAGGGAGAGCTCTCGCGTGCAACAATAGCATATGCAAGTGATTAGATATTTACCCATAGTAAAAAAAAAAAAACTTTTACTGACTCTCTTTATTTCTTTATGGCTTTCTTAAGTTTACAAAATCATATTTGATATTTACCCATAGATTGAGAACCAAAATCAATCCACCAGAATTTGAGAGACCATCTAATAGAAGTGATTTCGACAAATAAAATTTGAAGATCGTCATTTCTTTTCAGTTCATTACTTGTACTTGAAGTACTTCTTGTATGTCCATTTTCTGACATAGAAGCACCTTGCTATTTTCAAGATGAAGGGTTTTGCATATTTTTCTGTTTAAGAGCGTTCTTCCCTTCTTATTTGAAAGTGTTACTAATCAAAAGAAGAAACCAAACTGTATAAGAGATAACAACAACATATTTAGTGTAATCTCATAAAGTTGGAATAAGTGAACTTGACACTAGTAAATTCTAACATTACTTTTGAGCAGAAGTTTGCAAACAGCATGGAACTTACTAACTATAGAACTGAAACAATTTAATACAAAAAAAAAAAAAAAAAAAAACTTTGAATTTACCGTACCTTTGGGCAACCGAAAAAAAAATCATTCTTAATATTTAGATGTCTCATTCTACCCCAATCAATTCCTTCATATTAAGCGTACCTTTGAGCGACTGACTAATTACCTAATCAATTGATTGCAATATTAATATCATATCTTTATACCGTTGACACATCTTGACAATCAAATTTAAGATGTTTTGATTACTCTCAAATTTGTAGACATGTAACCTTTGGCACTAATGATATTGTTTTAATGCCATAATCCATTTGAAATATTTTAAAATCAAATACCTTATAGTTCTAGGATGCGCTAACAATACTAAAATCTTAGATTTAAGAAAGTTTCATGACATTAGTCCTTTACTTTAATATTATTTTCTAAATGAAAATTCTTCACAATCTAATACCTTATGATTTTAGGATGCATTTGCAATACATAAAATCTTATATTTAACGAAAAATTTCTTAACTTTGATACTTTACTTTCAATTTCAGATTCCATATGAAATCTTATGAACTTAATACTTTATGGTCTTAGGGAGTCTTGACTATTCCTAAAACTTCATTAGATATGGAAAAAATTTATGACAGTAAATTATCCTCCAAATTATTTTGGTTAGCCCTTTAAAATATTTATCTCAACTAAACTGTTAAGTAAAAAATAAATTAAATCAAAATAACACTTTAAATTGTGTATGTTATTCGCATACGACATAGTCCTGATTGATGAGACTCGCAGCGGAGTGAACACTAAGCTGGAGGTTTGGAGAAATACTCTGGAGTCTAAAGGGTTCAGGCTGAGTAGGACCAAGACAGAATACTTGGAGTGCAAATTCGGTAACGGGAGCGAACTTGAGACAGGCGTGATGTGAGGCTTGGTACTCAGGTCATTCCAAAGAAAGGAAGCTTCAAGTACCTCATGTTTATTATCCAAGGGAATGGATAGATTGATGACGATGTCACACATCGTATTGGGGCAGGGTGGATGAAATGGAGGCCCGCATCTGGAGTCTTGTGCAATAAAAAGGTGCCACCAAAACTTAAAGGCAAGTTCTATAGGGTGGTGGTTAGACCGACTATGTTGTATGGGGTGAAGTGTTGGCCGGTCAAGACTTCACATACCCAAAAAATGAAAGTTGCGGAAATGAGGATGCTAAGATGGATGTGTGGGCATACAAGGAGGGATATAATTAGAAATGATGATATCCGAGACAGAGTGGGAATGGCCTCGGTGAAGGATAAGATGTGGGAAACGAGGTTGAGATGGTTCGGGCACGTGCAGATGAGAGACACAAATGTCAATGCGGAGGTGTGAGAGGTTGGCTATGGACGAGTAAAGAGGGGTAGAGGTAGGCCGAAAAAGTATTGAGGAGAGGTGATTAGACATGATATGGCGCATGTGCAACTCACTGAGGACATGACCTTAGATAGGGGTTATGGAGGATACAGATTAGGGTAATAGGTAGTAGGTAGTCAACGTAGTCCTACCTACACTTACCAACTGATAGTTGTAGTGTTATTATTGTAGGCTCGCTTAGCCTATCATACTAGTAGGCACAATATTGTTTTATAGTCCATTGTCGTCTGATTTATGTTGTTATGTGTATTTTATTTGTCTTATTTACTACATTAGTTATTGCTTCTTTTTCAGAAGTCGCTATCATGGCTTAGTCGCTTTGTTTGTCTTACTTCGTTTGTGCTTGTGCTTTGTCTTGAGCCGAGGGTCTCTCGGAAATAGTCGCTTCTATCTACCAAGATAGAGGTAAGGTCTGCATACACTCTACCCTCTCAAACCCCACGTTGTGGAATTTCACTGGGTATATTATTGTTATAATACTTTAAATTACATAAACTTAAAACAAATATGCAAAACTGGATATGCACAAAGAAGGACCAAACTACATCTACTGCATAACATAAGAATGATATAATTTCCTTAATATCCTATCAAAACTTCTAAAAATCCTTTTTTTTTACTAGGCCAGTAACTTACTTCTTGATCCCGAGGAACTAAAATTGTCTTTATGGCTCAAAACAACAACAACAACATATCCATTGAAATTTCACAACGTGAGTCTTGAAAAGGATGGAGTGTACGCACACTACTCTAGCTTGATAGGTAAAGCGGTTGTTTTCAAAAGAAATATAATAAATTCAACAGCAATCCAAATATAAAACCATAACTTTCAAAAAATATAATGAATTTAATATTAAAAACTTTTAAAGATCGAACTCATAAAAAAATATTTAAAACTTAAACGGAAAATATTGCCCCAAGAAACTTGATGAAAACATGGTTTTATTTTCCTTTCCATTTTTAAAACAAGAAACAGACTTTAGAAAAAGAAAAAAAATAGTGAAAATCAAACATCACTTCTTCCCTATTCTTGTTAATCAAGAAAAAAGAATTACTGCTCCATTAATGAAGAGTTAAAGTGCAATAGCATTCTGCCACAATAATCCTCCATTTTCGGCAAAATCAACAGAAATCTCTAACTCGGCATTCGGCCATCATGATATTGTAAATCCTTCTCACTTTTATTTTATTTATTATAATTAAAAGGATTGCACAAAAATCAGTGGAAAAATATTGGCAGAAATAATCTTTGATACACCCTCATATAAAATTTGTAAAGAATGGATCTTGGGTCTAACTCAAACTCAAAAGCTAACTTGTATGATGAGGATTGTACAAGTACATATAAAAGGAGTTCATGTTCCCATTCCATATCCGATGTGAGACTCTTAATAAAAAAAATTCATAAGACTAAAACAGTGTGAGAGAATTTGATCCACAAATCAATGAAAACTTAAACTGCAATACTTTTCATAGATCATAAACTCTTTTATATCACATCTAATGATCGAACTAGAATGTGCAGAGATAATTTGTTAAAGATCTCCTCTCACTTGATAACTAGTTATAAGATCTTCTAAGTCTTAGTACACTTTTTATTTATTTTTTCTAAGATGGGATAAAAGAAAAAAATAGTGTCTAGACTTAAGGACCACAATATTTATATTCTGGCATCTCTTCCAAGGGCAACTCTTTAATTATATATGCCTCTTTAGAAGAGTTACCTTTTCAATTATAAGGCCCATCAATTATAATTAAAAAGTAAATATGTTTCTATGCATAAATAATGTTCATACTTATAACTTAATATTTCTACAGCCCATATAAACAATACTTTATTAGATCACTAATATAGACTCCTTTAATGGATAGCATACGTATAAATAATTATATTAAATATATGAGTCCATTTAAATAGAAAATTACTAGCATTTATGAGACTAATGAAATACTCATTCAAAATCTACTTGCAGTCTCACTGACTAGTGACTACATACATTGGAACAGGAAAAAATAATGAAAATGATTGTGGAAGTAATTGCCAAGAATCCAGGATAGATAGATCATTGTCATTTAAAATAGCAAATCATGTACATTCATTGCATGAGGAATTGGAATTTGAAGTAGCTAGTTGTTTGATTTTAGCCCTTCCATTTGGAGAAGTTTGTGCTCTCCTCACATGTTGCTATAGCTGACTAATATAATGAATACGTATAGGGTGCATGTACTTGCTTCTAGTTTATGCTCATTTCCTAGTTTTTAAAGATGATATTTTATTGATATTATTTAATTAATAATCTCTTATTAAAAAAAAACATATCCATTTCTCAAATACAACAGAATATGTATTTTTTTTATAATTATCTGATATCTGAAATTTACTGGCCTGATTAATCCAAATTCACATCATGTAAGTCGTAGGGCACATAAAGGGTAAACACTCTCTACTGGAGTCTTTCCATTCCCAAGGCTCAAATATGAAATTTTTTATCAAGGGTGGAGGAATCTAATCCATTCTACCATAGCCCTCATTCTACTCCTCCGTTCTTTTGCGGTAGATCCGGTATAGCAGATCTAAAAACAATTGCTTGAATTTCAATTCAAAAATAAAAGTAATAGAATATTCATCAAATATTCTTACATTAATTGTGTGTTTTTTATTTTAGGTAGAATTGTATTCCTATTGTAATTAGGTCTCCTATTTTAGGTAGAATTATATTTTCTATTGTAATTAGGTTGATTAGTTACATAGTTTAGATATTCTTGTACTACTATATATATTGTACATTATTGATGGATAAAATCAAGGAACATATTCCTTTATAGTATCAGTAGCCTAACTCTACACAAAATACCCACTACGCCGCCGACCCCCTCACACCACGGAACCCTAATTTTTCTGTCACTCCCTCTTCTTTCTCCTCCTAAATTTCATCCTCTATGGCTGACAAAACCAAATTTCATTCTGCACTTACAGTCAACAACATTAAAAATTTCATCCATGTGGAAAAGGGTCAATACTTCTCGTGGGCGAAACTCTTCAAAATCGATTGTCGTGTCTACGAAGTTATAGACCACCTCATCCCTCCTAAATCGAAGTCCACAGACCCACCCTCGACTTCGACTTCTGATGATGCACTTTGGTCTAATTTGGATGTCACTGTCCTCCAGTGGATATACGACACGATCTCTAATGATATGTTGCACACAATCATTGAGACCGATTGCACTGCCGGCTAAAAGTGGAAACATTTGGAAAGTATTTTTCACGACAACAAAACTCAATGTGCGTTATACCTTGAAAATCAGTTCAAGGACGTTCATCAGGACGATTTTCCAAACGTATCTGCATATTATCAAGAACTCAAGATGTTTGACGACCAGGTCTCCAACGTTGGCGCACCAGTCACTAATCAGCGATTGGTCATGCAACTTATTGTAGGCGACGTTTCTACCATCCTTCAGCAATGCACGTTGTTACCACAGTTTTATGAGGGCCGTTCGAAGCTAATTCTTGAGGAAATTCAAAAAATCAAATACAGCACCACTCAGGCTAACATTGCAGACGCTGCCTTCACCAACACCACCGTCGAGCCCTCCGCCGACGGCAGGGCCTCCAATTTTGGTAGCCAGCATCGCCGACCCGAGGACCCGCAGCAGGCCGGATCGACTGCGCAATAACCGTCGAGGGCGGCAGTTCGGCAAAGGTCGCGGCGGACGGAACTTCGACGCGCAACGGCGGCGGAAAGGGACAGTCCCACCGACAGAAAACAGGCAGCAGCAACTGCGGCAGTGGAAGCAACCTCCACCGTGGGCTTCCTACTCGCCGTGGGTTGTGTGGGCTCCAACGTCATGGGCCTCTCATCCTTACTCGTATCCGACATCCTCGTGAACTCCACTTCCGACCCGAAAGGCGCAACCTGGCATACTCGGTGCACGTCCACAATAGGCCTACACAGCACACACACCCCCCCCCCCACCCCCCGCCATCAACTTATGCACCAACTGACATTGAGGCAGCTATGAACACAATGTCACTCAACGCTCCAAACGAAAATTGGTATGTGGACACAGGCGCTACATCTCACATGACGGCATCACAAGGTACTCTCTTGTCTTATTCCAATTTGAGTAATTTAAATCGATTGTTGGTAGTGGACAAGGCATTCCTATTCGTGGTTTTGGTCATTTATCCTTATCCCCACCACATCTACTACTAATTTTAAAAAAATGTCCTCCATGCCCCTAAACTCATTTAGAATCTAATCTTTGTGCGACGTTTCACAACTGATAATAATGTTTCCCTTGAGTTTGATTCTTTTGTTTTTTCTGTGAAGAATTTTACGACAGGGAGAGAACAAAATTCGAGGCGAGAACAGTTAGATTGATCTTCTAGCAAGACTGTAGAATATCTCTAGATGTTTCTTAAGTACAACAAATATTAAAAGATATTACTCCATAACTCTAGAAGCTCAACTAAATATTTAAGATTTTTTGTAGCTCTAAAAGATCAACTTTATTTTTTCACTCCCCCTTTTAAGTGATTTATTTGGAAACTACACCAAATTTATCGTAGAAGAACTTAATTGAATCTTTAGAACGTGCCTCAGTGAAGAACTCAAACATATTTTCTCGACTCCTCTTGTTTCTTCAAATGATAAAAGGTTTTTCTGTGATCAATTGATCCTATGAAGAAATATGAATATACCTTTTTAGTGTCATTATACGTGGGGATTTAGTTAGTAATCAACATTGCTAGTCTTGCTCTTATTTAATAGGGGAAAACAATTTTGGTCATTGAGTTATTGCTTCGTCATTAACTTTTTGAGAATGTAGCAATATTTACACATCTCTTTGGTTTCATGGCCCGTGGCGTTCAAAATGTAGCAATATTTACACATCTCTTTGGAGGTTGGGACTTGGGAGCTATGTTATTATATATGTTGTCTTCTTCTTTCATTTCGTTGCCTATAATAGTAAGCGGTCGTTTGGCTCGTAAATAAAATTATGCTGGGATTATAAATACAGAAATTATAACACTGAATTTGTTAAACAGAGCAATATACATGTGATATACACTGAATATACAGCAGTGTATATCACATGCATATCAGTCGACTGAAGCAGTGGACTAAGCGAAGCGGTCAACAAGGGCTTGTTGGGCCTCGGCCAGTTCCAACAGAATTGTTGACAATACAATATTGTATATATGGTATATATATTTGTAGTATATTGTAGTGTAAAGGTTACTTTAATTAGTGTTATACACTTACCATAATTGTATAGTTAGAATTATGGTAGAATAAGGATTTAGAAATAGAATAGGAATAAGATTCTCCTATTATGAAAATATGTAACTTGTATGTATAGCCTTTCAATTAATAAAAATAATCAAGGGGATTATTTCTTTCAGGATTAATAATCTTTTCATTTTGTTGTCTAGAATAGTAAGGGGTCGTTGGACTCGTAAATAAAGATGTCAGGATTATAAATACAAGCATTATAATACTGGATTAATTATTTCTGATTCCTTAAGTACGCATATTTTTTGGCGGATATATACTGAAGAATTCCAATCAAACGCCCGGTCAAATAATATCAAATTTTATGCTAAATAATTTTTCTAATCATCGTAAACAAACAAAACCCTAGGTGTTGGTCAATCTGGAGTTCGTTCCATGTATTCGATGATAATTGTATCGAGTGCTTGAGAATTTTTTGGAAAACGAAAAACTGTGACAAGTATCACCAATCAGTCACCAAATACTTTACAATCCCCTAAATTAATGCTCACTTAAATAGATGATACAATATGAGAGATTGTTATCCAAGAGAATTGCCACTATACCAAAAGAGGCTTTTAGTGGCAATATATTTCCTTGTTAGCGATAATAGTTATTGCCGTAAAAACATTTACTGACAATTAATTAAATGTTATTGGATTCAATATCGCTAAAGCCTTTAGCGGCATTTATAGTGAGTGTTGGTAAAGACTCATATTATTGCCACTAAAAATAATTACTTTTAGTGGCATTTCTTTAGCGACAAATACTATTGCCACTAAATCTATCTAAGAAATGTGATATCAAACACATTTTGCGGCTTTGTTATTGCCGTAAAAAATGCAATAATTGTCAGTAATTATGACATGTTTTAGTGACAATTATTATGGCCGCTAAAATTGACCATGAATTCACCTTAATCGACGTATTTAACTAATCACTCTTCTATAGCATAAAAAAATAAAAATCACAAGAAAAATCAATTCAAAAATAGTAATAAAAGAATTACCAAATTCAAAATGTCATTCACCTAAAACAAGAACGATCGAACTCAATACATCCACTTTGTTATCTTCCAACAATAAGACAAATCTGAATTATTAAAACAAAGAATTTGTTTGACAATGGAGAAACAAGGAAATTGAGGGTGTATTTGGTATAAAGGAAAATATTTCTTAGAAAATGTTTTCTTGAAAAACAAGTGGGTTTCTTATTTTTTAGTGTTTGGTATGTAAGCAAAAAAATTATCCTAAGAGTATTTATATGTAATATACCAAAATACTATGGAGGGAGGGATGGGTGGGGAGTGGGTGTTGTTGACACCCAATTTTGTCCCATCTTTTATGATTTTATTCGTAAATTTTAATATTTTTGACACTTTTAAAACAATTTTTTAATATAGGCATATATGTGTATATATCTTATTATTATCATTATTCACATTTTTTCTATCATTTGCATCTTTATCATAACCATAGTTTTATCCATAATATTCTATGTTATTTTATTTTTTTTCGCAAAAATGGCATCGTATTTCCGTTTTTATCAAGCATTAAACATTTCGCAAATATTATATTTTATTTTTATTATTATCACGTCGTTACGTTATTTTAAATAATTCACATCTTTTACAAAAAATATATAAATATGTTTTAATATTAAGCCCCTTTTCATATTTTTAAAATCCATAACCCATTTTTTATTTTCCTAACCCAAAACAATTTCTAACCCATTTCATTTTCCCAACCCAATACAAATTCTACCCAAACAAAAAAGCCCAAACTCCCCAATTAAATTCCCTTATACCCAAACCCACAAAACAAAATCCCAAAACCTTTCCAAGCCCAATCGGCCACCCCACCTTACAAGTCCAACCCCCACAATCTCATTTAAACCAAACCCACAAAATAAACTCCCAAGCCCATTCCCTTATTTCACCAAGCACCAACCAAAACTTCAAGCCCAACCGGCCATTAACCCGTCGCCCCAGCCCAAACCCGCGGCCCATAACCCATCCCCCCATTTTTAATCCCCCCAAACCAAACAAAAACCCCCAAAAATCAGAAAATCAAGAAAAAAACCCTACACTCCTTTCTCTTCAACCCCAAGCCGTCGCACACCCCATACCCCCCATGCCCGACCGGTCACCTCGCCCACTGCCACCACCCACTCTCTGCCACCAACCCTGACACCACCACACCCCTCCCATCACTTCACCATAACCTATTCCCCCAAAATCCGCTTCCAAAATTCAGAATTTTTGTGCCTTTAATTCAAATTTCAAACTCGTTCTTGGGGGGGGGGGGGGGGAAATCCACCTATAAATATCCCCCTTGTTCTTCATTTTTAGGAGGTCCGAAAATCTGTCTATGAAGTCGATATTTTAGAGTTTTTGGGGTCGATTTTAAGTCCGAAAATTTATGTTTATGAGTCTGAAATTTTCTTAAAGGTTTTGCTTTATACTTTGTTTGTGTTCTTCACTATTGGGTAGATTCCGGATTTCAAAAATCCGAAATCTACTTAAAGAGTGTTTGTTCTTGCATATGTTCTTCAACTTAAAGGTTCAAAATATAGGTCAAAATTATTGGTTTTTGGTGTTGAAGAATCTTGAATTTTTGCTCTTTCCAACTGTTTTTTGGGTTCGGGTCGGGTCACTTTCGGGTCGGGTCACTTCGGGTCGGGTCGGACATCGAGAAAAAAAGGTAAAAAGCGACATTCCAAAATCGAAATTCAAAGCATCCAAAATCGAATTCCAAAATAACGTCTCCGAGCGGATTCGACGATTTGAAACACGCCTCACTTTGCCGGAGAAGGTCAGTAAACTCGAATTCCTATCAAATTTTATTTTTGTGTGTTTGCTTTTAATTAATCGTATGTTAGTTACATTTGGTTGGCATCACTGTCTGTTTAAGCATGTTCTGGCTAATTTAAGTTTATTTTGTTCATTAAGTTGTCAATTAGGTGTATGTTTAATATGATATCTTGAAATATGCTTGCAACTAGTTCGGCGGTATTAGTTGTTTGTTAGCTGAAGAATGCTAGTTACTTAACTTGCAACCTGTTTAATAACCATCTTAGCCGCATTGTGCTTGGCTTTAAAGTGTCATTATGCCTAATGTATAACGTGAACATGGTCCTATGTGTTTAAGATTAACCTAAATGATCCTGCCTATTTAAAATGTTACACTTTGAATGATTATTTGACTATCTCAATGTCTCATATGTTTGCTGAATTGGTCACACTTACCTTGTTTTGTTTAGATTTTGGAATGCATCCATGTTAGATTGATACACCTCCTAAGTCATCTTGTGTCATGCCCTATCTATTGAGTTGTCTAGATGGTGTTTCATTAGCATTTTTGCACTATTTGAAACTAGCATGTGCCGTGCTAAGTTATAGCTTTTGTTTGCATTTCATACTTTAACTTATAATATTGTTTCATGTAGTAAACATGTATAAGGAATAGTCGATGTTAAACTGCTCAAGTAGAAATGGTTTAATAAGTGATTTGAACATGTCTCACTTAGGAAAAAGAAATGTCTTTGCCTCTTGTTAAGTTGTGCAACCATATCCACAATGTCTACCTATGTGTATGTGTTATTCTCCTTGTTTTGAATCTGTCCATGAGAGAATTCTTTTTTTTTACAAGCTGATTAAGTCTGGTGTGTTAGAAATGGTCCACTCCGGCCATGTTGGTATTCTCCAGTTCCCCTAAATGGTTATTTGGCTCATCCTTTTCATCCTATTAATGCCTACTGAATTAGTCATGCATTTCCTCTATATGATTAGGTGTTAAGTGCTTCCATAGCATCATGAAAAGTCTTTTAAGTTATCTTATATCATGCTATATTTACTAAGTTGCTGAATGATATCTATATTAACATATTGTGCGTATTTGAATTAGTTTGTGGCGTGTTATTTTACTGCCCATGTATACATTCTATGTTATGGCCGAATGTTTTCTTTCATAGTTGCCTTGTCAGAACTGTCCTATTATCTTGTTATGCCGGTTGAAAGCGAAGACAAGCTTCGGGTTGGGTTTAGCCTTCTTCGATAGCCTGCCATGCCTAAGGTTCAAAAAGCCTTTTGAATCTTGTTGCGACGTCGGAAATGAATGGTGGTAGCCCCATTTGTTCTCCTTGTCTTTCAAATTTGAGGTTTAGTGTGATTAGTTTTTAAGTTTACCTTTCCCTTTATGTCTTTGTTGTGCTACCAGTGGTTGTGGTATCCTGTTGCACCTTGAGATTCTGGATACATGTCATCTTTAAATAGTTCTGGTTATGGGTTTTGTTGCATTTTGGCTGCTGATTCGAGACCCGATTCTTTGCAATACTTGGGCTAACTACGCACTTTTGAGCCATTATTTTGTCTGCGTTTGCCGCGCATACGCCTGCTTTCAAACTGGACCATTTACACTTCTTTTCGAAAACATTTTACTGCTGCATTTTGAGCTCATTTGATGTCTTATCACCGCTGTATTTTAGCCCAAATTGTTGTTGTTTTCTTGGCTGAAAAAACAAATGCATTAAGACCGCATGTTTCGGATAGCCCACTGTTGTGTTTTTAAGCCCACCTTTGCTACATTTTAAAAATGGGTTCATGGTCATATTGTCGCTCCATTTTGAGCTATTGCTATGTTCGGCTCTTGTACTTCGATCGATCATTGATTTGAACAGATCTGGTGCTTGATTCTACGATCGGTCATTTACCGATTTGAACAAATGCTACACTTAGGCCAATGAAATTGAATTCGAGGTCGCGTCTTTTTCGTTTCTCTGTTTTTGACTTGATTCTCTCCGTTTCGCTTTTGTTTTGTTATTTTTACCGATTTCTCTCTCGGTATTGTTTTACCGGGTTTCAAACTAAAAACTGCATTTAGACCGATGAAATTGAATTCGAGGTCATTCTTCGGGCATTGCTTTTCTGTTTCGACTTCTTGTTTTGGCATTTAAACGTCCGTGCAACGGATATCTTCTTGTTTTATCGTTTTTTACTTGTTTTGAACAAATACCGCGTTTGTTCGGGCACCATTTGTTTTTCTGTTTCGTTTCTTGCTGCCGGTTTCGATTCTTTGTTTTCTTGTCTTTACCGTTTTTTATGTTTTAAACTAAACACCGCATCTTTCGAAAATTGGCTCTCTGTTTACTTGCCTACCGCTACGCTATCGCTACGCTCGCATCGTTGTCTTGTTTCGTTCCGATTTAATTTTGCTTTGATTTGAACACGATACTACACTCGGCCGATGAAAAATATCCGTCGATTTTGAGGCCTCCACAGTTGTAAAGACGGAAAATATAACTTCTGGGCAATGATGAGGCTTAAACCTTTATTTCATCCGAGATCAACATGTTTAGTAGGCGAGGTGAATTATATATTCGCAGCCACGACGTGATTATAGTGATCTTTTCTATTTCACCCGAGAGACCAACATGTTTAGCAGGCGAGGCAATCAAAATAAACCACATGAGTCATATGTTTGCAGTCACGACGTGATTGGAATGTTTTTTTCAAAATTTAAGTCTGAGCCCCCGTGATCAAAACATTCACTGTTTTGAATACGGATATGAAGTTATTTGTATTTAACTGTTTCTAACCATTTGTTCTTGACAGCTTGCAGGGATTAAAGTAAATAAAGGCAGATTATTCCTCGGTGTTTATTTATTTTATTTCTTTCTTTAATTCAGCTTTTATCCCGCTTTGTATTGTAATATTATTTATCGCACTTATGTAACTATTGAAATGCTTAGAATAGGCAAACTTATGATTAATTCATAGGGTAGTTTAAGATTTGAAACCCGTCGCTAGCTTATTTATTTGTAGGCTCGGTTAAATTCAAACTTAGAAATCCTTCGCTAGTTTATTTATTTTAGGCTCGTCACGCGTATTCAAGATTTTCAAAACAACTTTTGTCATCTTTTACTTGCTTTAATAATTGCAAATAAGTTTACCCTTTTAAATTTTGCAACTCAAAACTTTTCCAAAAAATTCACTTCTTTGGCATTATAAATAATTTATATCATTTATTACAAATGCATATTTTCCAAACTTTACATGTATCTTCCTTTTTAAAATACATCATTTACTAAATATTTGCAAACATCTTTTATCTATTATACCTTTAAAACATGCATTTTTTCTAGCAATAATTAACCTGAGTTTGACCGGATAACCGCAAGTTAGCGGATCTTAAAGGATGCCTAACCCCTTCCCTTTAGGATAATAAAGAACCCTTACCTAGAATCTCATTAGTTTCTCAGACCTTAAAATTGGAGTTACATTGCAGCATTTAGTTTAAATATTTAGGTGTCCTAATTCACCGTAAAAAATAATTAGGTGGCGACTCCTCAATCCTTCATTTACCCAGGAATCACCGGACACGTCTGTGCTCCGCTTTGACCTCGAGCAAGGTCAAAATAGGGCGCGACAGCATGTCGACTCCGCTGGGATCTTTCGGAGTTCTTAACCATAGCAAATTCAGGTTAATTATAATTGTGCTCTACTTTCACTCTTTGTTTGATGTAATGTTTTGATTTGTTTCCTTTGTGAAATTTTGCGTGCATAACTGTTTTAATTGCTATATTGTTTTATTGCTTTCCTTAAATTGGCATTTCGCTCATATTTCTTCCACTCTGGAAAATTGACACTATCACACATTGCACGCGAGGTGTGTTTTGCGCACCCGCAAATTTCTTTCAATCTACCAAATTTTAGGAGAGTTGGCGTATGCGCGGAGTGACCGGACCATCCGGTGGCCGCGTAGCCTTCTCACTCGAGTAGTCCGCTCGGGAACCTTGTGTCTAGTCAGCCAAATCTTAGAAAATTTAGGATAGAGCTATACCACCATTTATTTTAAGTCATGCATACATACATCTTAGGTGGGTTGATCCTTGGCATCAACTCCACAATTAAGAAATCCACCAAAGTTGTCGACGGGTCTCACAACCCAACGATCAATCAGCATATTGTGTGTAGCGTGATAATGATGAATAAATTCAAGCCTAGTCATGACATGCCGAAATTGGAAAATACATTCATTTGTCTCATTTCCGACAAAGCATTGCCAGCTTGGATCAGTCTGTCGTAATCCCGCATATCTGGCGTTTAGGCCTACCTCTGGCATAAGAGAGGCCCCATGCATATTAGACGCGCATTTAATTTTCATACAATCTACTTGCTATTCTGTGCTGCTTTTCACTCCGTTCATATTATTTGAATCAATAATTACTCACCTTATACTAATTTGGTTTTCTTCATTTTTCGAGGTTCATTTTTGCCTTATTTATTTCCCCAAATGTTGATTTGTGTTGACTAAAACTGGCGGCAGGGCACCCCATCTTTTATTTTCCAATCATGCCTACCCAAGTTGTATTAGTGCTAACTTATTGAAACAATGCGATTTAAATTGAGGCCTAAATCGCATTTATGCATTTTAATGTATTTTGCCTCCACCTTTTGAAAGCTCAAAATGACAAATCTGCATTGCTTTGCTATTTTAAAATTTGTTTTGTTCAATAATTTTCTTTTATTTTGCATCATGCAAACTAATTTGTCGATAATATGTGACATATAATGAAACAAGCAAACAAGGTCCCAAACAACAAGCAAGGCTTCGAAGAATATAAGGAAGACTCACAACCGGAAGAATTGGGGCATTTTTGGAATAATGTCAAAGCCAGATTTGGATGAAACATCAAGATGGTTGATAGTTACAAGCATTGGCACGGACGTTTGCCATTTGTACTCTTTGGCTACCATACTACGATCAGGACTTCTACTGGGGCAATGCTATATCTTTAGCAGTCAAGTGGATACAGATTCATATACTAAGAGACTGATTGATGAAAAGCAGATGGACGCAGTTGTCCGGGGCAACCTTATCAGAATAGAATGGCCAAAAACCATCAATGCAGATGCAGTGAAGAGATACCATATCTAAGATTAGTTATTCTCTATGTGATACTTTTTCTATGTTGTAAAAGTTGCGCTCCCTCGAGCGGATACGCATAGAACCCACGTAGGGTTCTCCGTTTCTTTAGATCACAAATTTCCCCAAGTTCCTTTTCACTTGTACCATGAACTACGTTATGACCTGATTCCCTTGGCGGGATACGTAGGCGGCCACATCGGCTTCGGTCCCATTTTTAGAAAATCCTTACAAATCTCTTGTTTGCTACAGGAACTACATTATGACCTGATTCCCTCGGCGGGATACGTAGGCGACCACAACGGCTTCGGTCCCCATTTTTTAGAAATCCCTACAATCCCTTTTGCTTGTAATGAACTACATTATGACCTGATTCCCTCATGGGGATACGTAGGCGGCCTAAATCGGCTTCGGTCCCACCATTAGGAAATATTTTCTCATTTATCTCACATATGATAAAATGCACCCATCGGATCACCCGATAGGACGAAAGCAACCCGGACAAGACTTGGTTGCCCGTTCGAAAGTTCATCATCCTCACATATCGGAAACGGGGCATTATTAAGGGATCATCTTTGCTAGAGGACGCCGATAAACACGGAAAAGCATCGGCAAACTAAGTCTTCACCGAAGAAGGATTTTGGATAAGACGTTTGCTTTGTTTTATCGCATGTCACTGCTCGACAGAACTTTTTACATAAATGCATACTTTCTCATAAGCAAATTATTTTCGACAAATATTTTCATTAAAGTTCGACAAGAACCTTTTACTGATATGCATACTTTCTTATAAGCAAATTATTTTCGACAAATATTTTCATTAGAGTTCGACAAGAACCTTTTACTGATATGCATACTTTCTTATAAGCAAATTGTTTTCAACAAATATTTTCATTAGAGTTCGACAAGAACTTTTAATTGATATGCCTACTTTCTCATAAACAATTTGTTTTCAACAAACGTTTCCATTAGCGGTTAGCCAAGACCGGGAACTAGATAGGGGATACAGTCCGAATCGGCGGGACTCGCAACTATCGTGAGGAGAAGCTACGAAGTCAACGCGAATCAACCGCCCCTCCCCCAAACTCACAAATTTTCTTTGAGTACAGGTTCTTCAGGTTGAAAAAGCAGGGAAGCCACATCACTTATGATCAATTTCCCAAAGAATTTCGGCATCACAGCTCACTACAAGGATTACGTTCCTATTTTTGCATCTATACGAAGACATCATCTTGACGTACAAGGTCCCGAGTATTATGTCTGCACAAAGATGTTATTCTGAATCACAAGGAATTTCAACACAGCAAACCCGACGGCAAAGACGTCGCATCACATTTTCGCCCGTGCTAGGACGACATTTCAATTCACAAATCCACATGAGTTTGAATCGGCGAAGATTTAGCACGTGGAACCATATTACAAAGAACGGCGGCAAGGACGTCACTTACATCTCCAACAACAAACAACATTACAACAACGTCATCGACGTTACTTCATCACTTCGACTATCTTTTACCGTATCTCAACGACGTCAACAACATTACAATGACGTCTTCAGCGCATCATTATCTTTTACGGCAATACAAAGAACTATCTTTACCGTATCTCAACGACGTCAACAAAGATTACAATGACGTTTTCAAATAAGAAGATTATCTTTTATGGCAACACAAGAACTATCTTTTACAGCATCTCAACGACGTCAACAAAGATTACAATGACGTCTTCAATATAAAGCGACTATCTTTTACAACATTTACAATGGCATCAACAACAAGCGTTACAACGATGTCATCAGCATTATCATCACAATGACGTCAACAACATTACAATGACGTCTTCAGCTCAACATCTACATTCTACAGCAAAACTACATTACAACAACGTCCACGACATTACGGCAGCACGACATCTATTTTTTACAGCATTACAATGACATCAACAGCATTACAACGATGTCATCAGTGTCATCATTACAACGACATCAGTATTACATTCTTACAACAACGACATCAACAATATTACAATGATGTCATCAGCAACAATGCGCCCATACAACGGCGTCATGAACAACACGCCCACGCAATGGCGTCTTCTGTAAAACAACTATCTTTTACAGCATTACAACGACATCAATAGCATTACAATGATGTCATCAGCAACGCGCCCATACAACGGCGTCATCAACAACACGCATACGCAACGACGTCTTCTGCACAATATTTATTTTTACAGCATTACAATGACGTCAACAGCATTACAACGACGTCTTCAAACAACAATTATCTTTTACAAAGAAAAACAAAGATTACAACAACGTCCTCGACGTTACATACAACACAACAACGTCTTTTACATCATTACAACGACGTCAATAATATTACAACGACGTCTTCAACACAACACGTCAATCCAACGACGTCAACAATATTACAACGACGTCTTCAACACAACACGTCAATCCAACGACGTCATTTCAGGCGCCCACCTTATAATGCGGGTATTTTAATTTCAGTCAGGCGCCTACCTTATAATGAGGGTATTTTAATTTCAGTCAGGCGCCCACCTTATAATGAGGGTATTTTAATTTCAGTCAGGCGCCCACCTTATAATGCGGGTATTTTAATTTCAGTCAGGCGCCCACCTTATAATGAGGGTATTTTAATTTCAGTCAGGCGCCCACCTCCTAATGCGGGTATTTCCAAGTTATTTTCTCTATAATTTTTCTCAGCAGTTATACACTAATTATATCTTAAGCTTTAGTTTTCAGGAGTTTTTAATTTGCAGGAACTTCATCACAACGTGGAACTATCTCTTACGGCGAACCGAGGCAATTTTGGTCAACGACCTACTTCGAACGTCGATCCGCTCTTCCTCAACAATTTCTCGCGTCTGCGACCAGTGTCATCATAACTCGACACTGGGCAATATTTCTTGAATCTGCACCATCTTTTTGCAACTTCTCTACCCCTCGGGATTCTATTTCTTACCATGCAGTCCCGATGATCAGGACAAAATTGGCTACTCAGTCAACTTCTTTGGCCGAAAACTCTTTCATCGTCTCCGTCCAAAGAGGGGCATCTGTTGACACCCAATTTTGTCCCATCTTTTATGATTTTATTCGTAAATTTTAATATTTTTGACACTTTTAAAACAATTTTTTAATATAGGCATATATGTGTATATATCTTATTATTATCATTATTCAAATTTTTTCTATCATTTGCATCTTTATCATAACCATAATTTTATCCATAATATTCTATGTAATTTTATTTTTTTTTCGCAAAAATGGCATCGTATTTCCGTTTTTATCAAGCATTAAACATTTCGCAAATATTATATTTTATTTTTATTATTATCACATCGTTACGTTATTTTAAATAATTCACATCTTTTATAAAAAATATATAAATATGTTTTAATATTAAGCCCCTTTTCATATTTTTAAAATCCATAACCCATTTTTTATTTTCCTAACCCAAAACAATTTCTAACCCATTTCATTTTCCCAACCCAATACAAATTCTACCTAAACAAACAAGCCCAAACCCACAAAACAAAATCCCAAAACCTTTCCAAGCCCAATCGGCCACCCCACCTTCCAAGTCCAACCCCCACAATCCCATTTAAACCAAACCCACAAAATAAACTCCCAAGCCCATTCCCTTATTTCACCAAGCACCAACCAAAACTTCAAGCTCAACCGGCCATTAACCCGTCGCCCCAGCCCAAACCCGCGGCCCATAACCCATCCCCCCATTTTTAATCCCCCCAAACCAAACAAAAACCCCCAAAAATCAGAAAATCAAGAAAAAACCCTACACTCCTTTCTCTTCAACCCCAAGCCGTCGCACACCCCATACCCCCCATGCCCGACCGGTCACCTCGCCCACTGCCACCACCCACTCTCTGCCACCAACCCTGACACCACCACACCCCTCCCATCACTTCACCATAACCTATTCCCCCAAAATCCGCTTCCAAAATTCAGAATTTTTGTGCCTTTAATTCAAATTTCAAACTCGTTCTTGGGGGGGGGGGGGGGGAAAATCCACCTATAAATATCCCCCTTGTTCTTCATTTTTAGGAGGTCCGAAAATCTGTCTATGAAGTCGATATTTTAGAGTTTTTGGGGTCGATTTTAAGTCCGAAAATTTATGTTTATGAGTCCGAAATTTTCTTAAAGGTTTTGCTTTATACGTTGTTTGTGTTCTTCACTATTGGGTAGATTCCGGATTTCAAAAATCCGAAATCTACTTAAAGAGTGTTTGTTCTTTCATATGTTCTTCAACTTAAAGGTTCAAAATATAGGTCAAAATTATTGGTTTTTGGTGTTGAAGAATCTTGAATTTTTGCTCTTTCCAACCGTTTTTTGGGTTCGGGTCGGGTCACTTTCGGGTCGGGTCACTTCGGGTCGGGTCGGACATCGAAAAAAAAGGTAAAAAGCAAAAGCATTCCAAAATCGAAATTCAGATCCAAAATCGAATTCCAAAATAACGTCTCCGAGCGGATTCGACGATTTGAAACACGCCTCATTTGCCCGAGAAGGTCGTAAACTCGAATTCCTATCAAATTTTATTTTTGTGTGTTTGCTTTTAATTAATCGTATGTTAGTTACATTTGGTTGGCATCACCGTCTCTGTTTAAGCATGTTCGCTAATTTAAGTTTATTTTGTTCATTAAGTTGTCAATTAGGTGTATGTTTAATATGATATACTTTGAAATATGCTTGCAACTAGTTCAAAGGTATTAGTTGTTTGTTAGTCAAGAATGCTAGTTACTTAACTTGCAACTTTGTTTAATAACCATCTTAGCCGCATTGTGCTTGGCTTTAAAGTGTCATTATGCCTAATGTATAACGTGAACATGGTCCTATGTGTTTAAGATTAACCTAAATGATCCCGCCTATTTAAAATGTTACACTTTGAATGATTATTTGACTATCTCAATGTCTCATATGTTTGCTTTAAATTGGTCACACTTACCTTGTTTTGTTTAGATTTTGGAATGCATCCATGTTAGATTGATACACCTCCTAAGTCATCTTGTGTCATGCCCTATCTATTGAGTTGTCTAGATGGTGTTTCATTAGCATTTTTGCACTATTTGAAACTAGCATGTGCCGTGCTAAGTTATAGCTTTTGTTTGCATTTCATACTTTAACTTATAATATTGTTTCATGTAGTAAACATGTATAAGGAATAGTCCGATGTTAAAAGCTTGCTCAAGTAGAAATGGTTTAATAAGTGATTTGAACATGTCTCACTTAGGAAAAAGAAATGTCTTTGCCTCTTGTTAAGTTGTGCAACCATATCCACAATGTCTACCTATGTGTATGTGTTATTCTCCTTGTTTTGAATCTGTCCATGAGAGAATTCTTTTTTTTTTTTTTTTGTACAAGTTGATTAAGTCTGGTGTGTTAGAAATGGTCCACTCCGGCCATGTTGGTATTCTCCAGCTTCCCCTAAATGGTTATTTGGCTCATCCTTTTCATCCTATTAATGCCTACTGAATTAGTCATGCATTTCCTCTATATGATTAGGTGTTAAGTGCTTCCATAGCATCATGAAAAGTCTTTTAAGTTATCTTATATCATGCTATATTTACTAAGTTGCTGAATGATATCTGTATTAACATATTGTGCGTATTTGAATTAGTTTGTGGCGTGTTATTTTACAGCCCATGTATACATTCTATGTTATGGCCGAATGTTTTCTTTCATAGTTGCCTTGTCAGAACTGTCCTATTATCTTGTTATGCCGGTTGAAAGCGAAGACAAGCTTCGGGTTGGGTTTAGCCTTCTTCGATAGCCTGCCATGCCTAAGGTTCAAGAAGCCTTTTGAATCTTGTTGCGGCGTCGGAAATGAATGGTGGTAGCCCCATTTGTTCTCCTTGTCTTTCAAATTTGAGGTTTATTGTGATTAGTTTTTAAGTTTACCTTTCCCTTTATGTCTTTGCTGTGCTACCAGTGGTTGTGGTATCCTGTTGCACCTTGAGATTCTGATACATGTCATATTTAAATAGTTCGGTTATGGGTTTTGTTGCATTTTGGCTGCTGATTCTGAGACCGCCGCTTGCTGCAATACTTGGGCTAACTACGCACTTTTGAGCCATTATTTTGTCTGCTGCGTTTGCACATACCGCTTTCTGTAATCTGGACCATTTACACTTCTTTTCGAAAACATTTTACTGCTGCATTTTGAGCTCATTTGATGTCTTATCACCGCTGTATTTTAGCCCAAATTGTCTGTTGTTTTCTTGGCTGAAAAAACAGTGCATTAAGACTCGTTTCGGACAGCCCACCGTTGTGTTTTTAAGCCCACCGTCGCTACATTTTAAAAATGGGTTCATGGTCATATTGTTGCTCCATTTTGAGCTATTGCTATGTTCGGTCACGTACTTCGATCGATCGATTTGAACAGATCTGGTGCTTGATTCTACGATCGGTCATTTACCGATTTGAACAAATGCTACACTTAGGCCAATGAAATTGAATTCGAGGTCGCGTCTTTTTCGTTTCTCTGTTTCAAGACCGATTCTCTGTTTCGCTTTGTCGTTTGATATTTTTACCGATTTCTGTCTCGGTATTGTTTTACTTGGTTTCAAACTAAAAATTGCATTTAGACCGATGAAATTGAATTCGAGGTCACGCCTTCGGCATTGCTTTTCTATTTCGACTTCTTGTTTTGGCATTTAAACGTCCGTGCAACGGATATCTTACTTGTTTTACTTTTTACTTGTTTTGAACAAATACCGCGTTTGTTCGGGCACCGTTTTTTCTGTTTCGAGTTTTTGCGCCTTGGTTTCGATTACATCGTTTTACCGTCTTTACCGTTTTACTCGTTTTAAACTAAACACCGCATCTTTCGAAAATTGGCTCTCTGTTTACTGCCTACCGCTCATCGCTATCGCTCGCTATCGTATTCGTTTCTTTACTTCCGATTTAATTTTGCTTTGATTTGAACACGATACTACACTGGCCGATGAAAAATATCCGTCGATTTTGAGGCCTCCACAGTTGTAAAGACGGAAAATATAATTTCTGGGCAATGATGAGGCTTAAACCTTTATTTCATCCGAGATCAACATGTTTAGTAGGCGAGGTGAATTATATATTCGCACCACGACGTGATTATAGTGATCTTTTCTATTTCACCCGAGAGACCAACATGTTTAGCAAAGCGAGGCAATCAAAATAAACCACATGAGTCATATGTTTGCAGTCACGACGTGATTGGAATGTTTTTTTCAAAATTTAAGTCTGAGCCCCCGTGATCAAAACATTCACTGTTTTGAATACGGATATGAAGTTATTTGTATTTAACTGTTTCTAACCATTTGTTCTTGACGGCTTTCGGGGGATTAAAGTAAATAAAGGCAAGATTATTCCTCGGTGTTTATTTATTTTATTTCTTTCTTTAATTCACTTTTATCCCGCTTTGTATTGTAATATTATTTATCGCACTTATGTAACTATTGAAATGCTTAGAATAGGCAAACTTATGATTAATTCATAGGGTAGTTTAAGATTTGAAACCCGTCGCTAGCTTATTTATTTGTAGGCTCGGTTAAATTCAAACTTAGAAATCCTTCGCTAGTTTATTTATTTTAGGCTCGTCACGCGTATTCAAGATTTTCAAAACAACTTTTGTCATCTTTTACTTGCTTTAATAATTGCAAATAAGTTTACCCTTTTAAATTTTGCAACTCAAAACTTTTCCAAAAAATTCACTTCTTTGGCATTATAAATAATTTATATCATTTATTACAAATGCATATTTTCCAAACTTTACATGTATCTTCCTTTTTAAAATACATCATTTACTAAATATTTGCAAACATCTTTTATCTATTATACCTTTAAAACATGCATTTTTTCTAGCAATAATTAACCTGAGTTTGACCGGATAACCGCAAGTTAGCGGATCTTAAAGGATGCCTAACCCCTTCCCTTTAGGATAATAAAGAACCCTTACCTAGAATCTCATTAGTTTCTCAGACCTTAAAATTGGAGTTACATTGCAGCATTTAGTTTAAATATTTAGGTGTCCTAATTCACCGTAAAAAATAATTAGGTGGCGACTCCTCAATCCTTCATTTACCCAGGAATCACCGGACACGTCTGTGCTCCGCTTTGACCTCGAGCAAGGTCAAAATAGGGCGCGACAGCATGTCGACTCCGCTGGGGATCTTTCAGGTTCTTAACCATAGCAAATTCAGGTTAATTATAATTGTGCTCTACTTTCACTCTTTGTTTGATGTAATGTTTTGATTTGTTTCCTTTGTGAAATTTTGCGTGCATAACTGTTTTAATTGCTATATTGTTTTATTGCTTTCCTTAAATTGGCATTTCGCTCATATTTCTTCCACTCTGGAAAATTGACACTATCACACATTACACGCGAGGTGTGTTTTGCGCACCCGCAAATTTCTTTCAATCTACCAAATTTTAGGAGAGTTGGCGTATGCGCGGAGTGACCGGACCATCCGGTGGCCGCGTAGCCTTCTCACTCGAGTAGTCCGCTCGGGAACCTTGTGTCTAGTCAGCCAAATCTTAGAAAATTTAGGATAGAGCTATACCACCATTTATTTTAAGTCATGCATACATACATCTTAGGTGGGTTGATCCTTGGCATCAACTCCACAATTAAGAAATCCACCAAAGTTGTCGACGGGTCTCACAACCCAACGATCAATCAAGATATTGTGTGTAGCGTGATAATGATGAATAAATTCAAGCCTAGTCATGACATGCCGAAATTGGAAAATACATTCATTTGTCTCATTTCCGACAAAGCATTGCCGGCTTGGATCGATCTCGTCGTAATCCCGCATATCCGGCGTTTAGGCCTACCTCGGCATAAGAGAGGCCCCATGCATATTAGACGCGCATTTAATTTTCATACAATCTACTTGCTATTCTCGTGTCGCTTTTCACTCCGTTCATATTATTTGAATCAATAATTACTCACCTTATACTAATTTGGTTTTCTTCATTTTTCGGAGGTTCATTTTTGCCTTATTTATTTCCCCAAATGTTGATTTGTGTTGACTAAAACTGGCGGGGCACCCCATCTTTTATTTTCCAATCATGCCTACCCAAGTTGTATTAGTGCTAACTTATTGAAACAATGCGATTTAAATTGAGGCTGAATCGCATTTATGCATTTTAATGTATTTTGCCTCCACCTTTTGAAAGCTCAAAATGACAAATCTGCATTGCTTTGCTATTTTAAAATTTGTTTTGTTCAATAATTTTCTTTTATTTTGCATCATGCAAACTAATTTGTCGATAATATGTGACATATAATGAAACAAGCAAACAAGGTCCCAAACAACAAGCAAGGCTTCGAAGAATATAAGGAAGACTCACAACCTAAGAATTGGGGCATTTTTGGAATAATGTCAAAGCCAGATTTGGATGAAACATCAAGATGGTTGATAGTTACAAGCATTGGCACGGACGTTTGCCATTTGTACTCTTTGGCTACCATACTACGATCAGGACTTCTACTGGGGCAATGCTATATCTTTAGCAACAAGTGGATACGATTCATATACTAAGAGACCGATTGATGAAAAGCGGATGGACGCAGCTTGTCCGGGGCAACCTTATCGAATAGAATGGCCAAAAACCATCAATGCGGATGCGGTGAAGAGATACCATATCTAAGATTAGTTATTCTCTATGTGATACTTTTTCTATGTTGTAAAAGTTGCGCTCCCTCGACGGATACGCATAGAACCCACGTAGGGTTCTGTTTCTTTAGATCACAAATTTCCCCAAGTTCCTTTTCACTTGTACCATGAACTACGTTATGACCTGATTCCCTTGGCGGGATACGTAGGCGGCCACATCGGCTTCGGTCCCATTTTTAGAAAATCCTTACAAATCTCTTGTTTGCTACGGGAACTACATTATGACCGATTCCCTCGGCGGGATACGTAGGCGACCACAACGGCTTCGGTCCCCATTTTTTAGAAATCCCTACAATCCCTTTTGCTTGTAATGAACTACATTATGACCTGATTCCCTCATGGGGATACGTAGGCGGCCTAAATCGGCTTCGGTCCCACCATTAGGAAATATTTTCTCATTTATCTCACATATGATAAAATGCACCCATCGGATCACCCTGATAGGACAAGCAAGCAACCCAGACAAGACTTGGTTGCCCGTTCGAAAGTTCATCATCCTCACATATCGGAAACTGGGGCATTATTAAGGGATCATCTTTGCTAGAGGACGCCGATAAACACGGAAAAGCATCGGCAAACTAAGTCTTCACCGGAAAGAAGGATTTTGGATAAGACGTTTGCTTTGTTTTATCGCATGTCACTGCTCGACAGAACTTTTTACATAAATGCATACTTTCTCATAAGCAAATTATTTTCGACAAATATTTTCATTAAAGTTCGACAAGAACCTTTTACTGATATGCATACTTTCTTATAAGCAAATTATTTTCGACAAATATTTTCATTAGAGTTCGACAAGAACCTTTTACTGATATGCATACTTTCTTATAAGCAAATTGTTTTCAACAAATATTTTCATTAGAGTTCGACAAGAACTTTTAATTGATATGCCTACTTTCTAATAAACAATTTGTTTTCAACAAACGTTTCCATTAGCGGTTAGCCAAGACTGGGAACTAGATAGGGGATACAGGTCCGAATCGGCGGGACTGCAACTATCGAGGGAGAAGCTACGAAGTCAACGCGAATCAACCGCCCCTCCCCCAAACTCACAAATTTTCTTTGAGTACAGGTTCTTCAGGTTGAAAAAGCAGGGAAGCCACATCACTTATGATCAATTTCCCAAAGAATTTCGGCATCACAGCTCACTACAAGGATTACGTTCCTATTTTTGCATCTATACGAAGACATCATCTTGACGTACAAGGTCCCGAGTATTATGTCTGCACAAAGATGTTATTCTGAATCACAAGGAATTTCAACACAGCAAACCCGACGGCAAAGACGTCGCATCACATTTTCGCCCGTGCTAGGACGACATTTCAATTCACAGTCCACATGAGTTTGAATCGGCAGAAGATTTAGCACGTGGAACCATATTACAACAAACTGGCGGCAAGGACGTCACTTACATCTCCAACAACAAACAACATTACAACAACGTCATCGACGTTACTTCATCACTTCGACTATCTTTTACCGTATCTCAACGACGTCAACAACATTACAATGACGTCTTCAGCGCATCATTATCTTTTACGGCAATACAGCAACTATCTTTACCGTATCTCAACGACGTCAACAGCATTACAATGACGTTTTCAGCGCAGCATTATCTTTTATGGCAACACAGCAACTATCTTTTACCGCATCTCAACGACGTCAACAGTATTACAATGACGTCTTCAATGTAAGTGACTATCTTTTACAACATTTACAATGGCATCAACAATTACAACGATGTCATCAGCATTATCATCACAATGACGTCAACAACATTACAATGACGTCTTCAGCTCAACATCTACATTCTACAGCAAAACTACATTACAACAACGTCCACGACGTTACGGCAGCACGACATCTATTTTTTACAGCATTACAATGACATCAACAGCATTACAACGATGTCATCATCGTCATCATTACAACGACATCAGTATTACATTCTTACAACAACGACATCAACAACATTACAATGATGTCATCAGCAACAATGCGCCCATACAACGGCGTCATGAACAACACGCCCACGCAATGGCGTCTTCTGTAAAACAACTATCTTTTACAGCATTACAACGACATCAATAGCATTACAATGATGTCATCAGCAACGCGCCCATACAACGGCGTCATCAACAACACGCCTACGCAACGACGTCTTCTGCACAATATTTATTTTTACAGCATTACAATGACGTCAACAGCATTACAACGACATCTTCAGCACAACAATTATCTTTTACAACAAAACAGCATTACAACAACGTCCTCGACGTTACATACAACACAACAACTGTCTTTTACATCATTACAACGACGTCAATAATATTACAACGACGTCTTCAACACAACACGTCAATCCAACGACGTCAACAATATTACAACGACGTCTTCAACACAACACGTCAATCCAACGACGTCATTTCAGGCGCCCACCTTATAATGCGGGTATTTTAATTTCAGTCAAGCGCCTACCTTATAATGAGGGTATTTTAATTTCAGTCAGGCGCCCACCTTATAATGAGGGTATTTTAATTTCAGTCAGGCGCCCACCTTATAATGCGGGTATTTTAATTTCAGTCAGGCGCCCACCTTATAATGAGGGTATTTTAATTTAAGTCAGGCGCCCACCTCCTAATGCGGGTATTTCCAAGTTATTTTCTCTATAATTTTTCTCAGCAGTTATACACTAATTATATCTTAAGCTTTAGTTTTCAGGAGTTTTTAATTTGCAGGAACTTCATCACAACGTGGAACTATCTCTTACGGCGAACCGAGGCAATTTTGGTCAACGACCTACTTCGAACGTCGATCCTCTCTTCCTCAACAATTTCTCGCGTCTGCGACCAGTGTCATCATAACTCGACACTGGGCAATATTTCTTGAATCTGCACCATCTTTTTTTCTCTACCCCTCGGGATTCTATTTCTTACCATGCGATCCCGATGATCGGGACAAAATTGGCTACTCGGTCAACTTCTTTGGCCGAAAACTCTTTCATCGTCTCCGTCCAAAGAGGGGCATCTGTTGACACCCAATTTTGTCCCATCTTTTATGATTTTATTCGTAAATTTTAATATTTTTGACACTTTTAAAACAATTTTTTAATATAGGCATATATGTGTATATATCTTATTATTATCATTATTCAAATTTTTTCTATCATTTGCATCTTTATCATAACCATAATTTTATCCATAATATTCTATGTAATTTTATTTTTTTTTCGCAAAAATGGCATCGTATTTCCGTTTTTATCAAGCATTAAACATTTCGCAAATATTATATTTTATTTTTATTATTATCACATCGTTACGTTATTTTAAATAATTCACATCTTTTATAAAAAATATATAAATATGTTTTAATATTAAGCCCCTTTTCATATTTTTAAAATCCATAACCCATTTTTTATTTTCCTAACCCAAAACAATTTCTAACCCATTTCATTTTCCCAACCCAATACAAATTCTACCTAAACAAACAAGCCCAAACTCCCCAATTAAATTCCCTTATACCCAAACCCACAAAACAAAATCCCAAAACCTTTCCAAGCCCAATCGGCCACCCCACCTTCCAAGTCCAACCCCCACAATCCCATTTAAACCAAACCCACAAAATAAACTCCCAAGCCCATTCCCTTATTTCACCAAGCACCAACCAAAACTTCAAGCCCAACCGGCCATTAACCCGTCGCCCCAGCCCAAACCCGCGGCCCATAACCCATCCCCCCATTTTTAATCCCCCCAAACCAAACAAAAACCCCCAAAAATCAGAAAATCAAGAAAAAACCCTACACTCCTTTCTCTTCAACCCCAAGCCGTCGCACACCCCATACCCCCCATGCCCGACCGGTCACCTCGCCCACTGCCACCACCCACTCTCTGCCACCAACCCTGACACCACCACACCCCTCCCATCACTTCACCATAACCTATTCCCCCAAAATCCGCTTCCAAAATTCAGAATTTTTGTGCCTTTAATTCAAATTTCAAACTCGTTCTTGGGGGGGGGGAAATCCACCTATAAATATCCCCCTTGTTCTTCATTTTTAGGAGGTCCGAAAATCTGTCTATGAAGTCGATATTTTAGAGTTTTTGGGGTCGATTTTAAGTCCGAAAATTTATGTTTATGAGTCCGAAATTTTCTTAAAGGTTTTGCTTTATACGTTGTTTGTGTTCTTCACTATTGGGTAGATTCCGATTTCAAAAATCCGAAATCTACTTAAAGAGTGTTTGTTCTTTCATATGTTCTTCAACTTAAAGGTTCAAAATATAGGTCAAAATTATTGGTTTTTGGTGTTGAAGAATCTTGAATTTTTGCTCTTTCCAACTGTTTTTTTGGGTTCGGGTCGGGTCACTTTCGGGTCGGGTCACTTCGGGTCGGGTCGGACATCAGAAAAAAAGGTAAAAAGCAGCATTCCAAAATCAGAAATTCAGCATCCAAAATCAGAATTCCAAAATAACGTCTCCGAGCGGATTCGACGATTTGAAACACGCCTCACTTTGCCGGAGAAGGTCGATGGCTCGAATTCCTATCAAATTTTATTTTTGTGTGTTTGCTTTTAATTAATCGTATGTTAGTTACATTTGGTTGGCATCACTGTCTGTTTAAGCATGTTCTGGCTAATTTAAGTTTATTTTGTTCATTAAGTTGTCAATTAGGTGTATGTTTAATATGATATACTGAAATATGCTTGCAACTAGTTCAGCAGGTATTAGTTGTTTGTTAGCTGAAGAATGCTAGTTACTTAACTTGCAACCTGTTTAATAACCATCTTAGCCGCATTGTGCTTGGCTTTAAAGTGTCATTATGCCTAATGTATAACGTGAACATGGTCCTATGTGTTTAAGATTAACCTAAATGATCCTGCCTATTTAAAATGTTACACTTTGAATGATTATTTGACTATCTCAATGTCTCATATGTTTGCTGAATTGGTCACACTTACCTTGTTTTGTTTAGATTTTGGAATGCATCCATGTTAGATTGATACACCTCCTAAGTCATCTTGTGTCATGCCCTATCTATTGAGTTGTCTAGATGGTGTTTCATTAGCATTTTTGCACTATTTGAAACTAGCATGTGCCGTGCTAAGTTATAGCTTTTGTTTGCATTTCATACTTTAACTTATAATATTGTTTCATGTAGTAAACATGTATAAGGAATAGTCTGATGTTAAAACTGCTCAAGTAGAAATGGTTTAATAAGTGATTTGAACATGTCTCACTTAGGAAAAAGAAACGTCTTTGCCTCTTGTTAAGTTGTGCAACCATATCCACAATGTCTACCTATGTGTATGTGTTATTCTCCTTGTTTTGAATCATCCATGAGAGAATTCTTTTTTTTTTTACAAGTGATTAAGTCTGGTGTGTTAGAAATGGTCCACTCCGGCCATGTTGGTATTCTCCGGTTCCCTAAATGGTTATTTGGCTCATCCTTTTCATCCTATTAATGCCTACTTGAATTAGTCATGCATTTCCTCTATATGATTAGGTGTTAAGTGCTTCCATAGCATCATGAAAAGTCTTTTAAGTTATCTTATATCATGCTATATTTACTAAGTTGCTGAATGATATCTGTATTAACATATTGTGCGTATTTGAATTAGTTTGTGGCGTGTTATTTTACAGCCCATGTATACATTCTATGTTATGGCCGAATGTTTTCTTTCATAGTTGCCTTGTCAGAACCGTCCTATTATCTTGTTATGCGGTTGAAAGCGAAGACAAGCTTCGGGTTGGGTTTAGCCTTCTTCGATAGCTTTGCCATGCCTAAGGTTCAAGAAGCCTTTTGAATCTTGTTGCGGCGTCGGAAATGAATGGTGGTAGCCCCCTTTGTTCTTCTTGTATTTCAAATTTGTGGTTTATTGTGATTAGTTTTTAAGTTTACCTTTCCCTTTATGTCTTTGCTGTGCTACCAGTGGTTGTGGTATCCTGTTGCACCTTGAGATTCTGGATACATGTCATATTTAAATAGTTCTGGTTATGGGTTTTGTTGCATTTTGGCCGCCGATTCCGAGACCGCCGATTCTTTGCAATACTTGGGCTAACTACGCACTTTTGAGCCATTATTTTGTTGCTTTGCGTTTGCCGCGCACAGCTGCTGCAATCTGGACCATTTACACTTCTTTTCGAAAACATTTTACTGCTGCATTTTGAGCTCATTTGATGTCTTATCACTGCTGTATTTTAGCCCAAATTGCTGTTGTTTTCTTGGCTGAAAAAACAGCTGCATTAAGACTGTTTCGGACAGCCCACTGTTGTGTTTTTAAGCCCACTGCTGCTACATTTTAAAAATGGGTTCATGGTCATATTGCTGCTCCATTTTGAGCTATTGCTATGTTCGGCTGCTGTACTTCTGATCGACTGCTGATTTGAACAGATCTGGTGCTTGATTCTACGATCGGTCATTTACTGATTTGAACAAATGCTACACTTAGGCCAATGAAATTGAATTCGAGGTCGCGTCTTTTTCGTTTCTCTGTTTCAAAGACTGATTCTCTGTTTCGATTTCTTTGTTTGATATTTTTACCGATTTCTGTCTCAGTATTGTTTTACTGGTTTCAAACTAAAAATTGCATTTAGACCGATGAAATTGTATTCGAGGCTGCGCCCTTCGGGCATTGCTTTTCTATTTCAGCTTACTGTTTTGGCATTTAAACGTCCGTGCAACGGATATCTTACTGTTTTACTGTTTTTACTGTTTTGAACAAATACCGCGTTTGTTCGGGCACTGTTTTTCTGTTTCGATTTGCTTGCCCGGTTTCAGATTCTTGTTTTACTTGTCTTTACCGTTTTTCGTTTTAAACTAAACACCGCATCTTTCGAAAATTGGCTCTCTTTCTTGCCTACCGCTACGCTATCGCTACTGCGCCATCGTTGTCTTTGTTTACATTCCGATTTAATTTTGCTGATTTGAACACGATACTACACTGGCCGATGAAAAATATCCGTCGATTTTGAGGCCTCCACAGTTGTAAAGAACGGAAATTATAATTTCGGGCAATGATGAGGCTTAAACCTTTATTTCATCCGAGATCAACATGTTTAGTAGGCGAGGTGAATTATATATTCGCAGCCACGACGTGATTATAGTGATCTTTTCTATTTCACCCGAGAGACCAACATGTTTAGCGGGCGAGGCAATCAAAATAAACCACATGAGTCATATGTTTGCGATCACGACGTGATTGGAATGTTTTTTTCAAAATTTAAGTCGAGCCCCGTGATCAAAACATTCACTGTTTTGAATACGGATATGAAGTTATTTGTATTTAACTTGTTTCTAACCATTTGTTCTTGACGGCTTGCGGGGATTAAAGTAAATAAAGGCGATTATTACTCGGTGTTTATTTATTTTATTTCTTTCTTTAATTCAGCTTTTATCCCGCTTTGTATTGTAATATTATTTATCGCACTTATGTAACTATTGAAATGCTTAGAATAGGCAAACTTATGATTAATTCATAGGGTAGTTTAAGATTTGAAACCCGTCGCTAGCTTATTTATTTGTAGGCTCGGTTAAATTCAAACTTAGAAATCCTTCGCTAGTTTATTTATTTTAGGCTCGTCACGCGTATTCAAGATTTTCAAAACAACTTTTGTCATCTTTTACTTGCTTTAATAATTGCAAATAAGTTTACCCTTTTAAATTTGCAACTCAAAACTTTTCCAAAAAATTCACTTCTTTGGCATTATAAATAATTTATATCATTTATTACAAATGCATATTTTCCAAACTTTACATGTATCTTCCTTTTTAAAATACATCATTTACTAAATATTTGCAAACATCTTTTATCTATTATACCTTTAAAACATGCATTTTTCCTAGCAATAATTAACTTTGAGTTTGACCGGGATAACCGCAAGTTAGCGGATCTTAAAGGATGCCTAACCCCTTCCCTTTAGGATAATAAAGAACCCTTACCTAGAATCTCATTAGTTTCTCAGACCTTAAAATTGGAGTTACATTGCAGCATTTAGTTTAAATATTTAGGTGTCCTAATTCACCGTAAAAAATAATTAGGTGGCGACTCCTCATTCCTTCATTTACCCAGGAATCACCGGACACGTCTGTGCTCCGCTTTGACCTCGAGCAAGGTCAAAATAGGGCGCGACAGCATGTCGACTCCGCTGGGGATCTTTCAGGTTCTTAACCATAGCAAATTCAGGTTAATTATAATTGTGCTCTACTTTCATTCTTTGTTTGATGTAATGTTTTGATTTGTTTCCTTTGTGAAATTTTGCGTGCATAACTGTTTTAATTGCTATATTGTTTTATTGCTTTCCTTAAATTGGCATTTCGCTCATATTTCTTCCACTCTGGAAAATTGACACTATCACACATTACACGCGAGGTGTGTTTTGCGCACCCGCAAATTTCTTTCAATCTACCAAATTTTAGGAGAGTTGGCGTATGCGCGGAGTGACCGGACCATCCGGTGGTCGCGTAGCCTTCTCACTCGAGTAGTCCGCTCGGGAACCTTGTGTCTAGTCAGCCAAATCTTAGAAAATTTAGGATAGAGCTATACCACCATTTATTTTAAGTCATGCATACATACATCTTAGGTGGGTTGATCCTTGGCATCAACTCCACAATTAAGAAATCCACCAAAGTTGTCGACGGGTCTCACAACCCAACGATCAATCAGCATATTGTGTGTAGCGTGATAATGATGAATAAATTCAAGCCTAGTCATGACATGCCGAAATTGGAAAATACATTCATTTGTCTCATTTCCGACAAAGCATTGCCAGCTTGGATCAGTCTGTCGTAATCCCGCATATCTGGCGTTTAGGCCTACCTCTGGCATAAGAGAGGCCCCATGCATATTAGACGCGCATTTAATTTTCATACAATCTACTTGCTATTCTGTGCTGCTTTTCACTCCGTTCATATTATTTGAATCAATAATTACTCACCTTATACTAATTTGGTTTTCTTCATTTTTCAGGAGGTTCATTTTTGCCTTATTTATTTCCCCAAATGTTGATTTGTGTTGACTAAAACTGGCAGGGCACCCCATCTTTTATTTTCCAATCATGCCTACCCAAGTTGTATTAGTGCTAACTTATTGAAACAATGCGATTTAAATTGAGGCCTGAATCGCATTTATGCATTTTAATGTATTTTGCCTCCACCTTTTGAAAGCTCAAAATGACAAATCTGCATTGCTTTGCTATTTTAAAATTTGTTTTGTTCAATAATTTTCTTTTATTTTGCATCATGCAAACTAATTTGTCGATAATATGTGACATATAATGAAACAAGCAAACAAGGTCCCAAACAACAAGCAAGGCTTCGAAGAATATAAGGAAGACTCACAACCGGAAGAATTGGGGCATTTTTGGAATAATGTCAAAGCCAGATTTGGATGAAACATCAAGATGGTTGATAGTTACAAGCATTGGCACGGACGTTTGCCATTTGTACTCTTTGGCTACCATACTACGATCGGGACTTCTACTTGGGCAATGCTATATCTTTAGCGATCAAGTGGATACGATTCATATACTAAGAGACTGATTGATGAAAAGCAGATGGACGCAGTTGTCCGGGGCAACCTTATCAGAATAGAATGGCCAAAAACCATCAATGCAGATGCAGTGAAGAGATACCATATCTAAGATTAGTTATTCTCTATGTGATACTTTTTCTATGTTGTAAAAGTTGCGCTCCCTCAGCAGGATACGCATAGAACCCACGTAGGGTTCTGTTTCTTTAGATCACAAATTTCCCCAAGTTCCTTTTCACTTGTACCATGAACTACGTTATGACCTGATTCCCTTGGCGGGATACGTAGGCGGCCACATCGGCTTCGGTCCCATTTTTAGAAAATCCTTACAAATCTCTTGTTTGCTACAGGAACTACATTATGACCTGATTCCCTCGGCGGGATACGTAGGCGACCACAACGGCTTCGGTCCCCATTTTTTAGAAATCCCTACAATCCCTTTTGCTTGTAATGAACTACATTATGACCTGATTCCCTCATGGGGATACGTAGGCGGCCTAAATCGGCTTCGGTCCCACCATTAGGAAATATTTTCTCATTTATCTCACATATGATAAAATGCACCCATCGGATCACCCTGATAGGACAAGCAAGCAACCCAGACAAGACTTGGTTGCCCGTTCGAAAGTTCATCATCCTCACATATCGGAAACTGGGGCATTATTAAGGGATCACTGCTAGAGGACGCCGATAAACACGGAAAAGCATCGGCAAACTAAGTCTTCAGCCAGAAGAAGGATTTTGGATAAGACGTTTGCTTTGTTTTATCGCATGTCACTGCTCGACAGAACTTTTTACATAAATGCATACTTTCTCATAAGCAAATTATTTTCGACAAATATTTTCATTAAAGTTCGACAAGAACCTTTTACTGATATGCATACTTTCTTATAAGCAAATTATTTTCGACAAATATTTTCATTAGAGTTCGACAAGAACCTTTTACTGATATGCATACTTTCTTATAAGCAAATTGTTTTCAACAAATATTTTCATTAGAGTTCGACAAGAACTTTTAATTGATATGCCTACTTTCTCATAAACAATTTGTTTTCAACAAACGTTTCCATTAGCGGTTAGCCAAGACTGGGAACTAGATAGGGGATACAGTCCGAATCGGCGGGACTCGCAACTATCAGGAGGAGAAGCTACGAAGTCAACGCGAATCAACCGCCCCTCCCCCAAACTCACAAATTTTCTTTGAGTACAGGTTCTTCAGGTTGAAAAAGCAGGGAAGCCACATCACTTATGATCAATTTCCCAAAGAATTTCGGCATCACAGCTCACTACAAGGATTACGTTCCTATTTTTGCATCTATACGAAGACATCATCTTGACCTACAAGGTCCCGAGTATTATGTCTGCACAAAGATGTTATTCTGAATCACAAGGAATTTCAACACAGCAAACCCGACGGCAAAGACGTCGCATCACATTTTCGCCCGTGCTAGGACGACATTTCAATTCACAGTCCACATGAGTTTGAATCGGCAGAAGATTTAGCACGTGGAACCATATTACAGCAAACTGGCGGCAAGGACGTCACTTACATCTCCAACAACAAACAACATTACAACAACGTCATCGACGTTACTTCATCACTTCGACTATCTTTTACCGTATCTCAACGACGTCAACAACATTACAATGACGTCTTCAGCGCATCATTATCTTTTACGGCAATACAGCAACTATCTTTACCGTATCTCAACGACGTCAACAGCATTACAATGACGTTTTCAGCGCAGCATTATCTTTTATGGCAACACAGCAACTATCTTTTACCGCATCTCAACGACGTCAACAGTATTACAATGACGTCTTCAGCGCAGCAGCTATCTTTTACAACATTTACAATGGCATCAACAGCGTTACAACGATGTCATCAGCATTATCATCACAATGACGTCAACAACATTACAATGACGTCTTCAGCTCAACATCTACATTCTACAGCAAAACTACATTACAACAACGTCCACGACGTTACGGCAGCACGACATCTATTTTTTACAGCATTACAATGACATCAACAGCATTACAACGATGTCATCATCGTCATCATTACAACGACATCAGTATTACATTCTTACAACAACGACATCAACAACATTACAATGATGTCATCAGCAACAATGCGCCCATACAACGGCGTCATGAACAACACGCCCGCGCAATGGCGTCTTCTGTAAAACAACTATCTTTTACAGCATTACAACGACATCAATAGCATTACAATGATGTCATCAGCAACGCGCCCATACAACGGCGTCATCAACAACACGCCTACGCAACGACGTCTTCTGCACAATATTTATTTTTACAGCATTACAATGACGTCAACAGCATTACAACGACGTCTTCAGCACAACAATTATCTTTTACAGCAAAACAGCATTACAACAACGTCCTCGACGTTACATACAACACAACAACTGTCTTTTACATCATTACAACGACGTCAATAATATTACAACGACGTCTTCAACACAACACGTCAATCCAACGACGTCAACAATATTACAACGACGTCTTCAACACAACACGTCAATCCAACGACGTCATTTCAGGCGCCCACCTTATAATGCGGGTATTTTAATTTCAGTCAGGCGCCTACCTTATAATGAGGGTATTTTAATTTCAGTCAGGCGCCCACCTTATAATGAGGGTATTTTAATTTCAGTCAGGCGCCCACCTTATAATGCGGGTATTTTAATTTCAGTCAGGCGCCCACCTTATAATGAGGGTATTTTAATTTCGATCGGTAGCCCACCTCCTAATGCGGGTATTTCCAAGTTATTTTCTCTATAATTTTTCTCAGCAGTTATACACTAATTATATCCTAAGCTTTAGTTTTCAGGAGTTTTTAATTTGCAGGAACTTCATCACAACGTGGAACTATCTCTTACGGCGAACCGAGGCAATTTTGGTCAACGACCTACTTCGAACGTCGATCCGCTCTTCCTCAACAATTTCTCGCGTCTGCGACCAGTGTCATCATAACTCGACACTGGGCAATATTTCTTGAATCTGCACCATCTTTTTGCAACTTCTCTACCCCTCGGGATTCTATTTCTTACCATGCAGTCCCGATGATCAGGACAAAATTGGCTACTCAGTCAACTTCTTTGGCCGAAAACTCTTTCATCGTCTCCGTCCAAAGAGGGGCATCTGTTGACACCCAATTTTGTCCCATCTTTTATGATTTTATTCGTAAATTTTAATATTTTTGACACTTTTAAAACAATTTTTTAATATAGGCATATATGTGTATATATCTTATTATTATCATTATTCACATTTTTTCTATCATTTGCATCTTTATCATAACCATAATTTTATCCATAATATTCTATGTTATTTTATTTTTTTTTAAAAATGGCATCGTATTTCCGTTTTTATCAAGCATTAAACATTTCGCAAATATTATATTTTATTTTTATTATTATCACATCGTTACGTTATTTTAAATAATTCACATCTTTTATAAAAAATATATAAATATGTTTTAATATTAAGCCCCTTTTCATATTTTTAAAATCCATAACCCATTTTTTATTTTCCTAACCCAAAACAATTTCTAACCCATTTCATTTTCCCAACCCAATACAAATTCTACCTAAACAAACAAGCCCAAACTCCCCAATTAAATTCCCTTATACCCAAACCCACAAAACAAAATCCCAAAACCTTTCCAAGCCCAATCGGCCACCCCACCTTCCAAGTCCAACCCCCACAATCCCATTTAAACCAAACCCACAAAATAAACTCCCAAGCCCATTCCCTTATTTCACCAAGCACCAACCAAAACTTCAAGCCCAACCGGCCATTAACCCGTCGCCCCAGCCCAAACCCGCGGCCCATAACCCATCCCCCCATTTTTAATCCCCCCAAACCAAACAAAAACCCCCAAAAATCGAGAAAATCAAGAAAAAACCCTACACTCCTTTCTCTTCAACCCCAAGCCGTCGCACACCCCATACCCCCCATGCCCGACCGGTCACCTCGCCCACTGCCACCACCCACTCTCTGCCACCAACCCTGACACCACCACACCCCTCCCATCACTTCACCATAACCTATTCCCCCAAAATCCGCTTCCAAAATTCAGAATTTTTGTGCCTTTAATTCAAATTTCAAACTCGTTCTTGGGGGGGGGGGGGGGAAATCCACCTATAAATATCCCCCTTGTTCTTCATTTTTAGGAGGTCCGAAAATCTGTCTATGAAGTCGATATTTTAGAGTTTTTGAGGGTCGATTTTAAGTCCGAAAATTTATGTTTATGAGTCCGAAATTTTCTTAAAGGTTTTGCTTTATACTTTGTTTGTGTTCTTCACTATTGGGTAGATTCCGGATTTCAAAAATCCGAAATCTACTTAAAGAGTGTTTGTTCTTGCATATGTTCTTCAACTTAAAGGTTCAAAATATAGGTCAAAATTATTGGTTTTTGGTGTTGAAGAATCTTGAATTTTTGCTCTTTCCAACTGTTTTTTTGGGTTCGGGTCGGGTCACTTTCGGGTCGGGTCACTTCGGGTCGGGTCGGACATCGAAAAAAAAGGTAAAAAGCAGATTCCAAAATCGAAATTCAAAGCATCCAAAATCGAAATTCCAAAATAACGTCTCCGAGCGGATTCGACGATTTGAAACACGCCTCACCGCCCGGAGAAGGTCGGTGGCTCGAATTCCTATCAAATTTTATTTTTGTGTGTTTGCTTTTAATTAATCGTATGTTAGTTACATTTGGTTGGCATCACCGTCTGTTTAAGCATGTTCGGCTAATTTAAGTTTATTTTGTTCATTAAGTTGTCAATTAGGTGTATGTTTAATATGATATACTTTTGAAATATGCTTGCAACTAGTTCGGTAGGTATTAGTTGTTTGTTAGCTGAAGAATGCTAGTTACTTAACTTGCAACCTGTTTAATAACCATCTTAGCCGCATTGTGCTTGGCTTTAAAGTGTCATTATGCCTAATGTATAACGTGAACATGGTCCTATGTGTTTAAGATTAACCTAAATGATCCCGCCTATTTAAAATGTTACACTTTGAATGATTATTTGACTATCTCAATGTCTCATATGTTTGCTGAATTGGTCACACTTACCTTGTTTTGTTTAGATTTTGGAATGCATCCATGTTAGATTGATACACCTCCTAAGTCATCTTGTGTCATGCCCTATCTATTGAGTTGTCTAGATGGTGTTTCATTAGCATTTTTGCACTATTTGAAACTAGCATGTGCCGTGCTAAGTTATAGCTTTTGTTTGCATTTCATACTTTAACTTATAATATTGTTTCATGTAGTAAACATGTATAAGGAATAGTCTGATGTTAAAACTGCTCAAGTAGAAATGGTTTAATAAGTGATTTGAACATGTCTCACTTAGGAAAAAGAAATGTCTTTGCCTCTTGTTAAGTTGTGCAACCATATCCACAATGTCTACCTATGTGTATGTGTTATTCTCCTTGTTTTGAATCTGTCCATGAGAGAATTCTTTTTTTTTTACAAGCTGATTAAGTCTGGTGTGTTAGAAATGGTCCACTCCGGCCATGTTGGTATTCTCCAGTTCCCCTAAATGGTTATTTGGCTCATCCTTTTCATCCTATTAATGCCTACTGAATTAGTCATGCATTTCCTCTATATGATTAGGTGTTAAGTGCTTCCATAGCATCATGAAAAGTCTTTTAAGTTATCTTATATCATGCTATATTTACTAAGTTGCTGAATGATATCTATATTAACATATTGTGCGTATTTGAATTAGTTTGTGGCGTGTTATTTTACTGCCCATGTATACATTCTATGTTATGGCCGAATGTTTTCTTTCATAGTTGCCTTGTCAGAACTGTCCTATTATCTTGTTATGCGGTTGAAAGCGAAGACAAGCTTCGGGTTGGGTTTAGCCTTCTTCGATAGCTCCTGCCATGCCTAAGGTTCAAAAGCCTTTTGAATCTTGTTGCGGCGTCGGAAATGAATGGTGGTAGCCCCATTTGTTCTCCTTGTCTTTCAAATTTGAGATTTAGTGTGATTAGTTTTTAAGTTTACCTTTCCCTTTATGTCTTTGCTGTGCTACCAGTGGTTGTGGTATCCTGTTGCACCTTGAGATTCTGGATACATGTCATCTTTAAATAGTTCTGTTATGGGTTTTGTTGCATTTTGGTCACTTGATTCCGAGACCGCCGATTCTTTGCAATACTTGGGCTAACTACGCACTTTTGAGCCATTATTTTGTCTGCGTTTGCCGCGCACACCGCTTAATCTGGACCATTTACACTTCGTTTCGAAAACATTTTACTGCTGCATTTTGAGCTCATTTGATGTCTTATCACCATTGTATTTTAGCCCAAATTGTTTGTTGTTTTCTTGGCTGAAAAAACAGCCGCATTAAGACTGTTTGGACAGCCCACCGTTGTTGTGTTTTTAAGCCCACCGCTGCTACATTTTAAAAATGGGTTCATGGTCATATTGTCGCTCCATTTTGAGCTATTGCTATGTTCGGTCTTGTACTTCGATCGATCAACGATTTGAACAGATCTGGTGCTTGATTCTACGATCGGTCATTTACTCATTTGAACAAATGCTACACTTAGGCCAATGAAATTGAATTCGAGGTCGCGTCTTTTTCGTTTCTCTGTTTCAAAGACCGATTCTCTCGTTTCGGCTTTTGTTTGTTTGATATTTTTACCGATTTCTCGTCTCGGTATTGTTTTACTTGGTTTCAAACTAAAAACTGCATTTAGACCGATGAAATTGAATTCGAGGCTGCGCCTTCGGCATTGCTTTTCTGTTTGACTTCTTGTTTTGGCATTTAAACGTCCGTGCAACGGATATCTTCTTGTTTTACTTTTTTTCTTGTTTTGAACAAATACCGCGTTTGTTCGGCACCGTTTTTCTGTTTCGGCTTTGCTGCCCGGTTTCGATTATCGTTTTACTTGTCTTTACCGTTTCTTGTTTTAAACTAAACACCGCATCTTTCGAAAATTGGCTCTCTGTTTCTTTGCCTACCGCCATCGCTATCGCTATCGCTCATTGTTGTTGTTTTACGTTCCGATTTAATTTTGCTGATTTGAACACGATACTACACTGGCCGATGAAAAATATCCGTCGATTTTGAGGCCTCCACAGGTTGTAAAGACGGAAAATATAACTTCGGGCAATGATGAGGCTTAAACCTTTATTTCATCCGAGATCAACATGTTTAGTAGGCGAGGTGAATTATATATTCGCAGCCACGACGTGATTATAGTGATCTTTTCTATTTCACCCGAGAGACCAACATGTTTAGCAAAGTAGGCAATCAAAATAAACCACATGAGTCATATGTTTGCAAAATCACGACGTGATTGGAATGTTTTTTTCAAAATTTAAGTTCGAGCCCCGTGATCAAAACATTCACTTTGTTTTGAATACGGATATGAAGTTATTTGTATTTAACTGTTTCTAACCATTTGTTCTTGACAAATTGCAGGGATTAAAGTAAATAAAGGCGATTATTCCTCGGTGTTTATTTATTTTATTTCTTTCTTTAATTCACTTTTATCCCGCTTTGTATTGTAATATTATTTATCGCACTTATGTAACTATTGAAATGCTTAGAATAGGCAAACTTAGGATTAATTCATAGGGTAGTTTAAGATTTGAAACCCGTCGCTAGCTTATTTATTTGTAGGCTCGGTTAAATTCAAACTTAGAAATCCTTCGCTAGTTTATTTATTTTAGGCTCGTCACGCGTATTCAAGATTTTCAAAACAACTTTTGTCATCTTTTACTTGCTTTAATAATTGCAAATAAGTTTACCCTTTTAAATTTGCAACTCAAAACTTTTCCAAAAAATTTACTTCTTTGGCATTATAAATAATTTATATCATTTATTACAAATGCATATTTTCCAAACTTTACATGTATCTTCCTTTTTAAAATACATCATTTACTAAATATTTGCAAACATCTTTTTTCTATTATACCTTTAAAACATGCATTTTTTCTAGCAATAATTAACCTGAGTTTGACCGGATAACCGCAAGTTAGCGGATCTTAAAGGATGCCTAACCCCTTCCCTTTAGGATAATAAAGAACCCTTACCTAGAATCTCATTAGTTTCTCAGACCTTAAAATTGGAGTTACATTGCAGCATTTAGTTTAAATATTTAGGTGTCCTAATTCACCGTAAAAAATAATTAGGTGGCGACTCCTCAATCCTTCATTTACCCAGAATCACCGGACACGTTCGTGCTCCGCTTTGACCTCGAGCAAGGTCAAAATAGGGCGCGACAAAGATGTCGACTCCGCCGGGATCTTTCGTGTTCTTAACCATAGCAAATTCAGGTTAATTATAATTGTGCTCTACTTTCACTCTTTGTTTGATGTAATGTTTTGATTTGTTTCCTTTGTGAAATTTTGCGTGCATAACTGTTTTAATTGCTATATTGTTTTATTGCTTTCCTTAAATTGGCATTTCGCTCATATTTCTTCCACTCTGGAAAATTGACACTATCACACATTACACGCGAGGTGTGTTTTGCGCACCCGCAAATTTCTTTCAATCTACCAAATTTTAGGAGAGTTGGCGTATGCGCGGAGTGACCGGACCATCCGGTGGCCGCGTAGCCTTCTCACTCGAGTAGTCCGCTCGGGAACCTTGTGTCTAGTCAGCCAAATCTTAGAAAATTTAGGATAGAGCTATACCACCATTTATTTTAAGTCATGCATACATACATCTTAGGTGGGTTGATCCTTGGCATCAACTCCACAATTAAGAAATCCACCAAAGTTGTCGACGGGTCTCACAACCCAACGATCAATCAGCATATTGTGTGTAGCGTGATAATGATGAATAAATTCAAGCCTAGTCATGACATGCCGAAATTGGAAAATACATTCATTTGTCTCATTTCCGACAAAGCATTGCCAGCTTGGATCAGTCTGTCGTAATCCCGCATATCTGGCGTTTAGGCCTACCTCTGGCATAAGAGAGGCCCCATGCATATTAGACGCGCATTTAATTTTCATACAATCTACTTGCTATTCTGTGCTGCTTTTCACTCCGTTCATATTATTTGAATCAATAATTACTCACCTTATACTAATTTGGTTTTCTTCATTTTTCGGGAGGTTCATTTTTGCCTTATTTATTTCCCCAAATGTTGATTTGTGTTGACTAAAACTGGCGGGCACCCCATCTTTTATTTTCCAATCATGCCTACCCAAGTTGTATTAGTGCTAACTTATTGAAACAATGCGATTTAAATTGAGGCCTGAATCGCATTTATGCATTTTAATGTATTTTGCCTCCACCTTTTGAAAGCTCAAAATGACAAATCTGCATTGCTTTGCTATTTTAAAATTTGTTTTGTTCAATAATTTTCTTTTATTTTGCATCATGCAAACTAATTTGTCGATAATATGTGACATATAATGAAACAAGCAAACAAGGTCCCAAACAACAAGCAAGGCTTCGAAGAATATAAGGAAGACTCACAACCGGAAGAATTGGGGCATTTTTGGAATAATGTCAAAGCCAGATTTGGATGAAACATCAAGATGGTTGATAGTTACAAGCATTGGCACGGACGTTTGCCATTTGTACTCTTTGGCTACCATACTACGATCAGGACTTCTACTGGGGCAATGCTATATCTTTAGCAGTCAAGTGGATACAGATTCATATACTAAGAGACTGATTGATGAAAAGCAGATGGACGCAGTTGTCCGGGGCAACCTTATCAGAATAGAATGGCCAAAAACCATCAATGCAGATGCAGTGAAGAGATACCATATCTAAGATTAGTTATTCTCTATGTGATACTTTTTCTATGTTGTAAAAGTTGCGCTCCCTCAGCAGGATACGCATAGAACCCACGTAGGGTTCTGTTTCTTTAGATCACAAATTTCCCCAAGTTCCTTTTCACTTGTACCATGAACTACGTTATGACCTGATTCCCTTGGCGGGATACGTAGGCGGCCACATCGGCTTCGGTCCCATTTTTAGAAAATCCTTACAAATCTCTTGTTTGCTACAGGAACTACATTATGACCTGATTCCCTCGGCGGGATACGTAGGCGACCACAACGGCTTCGGTCCCCATTTTTTAGAAATCCCTACAATCCCTTTTGCTTGTAATGAACTACATTATGACCTGATTCCCTCATGGGGATACGTAGGCGGCCTAAATCGGCTTCGGTCCCACCATTAGGAAATATTTTCTCATTTATCTCACATATGATAAAATGCACCCATCGGATCACCCTGATAGGACAGGCAAGCAACCCAGACAAGACTTGGTTGCCCGTTCGAAAGTTCATCATCCTCACATATCGGAAACTGGGGCATTATTAAGGGATCACTGCTAGAGGACGCCGATAAACACGGAAAAGCATCGGCAAACTAAGTCTTCAGCCAGAAGAAGGATTTTGGATAAGACGTTTGCTTTGTTTTATCGCATGTCACTGCTCGACAGAACTTTTTACATAAATGCATACTTTCTCATAAGCAAATTATTTTCGACAAATATTTTCATTAAAGTTCGACAAGAACCTTTTACTGATATGCATACTTTCTTATAAGCAAATTATTTTCGACAAATATTTTCATTAGAGTTCGACAAGAACCTTTTACTGATATGCATACTTTCTTATAAGCAAATTGTTTTCAACAAATATTTTCATTAGAGTTCGACAAGAACTTTTAATTGATATGCCTACTTTCTCATAAACAATTTGTTTTCAACAAACGTTTCCATTAGCGGTTAGCCAAGACTGGGAACTAGATAGGGGATACAGGTCCGAATCAGCAGGACCTGCAACTATCAGGAGGAGAAGCTACGAAGTCAACGCGAATCAACCGCCCCTCCCCCAAACTCACAAATTTTCTTTGAGTACAGGTTCTTCAGGTTGAAAAAGCAGGGAAGCCACATCACTTATGATCAATTTCCCAAAGAATTTCGGCATCACAGCTCACTACAAGGATTACGTTCCTATTTTTGCATCTATACGAAGACATCATCTTGACCTACAAGGTCCCGAGTATTATGTCTGCACAAAGATGTTATTCTGAATCACAAGGAATTTCAACACAGCAAACCCGACGGCAAAGACGTCGCATCACATTTTCGCCCGTGCTAGGACGACATTTCAATTCACAGTCCACATGAGTTTGAATCGGCAGAAGATTTAGCACGTGGAACCATATTACAGCAAACTGGCGGCTAGGACGTCACTTACATCTCCTACAACAAACAACATTACAACAACGTCATCGACGTTACTTCATCACTTCGACTATCTTTTACCGTATCTCAACGACGTCAACAACATTACAATGACGTCTTCAACGCATCATTATCTTTTACGGCAATACAAAGAACTATCTTTACCGTATCTCAACGACGTCAACACATTACAATGACGTTTTAACGACATTATCTTTTATGGCAACACAAAGAACTATCTTTTACCGCATCTCAACGACGTCAACGATATTACAATGACGTCTTCAATATGCAGCGACTATCTTTTACAACATTTACAATGGCATCAACAATGTTACAACGATGTCATCAAGATTATCATCACAATGACGTCAACAACATTACAATGACGTCTTGACTCAACATCTACATTCTACAAAGAAACTACATTACAACAACGTCCACGACGTTACTGCAGAAGACGACATCTATTTTTTACACGCATTACAATGACATCAACAGCATTACAACGATGTCATCATCGTCATCATTACAACGACATCAAGATTACATTCTTACAACAACGACATCAACAACATTACAATGATGTCATCAAGAACAATGCGCCCATACAACGGCGTCATGAACAACACGCCACGCAATGGCGTCTTCTCGTAAAACAACTATCTTTTACAAGCATTACAACGACATCAATAGCATTACAATGATGTCATCGCAACGCGCCATACAACGGCGTCATCAACAACACGCCTACGCAACGACGTCTTACGCACAATATTTATTTTTACAAAGATTACAATGACGTCAACAAAAGCATTACAACGACGTCTTCAAGACAACAATTATCTTTTACAGCAAAACAGCATTACAACAACGTCCTCGACGTTACATACAACACAACAACTGTCTTTTACATCATTACAACGACGTCAATAATATTACAACGACGTCTTCAACACAACACGTCAATCCAACGACGTCAACAATATTACAACGACGTCTTCAACACAACACGTCAATCCAACGACGTCATTTCAGCGCCCACCTTATAATGCGGGTATTTTAATTTCATCAAAGCGCCTACCTTATAATGAGGGTATTTTAATTTCAGTCAGGCGCCCACCTTATAATGAGGGTATTTTAATTTCAATCGAGCGCCCACCTTATAATGCGGGTATTTTAATTTCGATCAGCGCCCACCTTATAATGAGGGTATTTTAATTTCGATTCGAGCCCCACCTCCTAATGCGGTATTTCCAAGTTATTTTCTCTATAATTTTTCTCAAGATTATACACTAATTATATCCTAAGCTTTAGTTTTCGTGGAGTTTTTAATTTGCGAACTTCATCACAACGTGGAACTATCTCTTACGGCGAACCGAGGCAATTTTGGTCAACGACCTACTTCGAACGTCGATCCGCTCTTCCTCAACAATTTCTCGCGTGCGACCGGTGTCATCATAACTCGACACTTTGGGCAATATTTCTTGAATCTGCACCATCTTTTTGCAACTTCTCTACCCCTCGGGATTCTATTTCTTACCATGCAGTCCCGATGATCAGGACAAAATTGGCTACTCAGTCAACTTCTTTGGCCGAAAACTCTTTCATCGTCTCCGTCCAAAGAGGGGCATCTGTTGACACCCAATTTTGTCCCATCTTTTATGATTTTATTCGTAAATTTTAATATTTTTGACACTTTTAAAACAATTTTTTAATATAGGCATATATGTGTATATATCTTATTATTATCATTATTCACATTTTTTCTATCATTTGCATCTTTATCATAACCATAATTTTATCCATAATATTCTATGTTATTTTATTTTTTTTCGCAAAAATGGCATCGTATTTCCGTTTTTATCAAGCATTAAACATTTCGCAAATATTATATTTTATTTTTATTATTATCACATCGTTACGTTATTTTAAATAATTCACATCTTTTATAAAAAATATATAAATATGTTTTAATATTAAGCCCCTTTTCATATTTTTAAAATCCATAACCCATTTTTTATTTTCCTAACCCAAAACAATTTCTAACCCATTTCATTTTCCCAACCCAATACAAATTCTACCTAAACAAACAAGCCCAAACTCCCCAATTAAATTCCCTTATACCCAAACCCACAAAACAAAATCCCAAAACCTTTCCAAGCCCAATCGGCCACCCCACCTTCCAAGTCCAACCCCCACAATCCCATTTAAACCAAACCCACAAAATAAACTCCCAAGCCCATTCCCTTATTTCACCAAGCACCAACCAAAACTTCAAGCCCAACCGGCCATTAACCCGTCGCCCCAGCCCAAACCCGCGGCCCATAACCCATCCCCCCATTTTTAATCCCCCCAAACCAAACAAAAACCCCCAAAAATCAGAAAATCAAGAAAAAACCCTACACTCCTTTCTCTTCAACCCCAAGCCGTCGCACACCCCATACCCCCCATGCCCGACCGGTCACCTCGCCCACTGCCACCACCCACTCTCTGCCACCAACCCTGACACCACCACACCCCTCCCATCACTTCACCATAACCTATTCCCCCAAAATCCGCTTCCAAAATTCAGAATTTTTGTGCCTTTAATTCAAATTTCAAACTCGTTCTTGGGGGGGGGGGGGGGGGGGAAATCCACCTATAAATATCCCCCTTGTTCTTCATTTTTAGGAGGTCCGAAAATCTGTCTATGAAGTCGATATTTTAGAGTTTTTGGGGTCGATTTTAAGTCCGAAAATTTATGTTTATGAGTCCGAAATTTTCTTAAAGGTTTTGCTTTATACTTTGTTTGTGTTCTTCACTATTGGGTAGATTCCGGATTTCAAAAATCCGAAATCTACTTAAAGAGTGTTTGTTCTTGCATATGTTCTTCAACTTAAAGGTTCAAAATATAGGTCAAAATTATTGGTTTTTGGTGTTGAAGAATCTTGAATTTTTGCTCTTTCCAACTGTTTTTTTGGGTTCGGGTCGGGTCACTTTCGGGTCGGGTCACTTCGGGTCGGGTCGGACATCAGAAAAAAAGGTAAAAAGCAGCATTCCAAAATCAGAAATTCAGCATCCAAAATCAGAATTCCAAAATAACGTCTCCGAGCGGATTCGACGATTTGAAACACGCCTCACTGCCCGGAGAAGGTCAGTAAACTCGAATTCCTATCAAATTTTATTTTTGTGTGTTTGCTTTTAATTAATCGTATGTTAGTTACATTTGGTTGGCATCACTGTCTGTTTAAGCATGTTCTGGCTAATTTAAGTTTATTTTGTTCATTAAGTTGTCAATTAGGTGTATGTTTAATATGATATACTGAAATATGCTTGCAACTAGTTCAGTAGGTATTAGTTGTTTGTTAGCTGAAGAATGCTAGTTACTTAACTTGCAACCTGTTTAATAACCATCTTAGCCGCATTGTGCTTGGCTTTAAAGTGTCATTATGCCTAATGTATAACGTGAACATGGTCCTATGTGTTTAAGATTAACCTAAATGATCCTGCCTATTTAAAATGTTACACTTTGAATGATTATTTGACTATCTCAATGTCTCATATGTTTGCTGAATTGGTCACACTTACCTTGTTTTGTTTAGATTTTGGAATGCATCCATGTTAGATTGATACACCTCCTAAGTCATCTTGTGTCATGCCCTATCTATTGAGTTGTCTAGATGGTGTTTCATTAGCATTTTTGCACTATTTGAAACTAGCATGTGCCGTGCTAAGTTATAGCTTTTGTTTGCATTTCATACTTTAACTTATAATATTGTTTCATGTAGTAAACATGTATAAGGAATAGTCTGATGTTAAAACTGCTCAAGTAGAAATGGTTTAATAAGTGATTTGAACATGTCTCACTTAGGAAAAAGAAATGTCTTTGCCTCTTGTTAAGTTGTGCAACCATATCCACAATGTCTACCTATGTGTATGTGTTATTCTCCTTGTTTTGAATCTGTCCATGAGAGAATTCTTTTTTTTTACAAGCTGATTAAGTCTGGTGTGTTAGAAATGGTCCACTCCGGCCATGTTGGTATTCTCCAGTTCCCCTAAATGGTTATTTGGCTCATCCTTTTCATCCTATTAATGCCTACTGAATTAGTCATGCATTTCCTCTATATGATTAGGTGTTAAGTGCTTCCATAGCATCATGAAAAGTCTTTTAAGTTATCTTATATCATGCTATATTTACTAAGTTGCTGAATGATATCTATATTAACATATTGTGCGTATTTGAATTAGTTTGTGGCGTGTTATTTTACTGCCCATGTATACATTCTATGTTATGGCCGAATGTTTTCTTTCATAGTTGCCTTGTCAGAACTCGTCCTATTATCTTGTTATGCGGTTGAAAGCGAAGACAAGCTTCGGGTTGGGTTTAGCCTTCTTCGATAGCCTGCCATGCCTAAGGTTCAAAAAGCCTTTTGAATCTTGTTGCGGCGTCGGAAATGAATGGTGGTAGCCCCATTTGTTCTCCTTGTCTTTCAAATTTGAGATTTAGTGTGATTAGTTTTTAAGTTTACCTTTCCCTTTATGTCTTTGTTTGTGCTACCGGTGGTTGTGGTATCTGTTGCACCTTGAGATTCTGGATACATGTCATCTTTAAATAGTTCTCAAGTTATGGGTTTTGTTGCATTTTGGCCTTGATTAAGACCGCGCGATTCTTTGCAATACTTGGGCTAACTACGCACTTTTGAGCCATTATTTTGTCATTGCTTTGCGTTTGCCGCGCACAACCGCTGCAATCTGGACCATTTACACTTCGTTTCGAAAACATTTTACTGCTGCATTTTGAGCTCATTTGATGTCTTATCACCGCTGTATTTTAGCCCAAATTGTTGTTGTTTTCTTGGCTGAAAAAACAATTTGCATTAAGACTGTTTCGGACACCCATTTGTTGTGTTTTTAAGCCCACTTTGCTACATTTTAAAAATGGGTTCATGGTCATATTGTCGCTCCATTTTGAGCTATTGCTATGTTCGAATTGTTTCTTTCCGATCGATCGCTTCGATTTGAACAGATCTGGTGCTTGATTCTACGATCGGTCATTTACTCGATTTGAACAAATGCTACACTTAGGCCAATGAAATTGAATTCGAGGTCGCGTCTTTTTCGTTTCTCTGTTTCAAAGACCGATTCTCTGTTTCGCTTTCTTGTTTGATATTTTTACCGATTTCTCCTCGGTATTGTTTCTTTGGTTTCAAACTAAAAACTCGCATTTAGACCGATGAAATTGAATTCGAGGTTTGCGCCCTTCGGGCATTGCTTTTCTGTTTCACTTCTTGTTTTGGCATTTAAACGTCCGTGCAACGGATATCTTCTTGTTTTCTTGTTTTTACTTGTTTTGAACAAATACCGCGTTTGTTCGGGCACCGCTTTTTCTGTTTCGCTTGCTGCCCTTTCGATTCTTTTTTCTTGTCTTTACCGTTTTTCGTTTTAAACTAAACACCGCATCTTTCGAAAATTGGCTCTCTGTTTACTGCCTACCGCTACGCTATCGCTATCTGCTATCGTTGTTCGTTTCATTCGTTCCGATTTAATTTTGCTTGATTTGAACACGATACTACACGGCCGATGAAAAATATCCGTCGATTTTGAGGCCTCCACGGTTGTAAAGACGGAAAATATAACTTCACGGGCAATGATGAGGCTTAAACCTTTATTTCATCCGAGATCAACATGTTTAGTAGGCGAGGTGAATTATATATTCGCACCACGACGTGATTATAGTGATCTTTTCTATTTCACCCGAGAGACCAACATGTTTAGCAGGCGAGGCAATCAAAATAAACCACATGAGTCATATGTTTGCAAAATCACGACGTGATTGGAATGTTTTTTTCAAAATTTAAGTCGAGCCCTCGTGATCAAAACATTCACCGTTTTGAATACGGATATGAAGTTATTTGTATTTAACTGTTTCTAACCATTTGTTCTTGACAAATTGCGGGGATTAAAGTAAATAAAGGCGATTATTCCTCGGTGTTTATTTATTTTATTTCTTTCTTTAATTCACTTTTATCCCGCTTTGTATTGTAATATTATTTATCGCACTTATGTAACTATTGAAATGCTTAGAATAGGCAAACTTAGGATTAATTCATAGGGTAGTTTAAGATTTGAAACCCGTCGCTAGCTTATTTATTTGTAGGCTCGGTTAAATTCAAACTTAGAAATCCTTCGCTAGTTTATTTATTTTAGGCTCGTCACGCGTATTCAAGATTTTCAAAACAACTTTTGTCATCTTTTACTTGCTTTAATAATTGCAAATAAGTTTACCCTTTTAAATTTGCAACTCAAAACTTTTCCAAAAAATTTACTTCTTTGGCATTATAAATAATTTATATCATTTATTACAAATGCATATTTTCCAAACTTTACATGTATCTTCCTTTTTAAAATACATCATTTACTAAATATTTGCAAACATCTTTTTTCTATTATACCTTTAAAACATGCATTTTTTCTAGCAATAATTAACCTGAGTTTGACCGAATAACCGCAAGTTAGCGGATCTTAAAGGATGCCTAACCCCTTCCCTTTAGGATAATAAAGAACTCTTACCTAGAATCTCGTTAGTTTCTCAGACCTTAAAATTGGAGTTACATTGCAGCATTTAGTTTAAATATTTAGGTGTCCTAATTCACCGTAAAAAACAATTAGGTGGCGACTCCTCAATCCTTCATTTACCCAGGAATCACCGGTCACGTCTGTGCTCCGCTTTGACCTCGAGCAAGGTCAAAATAGGGCGCGACAGGTGTTAGGGGTGGGGGGTTTGAGTGGGTGGGAGGAGACAATAAACTTGGAATGTTACTTATGAACTTGTTTTTCCCTACTTCCATTAGAAAAATCATTTTTCTCATTTTTAAGGAAAATATTTTCCTAAGAAAAATATTTTTCAATACATTTTGACCAACTAAACATAGGAAAACTGAAAACATTTTCCAGAAAATATTTTCCTCCGTATCAAACACACTGAGACACTACTGTTTTTTCCTAGAGAAGCTATGGCAACTTCCTATATCACGACCATGTGCAATTTGTGTCATTTCTTGAACAAGCCCACCATTTAAGAGAACATCCTCCGCATACATTTAACACCAGATGGTAAGATGACATTAAATTGACATACCAGTTGCATATCTTACTAAACAAGAACTAGGTGACTAAAATATGTTGGTTACAATGATGCAGGAAACGGAAATAAGTAACTGCTAAGTATTACAACAAACTGAAATTACAATTAACTTGAACAATAAACTGGAATTACAATAAACTTGAACAGTAAACTGGAACAGTTTTTGGTATGCTGAGTCTGAGTGTTTGCACTCTGTCTTTAAGACAATATTGCCCCGTATGTATCCTTTCTACGTCCTGGATAATTGTCTCCCAAGATAAAACAACAAATGAACAAATGAGCAAAGGAAACTCAAGTGCTACCGTGAAGAATTTTGAGTAATGAAATGATGCTGGAAGGTAGTAGGAAGAACTGATTTCGTTTCTATTTTTGTGATATGTGTGTCTCAACAATCTGGCCAAAGGGTCCTTTATATAGTTGAAGGAGAGGCTTACCAACTGCCTCCATAATTGCTGTTGCTGGCCAAATAATGGCAATTATGGAGGTAGTAATTCACCAAAATAAATGGTGAATTGATGTGCAACGGATTGGCATTTAGGATGATTAATTCACCAAAATAAATGGTCGAATTAGTCTTTGGTTGACATTCCAGAAACCACAAAGTTCTCTGCCGAATTTGACTTTCTGAAACTTCAGGGACCAAACTGTACATATAGCAGAGTTCTCCGCCGAATTTAACTTTCTGGAAATTTCAGGATCCAAACTGTACATATGAAATAATTCTGGTCCAAAAAAGATAATATCAGAAGAAGCATAGCCCACAGCCCCGTGACCCGGACGGACGACGGCGCGCGTGTGGGCTTTTCTCGAACCGAAGCACATATAGGTCCTCCCTCCTTTAAACACATGGGGTCCCAAACCCCAAGCTAACCTTGAAACTTATAAGCAAAACAATTCTTTCTTCCCAACCGATGAGGGAGAATTGGTCTCAATACCACACTTTTCCATGCTTTAAACACCTCACTTCGTGGACCAATATCTTTTTCATTTCTCAACGAAATTTGACGATCATTGGCCCTACGGTTATCTACTTACTTAGTAGATTATGCACGTGTGAAGAACCGGGTTCTCCAACATGCGTAACACTAGTGTTTAAGCCGTTAAAGTTGGTCGGACGCAACTCCCGCCAAAGGCAAATTTCCAACAAAATCTGAAACACAAAAACAAAATTTTAATCACCATTATTGCAGCCAAATATAGCTTTAGCAGAAAACATCAGTGATCTGCAAAAGAGAGCACAACAATTGTAGCCAAAAACAGCTTCAGAAGAAAGAAAAAAAAAACGAAAAACAGCTTCAGCAATTATCTTGTAGTGTGCTAGTTGGGCTCAGGTGTCAAGTTCATCTACCTGGCCTTCTAGGTTCAAATTTGAAGATGCCGGACATATTTACTTGAAGCCCATAAACATTACCTTAGTTCGTAACGGCTTCCGTCTTCTTCGTCATCGTTCTGTGTTTCGACTTCGTTGTTTCTTCAATCTTCTCTGAATTACTTGCTTTCGGTGGCCTTTGAGTTTTTTTAGGCTGAGCTTTATGTTGTTGTTGCTATGTTATTGGACTGTAATTTTTGGTTTTTGTTTCTGTTTTGTTGAGTCGCTATGAAAATGGTTAATCAGTAGGGATGGAAGATACTTGGGCGAAACCTTGTTTAATCTAATTGGAAGTCGGAGCTTTTCTTAACCTATCTGACTTTCAACTGCAAAGGTTAGTGAGTTAAATGATTTTAAATTTTTCTATATTTTTCTTGGATTTTCCCACTGATTTTCCAAGAAATTTTGAACAAAAAAATTAGTTCTTGTTTACTGGAAATGGATTGCAGGAAGTGAAAGTTAATCTTATTATCACAGATTATTGTATGCCTGAGCGCTGTTTTTTTAAATAAGGATGTTTAGGTTTGACTAATAAGATAGAAAGGGGCAAGCCAAAATCCACTCTGAGTTCCGCTTTCGGGCTACCTACTTTAGGGCTTATGTAATATATAAAGAAGAACCCTCTTAGGGCCTTTTTGTTTAAGGGTCTTTTTGTCCAGAATTGAGCATATAGCTAAAGATTTTAGGCCCGCTCTAACAATTTACTTTCATAACTTATGAAGATTTGATGGGAATCTTGAATTCTCCTCACGCTTTTTTATCAGGATTTTCTCTTCGAGAACACTCGCCTCGTCGATTCTTCCCTCTCCCTAGTCAAAAAAAGAGTCTTTTGTTTGGTCTTTCACCTTTTCTTTACTCTTTGTTTTTTATGACATGCTATGATTTGTTAAAGAAAATTAAGGTGTGTTTATTCTCCAAAATTTACATGGTTCTCGAAATAATGCGCTCCATAAAAAATAGTTACTTACCTTGACATTTGTTTCATTCTCCTGAGATCTTGAGTTGCTGGTTTAGAAAACAGAAGTGTTAGTATACAATTATGCTTGGTTCAGAAAAATAACAAACTTATTGACTGGATTGAAGATGCTGATGTAATAAAAGATTCATTACGTGGTGATATATAGCGCGATGATAGATTCCTAAATCCTTAGTCCAACTAAACCTTGTGAGAGCAAGTTTGTTAGAGTACTGCTGGCAGGTCGCGAGCCTCTAATTAAATTGAACAAAAACTGACAACACATTAGTACTTGTTTGTATGTCTAAGATTAATAGAGCGTCGAAGGAAAAAGAGAAGGGGGATGAAGGTGAAAAATCAGAAAATGCTTTAGGATCAAAGTGTTGGAAATTTGCCTTTGGCGGGAGTTGCGACCGACCAACTTTAACGGCTTAAACACTAGTGTAACGTATGTTGGAGAATCCGGTTCTTCACACATGCATGATCTACTAAGTACGTAGATAACCGTAGGGCCAAGAATCGTCAAATTTCATTGAGAAATGAAAGAGATATTGGTTCACGAAGTAAGGTGTTTGAAGCATGGAAAGTGTGGTATTGTGTGTAATTCTCCCTCATCGGTAGAGGAAGAAAGAATTGTTGTGTATATAAGATTCGAAATTGGTTTGGGGTTTGGGACCCCAAGGGGTATCCCATGTGTTTAAAGGAGGGAGGACCTAGATGTGCTTCGGTTCGAGGAAAGACCACACGCGCGCCGCCGCCGCCCGCCCGTCCCGTCCGTCCGGTTCCGGTTCACGGCCGTGGGCCGTGGGCCGTGGGTCTTCGATATTATCTTTTTGGGCCGTAAAACTTTGCCGAAGTACGCTTTGATCCCGAAGTTTCGACGTACGCTTTGAACCGAATTCTTTCGGATGTCTTGTTTGGTCCCGAAGTTTCAAGATGTACGCTTTGGTCCCCGAAGTTTCAAGATGTACGCTTTGGTCCCCGAAGTTCGAATTTCGATGGTCAAAACAGAGCGTCAAGCACTCAATTCACCATTTATTTTGGCTGAATTACTCCTCCTATAATGGCCAAATCCGTTGGTTCTTTCACCATTTATGTTGGTGACTTTACTACCTCTATAATGGCCATTATTTGGCTATTATGGAGGCGCTTTTCAGCCCCTCCCTCACCTATATAAACACACCCTTACACCATTTTTGAGCACCACAAAGAACAAAAAATAACATTCATAAAGCTCACGAAAATACACAACAAAAACAGTTTTCTTCCTACAACTTCCAAGCATCATTTCGTTACTCAATATTCTTCACGGTAGCTCTTGAGTTTCCTTTGCTCAAGGGTTTCATTGCTGTTTTATCTTGGGAGACAAATTGTCCAGGACGTATAAAGGATACATACGGGGCAATATTGTCTTAAGGACAGAGTGCCACACTCGACTCAAAGAAAACCAGTTTCCATTTTTTCGTTTTCAACAAAATTGTATTTTCGCTTTGTGGTTATCTTGTAATTTTCGATTACTAGTTGAACTATTGAATCTTTGTTTATCCTTTCGAATATTTGTAATAGTTATATACTTCCCGTACTGCTTTATAAAGTACCATAGAGCAAAAACTCCCAACAACTTAAGACAATATTTGTATTGTATTACTATTAGTATTCGAAAGATGTCGGTCAAAAATTGTGTGACCAAATCTGGATATGGAAATGGTTTTCTGGTAGAAGAGAGTGATGATGATGAACGTGTTCATGGTGTCACCGCTACCAAGACTGATGGGAACAAGCGCTCTCGAGAGCCTGAGGAAATGTGTAAAGTATGTTCGCACATACGATGGAGAAAGATCCACTAACTGTGCGAAAACTGTTACCACATTTAAGTAAGCGCCAAGAATTATCTGGGCACCAATCATAACGGAAGAAGTCTAAAAGTTAATGACGTTGAGCCCGTCATACTATTTGGCGAAGATCCTTCATAGGATGATATTGGACACTCGATCACATAAAGCCTCCGGCGACCGGAGTGGGCCAAAATTCCTTTGATAGGATGATATTGGACACTCGATCATACAAAGCCTCCGGCGACCGGGAGTGGGCCAAAATTCCTTTGATAGGATGATATTGGACACTCGGTCATAGAAAGCCTCCGGCGACCGGGTGGTGCCGAATTCATTTCATTGGAAAAGTAATGGACACCTAGTAAGGTGGGCCGAGTTTCCGTGTCCTAAATGATCCGAAGGCCTAAATAAAGGCAAGAAAGAAATTGGACACTCGATCGCCAAAGAAACTAGAGTGGGCCGGAGTATCTAGATCACATATGATCCGGTTATGCCCTAACCACGGGCAAGAGGTTGTTCATCCGAAGCAACGCCACCTCTAAAGTAGAAGGGGTTGGAGAGGTTGTCCTCAATAGGACTTCATGGATTGTGATCACTCTAAGATGAGGTGATACATATTCCTAACTTGGTTTAAGGGACGCTGTTGGTCAAGCTAGTTTGAGACTAGTCCAATAGGTCTGTGATAACTAAGAATGGTACAATATGTCTGTAGCCAAATGAATGATATATTTGTAATCCGTGCGTCTATGCCATCATAGATTAAGACACGTTAAATAGCAAGTCATTCAAAAGCTAACGATGTTGAGATTGTTGCCTTCTGTCGACATAAACCCTCAAAATAAATGTGAGGTAGATGAAGAGGCAAAATCACCTTTCCAAATTCCGTCAAGGGAATAGCGAAAGAAGCACCGCTCCTCTAGAACTTAGTCACACCTAATTGGGTGATTTGAAGTTTATACAAAATAGAGGGGGGAGACAAGTACGTTGTGATCTTCATTGATGATGGTACAATGTATGTAATCCTTTGTTTGTTAAAAAGCAAAGATGAAGTTGTTGAAGCGGATAAGCGCTACAAAGCAGAAGTTGAATATCAACTAAGCCTACGGATTGAGAAATTCGTAGTGATAGAGGGGGAGAATGTGAAGCATCGTTCATTAAACGAATGTTCATTTCTCACCTCAGTCTAACGGTGTTAGCCAAGCACGAAGTCGTACGCCCAAATTATGAGGGGTAACTTGGTAAAAGATGGGCTACCGAAACAGGTCAAGTTCGACCTAAGATCGTAGATTGCATATCCACCGGATCCGCAAATAACGAGTGTTGATCGCCTCTTGGCGTCAAAGAATGCTGAATTCTTTGGAGATAACTTTCCTCGGAAAAGGAAAAAGGAGTAATTGCTCAAGGTTAACAAGAACCCGCGAGGGCTCGACCGTCCGAACTAGACGTTCCGTATCTTCATGACTCGAAAGTTGCTTGTCTATCCGAACTTAATATTCCGTATCCGCAGAACTCGTGGATTCTAGATGTTGAACCAAGACGGAGCAAAGAGGGGACAAAGACTTGATCCAGTCCTTCTAGCTTGTATGGTTGAGAACGAACCATGGACAATTAACAAATAATTGTTATCTCCAAAAGCGCCGCTTTGGAAAGAAGCTAAAGGGAGAAATAGATTCCATATATAGAACCATACGTGTGTAATAGTTAATCTTCCTCCGGAAAAGAACCTTTGGGTTATAAAAAGTGCTCCCTTGTGAGTAGCTTCACATCCAGGGCCATTGTAATCTTACATGGCATGGGTGTTGAAACACCTTCCAAACCGGAGAGTTGGAAGAAGAGGATCGAATTGGTTTGCCGAACTGTTGGGCTTCTTCCTAACTTTCTTTTTGGTCCCCGAAATGTTAACATTTTGGTCCCGAAAGTCTCGTATAAAACAGAAACAATGAATCCGATCACGTAAACATTGACTCGAAGTTAGAAAGCCAACAAGTTGGAAAACCAACGGTCTTAGAGTGAAAATCATATTGAAACAAAGTCTCGATATGAAAGATATGAGTATCACGAGATGACATCTTAGGAATTGGATTTCTAAGACATCTAACGGATCGGTCGATAGTTGATGTAGCCTCGTTGAAGCCACCAATGGATATGAATCATAGAACGATTGGAATCATGGTGCACCCATAGACAAGGAGCGATATGCTCGTGTCACGTGTAGTTCAATGTATTGTACACACTACAACCGACTTGGTATCGTCCAACAAACGATCGGTTGAACTAAGGTTCATCGATGATCTTAATACATGATCAATAGAAGGCGTTAAGTCGGATATGACGATATCCGAATTATTCGCTTATCTACGGATTATTGTATTCGGATGTCCAGCGGTTCCGGGAGAACACAAAGATGCAACCGGACATCGGATCCGAAGAACACCAAAGCCACAAGTAAATGTGTATGGTGGTTCTTGGAAAATCCTCTAAGCAAACTTGCATCGACCGATTCATGATGGTATCGGAGTTTATCGCTTTATACAAAGCATGAAAGAAGTTGAGTAACTTCACGACTCATTAGAGGACGTCCCTTATTGGGAGAAACCCGTGCCTTCAAAGTAGCTTACTACACCGTGGCTAGCCGGTCGGCTTTAGGAAGGACACGGATGACGGCGTCTCGGACATATCATCACGATCCGTCGGAGACATAAGACCGTATGGCGCTTGATCATCACGGGTGTCACTTCCTTATTTACTAACTAAGGGACTACCCGGAGATCAAGTGTTCTCGCTGTTTAGGGGAATGGGCTTAAAACCCAAAATATACGAACCAATACAAGTGAAACCCAACCTTACGAACCGGAGATCCCGCAATTTGGTTCAATGGAAAAACTAAGTTGTAAAGGTTCGGTTGATCGCTTCGGTCGAAGCATGAGCACTTCGGATAGTGATTTCTCGAAAAGAAACACCAAATCCAAAGCGTTCCCGCGATAGACGTTAAGTGCTATCTCAAGATGGGTAAAGGTTAAGTTTTCAAAACCCGTAATGATCCTCAACAGTTGAGGTTAGGTCTTTGGAAAACTTTTAATGGTTCCTAACACTTGTGAAGTGGGGTATAGCAGATACCTTGTAGGAGACCACCTATTTAAGTGCGAGGACGGCCGCCTCAAATTGAACGCACTTAAGAATCCAAGACGTTGTCCATGGCCAAAACGGACAAAACATTACGAAGAAGAGAGTAAGGGAATTTGTTGTGTTGGTACCGTTGTCTTGGCTTACACTAAACACCGACGGTTCAAGACATCACGTTCACCGCGCAATAAGTAAGTCCGATGGTATTCAACTATGGAAGGTTCAAAGCCGAGGCTACCTCTCCTTATGCAACATAGGTCCGCCGAAATATTGCTTTGGAAATGAAAAGACACCATGTGAGTGCGCCAAAATCTCTTTCAAGAGGGGATTGTTGGAAATTTGCCTTTGGCGGGAGTTGCGACCGACCAACTTTAACGGCTTAAACACTAGTGTAACGTATGTTGGAGAATCCGGTTCTTCACACATGCATGATCTACTAAGTACGTAGATAACCGTAGGGCCAAGAATCGTCAAATTTCATTGAGAAATGAAAGAGATATTGGTTCACGAAGTAAGGTGTTTGAAGCATGGAAAGTGTGGTATTGTGTGTAATTCTCCCTCATCGGTAGAGGAAGAAAGAATTGTTGTGTATATAAGATTCGAAATTGGTTTGGGGTTTGGGACCCCAAGGGGTATCCCATGTGTTTAAAGGAGGGAGGACCTAGATGTGCTTCGGTTCGAGGAAAGACCACACGCGCGCGCGCCGCCGCCCGCCCGTCCCGTCCGGTCCGGCTCCGGTTCACGGGGCGTGGGGCCGTGGGTCTTCCGATTACGATATTATCTTTTTGGGCCGAAAACTTTGCCGAAGTACAGTTTGATCCCGAAGTTTCGACGTACAGTTTGAACCGTAATTCTTTCGATGTCTTGTTTGGTCCCGTGTTTCAAGATGTACAGTTTGGTCCCCGAAGTTTCAAGATGTACAGTTTGGTCCCCGAAGTTCAAATTTCGATGGTCAAAACAGAAGCGTCAAGCACTCAATTCAGCCATTTATTTTGGCTGAATTACTCCTCCTATAATGGCCAAATCCGTTGGTTCTTTCACCATTTATGTTGGTGACTTTACTACCTCCATAATGGCCATTATTTGGCTATTATGGAGGCGCTTTTCAGCCCCTCCCTCACCTATATAAACACACCCTTACACCATTGTTGAGCACCACAAAGAACAGAAAAATAACAGTTCATAAAGCTCACGAAAATACACAACAAAAACAGTTTTCTTCCTACAACTTCCAAGCATCATTTCGTTACTCAATATTCTTCACGGTAGCTCTTGAGTTTCCTTTGCTCAAGGGTTCCATTGCTGTTTTATCTTGGGAGACAAATTGTCCAGGACGTATAAAGGATACATACGGGGCAATATTGTCTTAAGGACAGAGTGCCACACTCGACTCAAAGAAACCAGCTTTCCATTTTTTCGTTTTCAACAAAATTGTAATTTCAGTTTTGTGGTTATCTTGTAATTTTCAGATTACTAGTTGAACTATTGAATCTTTGTTTATCCTTTCGAATATTTGTAATAGTTATATACTTCCCGTACTGCTTTATAAAGTACCATAGAGCAAAAACTCCCAACACAAAGTTACATACACTGACAGTATAAAAATGTTATCATGCAATTTAACTGACTATAGTAGGTTAATACCCTTTTCTACAGGTTATCATAACAAAGAATATATTATCAGTACGTGCACATAACGTAAACTCAAAGCGTTATGGTAAGAAGACTGAGTAAAAACTATAAAATTGAGTCAAACCAGTGTCAATCGTTGAAATTCGGCATTCAAGTTTAGCTGAGACGCTTCCTAAATGATCGACGCCTGTAACAACGGGTCTGCAGAGGTATTCTTTTGTGTTTTTCACTACACTGTAAATAGAAATACAACTTGTTAACATTAAAGGCTGTCTAGTGAGACGGGACGGCCCGATCCCGCCCCGACCCATCCCGGTACCCGCCCCGACCCCCCTTTTCAAATACGGGATAAAAAATATCGATAGCGGGGTTCGAACTCGGAACGGGACTAGGGCTCGTCCCACCCGTCCCGATCCCGCGCCATCCCGCCCCTGACCCGGCACGGCCCGCCCCGTCCCACCCCCTTTTGTAGAAACTAACCGTTGCACAAACATCTACTTTCAATTTTAGCCGTTGGCAACGGCTAGTAACGGCCATTCCCTCACCCCACCTCCCACCCCCACCCCACCTCCCACTCTATAAACCCCCTACCCCATTAATATTTATTTTTAACCCCTAAGTTAGTATATTTACACATTAACCCTATTTCTCAACTATAAATACTTCATTCTCCTCTTCATTTTTATTACAAATCTTCCTACAATCTCTCTAATCTCTCTCTATATATTTACAAGTTTAAATTGCACACTAAATATTATATTTCATTTGCTAATTTCTATCAAAGTTCAAAAATTGGGAGTGGAGTTGGCAACTAGCTTGAGGAACATCGAGCAAAGTTTCAATTTTCAACATCGATTCCACGTCGATATTACGTCGGCGTTTGGTACCTTCGTTCTTTCTTTTATTTAAACTATTCTTGTTACTTAATTTCATTAACTTTAATTATTTATTTGCATTATTATAATGAAACGATGTGGATATTTTTCTGGTAGAGGTATTAGGAGTAACAGGGGTAAGGGTGCATCTTCCAGTAATCCTAATTGCGATGATTTCACTCATGTAGATGAACTGATTTTTTTAATATTAATATTAATATACCATTAGATCATGAGGTATATTCTGCATCTGAATCAGACTTTTATTTAGAAAATGAATTAGAAGATAATTTAGATAACACACTCACTAGTGCACCTCCACCTCAGGATCAGACTGAGTCTCAAGCTGAAACTGAAACTGGAATCCCTCTTATTCCCCCTAGTATGAGAAGAGGACAAAAACAAAGAAAATTGAAATCACCTGCATGAGATTTTTTTGAAAGGGACATTCCTAATCAACTAGCTATTTGTAAAATTTGTCGAGAAGTTTATAAATTTAAAACTGGAAAAGGTCAAGGTGGGATATGAGGTTTAATGAGACATGTAGAAAATTCTCACAAAGCAAGGTATAACCAATATTTAGCTGACAAAGCGGGTGTACAAATGCCTTCTGAGTCGGGACAAGGTTCACATAGTGTTCCCGACCAAGTACAAGGTGGAATTAACCCGATGACGGGGGGAGTTATAGGTTCGAAATATGATAACACAAAGTGTCACGACCCAAACCGGAGGGTCATGATGGGCACCCGGACCTTACTTGCCGAGTACCACTAATCATGTATTTAGCATATAATCGTAATTTCACATGACCCACAAGGCCGCCACGAGATACCCTGCTGACATATGAAAATAGTAAACTGGAAAAGAGTTATGTAAAATCCTACAACCATAAGGACCCAACCTATATACATACACATCAAGGTCGATAGGGCAATACGCGATTACTATACACAAGACAACTGTCTACAAGCCTTAAAAGAGTACGTGATATCACAAGGTCGAGACAGTGCCCCACCATACTCATATGCAAAAGTACCGTATGAAGATTAGCCTGCTACTTCGGAATAAATGGAGTACTTCAATATTCGCTGAACTAGCAACCTACTAGTGTGAACTGTCACCATGTCTACCTGAGCCTGCGGGCATAAAACACAATGTCCCCCGACAAAAAAGACGTTAGTACGACTGATGTACCGAGTATGTCAGGCATGAAGAATAGCATAATAGAGACATGAAAGTAAACTGAGACAAGAAACAACCAACCAGTAGAGAATGCTTCTAAGGGCCATAATATGTCTAAGTATCATGTATGTGTAGAATGCCTCTGAGGGCCATAATATGCCTAAATGTCATGCATAATGCGGTCATACATATATATGTGCGTATATAACGTTGTCTCCCATCATATCATTTCAGCCTCTGTGGGCATAATCATCATCATATACCAGCTGATCAGGCGGTGTGCGTATATAACGTCGTATCCCTTTTTCCATCTCATACATATATATAATGCATATCATATAGTAGTGTATATAACACATGTGGGTCAAGGGTAATACATGAATATAATGCATGAATGATAATAAAACATTCTGTACTTATCGGAGTGACGTAACATCGCTTCACCTCCGATTAACATTGTGAATATTAACATCTTTTCCATATACCTCAATAAGGATTTAGGGAAATATTTAGACATTCTTTGAACATAGGAATGAATAACATGAACATCCATAACTACTAAGAGTAGAATCATTTATGGGACAATATTATATTCACGTTTCGTTACATGGAACATGACAAAAGAAGGAAGGATTTACCTTAACATACCTTTCGTCGACCTACTTGTTGACATATCATATTCAATACTCAAGGCACCTCACTCTCAATCACCCAAAATAGCTCTAAACCCGAGCTTGCTTCACTTCAAATAAATCTCCTAAATCAACAACAAAAAGGAGAAACTACGATCTACTAGCATCACGGGTTCCCGCCCTTGAATTTACGTTGTTGTTTAAAACTTAACTCATCAAATGAAATACTCAAATTTTATATCTATATGATTAGACGTTCTTGCGGTATATATGTATGTGGCTGAATCGTTTTTTCTTCTCCACAAAGATTCATATCGAAGTTTTCATGTTACTACTATGTTTGGCTAAGTGAAAATGCCAAGTGTGTTTACTGTTCACGTTTTTTGTCTTACTTCTCCAACAAAATGAAATGTTTATCAAAATGAAATGTTAAGGGGTTGCTTCATACGAATGAGTATGTGCTCTCCCTTCCGACGCAATTTCCTATAAAATAGCAAGTACATGGAAATAGGATAAGATACCCCTTTCATGTGTAAGCTTTTGCTGAACCCTTAGCTTAGTCACCACTTAAAATTTCCACTTAATCTTATGTGCATGTATAAGTGTACCTCCTTGTTGCCACATGTCAATGCTTATACGGGATTTGTCCACTTAATCAATAAATAATTCATACACTCATTTTCATAATCATGTGATATAACACTAGTCCATAGTCTCTTTCGGTACACATAAAATACTATTACTAGTCATCGTTGTCACCTTATTAAAATCCTAAATTATTTTCGGGACCGCATTCTTTTATATACTAAGCTCTTCATTGCCTACGTGAATATGACCAAAAATTCTCCAAGGCTCGGGTCTACTTGTATACGTCTAGCTGCTCAAACTATTGCCCGAAAGTACGGGGGGTTATACAAAGATCGGGAAAATTTAGCAAAATTAGTTATTGTGGAGGGTTTTCTCTTTTCATTTCATTCCTCTCCTGGTTTTATTCATTACATTCGAGAAACATATAATCCTGCTTTTAACGATTTTCCTAGATCAACTATTAGAAGAGATGTTTTTAAATTTGCGCATGAATATCAACAATATTTACGTTATGCATTATATCATTTTAATGGCAAAGTGACTATCACTTCTGACATAGGCCATAGTACTAATGATAATGATTATTTGACTGTTACATGTCATTGGATAGATCACAATTGGTCTATGCAAAAACGTATATTAGCATATAGATATATTGATGAAAGGCACACTGGAGTTTTTATTCCAAAAAATATTCATGAAATTAGTGAATATTATGGAATTACTGATAAAATTATGACTATTACATTAGATAATGCTACTGATTATGCTGTAAAAAAATTAAAAACTCGATTGACTCCATCTTTCCCCATATTTTTCATGTTAGGTGTGCATGTCATATTTATAACTTAGTTGTAAATGATGGCCTAAAACTTTTTAAAAACATCCTTGATAAAATACAATTTGCTATGGTTGAATATGTAATTTTTGTAATGACAATTTTATTATGTGATTTGCAATTTTTGAACTACAAAACAAAGTTGCAATTTTGAAATTGTAGTACAAAAAAAACCATATTTCTTTTAAATAATATAAGAGGCAATTAGCCTTGGGATATATTTTTCACTATCTTGTTCAATTATTTAAGTGTTTAAATATATATATTTTTTTTTTTAAATTAAGTGTCTAGAAAAAAAATTAAAGTCCCCCCAAATCCCCCTCGAGGCCCGACCCGTCCCCCCAAATCCCCCCGCCCGACCCGTCCCCCCAAATCCCCCTGCCCGACCCGTCCCCCCAAATCCCATCCCCTCTGCCGGCGGGATGTGGTACGGGACGGGACCTCTTCCGGTCCCCAATATCCCGGCCTGCCCTGTCCCGCCAAACCCGATCCCGTAGCCCCAAATTTTGTCCCGTCCCACTGGCCACCCCTAGTTTACATTAGCAAAATGCCTATTTTAACTTCAAATATCTCAAAACTGTCATTATTTGTGCTCTTTCATTTTGTTTTTGCATTCATTTATCCTAATATTGAGTTCCTTTTTAAAAATTCAGCTGAGGTTTGCATGAACAAGACTTCAATGTACTAGAACAATGCAATAGTCCTATGAAAAGCGGAGAAAGAATGTTCAATGGTGAAATAAAAACTCATTTTGGATGCCATTTCTTGACAACTCAATTTTGTTTTTACAGATTTTACTTGTTTTGAATATTTGGTATTTATCTGCACTTGGTAGATTGATTGGAAGGCTATCCCTTTTGACGTTTGAACTGACTGTAGGTTTGCCGCTACCTTTATCAGCTATAACTTCCTTATCCTATTGCACTTGACGCTATATCTGAACATAATTTGTCTTTTCATTTTTCGTTTACTGTCTTAGTTATCGAAGTGTTGCTGGCTAATGAACCACCAACGGTGTAGGAAAATTCTGCATACAATTTCTTACCTAAAAACACTTCCAAGTTAATTTGCTATAGATATTTCTTAATAAATATTGTGTCTTCACATCAATGACATTAGGAATATATAAGGAATTCAAGAGGTCTGTTTAATGCGGTGAAAAGGTTTTGAGATTAAGCGAGCTATGAAATTTTGGACACCTGAGAAGTCACCACTTGAGCACAATGTCTTGTGGTTATTCGGTTGAAATTGGAATTTGTTGGTCAAATTGGTCGACGTCGCTTCCAGTTCCCTCGGACAAGATTTTGTTCTAGTTTAAATAGTCTTCTTCGTTGTTCTCTGGTTGACCGCACCTTCTACGCTCCGCTCGTATCCAATCTCTGAATAAAACTGCAATCTCCAAGCTGTCTCCCGCTAATGTGTGTCTGTACTTTCCTATTTGAAATCTTCCGGCAGAAAAAGCGCTTTCAGACGCTATTGATGAAGCTTGAATGTTCAACACATCTCGGGCCATCTTTGCTAGTATCATAAATGTCTTCTCATTTTTCCTCCAGTATTTAAGCAAGTCTTCACGTCATTCTTCATTGAGAACTTCTTGGTACGGTACAATACCCTGCAAAACAAAAACATCAAACTCACTAACTTGATTAGTAGTGGAACTGCTAACTTGATTAGCAGTGGAACCACTAAATATTCTATTTCTAAGGCTTTCAATACTAGCCGCAAAAATAACATGTCTTTTATAAAGTTGTATTGAAGAAGAAGATGGTATACAAGTTGGTTGGTTGCTAGCACTTTCTTGTTGGTAATGTATATACTTTTTTTGCATTCATCGTGTATGCTAGACAAAACTTCTTCTTTAATTGGTTCTTTAGGTGATTGTTCATTTGGGGTTTTGGGAGTTGGAGGTGGAAGTACTACTGATTTTAATTTTTGTTGTGTGGGGCCTCGACTCATACTAGGGGGAATATGAGGCGTTCCAGTTTCAGTTTGAGGCTGATACTCAGTCTGGGGTTGAGGTTGTTAAGGTGCACTAGTGGGTGTATCATCTAGATTATCGTCTAAATTAAAGTCTGATTCAGTTGCAGAATATATCTCATCATCTAATGGTATATCATTAAAAAAAAGCAGTTGCATCTATATGAGTGTAATCAATCAAATTATTCTGACTAGAAGAAGCACACTTGCCCCTGTTACCCCTACTAGAAGAAGCACCCTTACTCTTACACATAATCGTACGTCTAAATTATTTTAATTAAATTATTCAAATAAATAATTAAAGATAATAAAATTAATTGTGATAATTACAATAAAGTAACAATAATAATTTAAAGAAGGAATGAAGGTACCAAACGCCGACGTAACGTCGATGTGTAATCGAAGTTGAAAATTGAAACTTTGCTCGATGGATGATCCTCAAGCTAGTTGCCAACTTCAGTCCCAATTTTTGAAATTTGATACAATTATACAAATGAGCAAATAAAATAAAATATTTAGTAGGCAATGTAGACTTTTAGAGAGATTAGAGAGATTGTAGGAAGATTTATGAGATAAAATGAAGAGAAAATGAGGTATTTATAGTTGAGAAATTGGGTTAAAGTATAAATATACAAATTTAGGGGTTAAAAATAAATATTAAGGGGGTAGGGGGCCAAAAATGGCCGTTGGAACCGTTGCACAACGGCCAAAATCTAAATTTGATCTGTTGTTGCAACAACTAGTTTTGAAAGGGGGAGGGGGGATCGGGACGGGGTCGAGTCTGGGGCGGGTCGAGGCGGAACGAGCCCAGATCCCGTCTCGATTTCGAGTCCCGACACCATAATTTTTTTTTAGGGGATTGGGGCCGGGTCGGTCCCAACCCAGCCCACTGGACAACCTTACTTCTAGCTACGAAGACATAAAGTACTTCCCTGTGTTCAGAGCTTATACTCCAACCGAAAAAACCAAAGGGTTTAAGGGTTGTTTAGTAGAGTATATGAGTATAATGTTGAATATGGTGTATTAATAATATTGGCATTAGTCATGCATATATTATTTTTTGTTCTGTTTGGTTTGATGTATTAGAAATAACATGCATTATATAATTTTTAAAAATAATTGGTTGTTTACAAAAATACCCTTCATACTATACTATTGCTAATATCATAATTTGCTGGGTATTAGTTATGGATATGATAATACCAAATATGGTGTATAACTAATGCTTACATTAGTAATACATAAGATGAAAAAGTGTACCAAACAATTTATTAGTAATACACAAACTTATAAACGACCCCTTCTTTTGGTAGAAGTGATAAGTTATCCTACGTAAATTGGTTTGGTTGGGCTAGGATGTGGGATAACTTATCTCTCCCTCTATATGAGATAACTTATCCCACCTTTTTTCCATATAAATGAGATTGAGTGGAATATCAAATGAGTTATCCCACCAATCAAACATGGGATAATTTCAATTTTAATGAAATTATTAATCATATCTCATCCTATCACTCCTACTAAACGACTAAGTATACTAAAGTCAAAATGAAGTACTATTTATCTATAATAATGTGTGTGTAAATGTCTATTATATATATAAAATTTAACCTTATATATTTAATGTAATTTTTCGTTGAAGGGGATTCGGGTTCGTGGATTCGGATGAACCCCTTTCCCCACTTGCTCCGCTCCTGTATCCTTAATTTTTTTAATGTGATACACTTCTTTTAGTTTGTCTCAATAACAATATATCTGTTTCATTTGGGAAATAATTTAAATATAATTTTTAATTTTAATAATGCTATTTTTTAAAACTAAAATGAATGAGAATTAATTAATTAAGTAAACAACGTGTTAAATATTTTTGGCAAGGACCATCTCAAATCCACTTGTATTTTGCCAACAATTTGACATCTTATACTTGCACCATTACACGTATATAGGTAACCCACCAACCGACGCCTTTCTTCTTGATCATCATCATCAATTTTCAGCTCATTATTCTGCACCTTCCTTTTTTGTAATATACACACATATTGTGTTTCCTCTTTATCTTTTATTAGATTAGATATATACATATTACTGTAATCTTCATCACTTTGTAATTTTATTACCAATTTCAGCTTGACGAAAAAATAATGGATGAATTTGGCGTTTTGGTTGAGAGATATGGGGTCAAAGTTCAAGGTGGAAAGTCAACGCCGATGGCCAATTTGAAAGCCAAAACTAATTCCACCAATGGCTTTCCTTCAAATCTCGGGTTTAATTCGGGTTACACCTCCGATCCATTTGCAAATGATCTTGATGGAATTTTCCGGTCTAAGAGTTCACAGAATTATGATAATAATGATATTTTCGGGGATGTTTTTGCAAATTCAAAACAGCAGAATAATAATGTGGATATTGAATCAGTTTTGGGAGGTTCAACTAATAAAAATAACTATGAGGATTTTGATTTGTTTGGTATGGAAACAAAGAAGAGTGACTCAATTGATGATTTATTTGGAAATTTGGGGTTGAAATCGAATATTTCGAAGAAAGATCCTGTTGGAAAGAGGTCAATAAATGATGATTTGATTCCTGGATTTGGTGATTTTAGCTCCCCAAGTTATAGGTATATATTTAGTTCAATTGTTTACTACATATTTGACATGCTTTATATTTGCTTGTTTGTTTTTGCTTTATTCTGAGCCGAGGGTCTATCGAAACCGCATCTCTACCTCCCAAGGTAGGAGCATACCCCATTTGTGGGAATATATTGGGTATGTCGTTGTTTGTACTATTCGGCCATCTAGTTTACAAAAGATGTACATAGGGTATAGGAAGTGTTATACTTTATACCCGCTCTATCTCAATTTATATGACACATTTTCCTTTTTAGTCGGTCCTCCTTATTTGAAAGCAATTTAACTTTAAACTTTACCTTTTACGTTTAACGAGATAATTTATAACCACACAAATATCTTTTGGTTTGTTTTAGACCACGAGATCAAAAGTCTTTCTTTATTTCGTAAACTCCGTGCCCAGTCAAACTATATTACATAAATTGTGTGGGACCGAGGGAGTACTAAATATACATATACTATACATACCTATACACTACTTATACATTCGAAGTGTATAGGTAGTGTATACTTTGGCCATGTTTAGTAAACTAGATGGTCGAAGAGTATATTTATGTAAGTTAGGCAATTGTTAACTGAATTCTAGGCTAGAATTCATTATATAGATATCTAGTATGAGCTGAGAGCTCATTATAACATTGGAAATGTGTATGACCTTGCAAGTTGAAAGTTGAGATGTGAGAAAATTTAGAGGTGGTATGAGAGAGGCTCAAAGTTTCTATAAAGTATGTTACATAGATCTCCTTTTTACTATTTTTTTCTCAGCAAATACTTTTCATTTGTTCAATTGATTACCATGTGTCCATCAAATTATAATTACTTTAGTTCACTAGCAATTTTATCTTGGAACTGCTTCAGGAGATACCAGTCGCATTGAGGAAAAAAATAGAGATTACTTTCTTAATACCCAAGTGGCTCACATTAGGACGTGACCTCTCTTTTGACATAACTAACATTGCGAAATGAACATTTCAAATTTATGCACAAAGCTGTATCGATGTGTAACTCAAACCTACAGTAAGGGGAAGCCTTGCAAAACCAATAGAGTCAACTAACTTTTGCTACATAATGTAGCTCCTTTTGGGCACTAGCTTTGTCATGCCTAATGTGTCTGCTATTTGATATCCATGCATATCTTTGCTTATTGCTTGTCCTTAGGCCGAGGGTCTACCGGAAACAACCTCTCTATCGGACTCCGTACACTCTACCCTCCCCAGATCCACTTTGTGGGATTTCACTGGGTATGTTGTTATTGTTGTTGCCTATCTTTGGTTAGTGCCAAAAGTAGTTGTCCTATTGAATTGCTCTTTATTGTTTTTTATCCATTTTGTATCACTCTATTCTTCCTCAGAAGCATAGTTTAAAACTACATATATTTCTGTTTGTACAGCAAAAAACTAGACCCGAGAAGTCCTCAGCAGTCAAATTCTTCTAAATCAAGCTCCTCTTCGCCAGATGATCCATTTTTAGTCTTTGAATCATCCACCAGTTTGGCAAATGCTTCTTCTTGGCCATTTTCAGAATCATCGGAACATCATCCTGGAGTTAGCTCTGTAACATCTTCAATTGACGAACTTGAAGATTTTGCCAATTTTAAGGTTAGGAGTGATACAACTGAACAACCACATGCTCTTAAAAAGGACTTTTCTGTAAAGAAGCCTGTGGACAGAGCACAAGAGAAGTCCAAAAATGTGAGAGTGACAATCAACAAACTGAGCAAGACGACAAACCCAAAATCTGCAGCTGAGGTATTGGATTAAGACTGTTGGGTCCCAAGATTTTTCTGTGTACTGATCTGATGAACTAACCTTTTCGGTTCCTTGTCATGTTTCTCCCCTATACGCTTCCTCTTTCAGGGCCATCTGTCTGCAGGTTTCCATGAGAAGGGAAGGCCAGAAGAAAAGAAGTCATCATTCAGTAAAAAGAACGTGTCGCCTGTGAAAAACTTTGTCGATGACTTAATGTTTTTTGGAGGTGACTTCATCTCTGTAAAAGAAGATACTAATTTTTTTAGGAATTAATGCATTAGAATTTATTAATACCAGCATTTCACATTCGTCTTAATTCTAATATATTATACCATTTCCTGTTATTACTTATTCGCCTTTGTGTATATGCAGACTCTGCTCCTTCCTCTGAGGTATTTCAGGAAGTTGAGGGAGAAAGTGAAGAAAGACGAAATGCTAGGTTGAAACAGCATATGAAGACCCAAGAGCGCATGGTAATCTTTCTTATAACTGTCCTTTTAACTGAGTATTGTGCTATGTTATCTTCATTACTTGCAATAACCTTCTTATCGTTGGATGAGTATTGTGCTAACATGTCCGCATAACTTGCAATAACCTTCCTATTTTTAGATGTATTAAATCATCTTGATTCTGCTGAAAGTGAATGGTTTTTAAGTTGGTTTTGATGTATGGCTATTTGAGAAATTCAGCTACATTTAGAAAAGAAAAATCTGTATGTGAGTTGGTCAAATGTTTGCCTGAGCTTCTCATTAAACTGAGAAGCTTTAAAGATGTATTAGATGCAGTAGAAAAGGCTGTGTGAAGAACTCCTGGGCGGTGAGTTTGGCCTGTGATGTGGTATCTCCTTAACTATCATTTCCCCTTAGATGCCGAGTTTTCTCTTTAATGCATTGGATCAGACTGTAGAGGGAGAGAGGAAGAAGCTTTGTTCAAGTACTACAACACATTGATTACTTGATGCCTAATGGTAGTATCCTTCTTTGGAACTTGGTAGTGCAAAAAAAAACAAAAAATAAGCTCTTTTTTTCCAGTTGGTTGGCAAATTGAGAGATGGGTTCAAGGTGTAGTTTACAAGTAAGCATTCTAAAACCATGCAAGCAAAGTCTCTTGTTTGATGAGGCACATTCTCAAGATTGTTTCCCTATGTTTTCATAAAGCTTTTATATTACTCCCTCCGTCCCAATTGAAGTGTCTTAGTTTGACTAGGCACAGAGGTTAAGAAACAAAGGGAGACTTTTGAATCTTGTGGTTTTAAATTAAAGATGAATGTAGTCATTTAAATATTGTGGTCTAAAACTTCCCAAAACTTACTATATATAGAAAGAGAGACTCTTTTTGGGACAAACTAAAAGGAAAGTAAGACACTTAAATTGGGACGGAGGTAGTACTTTTTTTCTAGGAGGATTCAGGATTTGAAGTTTATGGTGTTCGGATTCTAGCCCTTTGGAGTTAATGGGTTCTAAATTTATAATTTGTACATATTAAATAGATTTCTTAAGATAAATTCAATATTTGGGCCAAAGTTACTAGGTTCTGACGAATCTGTGCCGTAAACTATACATCTGCCCTTGATCTTTTCCCAATGTTGTGTAATATAGAGTATAGAAATGGGCTTTAACTAACCGTTGGAGTTCTATTTTGGATTTTGCCAATGTGGTGTCTAGTTTTGTTTTGATATGCTTGAGTCGTTTGTTATGTTACACGGATCCTTAGTTTCCTCTCATTGAAAATGGTGTCCATCCAACATTTTACACCAGTGGTGGAACGGGATTCGTATAAAATCCTGTCAGGTCTGGAGGATCCTCTATTGGCGGCGAGTTGAAAATAGAAGGATGACCGACAGAGAAGAAGATGACAAGAGAGAACAAAAAGTACAAACCTGGTCCATTGGCACCATCTGTTTAGCTATTTATCCCCTCAATCTCTTCCCTCGTGGCTTGCTCATCCTTGAAGAAAGCTAATCCGAAGCTCTAGATCTACCGGTATCACGAATCTTGATGCCTTCTGAAGTGACAAAGAAAATAACAGAAAAGGAAAGGAAGTTGAGGCTTTAGTCAGCATGAGGATTGAAGATTAAGAGAGAAACAAGAAAGGAATTCTGTATGAAATGTATTTTGATTTTGAAACCAGAGAACCGTGAAACCTTCCTGACAAAGAAAAGCTAGAGAAATGAACAGAAATACAAAAAGAGAGCTTTTTATGTGGGGCTACAGATTGGAATGTTGTCGAATTGGTGTAGATGTGCCCTTCTTCTGGACTTGGTGTCGACTATTGTTTTGGTTAAAACATGTTTCTTCAGCCAACACGATACGCAAGCCCTGACAATCGTGCATGCTTTGATTTATTGGGTTTAGGTTTTAGAAGCCACCAAAGGCTCAAGGAAGTCCATTTTTGCTTTCTGGAAAGAAGTCCAATATATGCATTTTGAGTTAGGAAAATTGAAAACCACTGTAAATAGACAAGTAAATAAACGAGCTCAACTAGACAAAATCAAGTGGATTAATAATTGACCGCTTTAGTCTTCTCAATATTTGTTGCTACATTTTTAACCGCTCTATGTTTTAGGAGTTGAACATAAATTTTAGCCATATCTAAGCACCGGTAGGCTAAATTGCTTGGACTCTTCACTTTTGGTGCCACACCCGTGTTGACACGACATGGGGGCAGGTGCGGTATCTGTAGCAGATATGGTCAACCGATTTTGGGTACTTTGACCAAAATCACGGGGAAATTCGGGACAAATACAATGATTTATGTAACCAAAACTGTAAATAATGGACTTAACCTCAAAAGTTAGTTCATGAGGGGAGGATTGTTCAAATCCATATAAGGAGTTCAAATTTTCATCCCACAACCGATGTGGGAGAATCAACGCCCCCTTGCACGCTCATGACTGGACATCTAGAGAGTGGACATTATATGATGGGTCCCAACATCAGGTAAACAATGAATTGGGATGACCATGCTCTGATACCAATTGTTGGGGTCGAAATAATCGGGGGTCATGCGGAAGCTAATAATTGCAAACTTTGATCAACAATAAATCAAACAATAAAGAAAACATATTAAAAGAGACATAATATTCTAATATGGTACATGATCATGTGACCTACATATGAAAAACTAATATAAAAGCATAAAAAACTATTGAGAGAAAAAATTATATTGTGGATGCTATTGTGTTGTAGTTGTGGAAGGAGGTCTTCAATTATAGATATCCAAAACTTTTCCTCCAAGACAATGACCAAATATGGAAGGGAATTATATTTTCCTTTCCGGAAAAGTAAAAACAATTATGGTAATACTTTGACTTTCTTTCAAGAGAAGTAAAACTCAAATATGATAAAAAAATCATGGCAAAACCCCTAATAACTTTTCCATTGACCTGAATTTTCTAGCGAAATAATCTTCATCCTCCTCCTCATAATCTTCATCACTGGTGCTTGCTATGGTTAAAAGTAGGTATGGGTTAGAACTTTGAGTCTTGTGCATTAAAAGTGAGCACATGTTGAAAGTGGAGCCCTTGCGTTAAAAATAAACATGAGTTGAAATTGACCCAAGCGTTAAAAGTAAGCAAGAGTTAATAATTGGAGCCCAAACATGAAAAATAAGCATAGGTTAAAAATATATCCCTCTGTCCCAAAAAAATTGTCTACTTTCCTTATTAGTTTGTCCCAAAAAGATACACATTTCTATATTTAAAAACAATTTAACTTTATGAGATGTTTTACAGCCACACAAATATCTAAGGTTTGTTTTGGATCACACATTTCAAAAAAATTCTTTATTTCTTAAACTCCGTGCCAAGTCAAACTAGGACAATTTTTTTGGGACGGAGGGAGTACTTTTTTGTTTTTAAAGATGCGCTGCAGCAGGATTGTTGAAAATATGATTGAAAATTCATCTCCACATGTAGTACTTTGGACAAAATCTTCATTATCGTGAAATTGGTTGCAACTTGATTTGAAGCCGGCTTAAACCTGTCTTGAATCTCATCGAACCATTGATTGAACCATTGGCTCTGATATCATGTAAAGAATGGATCTTGGGCCTAACTCAACCTCAAAAGTTAGCTCATGAGGGAGGATTGTCCAAGTCCATATAAGAAGTCCAAAACCGATGTGGGAGAATCAACAAAAACAAAAGCTTAGGTGAAATTGAAGAAAATGGAATACATTGTATATAGAAATTTCTATTTCAGTCTTTTCCTTATATCTCCTTTCTCCTCTGAGATATTTTTTCTGAATACCTTGTAAGTTTTCCACATAACATATAACTCTATATTTAGATATTTGATTTATTTTTAGCCGAATCTCCACACTCGTGTCCGTACGTAGATCTATACCCCCGAATCTTAAAATTTAGATCATGAAGGATCCGACTTCTAGATCCGCACCCGTATCGGACACCCGCACCCGAGTCCGAGCAACTTAGCCGGTAGGTCTGTAACCATACTTCTATTCATGTCCTAAATCCTAAAGTTTAGGTGACGACAAATCTGACTTCTAGTCCAGTTGTTATTTGCATCTCAGAATGCTTGTGCATGGGGTTGTATATATAAAAGAATGGGAATGCTATTCCAAGATGTTACTTTGAATTGAAGTTGCATTGGGTAACTTCTTACCATATCTGATTCTTTTTCTTTATGTGATCAGGCTAAGGCTTTGGCTGAGAAGACTCAGCGTGATCTTCAGTCTCAGAATGAGCAGGAAGAGAAGCATGTAAGTTTCTGCTGATTGCTTGGAGCTGGCAATAACTGATTTTCAGTTTTTCACAGGTTGCACGAATTCTTCTTGGGGAGAAAGCAAAAGGAAGGAAAATGATTGGGCGTGGAAATTGTCCTCCCCCAGTTTCCTGTTGGCTTTCTCCCATCTCCTATCTCTAGTTTGCTTTATCTTTTTATCTAAATCGAGACCACACTTTAAACCTGCTCGAACATTCTGTATAGCTTATTCTCTTTGATTTTGAACAAACTGCTTGTTGCAGAGGCTTGCTGAGACGCTGGACTATGATATAAAACGTTGGGCTACTGGAAAGGAAGGCAACCTCCGGGCATTGCTGTCGTCACTACAACATGTATGTAATCAGCAAATGTTGAAAGTCATTTTAGACCTGTTTGGAAACTTTCAAGATATAATTAGATCTGAGTTTTACTGTTTTCTATCAAGGCAGTTCAGATATTTTCTCAACTAGTTTGATTGATCTGTAATCGACACTTGGATTCATGTTGGGTAAAAATGGAATTAGCTGGGCAAAATTGCTTAGATTTGTTTCTTACGAATGTGGATGGGAATAGTTCCCTGACACTATTATAGTATTTTATGCAGTCTTTTTACCTTATTGCCAGTTTGATGTTTGCTCTAGTTTTTGCGTCATTAGAGCATTCATTAGATTACCTATATTTTATCTGTGATGCCATCTGGTTGGTTGAATCTGTTATTTCTGAGCTGTTGCTTTAAGAAATTGATGCTCTTCTGTTTAAATTTCATGGAACTTTGTGCACAAAGCTGCACTGCAAATATGAGAAAGGCAATTATATTTCACACATGTCTCTTCTGTTGATAGCTTATAATATCGCCAGTATTTACGGGCTTTTGCAAGGTTTACATAGTTACGACCATTGTTTTTGCAGTGTTGTAGATATTGTATCTATTGTCATGAAGTAATCCTTTGCAACTGTTGAATGATGTGCAGGTATTGTGGCCTGAATGCGGTTGGCAGCCAGTTTCATTGACTGATTTGATCACTTCTACATCTGTCAAAAAAATTTATCACAAGTCAACCCTATGTGTCCACCCAGACAAAGTTCAACAAAAAGGGGCCACAGTTAGGCAGAAGTATATTGCTGAGAAGGTTTTTGATCTTCTCAAGGTACTACGTCTATATGGTTAACAAGTGTTGACACTCACTTTTTTAATCCTCATTTCTGACATGTATATGTTCACCATTTGGTTCACGTACTAGTTATTTGGGTATGCAGTAAATAATAATGTCACGGTTGTTAAACGGGAATAATAATACATAAAAAAAAATTCCAAAGATTAGCTACTTTAAGAGCATTTTGTCTTTAGATAATCTTTATACAACAATGTATTGTTGATACATATTGTTATTTCATATTCTATCACATAAATTAATGCATGATTTCCCTCATAAGTTATGTTCGTATCAAGTTTAATACTACAAATCAAAAACCACATTAGTTATGCGAGGATTGCTTTTCACTATTCTGCCAACTAAACACTGCATTAACTATTTTTTCTTATGCGTCCAACCAAACATTATATTACCTATGCCAAATCTTTTGAAGGGATGATTTCTACTATTGATCCAAACAAATAGCCCATACATGAGTAAATTATGTGAGGAGCATATTACGTACATGAAATGACAAGCCCTTAGTAATAATAAGGGCTCCAAAAATGTGTTGGAGTGAACCATTTTTCTTTTTCTCCAAAAGAAAAATACTTAAATCACAACCAACTCAATTTTCAGAAAGTTCACCTTTTTGGATTAAAAAATTGATTTTGGTATGGTCCTGTTAAAAGTCCATACTCAATCGTTAGGTTTGATATGATTAAAGTATAATATTGGGAAAGAAAATCACTTAATATACTAGGTGCACTAACCAAATGATGCTTCTACTTTTGACCCAAAAAAAGAGATGTTGCTAATGCAATATAATTATGAGGATATCCGGGACAAGGTGGGGGTGGCCTCGGTGGAGGACAAGATAAGGGAAGCGAGACTGAGATGGTTCAGGCATGTGAAGAGGAGATGCACGGTTGCTCCAGTGCATAGGTGTGAGAGGTTGCCTATGGATGACTTTCTCTTATCACAAGTCTTGTGATATATATGATACACATAGAAATGAACGGTTTAAGAAGAGGTAGAGATAGACCGAAGAAGTATCGGAGAGAGGTGATTAGATAGGACATGACGAAGCTTCAGCTCATCGAGCACATGACCTTAGATAGGGGGTTCTGGAGGACACGAATTAGGGTAGAAGGCTAGTAGGTAGTTGATACTTGTAGTCGTAGTATTACCCTTGTAGTGTCTTGTCCTGTGATTTCTGTCATTATCTATTATTTCTTGTACTTCCGTTATCGTATGATTTTGTGATAGTTACGGTATTGCTCCTTTCTTTCCCAAACTGCTTTGTCATGCTTTATCTATCCATAGCTGCTTTACTTCCGTTCTTTCCTTTTTCGGACTGCTTGGGGTTTCTTTTCTTTGAGCTGGGGCTCTATCGAAACCTCTCTACCTCTTGGGTAGGGGTAAGGTCTGCGTACACTGTATCCTTCCCAAACGTCACTTGTGGAATTACACTGGTATGTTATTGGGTAATTATGATCTTTTGGTTAACTGCATATATATAATGACTGCACTTGTAGCATTGTTCGTATAAGGGGACTGGTATACAACAACAACATATCCAGTGAAATCCCACAATGTGGGATCTGGGGAGGGTAGTGTACGCATACCTTACCCCTAAGATACCGAAAGCACACAAAAAAACAGATAAGGATAAACAATTCAAAGCAATATGAAAATGAAAATAACGACAACAAATAAGCCGTTTGGAAAAATAGGAGCAGTAGCTACCACAGAGTGATAAGATAATCAAGTACAAGAAGGACAAGAAACTATAGAGCAATACTGCGACTACTAGTATAAACGGATAAGGGGACTGATATAGTTGATCTATTTTATAATTAGTGTTCAGATCTAGATATTGCAGCTCAAGATCTGTTTTTTGCTTGCATTGGCAAACGAATGTAAAGGATTGAAAATATAGAATTTAAAATTGCTGTTTGACAGAGAATGAATTTGGATAATCATTATACTGAAGAAGAGAAGTCGGAGCTTGATTTGAACAAAAAATCAAGTCATATGTTCGAAAACTTCCATATGAAATAGAGTAATAGCAACAATTGACTTCAATAGAAAACATCAAACAAGGGAAGAAAGTTCTTAGGGGTAAGTTTCTTTTTCCTCCTGAGAAATGGAGAGGCATGGACTCTGGTCAGCAAGGAGGAGAGTAGAGATAAGTGTTAGCTGCTCAATTTGGACAGAGAGATATCACAGAGTTCACTGAAGGAGGAGAAGCAGATTGACTTTTCGCAAAGGTTGAGGAGCAGTTGCACTCATGAGAGTTATTCCTATTTATAATTCAAATGACACATCCTAGGGAGTTCATCTAAATAAGTCAAAATAAGTTCCTCTTGGCAGAGAGTAGAGATAAGTGTTAGCTGCTCAATTTGGACAGAGATATGTATCGAGTTTACTGAAGAAAGAAAAGCAGATTGACTCTTCGCAAAGGTTGAGGAGCAGTCCGACTCATAAGAGCTATTCCTCTTTATAATTTAAATGACACCTCCTAGGGATTCCATCTAAATATGTCAAAATAAACGCTCAGTTTACTTGGAAGTTCAAACGGGATAATTTTTGTTCTAATGAATTTTATGATAAAAGAGTCTAGTGCCTGTATATGTCACTATTTGCACCTTCCTTATGGAAAGAATACTGTGGAATCCACACAATTAATTCAGCCTAAACTCTTTGAGTGGAATGGTTTGAATTTTGGTGTCCACCAAACATTTTCTCCTTTATATGATTAGGGGGGGCAAACAAAAAGAAAGGTATCACTGATCACTTCTACATGCTTCCATCTCTCTTCAGAAGTAACTACTACATCTTTTCCTTTGGTTAACATTACTTCCATATCTCTTGGAAAGTAGGTACTACATCTTTTCCTTTTGTACCAACTGAATCCAGCCAAAAAGAAAAGGAAAAATAGTGGATGAGCAGTCTGTTTGTAGCATATACACTCATGTTCTAGTACTACATTTCAGATGTGCCAATTGGTAGTCTGTGTCTCAGTTTGGCATGTGTTTTTCTAGTGTGGAGCGAGTACTGTTATATGGTATGATATGCACAGGGACCATCAGTGGTGCTGTTCTAAATTTAGATTCTGAATTTGACAACAGGAAGCATGGAATAAATTCAACACAGAGGAACTAAGATGAGTTCAAACTGCTTTAAGGTCTCCTTACTGAAAGCAGATGAGGACCTGTCTTTTCTTGGAAGTGAAGCAACGATGTACGAGTGCTCTAAATAGTTGTGTGAATTGGCTCAACTTTGCTGTTTTGGTGGACTGACATGATACTGAGTTGCTTCACCAGGAATTAGTGCTATCACGAATGTGCATGTTTACAATCTCCGGCAATGTATTTAAAACTGAGTAGCTTTTTGTTTGTGTGATGCTTTTTTGTTTTGCAGTTGTCACATACATATGGATATCTTCATCATCAGCAGTAGGTTTTTGTGCATAATTCGTTGATTTAGGTTAAACACCGTGGTTGGTGACATGATGCATGTGATGTTGTTATTAAGCACCTATCGGAAGTCATGATATTTTGCTCTTTTTTCTTGTGCATGAACATGAATATCTATACCATGTTAGATTTCAAGTTGTGTTTCAATTGAGGTTGGGAATTGGGAGTTACCAGTGATCTCCGTGAAATTGTTTGCTAAAAGCAGAGGGCTGGATTGGAGTCAATCTTACTGTATAGTTAATTCATGATCATATTTCGCTATATAATTTTGGAACTAAATTTTGGAAAGTACTATTTTACTTTTTTGAGTTTTTCAAGTATTAACTTTCCTGGCTAGATGTTGAGAAAGCTGTCGCAGAGGAATTCCCATACTTGAATATATATAAGAAAAAAAACCTTTTTCTTCTTATACCGTTCACTAAATGAGGAAAGTGGTTTCCATGTTTTATCTTTTACGTTCTCTAAGTTTTTTTTTTTTGCCAGGCAATGATACTGGAGTTAGGTTGATAATTTTTTTCTCTTGCAAGTTATTCGTACTGTTTGTTTTGTACTTCGATTGAAGTTCTTTTTTGTATTGTTGGCCATAAAATATTAGTGATTGAAGTTCTTTTTTGTGTTGTTGGCCATAAAATATTACTAACAATTTTTTCCCTTGTGTGTGTCGTATCATAGGTTTGACGGTTAAATATTGAATTTATTGGAGTGAGGTGGAATGTTAAATCTGTTATCATTTTATGGTAGTTGAGAACTACCTAGAATACAACTATACAAGTTGTGAAGTTTGTCAACTGTTCTGTGTCCCTTAATTTCCATCTAGCATATGATTTGTCAGCTCAAGATATTCGTGTGTTAAATTTTATTGAAGTTCTTGAATAGTGAACAAAAGATTATTTGTTACTAATTTAAATATTAGTTGTTCACTTTTTCTACCCGAATGATGAGGTTAAGGATTGTCCAAGATCACATAAAGTGATAATATTCCTAAATGGAAACTCTAGGAAATCTAATGCGGAATTAAAATGCAAAAAAATTTAAGATAAAAGCAAGACCCAATTAGTAAAGGAATTATGAGCAAAACTTGAAATGGATACCAAATCCTTCCAATAGAATCTATACTATTTGAATTCAAATAAAGACTCAAATGAATCCACAAGTGATCAATCTCTATATGAAATCAATGGAAATGGTTTGTCAACAACTAAGAAATCACTCTTAGAACTAAGTACTAAACTAAGCAAACTATCACTCATATGAGCTTATCATCAATATTCAATATTCATATGGAATGAAAATAACACTAAGACAACAATATATAGTCTTGCCTATTACAACTAAGATCCAAAAGTGACCTTTTGCAAAATATCAAAATTGGATCTCACACGTCCAATTGCAATTCCTAACCACTTTTTGTAGCTTCCAATCTTATGCCTTCATCTTGATCACCCTCCCAAGCTAATTTCCCATACGTTGTACACTCTTGTAACTTGCTCTTCAAGCACCTCCAATTCTCCTCTTTGCACAAACATTGCTTGCAAGGCTTGGACCTCCTTTGCTTGGCTACGGTGAAAGGCCTCGATGGAGTGATGTCCAATGATATCATATCATAAAGAAACTATGCGCCCTAAGCACACCAATGTGGGACTCTAACACCCTCCACCCCCGCACCCCAATACTGGACATTTGGAACGTGGACAATACATGATGGGACCTAACATTAGATGAAACAATATATTGAGTTTGGCTTTAATACAATTTAAAGAAATGAATCTTGGACGTAATTCAACCCCGAAAGTTATCTCAAGGGATAAAGATTGCCCAAACCATCTAACATAACCACTCATATATAAATCCTTGATGTGTACAATTTTAATATAGGGGCCCATCATTGGATAACAGAATTAAGATCAAACCTAACCTCCACCCACGTCCGGTAGGTCCAGAGTTCGAGTCAAGCTGGAGGGAAAGTGTGAAAACACTATAGATCATTCAAATGGGACAAAAAAAGATGGGTCATGCTTTGATACCATGCAAACAAAAATTGGATCTAGGTCAACCCTAAAAGCTAGTTCAATAATTGACTCACAATCAACAAAAATATTGAATTATCTGAAGAAAGAATATATATTAGCTGAAATAACACTTAATTGATGTTCAAAAAAATACTCGCGCTCTCATTCTTTCGATTTGATGTAACTAGATGTGCTTAGAATATTGGGTAAATTTTATAAATATACAATTTGGTCACTTACATTGCAAAAATATAGCCCACAACTTACATTGCAAAGCTTTAGCCCAAAAATATTATTATACAATGTTATACAATTATATACAAACAATTATATTATGTATATAGGTGTATAAAAGTGTATAATATGTAGGTATATACACTATAATAAATAATTATATAATATTATACACGAAAATACACACTTATACACATTTGTACACATATATACATAATTTTTTGCCGTCGCTTGAAATTGCCAGTTCACTTAAAATTGTGAATGCCCGCAGATGGAGTGTGGGCAATGGTGTTTGGTTGTGGTTTCTCCGGGGTTGGAAGGGGAAAGAGATAGCGGCATCGTGATTCTCGTTTGCCGTCAATAGTTGTTTGTCGGCGACATGGTGGTGGTCGGAGGTTGCTTCTATTCGCCGAAGAAGTGGAGAAGACAAAGAGAGGCTGCTAACAGTGTCTCGCGTCGGTGAAATAGATCTAGGGTTTCGATGGAGAGAGGAGGAGGAGAATTCTCTGGCGGCGGCGAAGGATGTGCAGTGGTTGCCCACTACTTGCTCATTCGCAATTACTACCACAAGAAAGTCGCCCCTATCTCCAAAGGGGCTCTTTCCATTTTTTTTACCCATTTCTTGGGGGGAGCGGTGCGGCGGAGAGAGAGAGAGAGAGAGAGAGAGGAGGATTTCTCCGGCGACGACGGATGTACGGAGCGACACGACAGAGAGAGAGATAGGAGGCTGAGTCAATTTTTGTAAGATTAAAAAAGGTGAATCAATTTTGATATCATTATTACCTCAATTAACATACATCATAATTAAGTCTAGAATATTTGAGCCGGTAAGCAAAATGACACAAATAATGGCATTTGCTTTAGTACATTCTTTATCTTTACCTGAGAGACAAAAGAATCATCTATTCCATTCACACAAAATTCACTTGGATGTATGGATTTGTTTATGTAGTTCTAATATTGCAACTTTGACAGCACATCAGAAGTCTCAGCGCAAATTGTCTTCGAGAAACCTTACAGAATTCTTCTTCATGGAAAAAGATACCAATTGTTGATTCGGCAAAATTAGTATGCGCTTTAAGATTTAGCCAGAGTAGTTTCCACAAGGCCTTTTTAAGGATACCAATCAGTCTCTGATTTAAATGTGTACTGCTATTTTTTTTTATGACCATATGAATATAGGCATTGTAGTGGCTTAAATAGACTTTTATAAAATTGGATAGATACTCATAAAGTTAATATTAACCCGTCAACTAGTGACCCATGAAAATAAATAGGTGTAGCTTGAAAATTAATTTTCACTTATATTAAATAATAAATCAACTGCATCGGTTGATTTGTCAAAAAAAATCTCGGCAAAAATGACTTATCTAATAGGTCAATTGCTCTATTTTTTGGGTTTTATTTTCAAAATTTAGATGTCAAGATTTCGATCAAATTTGATCAATTTCTTAAAAATAAAATCCCTAAACGATTTTAAATATTCATTAGAATTATAAATTTATTTTAGTGGGGGAATGGAGGTCGGATCGAGTGGATTTATAATTGACTCAAGTAAGAAAAAAGAGGGGAGCGAAAGAACGGGTGCCCTCAACCCCAGTCCTAGAAAGCAAAAATTCCCAATTTCGACAAAAAGAAGCTAGAAATGATTGTAAGGTATATATAGGTTAAAGTAAGACAAGGAAAGACACATCAAATTGTCAGACTAAGCAAATCTAGTTAAGAAATTGATTATTTGATGTTACTAGTTCTTTGATGATTGGTCTTTATGTAGAAGGAGTTATGACATTAATGACCGTAATGAATATATTTTGGGTCTAACTCAACCCCAAAAGCTACATTGTAGGATGATGATTGTTCAAGTCCATATAAGGAATTCATGTTTTCATTCCATTTTCGATGTGAGACTCTTAACACTCTCCCGCACACCCAGACCTCGTTAACTGGAGCGTGGACAATATAATTTGGGGGCCCAACATCGGTGAACAAATAATTGGAATAGGTCTAACTCTGATACCATGTAATGAATGGATCTTGGGCTTAACTCAACCCCAAAAGCTAGCTTGTAGGGTGAGCATTGTCCAAATCCATATAAAGAGTCTATGTTCTCATTTCATTTTCGATGTGACACTTTTAACAATGACGACCCTAAATTCTGAATTAAACAGATTTGAAAAGCATAATTGTTTAAAATTAAAAATAGTATAAAAGATTAAGTGAAATATATATTTATGAAACTAAAACTTCAACAGGGATAATAAATATTGAAAAGACAAAAGGGAAGGAGTAACTTCAGCACTAAGTTAAAGTTAGTTTTTTTAATTAAAGAAAATCATTTTGTAACAAGTACATCACGTGAATTTCCCTCTTTATTTCTCTATATTCTTCTATATCAAAGTCGGAATCTTTTTTAGTTGGAAGGGGTGTATTCAATTAGGATTTTAAAAGATTATTTTGATCTAAATAAGTTTTGTGGTATTTAATTAAGATTTTTAAATAATTTAAATAAGTCTTATGGTATTTAATTAAAATTATTAAGATTTTTTTAAAGAGGGTGTCCAAATCTAGTGATATTCAATCAGGATTTTAAAGAAGTAACAAAAAGTCTTTTAGTATTCATAAACTTGCTAAACAATCAGGATTTTAAACAATCCGAATTTTGTGTTACTTTTTAGTGGGAGGTATAAATACAAACCCTATAAAAAAATCTCACCCAAACCCATCAAATTTTATGTGACTTTGTGTGACTTCTGAATTCCAGTCTTTTGAAAGGATTGTTGGGTAATGACATCATCGAAGGTTAGCAAAGATGAAAACAAGTCGACCAATCTTTTGGTTTGGCTTCGATCCAGCTCAAACCAAAAAAACTTTGGTGCATAGAGAGCACACTAGGATGAGTAACTTGGAATTGCTAACCAATCAGAAACAAGCTAGTACACCAAAGCACATATGACGAATTCTTGTACCTGTGCGGCATATGGTGTACTTTCTGATCCATCAAAAGTCCACCCATACAGATTAAAATATTGATATTATGTTTCTGATATAAAATTGAATAACAATTATAATTAGAATGTTATCTTTGGAGTCAATTAATGCATTTGCATCCGTTATGGGACCTAAACAATCGGAATGTTTGAGATTGTATGGACGATGGAATGTTAGAAGAGGTTTCAGAAATTTATGCATTCAAGTTGTTCGCTGAAATACATGTTAGAGAAATTGACATAGAAAACTCATGTGGTCCTTTCAAATATTTATAAATCTTATAATAAATCTTTTAAAATCCAAACATAATTTTTTAAATTATCTTTTAAAATCTGTTAAGTCATTATATTCCTAAATAGTCTATTAAATTTATTTATCTCAAAATAATCTTTTAAAATCTTAATTGAATACATCGGTAAGCGGTAACTAGTTCAATCACACCAATACAATAACTCTGAGAAGACAAGTTGAAAATAGGTAATAGTTTGAAAGCTCGAATCCCAATTTGTTTTTCCAAATCAAATTGCAAATAATAAGATTGGTATGAAAAAGTGAAAAAAAATATATGTCAAATCTTTTAGTATTACATTTAGTTGGACTCTTTTCCATATTTTAAAAGTCGGATAGGACTCCATTGAATAAGGAGGTAATTAGCAAAAAAATGTTGTCATCTCCTGATGGAATTCGGCCATCTTAAGATATTATGTTCAATGAATTAGATTTGAAGACAAACATTTTATCCATAGTTGCGTATGTTCCATCATCACCACCTGCTTTCACAAAACAAAATGGCAAGGCAGAAAAGCAAGTAAAAACTAACATAAAACCAAGAATGCGTACAAATTTAGAATTATAAAATCGTGGGTATCATCACCAACAAAATCGTCTGTTTATTTTTGTAGAATAAGAAAGGATCAGATCTTTTGGAGAAGTTATAATAATAAGTGAATGATTTTTAAGAGAGGAGAATTTTGGGGAACTATTTGATTTTTTTGGGAAGATGCAATAACATTATTGTTGCTTTTATTTATTAATCTCTTTTATTTTTTGGTTAAAATTTCTTAATTTTCTATCACATACGAACTCATCATATTCTAGAAAACCCAAATAATATTTGGATTATTTGAATCATTAATTATATTTAATAAAATATTAGTTTTATATCACGACTCACTATATTAGCGGGCCTAAGACCAATTTTCATAAGACCTTTAAACCTTTTAAATAAAATTTATATATATACACATACATATGCAAAGTGTCAGACTTTTTTTTTTTTGTAGTTATTTATAGTATAGTATTCTTACAAGAAATAACAACTTTAACTAATTTAAGCTAATAAGATATTTGTCATGTATTTGTAATACATTACTTTAAATCTTGTTGTGAAAAATTTAATTTATTACTATGGATATTTGAGTAGTTTAATCCAAAGTTTTAAAATACTTCTCTTTGGTTTTGTACTTTTTCCTATAAACTCTAATATTTTCTAAGCAAAAATAAAATCATAAAATTCATGATGATAAACGATTTACAAAAGTAAAATAGTAAACTTATAGGCCACTTCAAACTATTTGTGCACACATAAAACGTTACACCTTAACATTATTCACGCGGTCCTTTAAGATTGCATATATTTATATTATAAAGGTGTTTGACTAATTTATAAGTTGATCAAACTTGCTTATAAACACTTTTAGCTTATATATTTACGTATTTCATAAACACCAAAGTACTTATAAACTAAAATCATTCAAAGTCATAAGTCAGTCATCCCCAATTTATGATTTTTCAACATATAAACACTTTTGACTTGACCAAGTAATTTACTATTTTTTTTTTTAATTCTCAAAATATCTTTCCCAAAACAAAACTCCTAACTTCCTTTCCATTCTGTATATGTCGTTCCTCCTTTTCTTTACAAGGAATTTTAAATTTATAAACTTTTGCAAAATGTTTAAGGAGTTTTAATCATTTTAACCAAAGAACAACTTATCATCACTTTTTTTTTATCAAACACATCCACTTCTTATTAGCGGTTTCAACATTTTTATGATATACTTGTATGCACTTTTATTATGAAAAATGAAGTTCTGATCAATTTATTTTTCCTTAGCAGCTTCTTGCTTACGATAAATTCGATCCACGCTTTTTTTTTCTAGCTATCTGGTATTTGAAATCTAATCGAGAACTGAGAACGGAGATTAAATAATTTATGGACTAGTTAGTTTGGTTGTTAAAGTTTGTCATAATTTTCAGAGAAGTTGCGGAAACCTCTGCTCACTGTCCAAAATCCCCCTGCCATCGCAAAAATGACGAGTATAAAATCGGGTTTAAAGGCTCTGTTCTGTGCCTTCCCATGGTTCCATCGGGTATGAAGTCGCTTCTTTGGATGTTTATTAACCGGGTCTAACTTGGGTGTAAGACATAGGTTTGGTTGGGTTGAATGAGTTTCTATGAGTTCACTAAGTACATTAATAAGAAAATAGAGTTTTGATGTGACATGACATCTTAACCGGGAGAGAATGAAAAGTTTGTGGTGTTTAATATATTCTGATGAAAATAATGATAGTTGAGTGATATTTTAATTCGACAAGAAATAAAAGTGATTTCAAGAGGCAATTTTTAAAATATGGGTAATTATTTAGGGAAATAACGATCATCGTGTTTTTTACTTAATATGATTCGTATATTTGTTAATTATTTTAAAAAGTTGAATATCATTATAAATTGAACTTAAAGAATATATACACTTCTGTGAAAAATGTGCTTTGACGCTACTAACATCAGTTAGTTTTCTTTATGACTTTAAAGGTTATCAACAGAAATTGTGGTTCGTAATTTGTCCTATTGCTTTGATTGATAGTGGTTAAATAAGGTGATATACACACAATATACAAGTGTATATTGCCTTATTCAATGCCACGAAATCTGCCCATATTGATGCTCTCGGTTTTGGCTTATTTTGTACATGAGAATATTGTATATTTGGAAAATATATGTGTAGTATATTGTAATGTATTTGTTACCTAAAGTAGGATTATACACTACCATAATTGTAGAGTTAGAATTATGGTAGAATAAGATTTTAGGAATAGAATAGGAATATTTTGTATCTTGTATATATACATATTCAAGTAATGAAAATAATGAAGGGGATTATTTCTTTCATGGTATCAAGAGACTAGGTTTTACAAAAATTTTCTCTCCCAAAAGTTTTGACAACCTCGGCCAAGTACCCCCCCCCCCCTCGGATTTCTCTTCCGAAAGTAGTCTTCCGCTCTCAAAATCTCTCTTACTTTTCCCAAATTTCCCCTCCTACTTTGTTCTTTCAATATGTCTAAGAACAATTATCATCCTGCCCTCATGGTTTCTAACGTCAAGAACAGTATCCATATTGTCCTTGAGATGGAAAACGTCCGATATGCGACGTGGGCGGAGTTGTTTAAAATTCACGCTATCTCCCATCAAGTTATTCATCACATCATTCCTCCCGCTACACCTTTTCCCGCGGAGGATCCTCAGTTATGGATTACTCTTGATGCTACCGTTCTCCAGTGAATATATTCCACTATTTCGGTTGACCTTCTACAGACGATTATTGAGCCGGATACCACGGCTATGGGCTTGTCGGAATAGATTGCGTGACATATTCCAAGATAACCAACATTCACGTGTCGTCACACTCGAGCAGGAATTCTCTCTAGTTCGAATGTACGAATTTACAAACGTTTCTGCATATTGCAAGAAACTCAAGGAGTTGGCGGATCAACTCCGTAATGTTGGCGCACCGATAACAAATAATCGTCTGGTTCTACAATTGGTTGCCGGCCTTTCGGAGGCCTATAATGGTGTTGGAACTCTCCTTCGTCAAAGCAACCCTCTTCCTGACTTCTATCAAGCCCGTTCCATGCTTACTTTGGAAGAAGCCGGTTTGGCTAAAAAGCGGCTACCGAGGCAAGTCCCGTCATCATGGTGGCGTCCTCTCCAAGTTCTTCGGGTTTTGTTAATAATTCGAGCCAAAACCATAATCATGGTGGCGGAAAAAATAATCGTAAGAATAATAACAAAAACCGCGGGGGCAAACGCGGCGGTTCTGGTGGCGGTTCCGGTGGTCAGCAAGCAGGCGATGGGCCTATCCAGGGAACAGTGGCCCACCACCCCCCTGGTCCCAGCAGTGGGGCCCATGGCGATGGCGATGGGCCGTAGGCCGCCGACAACCCTTATAATCCAAAGATGCAATTCCGGCGGCCGCCGCAGGGTGGCCAACAATTCGCCCAACAACCAAAGGTGGCGGCCCACCGGCTGTGGCCCGCGGCTCCAGTAGCTACGACCCGGCTCGGGCCACGGTCACGGTCTGTTATTCTTGGGCCCCGACCTCCGCAAGCCCATCATGCAACAGGCCCCACTCAGACCGACATCGAGGCCGCGATGCACACATTGGGGTTGACTCAACCGGATCCAAATTGGTACATGGACACCGGGGCCACTACTCACATGACTTCCAATTCAGGTACTCTCTCATCTTATTCCAATTTGAGCACCCCTCGGGGTATAATTGTTGGTAATGGCAACTCTATTCCTATTCAGGTTTATGGTCAGAAAACGTTGTCTCCCCCCAATCCACCTCTTATCTTAAAGAATACTTTACATGGTCCCAAATTGATTAAAAATTTAGTGTCTGTCTGAAAGTTCACAACTATTCTGTTTCCGTTGAATTTGATCCTTTTGGTTTCTCTGTGAAGGATTTCAAGACGGGGAGTCATCTCATGAGGTGTGATAGTAGGGGGATATGTATCCTATCATGCCCGGTTTCAGTCCATCGAGTCAAGCCTTGCCGTTAGTTTTTGCAGCCATTTCTCATTCCGTGTGACATGCTCGCCTGGGTCATCCAGAATCTTCTATTTTATCAGTTTTATATAAAAATAACTTTATTTCTTGTAAGGGTACGAGTCGTACTTATGTTTGTCAATCTTGTTCATTAGGGAAAATTGTTAAGTTGCCTTTTGTGGACTCAAATTCTCATACTTCATAACCATTTGATATTATTCATAGCGACCTATGGACGTATCCTGTTCTAAGTTCATTAGGTCATCGATATTATGTTCTATTTCTGAATGATTATTCTAAATTTTTGTGGACGTTTCCAATTGCCAGTAAATCTCAAGTGTTTTCTGTCTTCATAAAATTTAGAGCATTCATTATAACACAATTCGAAAGAGAAATAAAGAATATTCAATGTGATAATGGGAAAGAATATGACAATAGGGGGTTCCGGGAGTTCTGTGATAATAATGGGATAAATTTTCGTTTTTCGTGCCCTCATACATCTTCTCAAAATGGGAAAGCCGAACGCAAAATTCGTTCCATAAATAACATTCTCCGCACTATCTTACTTCATGCTTCCGTACCCCCGTATTTTTGGCATCATGCTCTGCAAATGGCAACATAATTTCGTCCAAAGGTCTGACATATTCTTCCCCACTCAAAATCCTATATAATAAGAACCCTTCTTATTCTCATCTTAGGATTTTTGGGTGCTTGTGTTATCCGTTATTCCCATCCACCACAATTAACAAACTTCAGGCTCGGTCTACCCCGTGTGTATTTTTGAGTTATCCGTCTAATCATCGTGGTTATAAATGATTTGATTTATCCTCCAAGAAAATCATAATTAATCGCCATGTCATTTTTAATGAAACTCAATTTTCTTTTACGAAAGTTCATACTCCCGAGCCTAGGTCGTATAATTTTTTGGATGACCAAATATCCCCGTATATTATTTAGAATTTTTCGGACATCTCCCGTACCCAAAACTCTCCAGCGGGCCCACTGCCCGTTGGCCCCACTATCCCGTGCCCAGTTTCAGCCACTGGAATAGTTCCAACAATTGGGCCAGTCCAGCCCAATGCTGGAACTGGTCCAGTTCACGCCACAGCTTCTCGATTTGGGCCAGCAGGCCCACTGCCTGCTGGCCAATCCATCCCGAGCCCAACAAATTCCCAAAATTCACTCAATTCTTACTCGAGTCATAGACCGGTCACTCGTAGTCAGCGGGATATTTTTACACCTAAAAGACATTTTAATTTACATTCTGATGTCTCTAAATCCCCCTTGCCCCGTAATCCGGTGTCCGCCTTAAATGACCCTAATTGGAAAATTGCTATGACTGATGGATATAATGCTCTTATTGATAATAAGACGTGGGAGTTGGTGCCCCGTCCATATGGTATTAATGTTATCAGGTCTATGTGGATTTTTGCTCATAAGGAAAATTCAGATGGTTCATTTGCTCGCCATAAGGCGCGGCTTGTGGGTGATGGTAAGACTCAACAGGTTGGGATAGATTGTGGGGAGACGTTTAGTCCGGTGGTCAAGCCGGCTACTATTCGCACTGTGCTTAGCTTGGCTCTTTCGAAGACTTGGCCTATTCATCAGTTGGATGTCAAGAATGCTTTCCTACATGGTGATCTCAAGGAAACAGTCTATATGCATCAGCCGTTGGGTTTCAGGGATCCAAACCGTCCTCATCATGTCTGTTTGTTGAAGAAGTCATTATATGGGCTTAAGCGCCTCCACGGGCCTGGTATACGAGGTTTGCTTGACTTTGTTTCGACTATTGGGTTCACTCACACGTCGATAATTCCTTGTTCATCTACCGTCGTGGTTCGTCCTTGGCCTATATTCTGTTGTATGTGGATGATATCATTTTGACTGCTTCTTCCGATGCCTTGCGCTAGTCAATCAGGGCCATGCTCAGTTTCGAGTTTGCTATGAAAGACTTACGGCCCTTGAGTTATTTTTGGGGATTGCCGTCAAGCGTCATTCAGGTGGTTTATTTTTGTCCCAACGAAAGTATGCTGCTGAGATCATAGAGAGGGCTGGGATGTCATCCTGTAAGTCCACTTCCACTCCAGTTGATGCAAAACCTAAGCTTAGTGCCGCGGCATGTGCACCATATGAGGACCCGACTCGCTATCGCAGTCTTGCAGGGGCCCTCCAGTATCTTACCTTTACCAGATCGGATATTACGTATGTTGTTCAACAGGTGTGTTTATTCATGCATGATCCCAGAGTTGAGCACATGAATGCAATCAAACGCATCATTCGATATATTCATGGGACACTGGACTATGGGTTGCACTTGTATCCTTATTCTACATCCACACTTGTCTCGTACACATATGCGGATTGGGGTGGTTGTCCGGACACCAGACGATCTACGTCAGGATATTGTATGTTCCTTGGCAACAACTTGGTCTCATGGTCTGCAAAGCGTCAGGCGACTCTATCCCGCTCAAGTGCAGAGGTAGAATATCGAGGGGTAGCTAATGTGGTCTCAGAATCATGTTGGTTACGTAATTTGCTTTTAGAGCTTCATTGCCCCATTCAGAAGGCGACCTTAGTATATTGTGATAATGTTAGTGTCATCTACCTCTCAGGTAATCCGGTTCAGCACCAACGCACCAAACATATCGAAATGGACATTCACTTTGTTCGTGAAAAGGTTGCTCGGGAGCAGGTACGCGTATGTCATGTCCCGTCAAGATATCAAGTTGCAGACATCTTTACAAAGGGTCTTCCCTCGGTACTCTTTGAAGATTTTAGGGACAGTCTCAGCGTTCGAAGACCGCCCGCTATGATTGCGGGGGTGTGTTAAATAAGGCAATATACACACAATATACAAGTGTATATTGCCTTATTCAATTCCACGAAATCTGCCCATATTGGTGCTCTCGGTTTTGGCTTATTTTGTACATGAGAATATTGTATATTTGGAAAATATATGTGTAGTATATTGTAATGTATTTGTTACCTAAAGTAGGATTATACACTACCATAATTGTAGAGTTAGAATTATGGTAGAATAAGATTTTAGAAATAGAATAGGAATATTTTGTATCTTGTATATATACATATTCAAGTAATGAAAATAATGAAGGAGATTATTTCTTTCTATAGGTATTCCTCCTTTGTATTATCGGCAACCTGGAAACAGATTATTAATTATATTCTAGCCTTTCAGCTCAGCTCGATTCAATCTCGATTAAAGTTCAATTTAACTTAGCTCGATTTCGTTCAAATTTGATAAGACAAATCTCACTTAGCGCTAGTCATGGTCTCAAATTGGATTGTTACAATTATCAAGAAAAATGTTTTGACGTACATAAACAATATAAAGGTAATATCAGCTAAATATTCTCTCTGAAAAACAAATATATGAAGATGAAAATATTTTAAACAACACTCCAATATCTTTGAATAAAAAGAAAAACTAACCAATAAATATTTATTCAAAAAAGCTTAAAAGCATTACCTTTACATTTGAACACCTTTATAAATTTTTACATAAAAAGGAATATTTTACTTCCCCTTGAATTTTGGAGGTTCTTCTTAATGCTTCCTTGTGAGTACAAATTATTACTAAATTAATAAATTGGAGAAGAACATCCAACAATCAACCCTCGATGGCCATGAATTTTAGCTTTTCCTCCACTTTTCTTAAAAGAAATGTATTAGAATTGTGGTGGGAATGGTCGACGCAAGTTGGAGGAAAAATATAAAGGAAAAAGAACAGGTGAGAGGAGGGGTGGATTTACCCCACAAGTTACAAATCCGGGATAATTTAATAAATTTGATCAAAATTTTATATTCATCGATATTACTTAATATGTCCGAACTCAATCTTTATCCTGTCCTAAAATTAAGAATCTATCAACTTAAAATCTTGAATATGCCTCTGACAAAGATAATTTAATTCATTAAAATATCTTTTTAGGAGCCACAAGTTCCACCATTATAAGTGGCCGCCTCTATAGACTAGGCCTTTTCCACTTCAATTAATAGTAGATATATATGGATGGTTGTGTTGCATAACTATATTATCTATGTATTACATAAGTAGAAAAAAAAATAGGTCATTATAGGCAAGTTCTATACTGTGCCCATAATTATAACTACTTCAGCCTATCAACTTTTGGTCTTCTTGCATATGCTAATGTTTGTTTATTTAAGATGCGCTTAAGTATGCTTCGCACTTTTCTTGGTTAATTATTTTCAAAAATTAAAGATCATTGTTAGTTGAATTCAAAGAATACATTACTGCCAGAAATGCGCTTTTATGTTACTACCTTATTTTGGATCTTATTTTGATGACTTTTTAGGTTATCAACAGGAATTGTTTGGTTATAATTTGTCCTTTTGCTTTGATTGTTAGGTACTCTTAGTTTTCGAACATGGAAACAAAGTATTACGTCCTAGCCTTTTGAAGATGCAAAAGTAGGACAGGCACTAACGACGGCTTGACTCACTTGTATTTAGCTTTAACTTGATTTTGATCGAAGCTTGACTCAACTCATAGGGGAGCATTGGAGCAACGGTAAAGTTGTATTCGTGTAACTGTTAAGAGTTCCACATCGGATATGAAATGTGAACATGGACTCCTTATATGAACTTGAACAGTCCTCACCTTACAAGCTAGCTTTTGGGATTGAGTTAGACCCGAGATCCATTCTTTACATGGTATCAGAGCCAGACTCATTCCAATTCTTTGTTCACCAATGTTGGGGCCCCAAATTATATTATCCACGCTCCAGTTAACAAGGTCTGGGCATGCAGGGGAATGTTAAGAGTCCCACATCGGATATGGAATGGGAACATGGACTCCTTATATTGACTTGGACGATCCTCACCTTACAAGATAACTTTTGGGGTTGAGTTAGACCCGAAATCTATTCTTTACAGTAACTTATAGGTTATGGGTTCGAACTGTGAAAGCAGACATTAATGTTTGCATTAGGGTAAGCTGTCTACATCACACCCTTTAAGGTGAGGCTTTTTCCCGGACCCTGCTAACACGGGATGCTTTGTGCATCGGACTACCCTACCCTCGACTCAACTCGTTAGCTCAATTGGGGTAAATGTTTGGTTCGACTAAGCTTCACTTGCCGCTGATTATGGTCTCAAATTGCATCGTAACAAGTAGAGAGAAAAAATATTTTCATATACTCAAGATAAAGGATTTATCAATGACAAATATTCTCTCTAAACAGCATATATATAAAAACCAAAATAATTTAAACAACATTACAATATTTTGGAGTAAAAAGAGAAAAATAATCAGTATATCAATAAAAAGGCTAATAACTGTAATAAGTTGGAAATATATCTATTTTGACCTAAGTCAATAAAAATAAAAATGTAGTGTAATGTGTTATAAATCTCTCCTCTTTCCCCTTTTCTAGCAACCATATAATCAAATACAAAAGTCCAGAAATGATCGAGCGCAATTCATACAATGTTGAATTATTATTCTTTTTATTATCATAATATATAGATAGGTTGACTCAAATTTGTCCCACTTATATTAAAGAAATCTTTTCATTCAAGTGTCACTTTTTTTTTATTCAAAAAAATAAAAAGCATTGCCTTACATCTAAACACCTTTAAGAAACTTTTACATAAAAAAATAGTACTACCTTACTTTCCCCTGAATCTTGGAGATTCTTCTTAGTGCTCCCTTATGAATACAAATTATTATTACTAAATTTATAAATTGGGGACCTTTATGGGGCAATCAAAGCTAAAGAAAGCACCCAAAATTGAAGAAGTTAATAGATAGCCCATCACCAACCCCCTCATGGCCTCCTAATAATTATTTATTTGAAGCACACGACACATTGGACGGTCACATGTCTTCCTCCGCCTCCACCAACTGCGGCTGCAGCCGACCCTTAAAAATGTTTAGATAGTAACTAAGAATGTGTTCAGTACGACGGAAAATATTTTCTATGAAAATGTTTTTTTAGAAAATAAGTTGATTTTTTATTTATTTTGTTGTATTTGATACGTAAGCAAAAAGTATTATCATAAAAGTATTTGTATTGTTGAGTTGTTATTGAAGTACTAGAAGAACTAGTGGGGCTAAAGTGTAATTAGGACAAGTTGAGATATCTAAATGTAACTAAATTAAGTTAGTAACTGATTATGTTAGTTAGTTAGTAGTTAAAAGTGTATATATATACAGTAGTTAGCCTTCTTGTATGATGACATTTGATATTTTTCATATTGAAAGAATTCTCAAACTCTTCTCTTCTTCCTCTCATTGTTCTCGATTGTGTCATTGATGTTGTTTAACATGGTATCAGATCTAGGGTTAGCATTTTTGATTGAATTGAGCTCGAATTGCGCTTCGTGTTGTTGAGCAATTCGAAGAGAAAAGCTACTTGCAATGTATTATTAGTCCATCGTCCATAGAAGTAGTTGATTTGTCGAATTATCAGAGATTAGTTGAAATTGCAAGTTGAATACTGGAAGATTCGTGAAGTTTCTCGATTAATTGCTATCGATCCATATCAATGGAACCTAGAAATCAATGGCGGAGCAACTTGAGCACATGCAAATGCAACTTGGTGAGGGTATGACTGTGATCGATCATCATCATCCATTGTTTCTACAGGCATGTGATACTCTAGGTAGTTCTCTAATGTCCATTCGATTAGCTCGTTCTGAGAATTATGCTTCATGGAGTAGATATATGAGAATTGGACTGCTAGGAAAATGTAAACTAGGGTTCATAGATGGAAAATGTGCTAAGGAGAGAGTTGATACATCTCTGCATGATCTATGGGATAAGTGCAATGCAATTGTACTCTCATGGATTATGGTGTCGGTGAGTAAGGAATTGCTTAATGGAATAGTGTATGCATCTAATGCACAAAAAGTGTGGAATGACTTAAATGAGAGATTTGATAAAGTTGATGGCTCTAGGATATTTTATCTGCACAAAGAAATTGCTACATTGACACAAGGCACTTCTTCAGTGCCAACTTACTTTTCTAGAATGAAGGAACTATAGGAGGAGTTTGGCTCCCTAATGACTTGTCCTGGATGCCCCTGCCACGAGTCTAAGACATAGTTGAGCACTTTGAGTATCAAAGGTTAATGCAGTTTTTTATGGAATTGAATGAGACATTTAATCAGTGTAGAAGTCAGATTATGATGATGTATCCTACACCTAGTGTGAACAAAGCTTATTCTCTAGTTGTTGCTGAGGAATGTCAAAGAATTTTGAAAAAATCTAATTATGTTGACAGTGGAGGAATGAATGAAGTGATGGCATTCTTTGGAGGAAAAAAGAACATGAATTTTGTTCCTAGTAACAGACATACTAATGTGTCATCTGAATCCTTTGGAGCAAGAGGCAATGTGAATTTCAATGGAGGACAAGCTAATATGATGAAGTATAATAGAGGAAATAGAGGGATGACATCTTGTGCATATGGATAAAAAGGCAACATAGCTTTTAGTTCACGACATGGTCATATGAGTCATGGTTGATATTCTAACTCTAAGCAGAAGAAAGGAAACCTATACTTTGATTACTGCAACTGGAAAGGACATACAAGGGAGACTTGCTATAAGCTTCATGGATATCCAAATGACTTAATCTTTATTTTCTTTCTTATAAGGATTGGGTCCATAAAGGTGAAGTGGGAGTAGCCGCATAAAGCTCTCATCTAGTGAAGGATCCAATGATGGGTTCGACAGAACTCAATATTTTGGGATAACCCCTGCATATATAAAGGGAAGAAGAGGAACCAATTTGCACCTAATGTTGCTCACTATGCAGGAAATTTTTTGAATTTCTCTGAAGCAGGAAGAGATGATTTTTTCACACATAATTTGATGGCCAGTGCAATTAGAATACAATGAGAGATAGCAACTCAGGAGGTGATCAACTGAACAAAATAGCAGGCCCACACTTTACTCATGAGCAATACAAACAGATCTTACAACTGCTGGGCAAAGATCACAACACTGAGCCTGAAGTGAAAGCATCAGATATAATGTAAGATCTTTATCCTACTAAATTTTATAAGTGGATAGTTGACTCTGAAGCTTCCAAACATATGGTGAAGAACTTAACTATGTTAAATAGAAACAAACCTTTAGAGGAGTCTAAAGAAAAATTGTATTTGCCAACTGAAAATCTTGCTAAAGTTAGTCATATAGGACATTCACAAGTGTTACAAGGGTGTGAAATTAGTAGTGTACTCTATGTCCCTGAGTTCAAGTATAATCATCTCTCAATGTCTAAGCTCATAAGAAAATTGCAATGTTGTGCTATGTTTTACTCTAATTTCTGTATTTTTCAGGACCTCTTCAATGAGAAAGTGAGGAGGATTGAAAGGCTGGAGAATGATCTCTATGTGTTGTATGCTGATTGCCATGTGTACTCACAAAGACCTCAGATTTACAGTACTAGAGAGTTTGTAGTGTCTTGTGCTGTAAATACAATAAAGTCTACTAGACCAAGTCTTACACTTTGACATAGAATATTAGGACATATTCCTTATCAAACTTTGAAAATGTTGAGCAGCTTTAAAAATGTATCAGTGTCAGAGTCTGTTGAACACTGTATTGTGTGCCCTTTGACAAAGCAATCTAGACTGGCATTTCCTTTGAGCACTACTAATTCTATAGCATATTTTAAACTTCTACATAGTGATGTTTGAGAGCCATATAGAGTACCTACATATGATGGGAAAATGTACTTCTTAATCCCGGTGGATGATTTTTCAAGATACACTTGGTTGTTCTTGTTACACTCTAAGTATGAAGTAGTTGTTGTGTTTAAAAACTTTATTACTATGATTAGAAATGTGTTTGGTGCAACTGTCAAAGTGTTTAGAACTGATAACGGTTGTGAGTTCTTCAATTCTCAGATGACAGAATTGGTTCAGTTCTTAGAGATTATACAACAAAGTTCTTGTGTGTATACAACCCAACAAAATTGGGGTGGAGGGGAGGGGGTGGAGATTAGACACAAATATATACTGCATACTGCTAGATCACTCATATTTCAAGCTTGTGTTCCATTAAAATTTTAGGGTGAATGTGTAATGACTGCTGTTTATCTAAGAAACAGACTTCCTTCTTCAACTCTTAAAGGTAAAATTTCTTTTGAGGTGTTATTTTCCACTCATTCTTGTCTAGATCATATCAGAGTTTTTGGGTGACTAGCTTATGATACTCAAGTTAAAAAGTGTGATAAATTCTCTGCTAGGGCAATTCCATATGTGTTTCTTGATACTCCTCTCAACAAAAAAGGTTATAGGCTATATGACTTGCACAATAGAGTATTTTTTATTAGTAGAGATGTAGTATTTGGAGAAGATATGTCCCTTTTCTCTCAAATTACTACTTCTTGTTATTATTATTTATTTCATGTACTTCAGTTCACCAGTCATGATAATATTTCTCCCATTCATGTTACTCCTCATAACACTACTCCCACAAATGCTTCTCATTTTCCTTTTCCTTCTTCTTCTGCTATCTCAGAACCTATTACTCCATCTTCCTTGCATGACAATTCTCCTTATTTTTCATTAGACTTAGTACCTACAATGCCTTCTAATGATACTTCTCCTTCATCTATTTCTACTTCTAGTTCAGTAGTTCCTTCATATATGAGAAGATTTACTAGACAAAGCAAACCTCTTATTTGGCATCAAGATTACATTACCAAGTCTACAACCTCTACTTGTCGTTATCCCGTGTCTAACCTTTTCAATTCGGGTCGAATAGGGCTGTTTTGGGATCATTTGGAAGTGGAGATGGTTAAATCAAATAAGTTAGGTTAAAATGACGCTTAGGCAGAAATTTCCGTGTATGGCACGGGTTTTAATATTTCGATGTGGGACCGAGATAATGGGATGGGTCACTAGCTCGATGAGTGGCGGACTGGGTCGAGGTGGGGTAATTGGGATGTGATGAATAGTGGCTTGTGAAGTTGGGCATGGCGGACTGTTTGGTGAAATATGTTGGGCCTGGCAGCGACTAGCATTGGACTAGGCCGATGATGCCAAGGAAGGGGCAGTGGGCCCCCAATCTCGATCTGGCCTAGTGCCGTCTCAATGTTAGGCCAGCTGTGGTGATTGTCCACCTTGGGTCGGCCCAGGCAGGGCACTAACGGATTGTGTATTTAAATAGTGGTTCAAAATCGGATGTATTCCTACATCTAAGAATTCATATGAAGGTGGGGACATCACTTGAGATGTAGTAAAAGGGAATGTGGACTCATAAAAAATAACGTGATGAGATAAGATAATTTTCCCATTAGACATATCATAATACTTATAACCCCGATAATTTTGTGGATATCCCAAAAAAACACAAGGAGTGGACCGGGTTTGAGTTTATTTACGGTGGTGGACGAAAACAAGAGATAACATAAACACCCGAAAATCCTTAAATGGTTGTATGATGGAATACGATGGTACAACATTTGGATGGGTGATTTGTTTGATAGCAACTTTCTAGGAAGAATGTTCAAAAGATAGGTGGTCATTTGAAGAGCATGGTACCAAAAAGACGGTGGTGTGGATGAGTGTGCAAGTAGTGTACGAATCATATTATTGATTTTTTGATTTTTTTTCTTTTGGCTTTCCTATTTTGAGGAGAACTATATGGACATGAGAGACGTAATGACACCCCATTTTGTTGACAAAAATCGTTGAAAGTGTTATTTATGAATTCCCTCCATTGAAAATATTTTATGGATCTCTCAAATTGGGTTTGGATGAAAATACTAAAATGTTTAAAAATAGTGGGTACTTGTGATTTTTTTCCAATGGGAAATGTCCATAGAAAATTTGTATAATCATCCAAGATAAGCATATAATACTTATGACCTGCCGAACTCAAAATCGGGGATGTCCACACATCACAATGCATAATATCAAATGGCTTAATAGTTTCTGAAGTAGATAAAGAAAAAATGGAAATTTAACATGCTTCCCAAAATGCAAGAACGACAAACATGTGAGTCCACAATACGACTACAAACAATAAAATTATGTCTTTTAATAAAATCCAACACTGGTGCACCCGGGTGGCCCAAACAGTTATGCCATAAATCACGTGAAAAAGCAGCAAAGGTCGATGGAGAGTTGACTTGGTTGTTGGTCAGAGCGGTGATGGGATACAAATCCCCAGTGCTATTACATCTCATTAGTGGTTTCCCCGTCTGAAAATCTTCACAAAATACCCAAACGGATCAAAATTCACAGAAACATTATTGTCAGTGGTAAACCGACGCACATATACCAAATTCTTAATAATTTTAGGGGCATGAATGATATTTTTTAAATGTAGGGGTGGGTGGGGGTGGTAGATTTGATTGGCCAATACCACGAATCGGAATTTCCTGTTCACTGCCAACAACAATATTTTTATTTGTGCTCATATTAAAATAAGATGAAAGATTACCTTGAGAGGCTGTCATGTGTGACGTGGCCCCCATGTCCATGTACCAAGAATCATCGAGAACAATAAGACTCATGTTGTTCATGGCATGCTTGATGTTCGTGGGGACATAACTTAACATCGATGGGCCATGGGCCGTAAAGGCTTGTGGTGACTGGTTTTCTAAAATTCTGGGCTGCCTGTTTTGGTTGTTGGGCCTGGCCCACTGGTTCATCAGAAATGAGTACAGTGGGGCCCACTGTTGCGGGTTCCAGGCCCACGGCGGGACTTGGCCCTACTGCCCGCTGCCTCTCAACTGCTGCGGCTCCCAATGGGGATGGTTTTGCCCGCGGCCAGCCCCTCCACTGGAAAAAAATTTAGCGTTCCGTCCCCTCCCTTTTCCACCATTATTTTTTCCTTTATTGTTGTTGGGTTTTGACCTCTTTTTGGTCAGTTATTGTTACGATTTTGGTGTGTTTCCGGACTAGAATTTTGAGGTCCAAAAACCTCCTCCGTTGTGTTAGTGGAAATAAGGGCGGTGCCGACGTTGTTTGCCGCCGTCGCAACTTGTTTAGCCTTTTTGGTTTCTTCAAGAATCAACCTCGAACGAGCCTCATAAAAAGATAGTAATGTGTTACTTTGTTGAATGAACGTTGCAACACCATCATATTGTTCATTCAAACTCGCAATTAATTGAAGCACCAACCTTTGATTTGTCACCGGCGCACCAACGTAGGATAGTTGGTCGGCAAGCATTTTCAACTCTTAACAATAGGTAGAAACGTTTGAAAAATCATCCAATTTGACGTTGGTGAATTGATTTTCATGATATACAACCCTAGAAAGTTTATTATCTTGAAAAATATTTTGCAAACGCTCCACACTTGTTGAGCCGTAGAGTTTGGTTCCAAAATAGTATGCAAAAGGTCGTTAGAGATGGTGCCGTAAATCAATTGAAAGACTAGCATCCAAACGAGACCATAACTTTTTGTCAATACCGGTGTTGTCCGATGAATATTCAGAAGGAGTGATATGGTCTATTACTTCGTATGCTCGGCAATGGATTTTGAATAACACCGCCCACGAGGAGTATTGCCCTTTTTCCATCTCAAGTGTAATTGAAATAAAGTTCTTGACATTATTTACGGCAATAGCTGGATGGAATTTCTGTTTGTCGGCCATAGTTATCCACGAAAAACAAGAATAAAAGAAGGAGAGAAAAGTATTTGGTGGAAGAACCCTAAAACGGAAGTGGTTTGGCGTCGAGAGGAAGAGTGGTTTAGGGTAAGTTGTCGGCTAGGGTTTGGGGGTGGGTGGGTAGGCTGAATAGGTGGGGGTGGGTGGGTAGGCCGAATAGGTGGGGGTGGAAAAAGTTAATTTGTTGCTCTTATACCATGAAGATAGTTAAGGATAATCATATCCATAATGATATAATGATCCTTAACACCTAATAAGGGGAAGTTGCTATGCATAACCACTTATCAAATTCCACCCAAAATATGACCAACGGCTTAAACGTGCATCGTGTTTCGTTAGTGCTAAAGTCTTAGGTATACTTAGCTAGTTAGCTAATTACAGATATAAGTACTCACTAAACTACTAGAGGACATTAAATTTGTTCAGTGAATATCTACAGTTTAATCATTTGAGCTAACAAATTAAATAATGCTGCCACAATATCTTAGTTCTGCAATTATTTTGGACACAATGATAATCAACTTTAATGTGTTTAATACTCACATGAAAAACTGGATTGATGTAATTGAAGTTTATTGATTATCATAAAATAAATTTATTAATGAGGTCGTTGTACTCCTAACTCTTCAAGCAAATGCTTCAATGACAATAATATATTTTAGTAGTATTCTACCGTACTCAAAAAATGCCGAAGTATATCTTTAAATTCTATAGCTTATGCCACATATCAAAGGACAAACTTTAAAAAGGCTAGGAAGAAGAGTAAAAAAGCAATTGAATATCATGTGAGTATCAATTCCTTTTTGAAGATCTAACAACGCTTTTCAAGCACCTCATTCCCCTCCATCTTTCCATTGTGATTTAACAATGTTTGGTCCTTGTCACTTCTATTGGTTACTCTCCACATATTCCATATAGTACTTTATAACTTCGTACTTCCTCCTCCTCCATCCATCTCCAAAACCACTTTCGAGCACAACTTTGAATTCTATATTCTTTGGAAGTTTTGTCCCTCTTTCTTGATGTAGATGGATGGTCACCCATGCTTAGTGCATCATTTTTTGTATTAAATTTAGGGAGAAGGGTAAAAAATGCTCCTTAACTATTGAAACGAGAATAATTACGCTATTTGTTTGCTTTTTGAATTTCACTTGTCTGAGCTCGTTTACATTACTGGTCTCAAGTCCGGACAAAGAAAGAGGGTTCCCGAAGGTCAATAGGAAACTACCTCTCTACCCCATAAAGATAGAGATAAGGTTGTGTACATTATATACCCGTCCCAGACCCCATTAGTGGGATTTCATTAGATTTGTTGTTGGTTGCTTTTTGAAGCCAAAATATTCTTAGCATTTGCATAAAACGGTAAGAGCATTGTTATGCCAAAAAGCAAATGGATGGCAAAAGTGCTCAATTTGTTGGTTACAATGGTGCAGGAAATGGAAATAAGTAACTGCTAAGTATTACAACAAACTGAAATTACAATAAACTTGAACAAGAAACTGGAACAGTTTTTGGTATGCTGAGTCGAGTGATGACACTCTGTCTTTAAGACAAGATTGCCCCGTATGTATCATTTCTACGTCCTGGACAATTGTCTCCCAAGATAAAACAGCAAATGAACAAATGAGCAAAGGAAACTCAAGTGCTACCTTAAAGAATTTTGAGTAATGAAATGATACTAGAAGATAGTGGGAAGAATCTGATTCGTTTGTATGTTTCTGTGTTTTGTCTCAACAATTGGCAGAGGCTTCTTTATATAGTTGTAAGGAGAGACTTACCAACTGCCCACATAATTGTTGTTACTGGCCAAGTAATGGAAATTATGGAGGTAGTAATTCAGCCAAAATAAATGGTGAATTGATGTGCAACGGATTAGCTTTTAGGGAGAATTATTCAGCCAAAATAAATGACTGAATTGAGTGCATATTGATGTTGATTAACGTCCAGAAACCCAACAGTTTGCACTTCTCTGCCCAATTTAACTTACCAGAAACTCCAGGGACCAAACTGTAAATATGAAATAATTTGGGTCCAAAAAGATAATACCTGAAGCCCGGACGGGGCGGGCGGGCGGCGGCGGCGCGCGTGTGGGCTTATCCTCGAACCGAAGCACATCTAGGTCCTCCCTCCTTTAAACACATGGGATATCCCTTGGGGTCCCAAACCCCAAGCCAATTATGAGACTTATAAACTAAACAAATATTTCTTCCCCCACCGATGAGGGAGGATTGGTCTAAATACCACACTTTTCCATGCTTCAAACACCTCACTTCGTGGATCAATATCTCTTTCATTTCTCAACGAAATTTGCCGATCCTTGGCCCTACGGTCATCTACTTACTTAGTAGATTATGCACGTGTGAAGAACCGGATTCTCCAACATGCGGAACACTAGTGTTTAAGCCATTAAAGTTGGTTGGACGCAACTCCCGCCAAAGGTAAATTTCCAACACTATTTACCATAGTTTAAGAGCATTTTTAGTTCCTTTCTGTTTAGTTTAATCCAAAGAAAAAAAGTATAAAAAAGTGGTCCTTTGAACTTTCATCTTAGCATCCTTCCAAAAAGTACAATCTTTTTATTGTGTACAAAATCCCAACGTGACAAATTTTCCTCACCCATAGGTCAATTATCAAATTGGATTGAGAAAATCATAATTCCCCCACAGGATGGATTGGATGGATGATGGAATATAATGTTATGGGCTGGCTACAACTACTTATAGTTTCTTTTTGTTTTCTTGTGTTAGTCAAAAAGGCACTTTGGATGGTTCTTGGAAATGTACCAAATGTCTGCACTACAATATATCTACAATTGTAAAAAAATCACAACCATTTTCCTTGAAATTTCAGCCCATCTGAGAATAGGTTGTAATTCAGAATCTTGTAATTAGGAGTACTATTATTTGACATTTTAGAGTATTTAGTACTTAAATCATATTCATATAACCATACTCGACATGTCAAATGTTATAAACCAACATTTTTGTAATGTTAATTGATACTCATTCTAACATAAAGTATACAAGAGTACTCACTACATTCTATTAAATTTAATAATTAATGCTCCTCCCAACTCCAAGTATTGCATCGGCTTAGTTCAAGTTAACTATAAGAATATTTTTCGTGCATTATAAATCGTCAATTCTCTTGAGGTCCATTTAGTTATAAGAATTTAGAAGGATATAGATCTCAACTTAGAAAAATGACAAGATCTTCTATAAGTGATAACGTGGAGCACAACTCTACAAATTTGAATATTACTAAGAAAAAAATACATAAGATAAAACGCTCAGTGTATATCGTGTATATCACGGGTATATTTCTGTCAATATACATATATAACTTGTACAAGAATTCTACAACTATGGTAAGTTTATACAATAAATTTGATTTCAACAAGGCTCTCGGTTTCCGTGATATACACCGTATACATGTGGGCGGTGTACATCGTGTATATCACGGGTATATTTTTGTCACACACACACACACACACACATATATATATATATATATATATATATATATATATATATATATATATATATATATGACTTGAGCGAGGGGCAGGGGAGAAGGGCGAAGGGAGTTCATCCGAACTCCCTTCGGCGGAAAACTACATTGTTTATACATGGTTAAACTTATTTTTTATTATATATAGTAGATGTTGAACCTCTTTTGACTTTTTCGTGTGTACTTTTTCATACATATATATGTGTGTGTGTGTGTTGGTTAGCGGGAGATTCAATTTTTAAAATCTATGAGTTTCTCCCGCGACCTCAAATTAATACAAGAATAACAATAATTGGGCTTACAGTCAAATATTTACAAAGTTGATAATTGAGTAATTTTAACGTATATATACCTAGAGCCTATTTGGATGGGCTTTTCGCTTATTTTTGTTATTGTGACTTAAAAAGGGGTTAAAATATATATTTTTTTACCCAAGTACCTAGAGCCTATTTGGATGGGCTGTAGTGTTATTACTATAGGCCCGATTAGCATATCATAATAATAGGCATAGTATTATTTTATAGCCTTCTGTAGTTTTATTTCTATTGTTATGCGTTCTTTAATGTATTTGGTTTATCTCATTTATCTCTGTTAGTTACTGCTTCTTCTTTCTTCTTTTCTTTTCCTTTTCAGGATGCGCTATTATGGCGTATTCGCGTTTTCTGTCAGCATTTTCATACTGCTTTAAATTTTTACATTTTAAATTTTTGACCGGGATTGGCTGTTTTTTTCTGCTTTGCTTGTCCTGAGCCGAGAGTCTCTCGGAAACAACCGCTCTACCTACCAAGGTAGATGTAAGGTCTGTGTACACTCTACCCTCCCCAGACCCATGTTGTGGGGTGGCACTGGGTAAGTTGTTGTTGTTTACCCAAGTACTAATATAAAAGTGCTTAAAAACTATTTTGACTTAAAAACACCTATAATAAGTCGATCCAAGCAGACTTCTAATTTAGCAAAAAATTACTAAGTTCACGTAAATCCGTAACCTATAATGTAAATTTACCCCTGATGTTGGTTTTAAAGATGTTAAACGTTACTATTTTCTCCCCTTTGACTATAGTTTTGGCCAGCAGAGTACTTGTTTCTAATTTTGGACAACTTCAACTTAAGCCAAAACACTTTTAACATGATTCGATCCACTCTAGGCATTAGGCAATGTCATACATGATCAACACACAGTTAAAGACCAAAAATAAAATCATCATATTCATGCATATAACACCTTAAATACACAATCTAAGTTACGTACGTCATTAAGTGTCAAATTGTTCACGGTTCAAATACTTGTTAAATTTGAATTTAAAAAAGATGAAAGAAATGTGAACCTATATATGACTCTAGATCTCTAAAGATACGTAAACTAGTTGCCCAAATCAACGGAATACGGTATATAGTCTTGTCCATTCCTAATATATATGCTTCCAAATTGAACCCTTTGTCCAGTAGCTCCATGTGCTATCTTGTTTTCATTAGAGTTTTATAGAAAACCAATCACGGGTTACTAAAAGATAACTTCATCTAATCATTTTGTAATATTACTTATATGATTTCTCTTAGAAGAACTGAATGCTAACAGTTGCAAATTAAAGCATACCTCAACTTCACTCCCTGTACCGTTGAAAGATCGAAATTATCAAGTGTCATACGAAAACTAATAACTTAAAATAAACTTTGAATAATATCAAAAGAGACATAATATTATTATGAATTGATCTACATGTGAGCAGTTCACTACTATAAAAGATATAGTACAATATACTAGTAAAAGCATAATCTCACAAACCTTAGGCTTATGTTCTTCTCCAAACAAGACTCTTTTAAACTACATGATGTTGTAAAGTGAGAAATTTCCTTTAAAAAAAGATGAGTTAAATAAGGAAGATTAATATTTTCCTTCCAAAAAAGTAAAACCAATTATAATAAATATTTACCCTTCCCTCAAAAAAACGTAAAATCCAAATATGATAGTAGTAATTAATTCACCAGAGATTGTTTTCTCAAATTTTTCCTTTCCCTTTCTCACGTTTCACTTAAACTACTAACATTTAATCTTCTGCCTTTGTTGAAAGGTAGAGAAATTAGCTAAAATAAAATTTTATTTCTAAATAAAGTTTGATAAATATATAGTGTTCGTTTAACTTAGTTAATAGGCAAGTTTGTTGGCAGGGCCCAATTCAGTTTTTTTAGGAGTTTGGGAAAAAAGTTTTAATTATTAGGTGGGAGGTCTTTTTTTTTTTTTTTTTTGGATTAAGGCTAATTAAGTGGAGAGAAAGTATTGGGGCGTCAAAATAAGCCCCTAAGTTTAAAAATATACAATTTAGTCCAACGATTTAAATAAAAAATAAATTATAACTATTCCAAGCTTTCAACCCAACCCCCAAGTTTTAAAAAATACATTGTGATCCAAAGTAAGAAATAATAAAATAATAAAATAAATAAAATAAAAATCTAAAAATATATCTTTTACCTTATAAAAAAAAGAAAAGCTTGGCTAATCTTCACCTTGTACTCAACATCCGCGAACTGCATTCTAAGACCATTTAAATGGCAGAAGTCAAAACTCCGAAACATATATCCTCAATTTCATCTTGTCTAAGATGCTTCATTGTGTCATGAACCTCAAGTTATAAAATTATATTTCCCCCTCTCAATGCATTCCCCAATAATAAAATAAATCAAAATAAAAATCTAAAAATATATCTTTTACCTTATAAAAAAAATATAAAATTATATTCCACTCTCTCAATTCATTCGCACGTTTTTATTTCTACATCTGAAATATGTTCCATGGACAGTCATTGTTGGAGCTTGAGCTTCAAGCTTGAAAAAATGGGTTTTCGAAAGAGTAATTCATTTTAAGTGAGTATTATTGAATTTTTTTAGAGATCTTTTGATGAGTTTAAATCTCAATTTTTAGAGAATTTTGAGAAGATTTAGGGTGATTTTGGATTAAATTTCAGATTTGAGCTTGAGTATAACTATTATTAAAGTTTGAGCTTCAAACTTGAAAAATGAATTTTATGAATGAGTGATTTATTTCAAGTGGGTATTATTGAGTTTTGTTGGTGAGTCTAAATCTCAAATTTAAGGGAGTTTGGAGAAGATTTAAGGTGGTTTTGCATAAAATTTCATATTTGAGATTGAAGTACAAGTTGAACATTTTGTATTTGAGCTTGAGGTTGAAGATGAACATGGGGAAAAACGTTCTTGAAAAATGAGAAAAAATGCACTGATAACTAAAAGTTCCGCGCATAGACACTAGACCTTATTTTATATTCTACTAAGTGATGTTGAAAAATGGAAAAAAACGCACTGATAACTAAAAGTTTCCGCGCATAGACACTTAGATCTTATTTTATATTCCACTAAGCGATGTTGAAAAATGGGGAAATGCACTGATAACTTAAAGTTCCGCGAACAGACACTAGACCTTATTTTATCTTCTACTAAGTGTTGTTGAAAAATAGAAAAATACGCATTAATTCTTGAAAATTATATTGGTTGACATTTAAAAGGGTAATTAATGAATATATAATGTTTATATATAAACACCAATATTAATAGAAAAAAGGATCACTATGCACCGTTAACTGTCACACATAGACACTAGACATAATTGTATCTTCTACTAAACGTGTTTGAAGTTATTACATTAAATGGGTAAATTATAGTTATGTCACCAATTTAAAGTTGTTATATATGATCATCACAACCAATATCAATGAAATATATATATATGATATTCACATATAGTTATGTCAAAATTTATAGTTATTACATATGATCATCAGAAAAATGAGAAAAATATGCACATTAAATGGGTAAATTATAGTTATGTCACCAATTTAAAGTTTGTTATAAATGATCATCACAATCAATATCAATATCAAACGTCATATTAATATAAACACCAATATTAATGAAAATATATATGATGGTTCACATATAGTTATGTCACCAATTTATAGTTGTTACATATGATCATCACCCCCAAAGACTTTCACTAGCATATTATTAACATTACTCAATTAGTGTCATTGTTTAGATCATAATAATATCGTTTCACTAATTGCATGATGACTACATATTGTTTAGTCAAAAATATAAGTTTAAAATTTTAGAATTAGTTCAATTCTTATTTAATAAATATTTTTTGATTGAAAAAACATGTGTCACATTGTACATTCTACTAATATTTTGTATGTGAATTATAAACTAAACGTTCAGAACTCGCAAAACATGTGTCACATTGTATATTCTACTAATATTTTGTAGGTGAATTAAAAACTAAACGTTCAGAACTCACAAAACATGTGTCACATTGTATATTCTACTAATCTTTTGTAGGATAATTATAAATTACTCGTTCAGAATTCGCAAAACATGTGCCACACTGTATATTCTACTAATCTTTTGTAGGTGAATTATAAACTCAACGTTCAGAACTCGAACATAACTCCAATGGTAACTTTGTTTAAACCCAACGTTCAATAACGGTAATATTTCTATTATAAATACCCTCATTCCCAGAGTTTTTTACCAAAGAGTAAATAGCCGACATTATAATGCCAGTGAAGATTATTAGAAGCGTCGTTCATTAATTACTAAAATGTCACATAATTCGTCGTCTAACACGTATGCCACACAAAAGGAAATATGCAGGTGTGGTGATTTAGCTTCCATTAGGATTTCGAAGACACCACAATATCCTAGAAGAGAGTTTTATGGATGTGTGAAGGGAAAAGTTAGTATTTAATTTGCTTACGTCTTTTTTAACTTGATAACAACTAATTCTTTCAAGTTATTATTATTATTATATATATTATTATTATTATTATATATATAACGGATGTTTTATCTGCTGAGTCTAGTGTTACATTTGCCTAACAATTTGCCTAAGAAACTTGTTATTATAAGAGATGTTTTATTTACTGAGTCTAGTGGTGAAATAAATTTGCCTAATAATTTTCATAATGAAATAATTATTATAACGACTGTTTTAGCTATTGAGTCTAGTGTTAAATTTTTCTAACAATTTGCCTAAGGAATCTGTTATTATAACAGATGTCGTATCTAGTGAGTCTAGGGTGAAATAAATTTGTCTAAATTTTTTTATAATGAAGCAGTTATTATAACGACTGTTTTAGCTAGTGAGTCTAGTGTTAAATTTGCCTAACAATTTTTCTAATAAAGCAGTTATTATAACGAATACCGTGTCTAGTGAGTCTAGTGGTGAAATATTTCTATAAATTTCAAACATATGCAAATATAAGAACTGCCAACGCAAAAGTTTAGTCTATTTTAGACCTGAATAAGGATTCTGCTAGACTAGTTCTGGCAGTATCTTCTTTTCCTTTTGGACGAATAACTGTTGTAATTTGATATAAAACTATGTCAAATCCTAATCAAACTGCTTCAATTTCGGTTCTTTTGAGATATCACCTACGTTAAATAGAGCTCAATTGCGGTAATCCAAAATTTAAACAATCATCCTCTTCAACCTTGAGAGTTGCTATAGAATCGATCCAAAATCATGTCAAATCTCAACGAAATTTCTTCAAATTTCATATGTGAATTCTTCTTTATGTTCCGATTGTTTTGAAGTATAACAACAACAACATCAACATACCCAATGAAATTCCACAACGTGGGGTCTGGGGAGGGTAGAGCGTACGTAACCTTACATCTACCTTAGCAGGTAGAGCGGTTGTTTCTGGGAGACCCTCGGCTCAAGACAAAGCATAATCACAAGCAAAGCAAGAGAAACAGTCAGACCCAGACAAGAAATTAAAGCAGTAATAACATGTTAATGGCCATCAATGGCTTCCAACTTCTTCTTCACTTTTTCAGCAACCAACATGTATACATACTTCAAGTTTAGCTTTCAACGATAATTACACGGATAGAAGATGAAGGGATGAGAGAATTTGGGAGTAAAATAATTTTCGAAGAAGAACATGAAAGAAGAAAGAGAGAGAGAAAGAGAAAGAGATTTTTTTTGAAAAGCTTAAAACTTAACCCTGAAGTTTTTAAAAATACAAAGAAGCCTCCATGTATTTGCTAATCCGATCATTAGTAATTTTTGAACCAAAAATAATTAAAAAATAAAAAGAAAGCTCTGCAACTTACAAAAAAGACTTTTGGGGTCTGTCAACTAAATCATCCTAGTTAATAGTACGTGAGGGATAGTATCATTTGTCAAACGTGAGAATGTGTTTGGAGCAGTTGCTAAGAACCTCAAGGTTCTAATATGACAAAACTTCAAGAGGAAAGTTAAAATGCACTGAAACTTTTGATTCAATTTCCCCTATTTCATCTTTGCAGTGAAATAAGAGTTACACATCATTGAGAGAAAAATGATTCTTTTTTCTCCCCACAGAAATACATACACGGACTTGCCTTTTTTTCTTGTCATGAAAACTAAAAAAAGACAAATTTAAACCTACACAATAACAACTGGCTGGTCAGCACCTCTTCAGGCCTTGTTTTTCCTTAATGAACATCAACAATAATTCGTCTCCCAAATGCTGCAGATGAATTTGTTGTCATTAATTCAGTTTAATTAGGTGTCTTAAAAGGTTTGTAAACTTTTAAATCGGAAACAACTCCAGCAAATGAACCAGCAGCTGCAGCGATTGAGATAACAAGGCAAGCACCACTAAGTACTTGAAGACAAATCCACCTTCCACTCCATTTGGGAATTTTCTTTTGCACAATGTACATTTCCACTGGGAAGTAAACTGTCAATGGCCAAAATCCAAATGCTCCAAGAATGCCAACGACGTCGTTAAAGAAAGGCATCAGCATAGAAATGACAGTTGTGATGATCACGAAAATCGTCCTCCAGACTAGACGGAAAAGGTTCATCTTGAAGGGCTTGCACCTGGGGATCGGGATATCGATCTCTTTCGTGATGATTTTGCTGTCAGGGTACCAGTCGGACCCTGTTTTTTCTACGAACGCGAAAAGGGGTTGGCAGTAAACTTGGTATGCACCCACTAGGTGGACAACGATGGCTATGTTCGCGATATCGAGAAGCCAGTAGGGGTTGTAGAATCCAAATCCAGTTAGTAGGTTTCCAGGGGATTGGTCACCAAATGCTGCATAGCCAAAGCAGCCACAAAGCATGTAGAAAACTGTTGTTACAGTCACACTAATTAGTGTTGCCCTTTTCATTCTCTTGGCTTCTGCTGGTGGTGATTTCAGTGTATCCTAAATTATTCAAATATCAAGTCAGTACCTTTGTAAGTAAGTAAATATCAAAAGATTGCATTATGTTCTGTTCAAGAAATTTGAATGTCAATTCCTCTTAGCTAATATTTTTGGGAATTGTTTCATTTTTTATCCAACGGCCGAAAATTACGGGCGCTAGCCAAAATATACAAAACATATACACCTATTGTGTATATTATATGTATATTTATGTATAAAATATGTACATTTATAGTTAATATGCATAACCTATGCATTTGTTGGCTATTTTTAAATTAGATCACTGAAAGGCATTGGACTATAATTATCTCTATTTTTTTTTACCTGAATCTCAATAAGGATGAGGGAGTAAGAATAAGCAAAAGCTATAGCTCCAAGAGCTTGAAAGCTTCTCCAAATCTTCTGCATTTCAGTTACTTCGGTTCCAATGCTAATCCCAGTGAGACTTCCTTCTATTTTTCCCGCTTCTGTAATTTGGCAAAGACAAAAAAGAGTGAGCAAATTTGTAGCTAAAATTGCAAGAAATTGAAGGTAAAAAAAGGTTATGTTGCTCGGACCCTCCAAAAATGTTGTCGGGTCCTCCAACAAATGCATCGTTTTTGGAGAATCCGACACACACCTAACAGTAATTTTGAAGAGTCCGAGCAACATAGAAAAGGCAGTACCTGCAACTTGGGCAACTCCTAAACCAAGGCCAATGGTAGAGTAAGTGAAGGACATAACAGCGGCCACAATAGAAAGCCACGAAATCTGATCAAAATCTGGGATTTGTGAGAATACTATTTCCATCACTCCAAACATGATCATGTATGGCGTGCTTGAAACATTGCAAGCAGCATGGTGTCCATGCTTATGGAAACAATTTGACCTTTTCACAGCCCTATACAAATCAATTCATAAGTTAAAATTAGCCCAAAAAGTTCACCTACCACCAAAAGAACCGGAATTAGGTATGAACTTCGTCACTATTTCATCGCTAAATTGCTCGTAGCTAACAAATTCTTTTATAATCCGTTGCTAAATAGGATTAACGACGAATTTTGTTGTTTAGCTAGTGTGTCGCTAATTCCTATTTTTTTTAGCACTGTTGACCAAAAAAAAGTACTGCAGCAACTGTCAAATACTACCAGACTAGTACTTAGTACTTACATCATGCTAATAGAAGATGCAATGGTGTATCCAACTGCAACTCCAAAAAGATTCACGTACTGAATAACACCACAAATCTTAACCTGAAACCCACCTGAAATTTTTCAAGAAACACCCAAATCAATATAAGCAGAAACATTAAACAATCCAAAAAAAAAAACAAAATGACATTAAACTTATATACCAAGATTCGCTCGAACAGCATCCATATAAGTATAGTTTCTCTTGCCGGTAACTTGGTCGCCAGTACGGTAACAATCGGAGAGCAAAGCAGAAGTATAGTAAGTAACAAATGAAAATAAAAGCAATACAGTTGGGCCAGCAACCCATCCAAGCTGAGCAGTAGCCCAAGCCAATGATAAAACTCCAGAACCAATCACGGCTGTAATAATATGAGCACTTGCTGTCCAAACAGACCCTGAAAATCCAAAAAAAAAACAAAAACAAATCAGCCAAATAATCCCAAAAAAAAAAAAAGTTACAGCTCAATAACTTTGGGCGATCTAGTTTTAAAATAGCCAGTAAATATATATGTTTTGTATATGTATACTTTCATATACATATCAGTATATAAATTTTGTATAGTTAAGTTACTGCATTAATTAAGTTTGGCCGACGATACATAAACAAAAGTATCCCAAAAAAATAGTGATTGAGTAAGAAATTTGGAACTTACCAGTTCTTTTGAGACGACCATCATCATCAAAACATTTGGATTCACCATAGACATTGAGAGAAACATCTGCCATCTTTTTTTTTTAATCAAGAAACAGAAATTTAATTAGTCCTTTTCTAATGTGTTTTACCAAAAAAAATGTGTTCTTTTGGTGTAACAAGACCACAAACTGTGTACACTCACTCGCACTGATTATTTCAGTGCCTTTAAACTACTGATAGAAACAGAGGTAAGAGAGAAACTTGTCACACTTCTCAAAGATTTTACAAATACCCAAGTCAGATAGTTTTACTCTTTATAGAATGAAATAATAATAACGTATAACACGAAAAGGAATTTGGTTGGGGGGGGGGGGGGGGGGATATTAAAGATTTGGTTATGGAGTTTACTGAGTAGTAGAAAATGATAAGTAGATAACAGAGGAAATAAGTGCAGAGCTCTTTGTGTGTTTGAACTTTGAAGACACGAAGACAAGCAAGCAGGGGCTTTAAATAGGAGTTGCAGTGATTGTTCACACGCGCGTTTTACACAACTTCCACGAGCAAGTGGGAAAGTAGGCCATAAACTCTATTATTGGGGTGATATTTAAAATTCTTTTTTAATAAATTGGATTTATTTTCAAGAAAATTCTCTATTTAATTCTAATTAACATTAAAAAAAAGGGTTTGGGGTTGGGGGTGGTGGGTGGTGGGTATGGGATTTAAATCGACTTGATTTTCTTTGGCTAAAATATACTAGAATTACAATGCAAAATCACATTACTTGTATGTTATATCATTAGTCTAACTTCCATTAAGTTAGCTAGCTTCATTTTTCATGTATTTTCATTTTCATTAACAAAAAAGATTATCGTTTATCTGATTAGTCTGTCAAATTTATCTAAAAATATTATATACTAAATTAAAATATGTATGACATTTGTTTAAATATAAATTTATGTTACTTAACATTCTTGCGGAAAATTAAAAGTAACGTATTTTTTATCTGAAAATTTTAATGAAAAAGATTGGGTAAAAGATAATATAACCTTTAGACTCAACAAAAAGGTGACAGACTAAATTTACTTGGACTAAAAGGCGAAAGTCCAACAACTAATCAAATTCTATAAAATTGAATTTCCATCCGTAAAAGCACTAATGAAAAAAAACATTAATACTCCATGCTCTTTTACAAATTGGAGCATAAAAATAGAAAAAATGAAACCAAAAAAAAAAGATTATATCGGTAAGCCACGTGATAGAAAAAGAAAGAAAACAGAAAAACAAGAGACGCGTTAATCAACGAGTACCAAAAAAAAAGTTTCCACCCACTTCAGTTAGGTTGACTCAATTTGGACCTTCTAAATATCATTCTCTTTTTCTTTTTCCTTTTTTTCCCTTCTATTTTCTATTTTTTTTAAAACAAATGTTTATTTCAATTACCAACTTCTCCTTCCTATGTTCCTACCTTCTTTTCCCTTAGCCAATACATAAATCATAATAATTCATTATAATGAAGTAAAAAAAACTAAGGTACAACTACTTAATATTTAATTTAATCATAAAAGCATATATCATACAACTATTAATTTAATATATACTTTCATGTTCAGGTAAGTATGTATTATTCTCCAGCACAGAATCATGGCCTAAAGTTTCTCCCTCCACCTGCCTATTTCCCCCAACTTTCACACCTTTCACCATCAATAAACATCTCTTGGTAGTTAAAAAGTAATATTATATCATAGTCATAAAAGATCGTGATCTTTAAGAAGACCTCAAAGGAGCTAATTTATTCACAATTTTTCTTTCTTCATTTTGTTTTTCTTTTGCCTGTTTATTTTACTTTAGGCCACCAGGGATAAAGAAAAAGTAAATGAAGTAGTCGGAGTCGTTTGATTGATGGTTAGAGCTATGCAAGTATTAAAAATGCAAACATTAGTCATGTAGAAATTATATGAAATTGTAAAATGATAATTAAAAATCGTATTTGGTGTACTAAATTTAATATAAATCAACTAAAAAAATTATCAAACATGATATTATCATATAAGTAAAATAGATAATACATAAATAATTCTCATCCCAACAAACAACCCCTAAGTGTTAATTGTGGATACGCTTCGTTGGTTTGGTTTCTAACCTAATTAACAATTACTACTATAAGGTAGAAGGATCATGCATGTGAAACCCAATAATTATAAATCTCTATACATATTTTACTAGTGTAATCAACTTAAACAAAAAAAAAAAATCGAATAAAAGTAGAAATGACTGTTTTTAATGAAACATATTGTGTATCACGAGTAAACAAATAAATGAATGAAACAAAGTTTTGAAAGATCAAACAATATCAAATAAACCAAAACAAATTTCTTACCGTCATTATCTAATTTATTTCCTCCCTTAGGAACTTCTTCCCAAATTGAGGAAACAAATGCAATTCAAATTCCTTATACAAAGGAATTGACAAAAATATATAAAACGAAATAGAGGAGAGACACTATTTTTAAGAGTTTGAAGAGGTTGTGATGTTCAATTCAAGAAATGAACTAACATTTTTATAGTAGTAGCAAAGCAATTCATTAGAATAATATATTTAAATTCTCTCTTTAAAAGAGAACCTTTAGATCAAAAGCTAGAAAAAATTCCTCACAAACATTTCTCAAATTCTCATCCATTGTTGTTGAAGGAGAATAAGTTCTTTTGAATTATATCTTATTTGATTCCCATTATAAATAATTGAGACCAATTATAGAGTATAAATTATTTGTACGTTGCTAATGAGCGCACCAATCAATTGCACTAGTCAAACAAGTCCGAATATGATCTTTGGTATAATCTAAAAGTATTACTCTTATATACCATTTTTCCCTTCTTAGTGAAAAACAAAAAAGATAAATCTCTATTCATGGATGGACAATTAGTATCCTATATTGCTAACTTTAATTTTCCCAAAGTTTTAGGAACATGATGTAAAAATAAATAATTTAACCTTAATTACCTAACGAATCTGAGGCATTGTGCATTATTTGTCTATAGTTAGTTACGTTTGCAAAAAAATAAAAAGATGTCATCAACCACTCTTTTAAGAACTTTGGATCAAACATCATTTGTTTTGTTGGCAAATAAAAGAAAAGAGAACACTTAGAGATAGTATTGCCGATTGCAATGTAAACTCTGGATCCTTAAAATTTTACACATGAAGAGAAACAATATGATTACAATAAAAGCTTATTACTAAGCAAATTTGGGAAAAAGAATAAAATGAATACTGAGAGTATATATTTGTACTCTATGAGAAAAATCTAAACGTTGAAAAATAGGTGTACATGTGTGCTAAACGTTAACATGTCAATATATACTTCTATATAAGGAATAATACTTAAACGAATTTCACGCATTAGAATTGTTTAAAATGAAATCATAAATTCTGGAAAGAACATGAGAAATTGTTAAAGATAAAAATATTTACTGTTTAAACTTTGAATACTATATACATTATAAAGGATAGATAACCATTATACTGTATTCTTTTTTGTTTTTTTGGTTACACATAGATAACCATGGTATTCAGTAGTACTGTAGTAGAGTCAGATGCTATTGATGGAATTCATATACAAAGCGAAAGCGATCCCTAGAACAACTTGTGAAATATATAATGTTTTAGCAGATTTAATCCAATGTAAAATCATGAAAATATTCTTTGAAGTGTAACAAAATAATAAAAAACTGTGCCTTCTCATCTCCACAATCTTCTATTACGTGACCTAAAAAAAACAAGATATATTTCTTTTTCACCAATAAATAATATATTAAAATTTTAACTTAAATCATCAAATATAATAGAGGTCACATAATTAATACTCCCATATATTCCAACAGCTATGGGGCTTAATTTTTGTTTTTTCACTTTTCTTGTCATTGAGGAGTGTGGTGAAAGAAAAAATCAAAATGATATCATAACCAACAAGTGTCAACTTCTTTCAGCCTACCTTCTACTTGAGTAGCACCTTTTTACTCAAGTTTTTCGCTCACCTTTTTATTTATTTTGACTCTACTGCAAATAATAGTGTTCTCTAAAACAATTTATTGTAGTACAATTACAAATGTGTTACGCTCAGTTGTTTTTTTTCTTTTGGTCATGAGCATACATGTTGTTGATTTGTAAGTGTTAAAGCTTTACTAATTGTTCTGAGGTGCATTGGATGATAGAAAATGTGTTTCTTGACGTTAAATTGTTAGAAAATAAATGAAAGAAAGAAGGAATAAGACTTTAGGTGTTATATGGTTATTGTTTCAAAAGAGTGATCGTTTGTTTATGAGGTGGTGGATTTTCATTGGTGGTACCGGAGTAGGTAAATCTTTTAATAATATTTCACTCATGGTATTTCAAAAAATATTTTTTAAAATAAATTTATTTTACTCATGATACCTCTGATAAAATAATTATTTACATTAGATCTATCTCACTCGTGGTATATACAAATTTCCTTAATGTTATTTCACTCCACTATTTATTATATAGATTATATTAACAAAAATTGGAATAGAAGTGTCTAAATTAAATATGACCAAAAAAGAAATTGTCGTGTAGATGTACTATAATAATAGAAAACAATAAGTAGCCATTCGTGAAATTAACCCCGAGAATAAATGAGAAAGATATCTCGAGTTATTCTGATATCTCATAAGACTTATGAAGTACGAACTACTTAACTTCGTACATATAATTGCCAAAAGAGGTGCATCAAACTTGTTTACTTGATTTAAAAATTAATATGTAAATAATTTAATATTTAGTAAATATATTTCAGGATTAGAATAAAAAAGGGACGCTTCAACTTCTTGACATGAGCTGCTGGATTTATTTCTATATATTTACCTTATGGGTACATGCTAGTTTGGGATATATATTATTAATCATGTGTTTAGATATAGTATTTATTATAGAACAATTATTTATTCAATTTTTATTTAATGAATTAAATAGATCATGTATTATTATGTGTGTTCTTTACTTATATAGTAGATGATTTAGTGTATAGAGTTTAGCTTATTCAAGGAAGATTAAATCATCGATTCTTATAAGTATAAAGTACATGTTCACAATCTAAGATATAAATTGAACAAAGCTATCGGTATGGTTATATCACAAGATTAAATATAACGTATCTTCATTATGGGAATGATATAGTTCTGACTTCTTGTGCTAGTACATTTTGTATGTATTGAACGGACCAAGTAGAGATAAATATTTTTGTACTGAATATGTAAAACAATCTCTCTAGCTCATTAAATGTACTTATACTCTTAATCTTGATATGATTATTATGATCAATGTGATTTGTTTATTATTTTGATTTATCAAAAGGTACTACTCTATTATGAGTCAATGTATCTGATATGTTGGATAGTAACAAATAACATTTGAGAAATAATAATTAGTTGATAGAATCCATGTCTCGACTTTGAGATTGATGATACTCCTTTATGGATGCTTATAAGTTTTCATGTGAAAACCCTACAGGTGGATTTTGTATCCGTCACATGAAATAAGTTAAGCGGAAGTATAAAAAATTTAATTAGTCAATGAATTAAATTGTCAGTAATTTAATTTAATTGATTGGTATCTGTAATCTTAACACGGAGAGTTAAATAAGATTTAATGAAAGATATTCTATTTAAACCGAGGAGTGCAATTATAGTTTTTTAGTGGAATAAATTATAATTTATTGTGGTAGGATTAATTCATTTACATTTTGAATTAATATCACAATTGGAAGCCTTGTTATTAAATCGGTGGTCTTTGCTATGTTTAATTATTCTTGAACTTGGAAAATAATATTCTTGGGGAAAAGCAAGCTCACACGTTTTGGACTAGGGTTTACACCCTAAAACGTGGTTACAAATAGAATGTTTTTTAGCCCTAAGAGATAGATTTTTTTCTGAGTCATAATACTTGTCCACACGAGTATTCTCTGTCCAAAGGCTAATTAGGTTACATACCAGAAGATTGTAGACCGTGGAATTGGAGGACGATCTCGTGACGGTTTCTTCTCATGCTTGAAGGCTAAATTTGTGATCGCAATCATGCTTCAAGAGATAATTATATTTTATATTTGATCGAAATATATGATTATGTATTGTCTATATTACGTGCAAGTTCAATCCTGGATATTTGTCCTGTTGTATTTATGCCTTTGTTCCATCATCTAGGCATGTAGCTTACGATGTATACCTATTTTTGTACAAGGATGAACTCTTCATTCTCTTTATCCTTCATAGAGGAAAGGACTATATTCCTCCTCTTGTACTACTTTTGCAGATGAAATGAACTGGTAGGGTCTGCCTAACCCCCACCACTGAGGTGGCTTAATTTTTTTTAAAAAAAAAGTAAGTCAAGGTATAAATTAATAAATTTTGACGTTGTAGACAAAATGAAGATGAGAGTTAATTAAACACGAACTTGTTCGGTTGTTCCTCATATCCTATGCTACTCTTCCTCTTTTTCTTTTTTGTTTCAAGATATGTTAGTACAAATTTAAGGATAACATCTTCCCAATGTTTCATTGGCAAACATCTTTTAAACAATCACGTGGCGTTCAAAATCATCTTAGAAGTACATATGTTATCCGCAATTGGTTCAAATTATATACTCCAAGATTTGGATCATAAAACCAAACTAGCTAAGAACAAACTTAGCAATTTTGTGGTCAATATTTTGTCCAACTTCTGGAAATCTTTTTGTTAGGATAACTTGTAGCATACAAAAACGCTAGATGTTGAACATCTTAATTTTTATTAAAATAAAAATAAAAAAAGCTGTCCAACCATACTTCAACTCTCCAAAATATGAAGGTACAATAATTTATTAACAGGAGAAAACAAAAAAGGGGATTCCTAGATGCACTATAGTTCTTCAAGAATTATATACCTTCTCTATGATGCCACCTTGCTAAAAATAGTTCTTTGTCTTCTTATATGTTACTCAAATCCCTCCGTCTCAATTTATGTTTTCCTCTTCTCCGAGAGAGAGCTAACAAAGCCTTTAAATGGGCTTCTCTCGCCCTTCTCAAAGAGGTATCCACTTATTGGTACTACAGTATAAAAAAGAATTTGTTATGTTTATCAAATTGTCCTTACTTTATTGCCTACTTTTGTTGATTTTTCTTCACAATAAGTACATCTTTAAAATCAAGTGAGACCCAACAATGGTAAAATAGAGATGTTGTCATTAAATAGTTGTCAAATAAGGAAATGTGACATTTATTTTGGGACAAATTAAAAAAAAATTGTGTCACATAAATTGAAACGGATGGAGTATTATTTCTTTTAATAAATTAAGATAAAACCAATTAAAAGAACAAAGAAAGGCATAATAGTGCAGAAGGAGAATAAAAGCAAGAAGTGGCCGTGTTAAACAAAAAGAGAACAAATTGGAAAGCAATATGATAGCTACTATACCAAAAGGGATAACCAAAAACATAAGAAGATAAAAAGAATTTTCATTCTTGGCTATAAGAAGAAAGAAAAAGATAGCAGAAGAAGAGAATCTAAACAGTTGGATGAGAATAGAATAGAACAATAAAAACATTAAGAGGTACAACCACATTTGCAAGTTGTATAACTATTTCTACTCAACGAATATACAACAAATCATATATATTGCTAGAGCCCAAATGCAGCACATATATGCAATCAATTAAAAATAGTTCATAAAGGAACAACAACATGACCTAACTTTTTAATTAGAAAATTAGTTTAAATATTGTTGATTACTAGAGATAAAAGAAGGAATAGTCTAACGGTTTCCAATTAAAGAAAATTTGGTTAAAAGATTAAAGGTAGCTCTTTGCTTTGGGATATGAGGTTCAATCTCAAGATCCTCGAATCCACAACTGATTAAGAAGAGGCATTATATGGTTCGAGTTAGATTTTTTGTGAATTAGTGAAGTGGGGACTACTAAGATTTAAAACTACATGAAAGTATATTTAGTAATTAATGTCCTCATCTTTGAGAGTTGATACATTTTAATATAACATAGGTAGTGGTAATTTACTCAATTTTTTAGAAATAAATTTGGGAATTTGAAAACTTTACGTACCCAATAATACTACTCCCTCAAAGTAATTACTAATACTCAAAATTTCAATGATATAGCATACTTGTATATATTACTGTAACACGAGGTGATAGGCAATAGTAATCGGTCTATGAAATTTCATATTACGCTAGGCTATAGTACTAATTTCTCTTTAGAACTACTCCCCGTTACCTCTTACTTGTCATCTATACTAAGAAGTTCACTTTAGCATATTTCTTGTTGAACTCTTACCATAAATTGTTGGTTACAAAGGTGCAGGAAACGGAAATTACAAATAACTACAAAGTAATACAAGAACTGAAAATTACAATACAACAACAAAAGCCGAAATTACAATTACATTGAAGAAGGAAAAGCTGAAAGCTGTTTTGTTTTTTTCTTTGAGTCGAGTGTGGCACTCTGTCTTTAAGACAATATTGGCCCGTATGTATCCTTTATACGTCCTGGACAATTCGTCTCCCAAGATAAAACAGCAATGGAACAATTGAGCAAAGGAAACTCAAATGCTACCGTGAAGAATATTGAGTAACGAAATGATGCTTGGAAGATTGTAGGAAGAAGAATTTGTTTCTGTTTTTCTTATGGTATTAGTGTCTCAACAATGGTGTAAAGGGTTGTTTATATAGGTGAAGGAGGGGCAGTGAAACTGCCTCCATAAGTGTCATTACTGGCCAAGTAATGGCCATTATGGAGGTAGTAATGCCACCAAAATAAATGGTGAGAAAGACCAACGGATTGGCATTATAGGAGGAGTAATTCAGTCAAAATAAATGGTTGAATTGAGTGTTGAGGCGTTTCTGTTATGTCTGCCCAAATTCTGACTTTCTGGAAACTTCAGGGACCAAACTGTACATATGAAACTTCTGGGATAACTGTACATCTGGCAAAGTTCTCTGGCCCAAAAAGATAATACCACAGCCTGTGACCCGGAACCCGGAACCGGACGGGCGGGCGGCGGCGGCGCGCGTGTGGGCTTTCCTCGAACCGAATCACATCTAGGTCTTCCCTCCTTTAAACACATGGAATACCCCTTGGGGTCCCAAACCCCAATTTTGAGTCTTATATACACAACAATTCTTTTTTCCTCCACCGATGAGGGAGAATTGAACACAATACCCCACTTTTCCATGCTTCAAACACCTCACTTCGTGGACCAATATCTCTTTCATTTCTCAATGAAATTTGACGATTCTTGGCCCTACGGTTATCTACGTACTTAGTAGATCATGCATGTGTGAAGAATACATAAACTACTCATTTCCTAAATTATTTTCAAAACTTTTTGAAATGTTATAGTTAGTTTTAGCTAACCATTGAGACTATATACTATTTAATATGAATATTATGATTAAATATGCACTTTATTTATTATTTTTTAAGAAGAGTGCAAAATGGATGGACAAGTAAACGTAAACTTGAGGGACTAGATTCCATCGTTGTTGCTAAAATGTTGATAGATAGAGACTCCACTAATCTAAAACTCAAGCAAGTGATTGGAAGTACCATAAAGATTACTGAACAAGCCAATATCACTATCACTAACTATTTCACCGGAAGCTAATATTATCAGGTGCTGACTGTCTAGCCAAATTTGCATTCCACACTTGATCAGAATATATATGATTCGCTATACATTTAAGCAACTGCCCAGAAATGCTAAGGGACCATATCGACTAGACAAATAGAAAATGACTAGTATTAGAGTAAGAAATGATAAAAACAATTTAAGTTGTTAAGGAAGTAGGTGCTTCTAGTACATAGGGAACCTTTTTGTTTTTTGTGGATGATCAGTTTACCACATGAGTGGAATAAAGGTAACTTACGAGTTGGTCGAATTCATTAGGTTTATTTTAAATCATGTATTTTTTGTTATAAAATTCACTAAATATATAAACAAAAATTAAATTTAAAGCCCAAAATTATTTAGCAGTTGAAGTTGTTATTGTCGAATTAATTTCAAATCCACAAAATTTAAATCATAGATCCGCTCTAGTTTATCATTCTGTATTGTAACTTGAGGTAAGGTATAGTCCCCCTCTTTGTGTTGTAATGTTATACAATACCATCCAAAAACCGCTTCTGGATAACTTTATTATTAAAAAAAAAAAGAAATTGCAGCAGCATTTATGTAATTTTGGTTATTGATAGCATAACTAGTACTACTACTAGCAGTGTATTAAATTTCCATACGTACTTTCAGACTCTCTTTAACGTCAAATTCAATTTTCTTTCTCAATTTCAAGAAAAGATTATCCAAAAAAAAGGCGAAAATGAGACTAGAGGAAAATTATTAGGAGTGCTACAAAATTTAAACAGAAGAAGCTTCCTAGTTTTGCCTGCTAGGACAACTTGTCATGCCCCAAACGAAACTTCTTTTATCATACAGAGGAATGGAGCCCATGCATAGCACAAATGTGGAATTCCTTTCTAGAAAAGGAAACAATAACCCACTAAAAACTTGAACTACAAGATTTGTCAGTAGACAATAGTCACAAATATTAAACATTTTTTCCTATCTTGGATTTTGAAAAATGAGTCCAAGTTTTAGTAGTAAACCCTTCTTATATCTAACCTCTCAGTAACCAATGATCAGGCGATACAGAAATTATTTAATTCATTTTTCTTATAAAAAAGAAGATAGGACTTTGCAAAAATTAAAGAACTCTGATACATATCAGAAAAATATTTAATTCAAAAAGGGCCCCTGAAGATATGTTTGTGTCGAAGCAGCCCCAGCATCAGTCAAAAAGTATTCAAGATTGGTATAGCAGAAATGTTTGACTAGTAGTTACCCAGAAATTCAAGATTAAGATCTAGGCAATTTTCAAGAATTCTATACCCACCCAAAAAGCAGTTGAAAATGACTACTTATTTAAGTTCACAAAGATGACTATTAGTACTTGCTTTTGTAAAGTGAAATACGGCAGGTGTTGAACTGTTCATGTACCCTCACCTCAACTAGCCATTAACTGAACTTTAGACTTTAGAGCATATCTAAAAAACTTTAGATAATTAAAGAATTTGCAATTTGCAACTTTAGGGAGGAAAAAATATTAATTTGGTGGTTCAAGAAATGGGTACAAAATGTATATCTCTTTTTTTTTTTTGTACGGTACTATTAGCGAATATTCTCCGAATATTCTCTGTATATTTTGTAATTATGATAGATGTATATTTAAGGTAACTTAGGATTCTAATTGTATTAGGAATCAACCTTTGTAAGGTAAGTTAGGATTCGTACCATATTAGGAATCAACCTTTGTACGTACTATATATATTGTGAATAATGAAAGGAATCCCCAAGGGAAATTATTCTATCTTTCATGGTATCAAGAGCCTAAAACCTAAATCCTCATTCCCGGCCGAAATCGATTTTTTTTTTTTTTCTCGATTTCACGAAAAAAAAAAAAAAAAAAAAAATTCTGGTTTCTTCCTCCATATTTCGGCCAAACCGAGAAAATTCCCTTCCCTCGACGGGCGGCAACCATGTCTTCCCTCACAAATTTCGTTTCATCCATCGGCACACTTGAAAACCCCTCTCAACGTTCGGTATCTTCTTTTCATCGGCATTCGCCGTTAACAACATCAAGAATTTTATCCCTATAATTCTTGACCAAGAAGACTATCAATATTCCATGTGGATGGAACTATTCTACATTCATGCATGTGCATACAACGTGCTCGATCACATTGACGAATCTGTTCCTCGTCCCACCGATGTTACGGACTCAATGCGGCGTCGTCTTGACGCCATCGTCAAACAATGGATCTACGGCACCATCTCCAAAGATCTTGTTATGCACTATCATGAAAACGAGGTGCTACGGCACGTGAACTTTGGGTCCGGCTAGAAGAAATCTTTCGGGACAATAAAAATACTCGAAATTGTGTATTTGGAAGAGCAATTCAACAATACCCGCCTCGAGAATTTTAACAACATGTCCGAATATTGTAAGCAATGAAACTCATAACCGATCAACTATCCAACGTCGGGACTTCGTTTCGAAACCAAGATGGTGCTTGACTTGTTGCGGGTTTACCGAAAGGTGAATATGACACACTCGCAACAATGATTCAACAAGCCGACCCTCTCCCAAGTTTCAACAAGGCACGTTCACAACTATTGTTGGAAGAAACTAGACGTGCTAAACAAGAGGAACATAATCAACGGGCGTTAGCCGTTGACGGGATAAACACTGCACGGCCCGGCGGCAACCGGCCATCACGGCATGTCCAGCCAGCGGCGGCCACCACCTGGTTGCGGTCCACCGCGCGACGCGACGAAGCGCAGCACCGGCACGGCGGCGGCACTGCGGCTGCGACTGCAGCAAGCACTACCGGCCAAAGACCACCGGCACGGCACCGGCACTGCGCGCAGCGCGGCAAAGCGCGGCAGCGGCGGCGGCGCGGCAAGCAATCGCAAGACAACGAATCGGCGGCAACAAGCTGCGGCGCGAAGCGGCGAGCCAGGCGGCTGTCCCCGGCGATTTGGGCCGAGCCTACACCACCGTGAACCTTCAACAGACCGACGACAATTGGTACATGGACACGGAGCGACATCTCACCTCGCCGGTCGTCGGGTAACCTATCTCAACTACGTCGGTTAAAGTGTCCTCAATTTATTCTTGTCGGCAATGGTCATCGCATTCCAATTGAAGGTTACGGTAACACACACACCAAACATACACACCGCCTTTCTCCCTAAACCACGTCCTATACACACCTAACATCATTAAAAACTTAATCTCTGTTAGAAAATTCACTAGCAATAATTACGTATGTCGAATTTGACCCTTTTGGTTTTTACGTGAAAGAACTCAATACGGGAAAATTCTTACACGCCACAATAGTGTGGGAGACCTCTGCCCATTCACTCAATCTTCCGCTTGTCGGGCCGCAAGCACCTCTATCCCTTGCGACAATCTCTCCCTCCACTTGCACAACAGACTCGGACACCCGGAGACCCGGTTTTTACTTTTCTTAGGACTTCTAAGCGTATTAAATGTAATAATGGAAAAATTGCCCAACACTTGTTTTTCTTGTCCACTAGGCAAACATACTCGTCTTCCATTTATGTCATCAAACGGTGTTACTTTTTCTCCCTTTGATATTGTTCATGCTTTGATTTGTGGACATCTCCGATTGTTAGCTCTTTGGGTCATAAATTCTATCTAGTATTCTTGGATGATTTTTCACATTTTGTACGGATTTACCCACTGAAATTCAAATCTGAAGTTTTTACAAAATTCCTCGAGTTTCACAACTTCATTAAAACACAATTTGAAAAATCTATCAAATCATTCCAATGTGATAATGGACGTGAATTTAATAACTCGACATTTCACAATTTCTGTTCTAAACAAGGTATGGTTTTCCGTTTTTCTTGTCCCTATACTTCTTCCCAAAACGGAAAGGTTTGAAAGAATTATACGTACCATCAATAACATGGTTCGCACACTTCTGTTTCATGCACACCTACCACCGCCTTTTTGGGTCTATCTTTGTCAAAATGGTAGAATCCCTTCTTAATATTTTACCAACTAGCACACTCCAAAACAAGACCCCTACCGAAATCTTATACCGTAGGCTACCATCATATGATCACCTACGTATTTTTGGATGCTTATGCTACCCCAACATGGCCTCCACTGCACCTCACAAACTTGCACCTCGCACTCTGCCATGTGTCTTCCTTGGTCTATCTCCTAATCATCGGGGCTACTTGTGCTATGACATTGCTACTTGCAAAATCATCGTCTCCCGTCACGTCACCTTTGATGAGACAACCTTTCCTTTTTCAAATCTCCGGAAATTTCGACCACCGATTACATCTTTCTCGATGAACCAAGTCTGTCCCCGATCATCAAAATCTATATCAACAGCAATGCGACCCATTGTTCCGGGTCTCGCCAGCTGTCGGCACCACCCCAACACTCTCCTGCTCACCCCTACAACCCCCGGTCGAGTCACACGAAACCGGTCCGGTGAATCTGCGCCCACTAGTCCCGAGAACCGGTGGACCGGCCAACCTCCCGGCCCCGATCCACCGCCACTTGCTGTCTCATCGTATGGAGACTCGTGCACAACACGGGATCTTCAAACCCAAGGTTCACTTCAATCTCTCCACACAAACCTTATCACCCATTCCACAAAATCCAAAACTAGCAAAAACGGACCCAAATTGGAATGCGGCCATGTGCGAGGAATTTAACGCTTTAACCAAGCGAGAACACTTGGGATTTGGTACCTAGACCCGAAGGTGTGAATATTATCCGGTGTATGTGGCTATTTCGGCACAAGTTCGAGAGGCAGTGGTGACTTAGAGAGGTATAAGGCAAGACTAGTCGCCAATGGCACTAATCGGCGGGAGGGTATTGATTGTGGTGAGACATTCGATCCGGTTGTTAAACCGGCCACTATTCGGACCGTTCTCGGTATTGCTATGGGCATGCATTGGCCAATTCATCGACTTGATGTCAAGAATGCATTCCTTCATGGGGATTTGAAAGAGATCGTGTACATGCATCGGCCTCCGGCTTTGTTCATCCCATAGCGACTCCGCGGTTGTGTGTCGTCTCGAAAAGTCATTGTATGGATCGAAACAGGCACCCCGCGCTTGGTATGATCGTTTTTCCGGTATCTTTTGCGAGATTGGTTTTGTATGTAGCGGGTGTGATAACTCTCTCTTCACTTTTCACCGAGGTAGCAAGACCTTGCATATTTGCTATTATATGTCGATGACATTGTTCTTACTTGCCTCATCGACGGTTTGAAGAATGAAATCATTGCTCTACTCAAAACTGAATTTGCTATGACCGACTTGGGCAAGCTAAGTTATTTTTTGGGTATATCGGTAACAGATCTGCACCACTATGTTCTTATGTCGGCGTAAGTATGCGAAGAGATAGTGTACGGGGCCAAAATGGCAAATTGTAAAATTATGCCAACTCCGGTGGACTCCAAATCCAAGCTTAGTGCCAATGACGGTGCGCCGCTTTCGATCCCACTCTATATCGGAGTCTAGCGGGTGCTCTTCGATCTTACATTCACTAGGCACGATATTACATATGCCGTTCGGCGGTGTGTCTGTTCATGCACGACCCCCGAGAGTCCCATTTTGCCGCCCTCAAACGTATTATCGGATACGTTAAGGGCACACTAGACTTTGGATTACACTTATACCCCTCTGCGCCCCAACCAAGTTACTTGCCTACACGGATGCGATTGGGCGGGATGCCCGGACACACGTCGCTCCACCTCTCGGGTCTTGTGTATTTCTTGGGGATAATCTTATCTCATGGTCCGCCAAGAGGCGGCCACACTATCCCGTTCGAGTGCTTTGAAGCGAGAATATCGCGGTGTTGCTAATGTAGTTGCTTTGAGATCCGTTGGCTCCGAAATCTTCTTTTAGAGCTCCGGTGTCCACTCCGCAAGGCGTCCATAGTCTATTGTGACAACATATCCGCCATCTATATGTCTCATAATCCGGTCCAACATCGGCGGACTAAGCATATTGAGATGGATATCCACTTTGTGCGAGAAGGTTGCCGTGGTCGGTCAAAATTTTACACGTGCCTTCCTCTTATCGGTATGCGGAACATCTTCACAAAGGGACTACCGCGACGACTCTTCACCGACTTCCGATCCAGCCTTAGCGTTCGGCCTCCTCCCGCTCCGTCTGAGGGGGAGTATTAGCGAATATTCTCTGTATATTTTGTAATTATGATAGATGTATATTTAAGGTAACTTAGGATTCTAATTGTATTAGGAATCAACCTTTGTAAGGTAAGTTAGGATTCGTACCATATTAGGAATCAACCTTTGTACAGCTATATATATTGTGAATAATGAAAGGAATCCCCAAGGGAAATTATTCTATCTTTCAGGTACAAATTTGAGAAAAGAATTACTCCATTCATTATCATATTATGGGTTCTAATAAGGTTTGATATATTACAACATGGACATGGACCTTTTGTCACATAGAAACATTAGAAATGTACAGATCACAAAATTTGGAGAAATTATGAGGTCGTCATCAATTAAATACTTAAAAAGTGTAACATCAACCTCATCGTGTGAATAACATGATAACATCCTTTCATATTCTAAGGGTTAATAAATTGTTCTAATTGTTGGCAATAATTAAAACAATTTTACAAAGAGGAATAAGCTTTCAATTCATAATCGATCAAGTTGAGTCATAATATGTTTCTATCTATCAAAGTGATTAATGGGTCAATTAGTTTCCAACATATTTCAATCAACTCATATAAGGAAAAAAAAACACATTCAAGCATAATCAAAAGCCAAAAAATAACATTTTGGCTTATGTAACGCATCAAAATTATGAATTAGTAACACAAATAAGAATAAATTGGGTCGATATACTACATACAAAGTACACCATTATTTTGTCAAACTTCTTTATTTTATCGATTATAACTTGTTTCAGTTTTTTCCCTAGAGACTGCAAATGTCATTCCATATAAAAGGCTTTTTTCCCTCTCAATGTTCAAGATATTTAGCTCAGCGATTCAAAACTAACCTACTCATTTATATTAATTATATTTCTCGGTCTTTTTTTATTTTTGCTTAAGAAGACAAATTTCTTATATATTAACTAACAGTTACAAGATTTGACTCTTCAGTACCTGATTTGACGGGTCATTAACATAATAGTCATATACAAATGAAGCCGGTGAAGTAAAACTTAACAGGACAATAGTAATATTATTGAAACAACCATATTTAGATAACATATCAGCTACAATTAGAGATGGCAGTGGATCCTTGATCCGGTCAGGATCCGATGGATCTAGATCCGCTTTATAGGATATGGATCTTCAAAATTTGGACCCGATCGGATCCGGATCCGTTTCTGACGGATCGGATCTGGATCTTGTATTTGATATCCGTATCCGGTCCAAATCCGACCCGTGGATCGGTTTTTTATTAAATATATTCATAACCTAGAATGTAATTTTATAAGTATTTTCTTAAAATTGCCAAGCATATCCTTGCAAGTTTAATTCTCAAAACAAGTTTAATTTATCCCCGCGTTAACTCAAAAACCAAAAAATAAAGAGGTAACTTCGATAATAAAATCAATGTTATATTAGTGAAAGACTAACATCTCCATAGACAAGTAGTTAAAATTATATTCACTTCATTTGTGAAGATTCCAAGCACATGCAAGTTCTGCATTGTGGAAATACTAGTCAGCATTTTCACAACTATTGTTATTGTCTAACATTTTCAATTAATAGCTCACAATCAAAACGAGACAACGAACAAAATATCTCATATGAACATTTCAAAATTGAAACACAGTAAACTGTTAGCTAAGTAAAAATCGTTCGTCAGTTCAAAAAAAAATTCTTAGCAAGGCAAAAAAATTTACATGTGGATCTAGATCCGATCCGTGTACCCGGTGGATCCGATGGATTTGATTTTTATGGACCCGATAAATTTGGATGAAAAACGGATCTGGATCTGGATCTAATAGGATCCGGTTCAGATCCGATCTGTTGTCATCCCTAGCTACAATGTTGGCTTCGGGCTGCTAAAATTGATGGAGCTATATACTTTGTCTCATTTGCACTAAAATTCCCATAAAGCATATATTGAATTAGGACCGTTTATCTCTCTAGTCACAGACTCATAGGTAGAGCAATTAGTTAAAGTTTCTTTTTTCTTTTGACTAGTTAAAGTAGTTAAAATCTAGAAAATATATTGTTGGGGACTTAAAAAAAACTGACAGGAAATGTTTTACTTTTACGATTTACCAAATTCTAGAATGTGCTCCTGAAAAGCCAACATTTAGATACGTCGAAAAATGGGTAATTTTGAGATCTTTTCCTTTGGTAGGTAATAATAAAAAGTAAATTTAGGAAGAAAAAAAATCATAAAATTGAAAGTAAAATTTAAGATCATTAATGAATGGCTAGAAGCTAGACCTTTTCAAAAATTCTTCTCTAGGTGCTCAAAGAATTTCTCTTAATTTTGTGGAACAGTGTTTGCTATAGTCGAATTTAGGTTAAAACATTGTACATTACTTTCAGCCAATATTCAATAATTGTTAGAATTTATTCACAAACAAATAAAAAGAACACAGAAATAAGTGAAAACTCAAATAAAGCAAAATGAGTTTAAACATGAAATAAATTCTGCAATGCAAATATATTTGAACAGCAGTTTTTAAAATACAAAACTTCCTAAATGTCGGACGATAATTGTAACTTGTAAGCACGCATTAAAAAATCCTTTCACGTCCAAATATATGTGCTCATGGGAAATGGAAATAGAAACGTTGATAAGTAGAACAAGAGAAAATAGTTATGATAATTCAGTATTTTCTACCATCAAGAATCATGATGGAATAGATAAAATTCTTATAGAAGAATCTTAATAAGAAGTGTTTCTCCCTTTATTAAAAAATTTTATGCGCCGAACTAACGTAACTCAAAAGATATCTAACACTTGGTGGAAATAAAAATAATCCGATGTTTTGCACAGTAAATGGGACCTTCACGTATCCCTTTTTTGGCATTTTCTTTGGATATATGGATGGTTCTCTATTTAGTGAAGAGGACAAGATACAATAATGAAGGATATTGCAAACTACAAAAAAAAAAAAAAGAAGGAGAAATTAACAAAAGAAAATGAAATTGGACTTAATATGGATGCAACGACCCTTTTTCTTGGTGTTTCATCCTTTTATCTTATAAATTTCAATAGAAAAATATTGTAGATATCATTTCAGTCCACATCTCATACTATATATTTTACGATTCTTTCCTCGAATTGATTGACTACCAATAAATTCCAAAAAACGAAAAAGAAAAAATTCATGATGAACCAACTCGTCTGTCAAATAACTAACCATTAAGGCAAGCGAGACAATCATCCACTGGAAAGTCAAACACACACACACACACACACACACTGTCCATCTCACTGCCACACAAATATATCAATACCTAGCAGAAAAACGAAAATATAAAATATTTATTTAATATTTTTATTAAAACCTCCATCTTCAAGTTGGATGGTTCATTAATGTTCTTCAGATAAAATATCTCAAAGTAATATAACATTTTCAAATATAGTTTGTAAATTTAGCAAAACGTGCGAGCCCACACACAAAGCAAACTTTTTTTCCAATCTCTTTATAAATCCTTTTTTATATTTGCCTTATATAAATCGAAAATGAAGTTTCAGTTGTTGATTGGAATTTGAAAACTACTAACGTTCAAAGGAATTAATTGGTTAATTATCATATTGACGTTGGAATTAACTTATTTATTTTGTGGTAACTAAATTGGCCACTATGGTAATTACATTGACTAATGACCAACAACTTACTTCAATTATTTTAGTCCTTTGCTAAAAAAATATTACGATGTATAATTGGAAAATGTGATAAAGTTATAGCATACTGTATAAGGTCCACAACATGTTGCATGTCCAAAATAATATTTCTCTAATCTCGTTTGAGCTTTTATGATTTCTTCTCCTCTAATTTTAAGTTGCACAATAACCAAACAAACTTAAATGATCAAACAAGAAATCTTACATCACAAATGTTAATTATTGATTGAAGTATATATATATATATATATATATGTATGGATGGAACAAGTTATTTAATGGACTTCTTTATATTTTTCTTATCTTTTCCTCAATAAAGAAAAAAATTTGTTCAGACATCATTTCAGTGCATATCTCATATACTATAATTTTATAATTTTCCCATCAAATTGATTGACTACCAATTAATATTCCAATAACTGCTAAAAAAGGTAGTATGATGAACCAACTTGGAGTCTCAAACAACTAGTGGAGTAACATTTAAGGCAGCCTGCCAAATCTTGCACCGGAAATTAAAGTCAAACAAAGACTATCCAGGTTTGTGCCACACAAATATATATAAATTCCACAATCTATCTACGGATGATTATTGAACCTGAAGTCATGGCAATAGAAACTTGAAATAGAGTGCGTGGATATATTCGAAGATAACAAAAATTCACGTGTCGTCACTCTTGGGCAGGAATTTTCCCATGTTAATATGGAGGATTTTCCTAATGTCTCAACCTATTGTAAAAGGTTAAAGGAATTGACGGATCAACTCAAGAACGTTGGTGTGTCCGTCATCAATGATCATCTTATTCTTCAGATGGTTGCAGGTCTATCCGAGGCTTATAATGGTGTTGAGACACTTCTTCGTCGGAGTAATCCTCTTCCGCCGTTCTACCAGGCTCGTTCCATGTTCACATTAGAAGAGGCCGACTTGGCTAAAAAGGCGGATACCGAGCTAATTCCGTCATGATGGCCACGTTCGATGATCCTCACTCATTCTCGAATAGTTCTAGCCAAAACCGTAACAGCGGTGGTGGCAAAAAGGACCAAAATCGGAAAAATTGTGGCAAGAACCGCGATGGCGGGGGCAGTGGCGGTGGTCGGAGCAGTGGCGGACGTGGCGGCAGTGAACCGGCTGGGCCGCAACACCACTAGTCGCAGCCTTGGGCCACTTCACCATGGCCGTGGGGCTGCTGGGCCAATGGCCCAACTCGGCCTCTCCTTTCTTTTCAAGTTTTCTAGCGAATTGGGCCAGTGGCCAGCAAAGGCCCAATTTGCCACTCCAGCAATCCCAGCCCAAGCGGCCCGGGCCTTGCGATGGGGTGGCACCGCTTGGGCCTCGACCTCAGTAGGCCTTCGATGTTGCAGGCCCAATTTCTGGTCCGACATCTACGTATATTGAGGCTGCGATGCATACACTTGGATTAAATCCCCCAAACGCAAATTGATGCATGGACACCGGAGCCACTTCTCATATGATATCCGCGCAAGGTAATCTCTCGTCTTAGTTCAATTTGAGCAAAAATCGTGGCATAATTGTTGATAATGGCAATTCAATTCCAATTCGTGGTTATGGTCACACAACCCCCCCCCCCCGACATCCACCTCTAGTCCTTAAAAATGTCATCCATGCCCCTCACTTAATCAAAAATTTGGTGTCTATCTGAAAATTCACAACTGATAATTGGGTTTCTGTTAACTTTAATCCTTTTGGATTTTATATGAAGAATTTCAAAACGGGGATACCTCTAATGAAATGTAATCGTCGGGGAGAGCTTTATCCAATCACCACCACCACCATTTCCACGAGTCAAGCCACACCTTCAATATTTGCCGCTCTTGTTCCTTCTGTGGCATGCACGTTGGGTTATCCGGGTCGTCTATTATTTCTTCTCTTGAAAATAATAATTTTATTGATTGTAAGAGTACGCGTAGTACTCATATTTGTCTTTCTTGTCCTCTAGGAAAACATGTTAGGTTGTCGTTTGTAGTCTCTACTTCTAGTACGTCGATGCCTTTTGACATTATTCATAGTGATTTATGGACATCTCCCGTTTTGAGTTCGTTCGGTCATCGTTATTATGTTTTATTTTTGGATGATTATTCTAATTTTTTGTGGACTTTTCCGTTGTCTATCAAGTCTCAAGTTTTTTCCACATTCCTAAAATTTAGAGCCTTTATTTGTACCCAATTTGAAAGGGAAATTAAAAACATTTAATGTGATAATGGTATGGATTATGATAATGGGCCATTTCGGGAATTTTGTGACATTCATGGCATATCTTTTCGGTTTTCTTGTCTTCATACGTCCTCACAAAATGGGAAGGCCGAAAGGAAAATTCGTACCATTAATATATTATCCGAACCTTACTAGCACATGCTTTCATACCTCCGTCTTTTGGCATCATGCGTTACAAATGGCTACTTACCTCCTTAACATACTTCGTAGAAAAGGTTTAGCTTATCAATCACCCCTAAAAATTATTTATCATAAAGACCCCTCGTATTCTCATCTTAGGATGTTTGTGTGTTTGTCCACTTTTTCCATCCACTACAATTAACAATCTTCAAGTCGCTCTACCGTTTGTGTGTTTTTGGGTTATCCGTCTTATCATCGTGGTTACAAATATTTTGATTTATCTTCAAATAAAATCATAATTAGTTGTCATGTTATATTTGATGAAACCCAATTTCCTTTGCTAAGTTGTATAATTCTGTGTCTAGTTCCTATAATTTTTTAATGATGGGCCATCACCATATATCATCCATCAGTGGGCCTAAAACTTCCATTCTTTGGATCGGCCCTGCTGTCCCAACAGATCTCGTGACTATTCCCGAGTCTCAGCCTAGTTCACACCTTCGTCCAATTGTTGCTTCGGGTTCTCGGCCAGCAGGCCCACTGATAGCTGGCCCAATAAATCATACCCTATGGCTAGTTCCAGTTATTGGGCCAGCAGGCCCACTGCTGGCCAATCCCACATACACCCGAGTCCACGTCCAGTTATTGGGACATCAGTCCCACTGCCTGTTGGCCAATCCGAAATAAACCCGCCACCACCCCGAAACCCATTCCCATCTATCTCGAGTCAAGGGTCCATTACTCGTAGCCAACGGGTATTTTTAAACCTAAATGACATTTTAATCTCAATTCTAATGTCACTAAATCACCCCTACCATGTAACCCTGTGTCTGCCCTTCATGACCCGAATTGGAAAATGGCCATGGATGACGAATATAAAGCTCTAATTGAAAATAAGACTTGGGAATTGGTGCTCCGTCCACCTGGTGTCAATGTTATTCGATGGGGAATAAGCATCGGCTAACTCTGTGCCAGCAGCCGTAGTAATACAGAGGATGCATCTATGTGGATTTTTATTCATAAGGAAAAATCTGACGGTTGTTTTGAGAGGCATAAGGCCCGTCTTGTAGGTGATGGCAAAACTCAACTGGTTAGCGTGGATTGTGGTGAGACATTTAGTTCGGTGGTCAAACCGGCTACAATTCGCAGTGTTCTCAGTCTATATCTCTCGAAAGCATGGCACATTCATCAGTTGGACGTGAATAATATTTTTTTACATAGTGATCTCAAGGAGACAATATACATGCATCAACCCTTGAGTTTCAGAGACCCCGATTATCCAAATCATGTCTGCTTACTCAAGAAGTCTTTATATGGGCTTAAGCTGGCCCCACGGGCTTGGTATAAGAGGTTTTCATATTATGTGTCTACTATTGGGTTTTCTCACAGCAAGTCTGATCATTCTCTGTTCATCTATCAACATGGTACTTCTCTGGCAGACATTCTATTATATGTTGATGATATTATTAGCGGTGGCAGTTTCTCGAAATTGGGAGTTGCATTAGATAGATGTTCATAATGCCTTCTTGTACGACGAACTAGCAGAAGAAGTTTATATAAAATTACCACCGGGATTTCATGTGTCTGATCTGGGGCAAGTATGTCGACTCTGAAAATCTTTGTATGGGTTGAAACAAGCCTCACAGTGCTGGTTCGGAAATTATCAAGTGTCTTGATAAAATATGGGTTCAAACAGTCATACTCCGATTATTCTCTCTTCACGATACACCATGAAAATGTACAACTTAACGTCTTAGTTTATGTGAATGACTTGATTATCTCTGGAAATAACCATAGTGTCATTGTACGGTTCAAAGACTATCTCCGAGACTGTTTTCACATAAAGGATTTGGGGGACCCTAAAGTATTTTCTGGGGGGTAAAGTTGCGCGTGGACCAACTGGGTTATTCCTTTGTCAACGGAAATATGCATTGGATATAATCTTTGAGTCCGGGCTATTGGGAGCAAAACCAATTAATACTCTTATGGAATAGAATCACAATTTGGCGTTGGTCAAAGGGGATAATTTGGAAGATCCAAAACCATACTGACGTTTAATCGGTAGATTGATAATTGTCCTATTGTGTGCATGTTTTGTCCCAATTCATGCACCAACGGAAGGAAGCGCACTGAAGAGCCGCTCTCCGAGTGGTAAGATACTTGAAGAAGAACTCTGGGCAAGGTATTGTGTTAAAGAAGGATTGTGATCTCCAGTTGTATGGGTGGTGTCATTTAGACTGGGCTGGATGTTAGTTGACTCGAAAATCGCTTACGGGATGGTTTATTTCCCTCGAAAATTCACCGGTATCATAGAAAACCAAGAAGCATCACATTGTCTCTCGCTCGTCAGCAAATGAGGAATATCGTTCGATGGTAATGACGGTTTGTGAATTGAAATGGTTGAAGGAAATCCTACATAATTTGGGCGTCGAACACAAATTTCCAGTGAAAATGTATCGTGATAGTCAAGCAGCATTATATATTGCACGAAATCATGTGCTTCACGAACGGACTAAACATATTGAAATTGACTGCCATATGTCCGGGACGCATTCCAATCTGGTATAATACTTCCGAGTTATGTGTCAACTAACGAGCAATTGGCCGACGTTTTTACAAAGGCTTTGGGCAAATCACAACATGAATATCTGCTTGGCAAATTGGGCATTCAAGATCCCCATGCTCTAACTTGAGGGGGTATTTAGAGACCGACATTGACCCACCAACCACAGACCGATGTACTGTTTTCTAGTCTAACTCTAATATTTTTATGGTAGAATCCTAGTCTAAGTATATTTGATAAATTGTAATTATAGTAGTTTTATTAGAATATGATTTCCTTGTTATACTAGGGAAATGATGACTTTCACCTCTATATAAAGAGGTCATTATGATGAATGAAAGCAAGAAAAAATTCTCCCATTATTTTTTTCCTGTCTAAATTTTTATCCCCTCTTGATTTTAACAAACTCCAATTTTATCTTCAAAATAATATATTATCTTTACTCTTCAAAAATATTGACGTGCTTGTAAATGTGGTGCTCTACCAACTGTGATATATATAGCCTAATGCTTGTGATACATATTGTAGTTTGTGAATTAAGCAAAATGTGTGAGTCCACTGTCCACATATAGAACAAGGGCTTCATTTTCCAATCTCATACACACTCTTTTACGTTTAATTTAATTTCTTCATATAATTCGAATATGAAGTTTCACTTGTTGATTGGAATTTGAAAACCTATATTCAAAGGAAAGAATAGGTTTATTATCATTTACAATAACTGGAATACTTTTTAGTTTACGTCAAACAAATGATAACCAGAATCTAACTCCAAAAAGGAATTTAAAAATCTTTGTCCAGATTACCAAAGTAAATTGATGTCTACGAATATCAAAAATATTCTCATCTTCCTCTTAATTTTTTTCTCTTTTTTTCTCTTCCACCCTCTCAAACGGCAAAAAGTATTTATATCAATCCAAAATGAATGCAAGACATATTTCTTTCGTATACACATTTATCTCCTGACTGTAGTTAAATTATATATCTTCATGCAGCTTTTAAATACTAAAATTAAATTGTTTGATTTAGTATAATTATTATACTACTAAAAACAAAAAACATGAAGTAGCAACGGACAAATATCGTAGCTAAACAGCAAACTCTGTCGCTAATCCTATTCAGCGATAGATTAGCATGATTATTATAGAATTTTGTTAGCTACAAGTGATTCAACGACGGAGTAACGAGGAAGTTCCATCATAACTAATTCCAATTGTTTTAAAAAAAAAGTGTTAAAGTGCTAATTTTGAAATGAATTGGATCATATACTTTAAGTAATCACCAAAAATAATTTGTTTGATCTTCCAAATGACTTTATAAGGCAGGATTGAGAAAAAGTCAAGACTGTGAAATTTTGTCAAAGGCACGAGAAAGAGCTTATAGTATGAAAAGAACAACATATTACGTTGACTAGTGTCCTATCAATACTCTTATTATTAATTTCAAGCGAGAAAAACATCAAAAAGAATCATATGACGACTTTTAGACACAAACTTGTACTGTTTGGTACGTATTTCTTTATTTAGTTAAGATTCATACTCGAAAATGATTGTCCTTGTTTAATCTTTTACAATCAGAAAACAAGAAGGAAATGCGACTAATTAGACATTCATCATAGTAGTTGTAAAAATTAGTACCATCTTAGACTAATCTGCATGTCAAAGAACAATCCTTGATATTTTTAAGGAAATAATTTAAAATAATAAAAAGGGTCAAGTTTGGACAGCCAAATAATATTTTGAACCGAAAAAGAATATTTGTAGTTCCAACCGAGATATATAAAGGTGTGTTTGGTAAGAAGGGGAAAAAATATTTTCCAGAAATAAATCATTTTCTAGCCACCAAACACCAAAAAATATTATCCTTCTTTCTTATGTTTTTCTCCAATAGTTTAGAGAGTGTTGAATAGCGGGACCAATTTTCTTTTAAATGTTTTTGGCTAAATATTTTGTTTCATACGAAACACGCCCACAGGCGACATGAATGGTTTATCGAGACCAAATAACAACAAAAGAAAAAAAAATTAACTCTTGGTGGCAGCATTTAAAATTTCAAAAGTACATACTAACTAAACTAAAAATAAGAGAAAATAATTACGTACTTACACTATTTGCCGACATCAACCTTAATCATTAACGAAGGGACGATAAAAAGTCGGAAGAACTACACTAAAACTACGTAATAATGGACCCATTGTAGTCCCCAGAAATAGCTGGATGACAAAGGAGGAGAACTTAAAATACAGCTAGAGGCCTGCAGCGTGGGCTCGAACCCTGATAGGACCAATTTGCTATATTCTATGGTAGGACCTTGTAAGTAATATCAGTTGTTTTGTTCTCAAACCCTGATCAATCAGGCACATCCCGCGATTTACTGGTAGTAGTGTTGAGGGACCGGGACTACTATCTCCAGGAATAGTCTGACGTAAGCCGGATATCAAAAAAAAAAATTGACCCATTGTACCCAGTAGTCAACTAGTTGGACTTCGACCAGTAGAGCCTACAAAAGGTTGACCGTGGAGCAACAAACTGAATTTTTGCTTGCTTATGTCACGTTTGAAAAAAAAAAAACTCATTAGTAATACTATTTATATTATATAAAATTAACCAGAGTAGCAAAATTGTCGTCGAACCTCAAAGACAAGCTTGACATACTAGTTCCATGGGAAAATTACAACCAAATAGTACTATTTAGCCGTCTAGTTTACAAAATATGTCACAATGTATATATAGTGTATACTTTATATTAAATATACATGTACTTCGTACTTATACACAATATATACAACCGAAGTGTACATTTTATATTAAATATACTATACTATACATACCTATACACAATATATATATCGAAGTGTATAGATAGTATATACTTCGGTTATGTTGGTAAACTAATTAGTTGAAGGGTATATTTACGTAAGTTTTCCTAATTTCATTGACCCAGAAGCAGCAGTATTTCTAGTCTCCAGTTGAGTAGCTGCAAAATGTATCTCCAGTCTGGTAAAAGCAGACAAAGGGATTCTATTCTACCAACAACATTAACAATTTAATTTCCCAACAAAAAAGTTATACTACAATCAACAAATTCTTAAAAATAATCATAATTGTAACAATTAAATTCAATTATGATATTTCAATCGTTTCATGTAAAAATAGAATCACAACATTTGCATTTGATTATTGTCTAACACCACTACCCTAACACATTAGACATTTCACAATCAAACTATTGCATCTTACACATCGTGATAAGAGCAGTTTAATAACTTAACATTATAAGTACAAATCCTTCTGAATAAATGAACGTTGTTCTCGAAAAAATGTACCTTTCAACCTATAATTCTCTGAAATCGCTCCTTCTGTGAACAATTTTGAACTACTATACTGAAAAGGTAATAGACAGCAAGATGAGAATTGGTCTATTTATGATTAAATGATAAAAAACAATGGAGAAAAAGGCGAGAATTTGGTTTGAACGAATAGAGTTGAATGAGTTTCTTTTTTAAGCTGAAGTGCCGTTTAGCCAATCCAACTTGGTTGGGACTAAAACGTAGTTGTTGTCATGTGCAATTTAACCCTCAAAGCTTAGTTAAATTACTTGGGAAATCAGTTACAAACGACTACAAATGTAGGAATCGGCACAACAAATTTTGTTACACTTCTATGATCAAGAAAAAGCATGTACCTAAAGACTGTCATACTCCACTGCCCTGTTTTCTCCATCTTCATTACCTGTACTGCACAAAACTACATTTCTAGATCCCTAGTCTCATACTTGATAGCAAAAGAGTGCTATTTCATAGTAGAAACCGAAATATAGTGCAAGTTGTTTCTACGAATAAGTCAAGTTGCATAAAGCAGCAACTAATGTGAGCACTGTAATCAGGCCAATGCACTGTCAGTCCGAGCTGCATCTTCAGTCGATTGGCTTCATTAATATCTCAATCCGTCTGACAGAGCAATGCAACTGTAATTCATTTGTTCTCTCGCCCCAATAATTGCGGAAATGAAGAGAACCAACCAATAAACTGAAGCAAATCCAAAGCCTAATCACTCTCTTCAATCAACCTAAACCAGATTTTGTCCCAGATACAGGTCTAAGCATTGAATGACTTAGAGCAGGCTGGGAACTTGCTGCTGCATTAAACATACCAGGTGTTGAAGAGGATGGGTGTATCGCTGAGAGTGGCAGCCGAGGCCCGAATCCATACATTCCTTGTTGTGGCATAAATGACATTTGGGGATGCATTTGTTGTTGGTTGTTTCCATATCCAGAAATAAAATTTTGTTGTGGAGGACCTGAAACAACTTGTTGCCTACTATTTCCTGTGTTACTGACCACTGCTGCACCAGCACCAGACACACCCATTGGTCGGGATACGCGAACCGAACCAGGTTGAGTTGTCATCATCCGAGCACGTTCTGCAGCAAAGCGTTGCCTCGTTCTCTCCAATTGTTCACATTCTTTCATTAACAAGGTCTCCGCCTCTGTGAACTGCTTCAGCTTCAGCTCTAACCTCTTTAACTGTATGTACGGGGAAAGTAGTAGAAAGGTCAAATTGTGCAAAGCAAAGGTCAAGAGAGAGGCATCATTAACCAAACATAGTTTGATGCAAACATAGAGATCCACAAAAGAAGCTCACAAACCAACGATTTCCTAAAAATGCAGAAATAAGATACAAAAGGAAGAAAGATAGCATGAACTAGAAGGGACTTGAAACCTTCCTCTCTTTTTTCTCAATAAGGAAACTAGTTGGGACTTGAATAAAACAGTGTTAGTAGTTAGTACCATAGTACTTTTACCATTCTCAAAAATGATAGTGTTTACCATACTACCATCCCTTCCTTCCCCAGTAAAAGGACTGATTAGGGAATAAAACAGACTCGAGATTGTCCATCTGTGGCATGGCAGCATGCAATAGACATGAAACGAAACAATGATAAATATAAATTAATAATAAAAATTATAGTAGTTAACTGGCAATTAGAATGGCAAACTTCGTTGACTTATCGCTTTATTTTCTCCTCGGGTTATTTCGAATGTCCATGTCTGGGCGTGTTAGAACGTCCTACATTGGTGGAGGGAATGGATTGTTATCTCTTTATATGGTCTTGGACCCAGCATCACCTCATTAGCTAATTTTTTGGGTTGAATTACGCCAGAATGATCATTTTCTTCACATAGAAAATTTAATATTTTTGAGCATATTCATATCTAGTACAAATAACTATAACAAAGAATAAGCCCCCCACCCCACGGGGAAAAAAATACAATATATAACCTTTTCTGGGAAAAAAAGGGTAACAGCAAAATACATTATATAATCTACTGAAGGTATATAATACTAGCAAGAGAGTCAAACAAAAGTTGGAACTAATGAAGAACCACCATATAGAGTGAGGGTTTAAGGATAAGCAGACATGCTTGGTAAGTTTTGTCCCATAAGAAGAAAGAATATAAAGAGATATGAGATTGCATTGTGGTGCCTAAATGCAGAAAATTCAGAAATCTATATTCAAATCTTCTAGAAAAGATTCATGTCAGATAAACTGCAAACAACAGAATTATAATAAGATGGTTAAAATGGAAAACCGCTGTGCGATAGGAAGATCCCTAATAAACTGAAGGACAAGTTCTATTGAACACTCATGAAACCATCAATTTTTATGAGAGTAAGTGCTGGTCTTTAAGGCACAAAACATCCACAATATGAATGTTGAAGAAACTAAGATGGAACTATGGAAGTGGACAAACAAAATTAGACATAATTAGAAATGATTACATCCAACAGAAGGTACAAGTAGCCGAAAATAAAATAGAGAAGGATTCATAAAAAGGTTTGATCATGTCCTCTGCGGACCTTATACACCAATCCTTAGGTCGGATAATATGATGATTGAAGGTGATACAAGAGAAACGGGGTAAACCTAAAATCATATGCAGAAATTTTATCTCAGAAGTCCAAAAAATTAGACATAAGTGTGACAGTTAAAGAAATCCTTGTGAGGTAAATTATTTAGTAATTGAAATAAAACTTTCAAGTACAGTTGGACCCACTGTAAGTATGTAGTGCACCTCTAAAGGCCCTTATAGTTGGCAAAACCCAAATGCCCAAAAGTAAAAGATGCCAATAAAGAGCTCAACCAAGCAAAAAGGGAAAGAAAGCAGATGAAATGGACTCAACAGGAAATCAATTAATAGCTAATGATAAGTGAAAAATCCAATGGGTTACAAATTGGATATACATAAAACAGTTCAGAGCTAAGTCCACAAACTACAGTATCAGCAGATCACCTGGTGGTTGACTATGTTTGCAGATAACCGTTGAATTTCACGTTCTTCATGGTCAGCAAAAAGCTTTGATTTTATAGCTGCAGCTGCAAGACCAACTTTAGCAGCAGCTCTTACACTTTCAGTGGATAATGGAGCACCTCCAGCATCATGTTGAACCCATGGACCTTGTCCTCCCAACTTTTCATCTGAGAAGATCATATTAGAAATATTTGAAGGATGAAACAAGATAAGTACTAGTTCAAATTTACAGCCACCTTTTAGCTGATGCGAATTTCCAACATCTCCATGAGGACTTCCATTCTTTCCAGGCATTCCTCCTACACTGGTCCTGCAAGATTGGAGGTAAGTATGTACCTCGAGATCACTAGGGCGATGAGAAATGTTTCATCCGTTACTTCCACAATAAACTAATACATTGTGGTATTACCAACTGCTGAACGCAACAAAATGCATGAAGCCAAACATCTTTAATTTTTTTCTCATAATATTTGCAAATGGAAAAATTGTTTCTCTTATGTTAACATGTAATCTAAATTTTATTGTTGGTTATAGTGAAGTCTCCCTTCGCTGTGTATTTGAGAGAATGATACCATTATGAACTTGACTGCCTCCAAAAATGAAAAGTAAAGCTCATTTAAGTTTTCAAAAGGACAAAATTTCAATACTAGAAAGGTGCTCACCTTTTGCCTCACCAAAGGCGGATCACATTGCATTACGATTTCAACTTTCAAAACAGTGTACTTGAGTGAATTGAGAAGTGTGACTGCTTCTAACTCACAGCTAATGTTAGACGTATGATTTCTAGACTACTGGCCTAGGACTTGGTTTACTGAAAATGATAGGATAAGGGTCTATGCATTACCCAAGGTAGCAAAGTGTACCGTGCCACTGAAGCATTCATGAGCATAGGTAGGGGTGGCAAATGGCCGTGTTGGGCTAAATTTGGGCGGGAGAAAATCGGTTGAGTTAATAAATGGGCGGGTTATTGACCCGCCAAATGTTACTTGGAATGAAATGGGTTGGGTTGAAATGGGCTAACAAGCAGGTCAAAACCCAACCCGCTTAATTCCTACTAACCCGCTCAGTACCTTATAAATTATTATTTTTCCTTATTATGGCTATATATAACATATCAAATACCGGTGATAAAAGAAGGCATAAAATGTGTCTCCGGTCATCGGAATCATTGTTCCGACTTGACCTTTGATTTTCTCTCTTTTAAACTTCCCTAGACTCTCTCCAGGCCTTTTCCGTCTTTCTCTCTCCTCGAAACTCTCCCAGTTCTGTCAAAATACCTTTCACGATCGATCGTTCCTCCCAGATCTGATCGCCGGTCGTCGGAATCATTGTTCCGACCAGACCCTTATGTTTTTCTCTCTTAAAAACCCTAACCAACCCTCAGACCTGATCGAAGGTCGTCGGAATCAATGTTTCGACCCAGTCCCTTTGATTTTCTCTCTTAAAACCCTAACCGACCTCTTCCGGCACTTTCTCCGACCTTCTCTTTCATCAAAACCCTCTCAAATTCACTTCCTCACCGTCTTGCAACTCTGCAACTCTGTAATCATCAGAAACACCTTTCTTTTGGGTTACTTTCCTCCTTTTATTCTTGCCTTTCTTTGACTTTCCAGAAAGTCTAGTTCATTAATCTTCTTGTTAATTAAACTGTGTTGAAACTATCTGGTAGTAACATGGAGAACATAATTTATTTCAACACTAGTTTCAAGTCTTTCGACATCACTAGGTGGATATCAGGCAATACTATCTGGTTCGACTGGGTGGAGAGAAGTAGGAACAGGTTGAGAAGGATAACTTTGAGCAAGAAGGTCATGGAGTGGGTATGCTTCATCTTCAAGGAAGCTTCGAATGACCAAAAAACGTTGGTAAGGAGATGGAGGACAAAAGATTGGGTGGCTGATTTCTATGGTACTAGGAAGTACAATGAACATGGCAGGTACATGAGCATTTTGTCCCTCAAAGGAGAAGCAAGATCAGTTATTATTGTACCTGAACTAGCCATCAATGCGGGCTAGAGAGATATAGCTTGTAAGATTGAAAGATTCATTAATGTCTCTCCTCAATCAACAGTCAAGTATCCCCCGACTGACTAGCAATGATTTTCCGCACGCAAAGGTTGTTGAAGACAGTAAATGGCAACCCCAAACAACATCAAATGATGGCACAGTTAATGAAGAGGGCATATTAGGAAGATGCATAACTGATTTCTTTGGAGAAAAGGAATCCTCACTCTTTCAGATATTAGAAGGTGGACATCTTCTATGTGGAAGAAAGCTTTCGGGGCTAACATCTACGAGATGACTAGAAATTTATCCCTTTTCGAGTTTCCAAATAGGAACATGGCTGAGTAGATTTTACAAGGGGAATGGGTCTGCAAAAATATCAAGATCAAGCTAGAGTGGTGGAACCCTTTTGTTGGTTGTATACCAGTCCAACAAAAGAAAGTCTCGACTTGGATCAGAGCAATAGGGTTACCACTACACTTATGGTCGCACGACACATTCAAAGAAATCGGCGACAAGTGCGGAGGGTGGAAAAGGACAGAAGAAACTGAACTGAAGAACCACTTAAAATGGACTCGAATTAAAGTTAAGGGCGACGACCGGTGCATACCCAACGAGGTTACCGTCCATAGGGGGGCTACAATTTTATAATCTCGATCTGGGTTGAGAGAAATACAATCTTTGAGAAGATTCCGGCCAAAGAACCGGCTAGGGTTCAGGCAACAAGAAGAGTACAAAAGTAGAGTAATATCCAGAGGTCCAAAGCATCATACGAGGTTATTAACCAAGTCTGCTCTATGACAGTTGTTGACGGGAGAACCTACAATCACATGGGTGTTGAACTTTTAAATAAAGCTGCAAAAGCATGTGAGAGGCAGGTAACCTTTTCAAAAAACTTTAGTAAGTAGTTGGGCCAGTCCTCCAGTGGGCCTGATCTGGCTCAAGTCATATTTAAGGATTTAAATTCTCAGCCCAGTCCAGAAATAACAACTGATGTTATTTTTGAGGAGCTATTTGCACACAACTTCTCCAATAGCTTCACAAGGTTTACTCCTTACTACTGAAACAGAGTATCACATGCATGCAAAGACTCCTATTTTCTTAGGAACTTCAGAAAGAGAGGACGCAGAAATACAATTGACAAGGGCAGAGGGGGAAAACATGGTGGAAAAAGAGGGGGTTCTTGATTTTCACAAAGAACAACAATTAGTAAATCTCGATTCAAGCACTAATGGGGAGTTATAGGATGTGGAAGAGGCCATACCTATTCTAACACAACATGAAGTTCTTGCTATTGACAAGGAGAGAGATACAACTACTTGGTTCGCCAAAATCTTATCAAGCTAGGCAAGATTTTCAGCACTGACTTCAAGGGACATGGCGAAGAAGCCCCGGAACTTCTTATGCAAATTGATGTGTGCACGCAAGCTAGAAGGATGGAACCTGCCACGGAAATTAAAAAATCCAGAGCCAAAGGATCACAAGAGTTAAAGAATTTAATTACTTTTGATGTTAGATTCAAAAGTAACGGGAGTAAGAACAATGGGAAAGGGAAAAAACAGTCTAAGTAATGAAGCTTAATCTTGTGTCATGGAATGTAAGGGGATTAAAGATGTGGGGAAGAGAATAATGGTAAAGAGCCTTGTAGATCATTGGAGAACAGACATTCTATGTTTTCAGGAAACCAAGCTAGAAGGGAACATTCAAGATTTAGTTAAACAAATTTGGGGGGGAAGATGGATAAGATATGTTTGTCTAGAAGCAAGTGGTACTAGAGGGGGAATTATTATGATATGGGATGGTAGAGTTTGGAAGGGGGAGGTTTTACAAACACGAGTTTACACTTTAACTTGCAATTTTGAGGCTATGCTTTAGGATTTCAATTGTCATATATATGAGGTTTATGCCCCAAACTGTAAGGTGGAAAGGAGAGCTGTATGGGATGAATTGGGGGTTGTTAGAGGACTTATGGAGGGGCCTTGGGCAGTGTGGTGATTTTAATGTTTGTAGGTTTCCTTCTGAAAAGAGGAATTGCCGAGGAGATCTTCGACATGGTAGAATTTTCGAGACTTCATTGAAGACTTGGAACTTATTGATTTACACCTGGAATGGGGTACTTACACTTGGTTCAGAGGTGATACTCACATCATAGCCTCTAGGATAGACAGGATCTTATTCTCATCGGATTGGAATGATCATTTCAGTAAGATAAAACAAGCAACTCTTCAAAGGCTGACTTCTGATCATGTCCCTATTGCTCTCTTTTGTGGAGCTTGAGAACACAATAAGTCATATTTCAAGTTTGAAAATTGGTGGCTAAATACAGAAGGTTTTGTTGATAGAATTAGTTCTTGGTGGAATTCTTTTGTGTTCTATGGGAGGCCAGATTACATTTTAGCTTGCAAACTGAAAGCTCTAAAAGGCAAGCTAAAAGAATAGAGCAAAAATGAACAAGGGAACCTTAACATTCAAAGGTCTAAATGGCCAAGTCAAATGGCAAGTTTGGATTCATTACTGGATAGCAGAGCATTGACAGAGCAAGAATCAATCAGGAAGGCAGCAACAATTATGGAGTATGAAGAACTTCTCAAAAATGAGGAAATTGCATGGAGACAAAGATCCAGGACCCTATGGTTGAAAGAAGGGGACAACAATACAAAGTTCTTTCACAATTCAGTAAATGCTCATAAGAGAAACAACTTTTGATCATCTGGAAGTGCAAGGGGAAACCATTGTGGAACCTGAAAGAGTTAAGGAGGAGATCGAATTATATTACAAGAAACTCTACACTGAGATAGAGAACTAGAGGCCTGCTGGGAATCTAATCAATTGTCCCTCAATAACAGAATCAAAAAAGAACAATTTACAAGCCAGATTTGAGGAACAAGTATATAATTGCTTAAAAAAGTGTGCAGCTGATAAAGCTCCTGGCCTTGATGGATACACCATGGGATTCTTTATCAAATGTTGGGAAATTCTTAAACAAGACATCATGGAGGCTTTTCACAATTTTCATGACTAGGACATGTTTGAGAAGAGCTTCAATGCTACTTATATTGCGTTAATTCCCAAGAAGAAACGGGCAAAAAAACTAAAAGACTTCAGACCTATAAGCTTGATAGGTAGTTTCTATAAGCTTCAGTCTAAGGTACTGACTAAGAGGTTAAAGGGGGTGGTGGATAAGCTGGTAGATTCTCAACAGATGGCTTTCATTAGAGGAAGACAAATCATGGATGTCGTATTGATTGCTAATGAAGCAGTAAATTCAAGATTATCACAAAATAAGTCTGGCATTTTGTGTAAATTGGATATTGAGAAAGCATATGATCATGTTAACTGGGAATTTCTACTTAGAATCCTCATGCAAATGGATTTTGGGAATAAATGGATCAAGTTCTGTATATCTACTGTGAAATACTTTGTCCTAGTTAATGGAGCCCCTGACGGTTTTTTTATGCTCAAAGAGGAATTAGGCAAGGGGACCCCTTATCTCCTTTTCTATTCATTCTAGCTATGAAGGATTTAAACAACATGATTAAAACAGCAAAAGCAAATGGATGGATCACAGATTTCGAGATTTCCACAAATAATGAAAGGAGCTTGGAGGTGACTCATCTCCAATATGCAGATGACACTCTGATTTTTTGTGATGCAGAGGAGGAACAACTAAAATATTTGAGTCATTCTGGTACTCTTTGAAGGCATCTCAGGGCTTCACATCAACTGGGGGAAAAGCCATATATATCCCATCAATTCAGTCCCTAATATAGAGTTTCTGGCCATTATCCTGGGAGGTGAAGTAGGTTCTCTACCCACTGTATATCTTGGGATGCCATTGGGTGCTAAATCAAAGTCAAAAAACATTTGGGATGCAGTTCTGGAAAAGTGTGAGAAGTTGTCTAGATGGAAAGCACGGTATTTGTCTTTGGGAGGCAGGCTCACTTTGATCAATGCAGTTATTGATGCTCTTCCAACATATATATTATCCTTATTTCCTATCCCTTCAAGTGTAGTACAAAGACTGGACAAGCTCAGAATGTCTTTCTTCTGACAAGGAAACAAGGAAAAAAAAGTTATCATTTGGTAAAGTGGAAAGTTCTGTTCCGTAGTAAAAAACAATGTGGTCTTGGTATCAAAAATTTGAAGAATCAAAGTAAGGCTTTAAATTGAAGTGCCTATGGAGATATGCTCAAGATTCACATTCTTTACGGGAAAAAGTGATTAAATTGAAGTATGGGGAGCTGGACTTTTGGGCTTCTAAGGAGGTCAACATCACATATGGTGTAACTGTCTGGAGGTCAATCAGAGCATGGTGGCCTTTTTTAAAGAGCCACACTATTATAAGAGTATATAATAGTAATAAAATAATTTTTTTGGAAGGATAGGTGGTTGGGAAACAGAAGTTTGGAGGAGCTATTTCTTGATATGTTTGCTCTGACACAACATCATAACAAAACAGTGTCCGGAATGTGGTCACCTCAAGGTTGGGACTTGATCTTTAGAAGAATGTTGAATGATTGGGAAATACCTAGACTAGTTGAGCTTTATAAATATTTGGAGTATTTCCAAGCATTGAAGGATGGAGTGAATTGTTTGTGGTGGACTGGGCATAACAAGGGGCACTACAAAGTGAGTTCAGACTATAGGATCATGAACATGACTGTGCCACAAAACTCCAACTAGCCATGGAGACAATTTTGGAAAGTAAAGATACCTCTTAAGATGGCATGCTTTACATGATTGCTAACCAAAGATGATGTTTTGACACATGAAAACTTGAGAAAGAGAAGGATTATCGTAGTTTCAAATTGTTGCTCATGTGGGGAAGCAGCTGAGACAGTAGGACATCTGTTTTTACATTGCAGAATTACTGATCAGCTATGGAAGATTTTTATCAATCTCATAGGCATATCTTGGACAATGTCTAGCAAGATTGTCGACACTCTTTATAGTTGGGAGGAGGCTGGGATTGGGACAAGGAATAAAAGCTATTGGAGGATCATTCCAGCTTGCATATAGTGGACTATCTGGAAAGAAAGGAACTCCAAATGTTTTGAGGATAGAAGTAGCACTCTACAGACGATCAAGACTGTATGTTGCTATTTTGTTTTTGGTGTACAAAGAATCCCTCTGTAGATGCAGAATCAATCCTAGAAGACCTCGACTCTTGTTAGAATTTTACTTTCTTAGCTTCTTAGTTTTCTTTTTTTGTAAAGGGTTTTTCAGTACTACCTAAGTACTGGTTTATAATACAAAGTTGTTACATGTTCAAAAAAACATATCAAATAAAATAACAATCTTTTTAAACATATTTTAATAGATTTTTCATGGATCAATTTAGGCTAGATATCAGCCCAAATTTTGATAGGTTGAACTAACAAATGGGCGGGTCAATAACCTGCCCAAACTTGAACGGGTTGGATGGGTTATGGTTTTATGGGTTAAGTTTGCCACCTCTAAGCACATGCAAGCACACAACATTAAGACTAACTTAATGCCCAAAACAGAGTTTTATAGCGGTAGTGCCATTTTAGCTTCAATGTTGACTAAAGCTGCTAAATGAGCAGGACAGTTGTTGATAAGTTATTTGATCCATAAGAGTTCTTTTATCGACTCTTTCTTCCACGTTTGGAGACGATAACACATATTGTTCACACATCCTCATGTCCAATTATTATAGAGAAAATGTATCAAAAACCCCTAAATTATCACGTGTGTTCACTCTCCCAAAAAAACTTTTAAAAAGTGCCAAGTAGCACTACATGTTCTAATTATTGTTTTAATGGTTTTATTTTTAACATGAATCCTATTTAAATAAGTAAAACTAAAGAAAAACAAAAGTTAAAAGTAAAAAGGGAAGATCAAAAAAGGTAAAGAGAAAAACATAATGGATGCCATTTTTTGTCCCATTTTGATGAGAGGTCCCAGGTTTTAAAGAAATTGAAGCAAACCAGTTCCCATTTGGTTTGATTTCATCGTGATTTCAATCTATAATCTTTGATTTCATCGTGTCTTGGAGTTGAAAGAGAGAGAATGAATAGGATGAGGAAGAAGACCTCATTTATAGAAAGAAAATTTACGAACTAGAGAAAAAAGAAAAAGAAACAAAAAAATAGAAGATTTGATTTTGTCTTAATATTAAAGCCAAATAGATGGCTTTTTTTGCCCCCCACTCGTTTCTAAGGAGGTGTTAACACACACTTTGCCATCTATCAAGACAGGACGGTTTTAGCACTTGAAAGTTGTAGTTCAAAGGGTAACGTAAACAAAGCATAGTTTAAGTATGAAGCTAACAAAAACATGATAGTTTAGGGTGGTTTTGATACATTATCTCATTATTATATGAGAAGAAGCAGCTTCAGCAAAAAAAAGAAATATTGAGAAAAATACGGCGAATTCGGTTACTCAGTCTTTTTTTTTGTAAATGTGTATACCAAGCCAAACCGAAAGCTAGGTATGGTTCAACTTTTATCTTCTTCTTTTTTTTGAAATTGGTAATTGTATCTATATTTCATCATGAGCAAAACAGTACATAGGTTGTACTGAACCATATTTACAAAGGCATTCCTACTTACTGAAGTCCTACTCCTACATTGAGTCTAATACATCAATGATAGAGATTGTTTCATTGGAATAGACCTGATTACACCAAAAACATAGTAACAAAATACAATTCATCTTGATTTTTTGCATACTATTTTCTCCATTCTCAAAACACCTAGAGTTTCTCTCCTTCAACATTGTCCACCAAATACATGCCGGGACAATTCTCCATCTACCTCTGTCCTTTGCCTGCAACCCTGCTTCCTCCCAACTATGAAGTCTCTGTAATCTTTCTAGGCATAGTCCAAGAAATACCTTTAAGATTTAGGAATAATCTCCATAGTTGTCATGTAACCTTGCAATGTAAAAATAGATGCTTAACTGTCTCTCCACTCTCTCCACTCTCTCCACAAAAAAAGCACCTGGAACATAGTGGTAACCCTCTCCTCATCAAATTGTCTTGTGTCAACACTGCTTCCTTAGCTAGTAACTATACAAAGCAAGCTACGTTGTGTGGGATTTTTGTTTTTCAGATTTGTTTCCAGGTCCAGTTGATTAGTTGTTGGTTGGACTGGTTCATCCATTTGTAAGCTGAACTTACCTTGAATATGCCCTTGCTATTGTCCTGCCACCATATCATGTCATTCCCTGCCTCTAGTCCACTGAACTGTTCTATTGTGCTGAACAATACAGCCACCCTTGGGATTTCCCAGTCATTTAAATGTCTTATGAAATTAAAGCTCCTCCTTGAGGAGTCCAATGATCTGCTATAGTCCTTTGCTGGTGCAATACTAGATTATGTATATCTCGGAACAGTGATCCCATGTTGCCTGACTCATGCCATTCATCCTTCCAGAAATCAGTCTTTGCCCCATTGCTCACTTTAATCTTGGTATTAAGCTTGAATTCATTCCATAGTGCTCTAATGGATCTCCACAAACTTACTCCATATGGTGTAGTAACTACTTTGGTCATCCAATTATCTTCCACTTCATACTTAGCGTTGATGACCTTCCACCACAAAAGTTGATTTTCATTATCATTGTTGTATTTCCATAGTCATTTCATTTTGAGTGCTTTACTATGTATTTTCAGATTCTTGATCCCCAAACCTCCATATTTCTTCCCTGCTAGCAATGTTTTCCACTTAACCAGATGGTATCTTTTTCTTTCTTTGTTTCCTTTCCACAAAAAGTTCCTCATAATGCTATCCAGTCTTTTGATAATCTCTTCTGGAACAGGGAATAGAGACATCATGTATGCTGGCATGGCATCAAGAACAGAATTATGAGTGTTAATCTGTCACCCAAAGAAAGATATTGAGTCTTCCATCTTGCCAGTTCTTTTCACATCTCTCAATCATACTGTTCCAAATTCCTGTGGATTTAGACTTGGCTCCCAAAGGCATTCCCAGATAAGTGGTTGGTAGAGTACCAATTTCACCACCTAAGATAGCATTCAGCAACTCCATGATTGGCACTTCATTAATGGGATATAAGAAACTTTTTCTCCAGTTGACATGCAAACCAGAGAATCCTTCAAATAAAACCAAAATTACGCTAATTTAAGTTGTTCTTCTTCTGCATCACAAAAGATGAGTGTATCATCTGCATATTGAAGGTGAGTTATCTCCAGATTTTCCTACCCGGTCTTGCAACATCAAAACCACTATCCATCCATTGAAGTTTGCAGTTTTAACCATTTTGTTGAGCCCCTCCATAGCTATCAAGAACAGGAAAGGTGATAAAGGGTCTCCTTGCCTGAGCCCTCTTTGATTTCTGAAAAAACCTGCTAGTGACCCATTTATCAGTACAGAGAAACTTACTGTTGAAATACAGAGTGTATCCATTTTTGCTCAAATCCCATACACTCCAATAAACTCAGAAGATATCCCCAATTAACATGCTCATATGCTTTCTCAATGTCAGGTTTGCATAAAATTCCCGGTTTCTTCTGCTTCATTCTAGAATCAACTGCTTCATTGGCTATTAAGACAGCATCCATGATTAGCCTCCCTTTGATGAATGCCATTTGTTGGGAGTCTGCCATTTTAGCCATCACTCTTTTCAGTCTTTCAGTGAGCACTTTAGAGAAAATCTTATACATGATGCCAATCAAGCTAATAGGCCTGAAATCCCTCAACTCTTCCGCTCATTTCTTCTTTGGTATCAGTGCTATGAATGTGGCATTGAAACTTCTTTCAAACATTTCTTGCTCATGAAAATTTTGAAATGCATTCATTATATCTTGCTTCACCACCTCCCATCATTTGGTTAAAAAAAACCCCATGATGAAGCCATATGGACCTGGTGTTTTATTAGCTGCACATAACTTTAAGCATCTCAGCACTTCACTTTCCTCAAAGTTTCCTTGCAGTGACTCCTCCTCTGTCAATACTGGACAGTTTGTGAAATGACAGGCAGGCCTCCATTGTGTAGTTTCTGTATATAGTTTCTGATAGTAATCAACAATTTCTCCTTCAATCCTGGCTGGATCCTGAGTTATCTCCCCCTGGATAAGCAATTGGTCAATGTCGTTATATCTTTTGTGTGCATTTGCCATTTTGTGAAAGAACTTTGTATTTCTATCACCCTCCTTTAACCAAAGAGATCTTGATTTTTGTCTCCATGATATCTCTTCATTTTTAGTCAGTTCTTCATACTCCATCAGCATTGTTGCCTTCTAACTGACTCTTCTTCTGTCATCCTCATGTCTTCAAGAATTGCATCCAGCTCTGCCATCTTACTTAACAGGGATTTTCTCTGTGAGCCCAAGTTCCCTTGCTCACTTTTACTCCACTCCTTTAGCTTAATTTTGAGAGCTTTTAGCTTACAAGCTAATATGAAATCAGGTCTTCCACTGAAATTGCAAGAGTTCCATCATTCCTTGACTCTGTCAGAGAAACCCTCAGTACCTAACGACCAGTTTTCAAATTTAAAGTAATTCTTGTTTTTGTTCCATGATCCACCTTGTAAAGCCAATGGGGTATGATCTGATACTAATCTCTGGAGAGGGACTTTTTCTTTTGATAGGTAAGAGGGACTTGTTTCAAATTGTTAAAACTGTCATCCCATTCTTCAGAAATCAGAATCTTGTCAATTCTAGATGTTATTTCTTGGTTGTCCCCTTGGAGATCAACTAGCTTCATGCCTTCAATAAGGTCATAGAATTCCTTCATACCCCTTGTTCTTCTGATACAATTCCTTTTTTCTGAGATGAACCTAGTGACATTGAAGTCCCCACATAAAGCCCAAGGTCCATCCATCAATCCCCTAACTGAGCCAATCTCCTCCCAAACTAGTCTTCTTTCAATGTAGTTATTAGGTGCATAAACCCCTGTAATATGACAGGAGAAATTTGAAGTTGTGCCTCAAATTTACAAGTCAAGGTATATGCACCTACTTCTAGGATCTCTCCCTTCCAAATTCTGCTATCCCACATCATCATTATCCCCCCTCTTGTTCCGCTAGCCTCCAAACAAGCATATCTAACCCATCTACCTCCCCAAGGTTCAGCTTTTATCTTTTCGATTCAATTTTTTTGGTTTGCCATTCTGGGTTTGTGCCTATTCTAAACTTTGGATTTTTGTTGGGCTTATAATCTTTATCCCAAAAAAAAAACATTGGGGGTGGGCCCTATTCTTTTTCGTAAAAGAAAAGGTTACTTCTGCTCTTCTGTTAAGCTATTGATACCCAAAATGAAAGGATGAAGAGGAATTCTAAACCAAGGAAAGGAACCTAAGTACCTCTTTATCATTAATTATCTAATGGCTTTTTGTTTCAGAGTTCATCAAGGGCGAAATATACCTGTCTTATAAGTGAATTGATTTCTTCTTCTTTTTTTGAGAATGGTAACAGTATAAGTGAATTGATTTCTTCTATTGATCAAAAAGAATAAGTGAATTGATTCTTCTAGTTAAAGATATATTCTAGTTAAAATCAGTTTCAATTTGAAGTCCATTAGTTTCATGTGAAAGTGGAGCCAGTATGATCACTTACAGTAAATTTAGATTTTTTCATGGTGACATTAGTATTTTTATAGAATTGAACTTACAATGGCAAGTCCATATTAATAACTCGGGCAAACACTACCCAAGTTAGACAACAGATGTGCACTATCTTTTTAAGTCCATGTGAAACCAGTTAAGCTAATCTAATTGCAAGGATACTAGTAGAAGGCAGTTACACATCCAGCAGCATCGACAGAAGAGTAATCGTTTCTAAATTTTATTTGCTTTTACTCCTAAAAACCAACGCGTTTATATATGCCTAAAATTTCAGTGTTTCTCTTTTCCAAAGAAATGAAACCAAACCAGAGAACCAAATTTTCAAAATCACAAACTGAAACTGAACCAGAGAACCAAGAAAGCTTGAAATTCAGTTTCAAATGGTTTCCAGTTAAGTACGATGTATGCATACCCCAGAATAGAGTAGTCCGAAACATGCACATCAAAGTTTCCCCTATTCATCGTTTCTAAAGTTCTGGTTTAATTATATTACTTGTAAAAAAAAGGAGGTAAGGATTACAGTATTTGCTGATTTCTTGAGAAAATATAACCTATATCTAACAGAAACAATGAATATAATATGGACGAACTTAACAACCCGGTTGCACAAGCAATGGGAGGACACCAACAATTTAAGAGTAGAATCCTGGAGCAGAGACATTTACCAAGTATGATGGGGGCCACTTCCATATAATTTAGCCCCTTTGTGTTCAATCGAGGAAAAGACACGAGCATAAGGCAAAAATGCATGTTCTGCCATTGTAGTATCTCTATCACAGGTGACAGTTAGAAGCAAGGCATTCAACCCAGTTTGTTGCATCTCAGGATTTAGTGACAGAAAGACAAAGCAACATGTTCTGTCACCATAGCTTCTCTACCACAGGTGACAGAAACATGGCTTGCAACCCAGTTCCAAGCAGCTAGTAATGTTATGTGGCAGAGCAAGTATAACAATGGCGACATAACTACTTAATACACCAAAAAATCGCCATGAGATGTACTATTTGCTTCCATTCAGCATACTGTATACCTGTGAATATAATGGACTGCTAGTATCTCTAAAACTGGAGAAGATAATCCAGCATCCTCTTAATTACTCCAAGGTGTAACTAGCTCGGTGATAGCAGCCAAAATGGAGCTCCACAGATGCAGCAAACAAGATTCTTAGACTTAAATGCTCCCAAAGCACAGGGTTGTGCAAATAACAGAGATGACTAAAAGGGATTTTTTTTTTTTTTTTAAAGAGATTACTAAAAAGGACTGAGCTGTTAAAATGGTAAAATACAGGATTTAATGTAGCAGAAAGTACCTAATGCAGAAAGGTAGAATAGGAGAAACACTTGGGCAGTTGGAAACAAAGAAGAGAAGGTTGTGAGGATGTTCCTAATAGGTCTGACTTCAGGCCTTGGTCAGATGGGGATGAAAGGTGTCCGGTTTGCTGGCCAAGGATGTAGACGGAGAGTCAAGAATTCAAGTTCCAGTTAAACATCTACACCCCAAAACAGACTGATCCTCCTGTTGTGCTGTCTTTAAGTTCTTTTGACAAGGAAAGATTATTTAACTATCGTTAAGAAGTTCTACAGTGCAGTACATACTTAAATATCTTGGTTTTTCCCCAGGTCACGACTCATGCACTTATTATATGCTATATTTATGACCATAAAAGAACCAAAAAAAAGTAAACTGCAAAGTCCTTATATCAGAATTCATTACTCAGATGTGATACAAATCGTGTTAATAATGGTAGCAAAAGCAACTAAATTAGAGGAAACTTCAAACAGATCTGCATGACAGAAAATGCCCAAAAATTTCATATAATTAATCTTGTGCTAAATAGATCTAGCAATGCCGAATAGAATATAAATACAGAATTGATGAAGAAAAACAGTAGAAAATACACACCCATTATTTGCTGTAGATCCATCCATCTGAGTCATGTTCCGTGATGCAGTTAAAGTATCATCCTTAGATAATGCTGCTAAGGATGCATGGGCACATGCTGCAGCAACTCTCGGTCCAACAGCAGATGCCAGAAAAGCAACCTACAGATAACAACAGAGAGCTAAATATGTTTTCTTCTTTTTATTGCTACCTCATAATAAGAAATCAGCACTCAACTGCCTGTATTTTAGATGGTATGGCATAGTCAATTTAAATGTATTCCAGACAGCTGCTTAATAATGCACACACATCAGAAAATTCTAATACATAACAAGTTATGCAAAAGACTAAGGAGGAGTGAGAAAGTATAAAAGCAAAATGTTGATATAAGCAATTTCTACACCACCAACTAGTGGAAAAGGACTCAGAATGAGACATACAAGTTAAGAGAATCAAGACACTAACCACCTCAAACTTAGAAAAATCTCATATTCTTATAAAACTTGAACCTAAGAACAGGTAGTTCCAGGTCCAGAGCCTCAATATTGACAGGGCTGCTAAGGCCTTCTCTAGCTTAATTCTACGAAGCCATGTACAGTATTAGATAATGATTTGGGATCTGATAGATCATTCCGGGATGTTAAACGAAAATAATGCATAGATTGCAGTTCAGAGATATTCAAATAAGAAACTTTAATATTAAAAATTCAAAAGAAATGCTGCAATAGACGAGAGGACCATACAAAATGGGCCAGAATGAATCTGCAGATTATATCATTCATTTTTGGAAAGAAAAAGGAATATACCTAGACAAGTTAGTTTTATCAAATTCAATTCTGAATCTTCTCTTTTAAGAAGGATCATAATGAATCCCTATGTGTTCCATTGCTTTTACATTTTTACCATTGTGAAAGATCTTTTAAGAAACCATCTCACATGGAAGACTTGCATTAATGTTTCTCATATATAGTTCATCTGCTAACTCTTATTTTGACGATCACCTCACCATAAGGGGATTATGGGACCCTTCAGCAAGTTAGACAAACAAGGACAGTCTAGTTCTCTACCAACCTACCCAAATAAAATAACTAAACTGAAAGGGCATGTGTTGAAATGGTACTAAGAGCCCTACTGTCGTAGTTGACTAAAAGTAGTTGATAAGCATGAAAAAGTAGTTTTAAGAGTTGAAGCTTTGATTAGAAGTAGTTTATGAAAAGTAGTATTAAGTGTTGAAGCTGATTTCCACTAGTACTGATAAATATTGTGCTTGATTCATCACCAACTTAGGTAATGTCTTTATTTCCACTACCAGCTAAGGTAGAAAAAAGTTTGGATAAACTACGAGGGAGTTCTTATGGCAAGAGAATAGTGAAAGAGGAACTTTCACCTAGTAAAATGGATCACTATTATAGCCAGTAAAGAAGAGGGGGGACTGGAAATTGGAAGCAACACAAAAACAGCTTGGTGTTGAAATGGCTGTGGATGTTCATATCTGAAGAACAAGGTTTATGGAAAGAAGTAGTTAGTGAGAAGTATGGAGTTGATGGTCCCTGCATTTACTAAAGCTGTAAACATCCCTTACAGTGCTGGGTTAGAGGAACCTCTGGCAACAATTTTTTGGCAACATTAGTTTCAAAGATGGGGATGGGAGGAAGATAAAGAATGATTGCTGGATTGGCTATGCTCCTCTCAAAGAGTTGTTCCCTGACATACATAGACTAGAGTTGTTTCCTGACATACAAAGACTATCTGTGATGCACGAAGCAAAACATAGTGTCCTATAGAGGCAATGATGGTTGGAATCTCAACTCTAGGAGGAACTTGAGTGATTTGGAAATGGGTAGACATGCTAAACTGCTTACTGATTCGGGAAAATTTCTAAGGTCTGTCACAGTGCCAGGACTGGATTAGTTGGAAAGCTGAAAGCAGAGGTCAATTCACAGTGAAATCTCACTGTGATAGCTTGATTTCAGGAGGACTTCAGGATAATTTTTGGCCTTGGAAACAGATCTCGGAAACTAATGCTTCTTACAAGGTGATGTGTTTCTCATGGTTGGTGGCTCATAAATCAAGCTTGACGCAGGATAACTTAAAAAAAAAGAGGATACCAATTGTGCTCCAGGTGCCTTTTGTGTGGATCCAGTTCAGAGAGCATAGATCATTTGTTTTTACACTTCTACACCACTGATCTATTATGGCAACTGTTCCTTAACATGGTGGGACTTAAATGGTGTGTTCCCAGAGAGATAACTGGATTTCTGAAAGTTGGAACATCAAGGATAAGAACAAGAAGCAAAGGAAATGGTGGTACACTATGTCTTCTTGTATGCGGTCCATTTGGAGGGAAAGGAATATGAGGTGCTAAGAAGACCATGAAAGGTCTATTCAGAAGATCAAAATGAATTGTTTACTTTTGTTTTATATTGCGTGTAAACAGAATTTAACCAGTGAAAGGTGAAACAGGAACTGTTATATCTGATAGGATCCCTCTAAAAAGAAAGGGAAACATCTTTTCTATTGATCTGTAAATGCTTTTGCTTGCAACTGTGCGGACCTTCTTGGTGCTTTTTATCAATACAATTACAAACTCTTAAAAAATAGTTGAAGCTGAATGCAAAAGTTATACTTCAGCACTTGTTGTGTTTGGATAGAAGTGTTAAAATTGATAATAAATCATTGGTGTGTTTGGTATAAAGTCTAATAAGTACTTTATTATTATAAAGTGACCAAAATGCCCTAAAGCTATTTACAAAAATTAAAATATTAGAACTTAGAAGTATCCGTACATGGAAATGACAAATGACAACAATGAAATGGAGAGGAAGTAAGGACGTTTTGTTTTTGGAAGGGAATTTCAGGGGTTTCACAAAGTAATAGGAATAAAAAAGTATATTATTTGGTAAAACCAAAGTGCTTATAAGCTGAACGTCACAAGTTGGGGGAGAACAACCTACGACTTTTGGCTGATTTTGGCTAATAAATACTTGGTTTATAGGCACATTTGGCAGACACCAAAAGAGTAGGGTAAGTCAAAAGTGTTTACGGAGTTGGTTTAACCGGCTTATAAGTTTACTCAAACACCGTCTAAAACTATAATGGAAATGCAGTTCCCTCCACAATTTCACGCTCATAGAGATGAAACAAGGAAGAATAGGATACTAAAAGAGAAACAAACTATAGAAAGCAAATAACATATTCGCGTTTTTAACAAGTGGCATGCCTTTCCCCACCCCACAAAAAGAAGGCAGCATTCCTCAAGAATCAACCGATATCGTCGCAGAAACTAGGAACTAAAGTCTCTTCATACGAAAAAGAGGAATAAACATTTCATAAGAGCATGCTGACAATAACAAAGTCCTACCAGGGACATTACTGGATTTCCACAGTTCTCAAATGGAAAGTTGCTATCAGAATCAAGATTTTCAGTGCTTGGTCCTGCATCATAGAAGGATGAAGGAAGAATATTAAAGATTCAGTGTTATGATCATAATAAAGAGAAATGAAAATGTCCACCGTCTCACCTGCAAGATTCCCATTCAAAATTAAACAGGATTTGTTACGATCTTCACCTGTGCAAGAACTCGAGGGACCAGATGCACCTGGAAGTTCGATCTTTTCCAATGGGGCACCATCCACAGGCAGGCGGACAAAATGAAGGATGCACTGTGCCTTTGACTTGGTACCAACATGTTCTGCAATTTGATTCCAGTTTTCATTGTAGAGTTGCATTCCCTCGAGAAGTAATAGTGTTTCCTGGTCAGTCCAAGTATCTCCATCTAGATCTCCATAATCTTTCATAGAGCTCACTTTGACAAAATCCAAGCTAGAGTGACCAGCAACAAACCTACCCTCATGGAAGCAATCCAAACACAGTAGAATATCAATCTGTCAAAGAAAATGCAAGTCAGCTTTGAAGGCATCCACGCGACAATATTCATCAAAAGAAGTCATGTAATTCAATGCCTATGTGTCAAATGAAAGGCAAAGGGACTAAAAGCTGATATGGGTCTTCTTCTCGCCCTGATCAAGAAAGTAAATTATTGTGCATTGAAGCAATTGGAATTTTTTACTGAACGTACACTTTAACACCAAACGAACAACATATATGTCTATCACAGAATACTTAAAGCTCTCAGAGCAACTACTCCCTTTCTCTCCGCTATAGCAAATAATGCCTTGAAAAATTTGTTCCATTAAGAAATACCTGAAGGAACTTGACAAGCTTTTACTGATTCTTCAACATTACCCGTAACCAGCAAATAAAGACAACAGTAGATGTGTGATATACCTCCTTCTGGGACTGATAGTATGCCAGTGAAACAGGCCGAGAACAACAATTGCATCTAATTTCAGACAAAAGTTCTCGGATTGAGCTGTCAAAATCAGAGTCATCATCGCAGTCACGCACAAGTTCAGGATAAACATCTTTTGCCTTCAAGCGACATTTAGGCTTGTCAAACTGGACTAAGCTGTCAATAGACTTCAAACCAACAGATGGAACACAGAGATCACCGTTTGGGTCCTCGTACAAATATGTGCCATCTTTTAGGGCCTCACCTTTAGGAGGAATAGCACAGTAGTTGATGACCCCCCAATGATCAAGAAATCTTGCAATTCCAGTTACATCATCAGCACTGACACCAGCTACAATCCCATGGCAATCAGCAACCGACAAGTGCTTTACAGGAGACTCCATATACTTTGCAACAATACAATTTCTACATTCCATGTATTTTTCAGGTGTATGTTCAGCTGACTTTCCAGAGAAAAAATGTGGCACCACTTGTCTTTCCAATCTGTGCACAGTATTAGGAGAAAACCAATCTGCTTGCAGAGGGATAACAAAGGGTCAATTAGACAGAGATCTGAGAGCATAAACAAAAATACATAAACGAGATACCAGTACAAAGATCCCAAGCAGTAACTGACCTACACATAGATAACCGTGAGCAACACAGACGACATTCATTTTAAGAAGAAATAAAAGAATAATCTAAAAAGTACTGCAACGGAGTACTAAGCCGCCATCTAGCCTCAAAAGTAAAAGAGAGCATAATCCAAATATGAATCTAAGAATATGCTACTCTATACTAGAAATAAGCAGCAGGTATGCATGTATCCAGAAATACTCTGTACTGTGCTCAAGTCAAGTGCACCATCAATGCCAAGAATAGTATTTCCAGTTTTTTTTATATCAAGAAAACCCCTGTGGGCTTCCGACCCAACTCCAGTTGGCGCATAGGTTCGAAACTCCGAGTATGAGCCTGCCCCATCTACCTTCCTCCCAACTTAAATACCAGGCTGACTGTGGCAGAGTTCAAACCCATTACGTGTGCCTAATGCATATTATCAAAATATTGCATCTTTACCACTGAACCAAAGTCCTTAGTGCCATTTCCAAGTAATTTTAAGAATACAGATTCCCCGAAATCCACATACCACCATTAATTTGGTAAAGCACATGCAAAAAATTTAACACTGATAGAAAATGGCAAATGTTAATCTTAGGATTCTGAGTAAGATTTGTTTACACTTGTATTCCACAAATACAGATTAGAATTCATGTCTTTAGTTCAGTTGGACCAAAAAAAAAAAGTATTTAGTTCAGTAAGTTTCCTCTAGCATCTATTTACAAGTATGGCACCCACATTACACTTGGACACTAAAGTACAAAAGAGGATTCCAAGTCCTTGTTTTATTTTTCAACTCTCTTTGTAAGATTGGAAAGTTAATAATTCCAGTGTGTTGAAATATCTTAAATCCTGCAAGGAGAATGCAGTACCTCATAAGTTCATAGTACCTCATAAGCAGAGTAGCATTACTTTGCTTTTTTTTTATGACAAGGGCACCCGCCCTACCCTTGGTGCGCACAGGGTAAACCCTGCTCCCGTGCAATAGCCCGCAAACCACACAGGAGAGATAACCTGCATTAGGCAAGCCCCGTGCGACGATCTCGACCCAGAAATCAAATCCCATGTTGTTGTAGGCAGGGGGTTTTGAACCTGAGACCTCCATTATGGAAGCCTCATGCTCAACCAACTGAGCCACCCTTGTGGGTGTGTAGTATTACTTTGCTTTGCTTAGCTAATAATTTAAGTAGATTCATATTTTCCTGTGAGATATCCCATACACCTCTTCTGACCTATCAAATATTCTATAAGAAACACTCCTCCAGGTGAAGAGCGTTATGGTTTGATGCTTTATTCATTTACAATCTTTGAACTGGAAGGACAGCAATACTCAAAAGAAAGTGGAAGGAAATTCATATAATCGCTACAAGTGTCTATACCACGCCTCTTTAAGGTCCCATTGCCAGCAGGAGTACAGATTTCATAGGTGAGCAATTAGCTGAAGTTACCCTAGATACTAAGGTCAGAGATTTCTTCATCTCCTAAAGTTCAACAAATTAGGAAGTTCTTAAATCCAATGATCATAATTGTCCTTCGAAAAAATAACAACAACAATGTCATTGGGCAATGCAACTAACTTATTTCCCAAAACTAGTTAAGTCCTGACAGAAAAATGCAGAACTTCTATTGTACAACTAAGATGTAGGTGAGCAATTACCCTAGATACTAAGGTCAGAGATTGCTTCATTTCCTAAAGTTACTAATCAAAGTCAAAGTCAAAGTCTGACAGTAGTGAGGAAAGTTTTCTTTGGGTAAATAAAGTTGTAGTTTTCAATCAGAAAACCGATGGGATATCACCAATTGATGGCTGTTATCATTCTCACAAACTATTTATAACATTTAACAGATCTTATCTCCCTCGCATTTTAGTTTTTATTCTTAGCTTTTCCTTATCAATTTGATCATCTCAGTGTAAACTCTTTAGAAGTGGACTGGTTCGTCTTCTTCTGTATTTATATTTATTACTCCCTCTGTCCTATATAAATTGTCATGTTTCACTTTTCATGAGTCAAACTGTACAACTAAGATGTAGGTGAGCAATTACCCTAGATACTAAGGTCAGAGATTGCCTCATCTCCTAAAGTTATTAAATCCAATGGTCATAATTGTCCTTTGAAATTATAATAATAATGTCATTGGGCAATGCAACTAGCTTATTTCGCAAAATTAGTTAACTCCTGAGAGAAAAAACACAGAACTTGTACTGTAAAAATCTTCCAACAGTTAACCTTTTCATATTGCATACACAAATCAATCTAACTCATAGTATATCCTTCGTGCTCAAAGTCGATATTCACCAGCAAACAAGTATTTTGGTACTTAACATATCGAAACAATATGCAACAAATATCTCTATAATAACCACATTGTAGGAGTGACTACCTGCGTGCATTGGCACGACATGTATTCGACTTGCACTACCATAACACTTAACAACACCGCGACCAGGAAATATCTGTGGTGGAGTAATCACATACGAACCACTCCCACTACCTTCTCCTCTTTCCTCACTCAACAAAGCATGGCAATCTACAGGCAGAGCTGAAACCGCCTGTAACTGCCCGTAGGACACATTCTCCAACACCACCACCCCATTCTGCCTACTCTCCCCACTCTGTGCCGCCTTCTCTATCGCCACAATATTCACCACATATGAATGAGGACGTGTAACAGCACGCCTCACTACTACCGGAAACTCGCTAATTCGCTCCTTAATTTCTGATACTAACTCAACAGAGTTGTTGTTATAAGTTGGATCTATTACTGAATTGTTGGTGTTTTGGACTTCGATTTCGTGCTGGTGGTCAATGTCGTCATCCTCTTCTTCATCATCAAATACGTCGTCGTCTTGTTGAGCCTTCGGTTTCCGCTTCCTCCATCTATTCCTTGTCTCTACAACAGTTAGTTAGTTAGTTAGTTATTTTCGTATATATAAATTTGAAACGCGAAAAAATGAAATTAGAGCACCTGAGGAGGAAGCAGGCATTGTTGAGAAATTGGGTTTTTGTGGGGTCTCAGATTAGAGAGAAAATGGGGGAAAGGGGAAAAAAGGCTGCTTCGTTGATAATTTTGGTATTTCGCAGCTGTGTTTTTCCACAATTAATATATTTATTTTAAGGCAATCTTTTGCTGTGTGAAACAAAAAGATGTACATTTGCAAATAGACACTTGTACCTACTTGAAATTCTGTTTTCGGCCTAAGACTTCGTGAATTTTCATTCCAACACTATAACATATTCAAAATCTCTATTTTAAATTGTCTCTTACTATGGATCGAACCTGTGTTGTAATTATATGAGTCATGACTGAGTTGGTCAAATTATATATACGACTTTATGAAGCGACCTTCAAAATTAAACGGTATAAAAGTAAAAATTCATCTTTTTCATAATTTTTTATCCGTTTCTTCATTTTACATGATGAAGAAAGCTCATTTGCACCTTCTAACTTATCATATTTTACTCGTATAAGAGAAGGATCTAGAAAACGATCAAACTTATATGTTCCACCATCATTATCAAAACTTCTTCTTGTAATAACAATCATTCATGTCACGCCCTAAATCTGAATGGGATGAACCATGCACTATATGCAACTACTATGTACATGTAACGGACTATATGTTATAACTTGAAGAATAATTGAGAGACGTAATGACTTTTGTGTACATATATGTGGCCATGGCCCATGACATGCAACTATTTACAAATGACACGTTGCCACTAGTCTATGAAGCCTCTAAGAATATTTACTACTGAACAACTGTCACAAGTGCCGGAACAGGGCGTTGGATACCCATAATCTCTAATTTTAATGCAATCGCTAGACGTGGCTCAGCTCCATATGAAATTGGAGCTTACAACCCTTCAACCGATCATCTGCACTATTTAGCGAACAAGTCTGCCAACCTGTATAATTGGACCTGCAATGTGAAATACAATAAATGCAGCGTCTCCGATAAAAGGGACGTCAGTACAGAAAGATTGTACCGAATACGTAAGGCAGACTGAAATAATCATATGAAAAACATCAAGTGTAAAGAAAGATAGGAAAGAATCAACTTGAAACTCTGAATTTGCCACTAAAGGCCATGATATGCAATAATATAATATATATATACACGTAATATAATGATGTCATCAATCATATGTGTATATAACAACATAGGCATCATTGGGCATCATGATCCCCATTATATATAAGTCACTCTTTGGGGATAATCATCATCATAACATACCCAACTATAGTGATGTGCATAATAGGTGACGTACCTGATCGACTATAGCGCGGTTCGATGTTCATAAAATAGATACATATATATAATGCACGAGGAACCTCAAGAATAACATTTTGAACTTTATCGGAGTGACATAAGGTCGTTACCCTCCGGCTATCATTATGTGACTAACATATCATCATATGTCTTATAACTAGCCAAGGCAAATGGAACATCATACAAGGAGAAGTAAATATATAATACTAAGAGTATTCCCGACAAGGGATAAACATAATTCAAATAACATTCAATAGAGTGAAAAACATGGACATTATAGCTTATCAAGATTTGAGTCATTTTAGAGGGACATTTGTTTACGTTTCATTCTAACCGGGTCATGTCAAAAGAAAGAAGGGGATAGCGTTGCCCTTAATATGTTGAAACCATGAACTTGGGAATATACTTGCCTTAACGAATAAAATATAAGATTTTATGAAATGGAGTCTAATGTCATTGAAAACATAAGGAACTCTATATAGAAAAGGAATAAATAATAAGACATTATGTCGTTGGATAGATAGTGGCATACCTACTATTCTACGATCTTATTATGATACCTTCGGAAACCATTCTCTAATATTATGGACCATCCTACTTTGGAAAGACAATGATCATCTATGTCAACGTGGTCTATCCTAAAAATGCTTTGTACACCAACAATGGCAATATGGATGCTTACGACATAATCATTCTTACGTTATGCTCTATAACCCCTTAACGATCATTTGAATACTAACCATATAATCATTTGTTACCATAAAAGACATTGTGTGAAATTGACACATGAGTATGAGTGAGAGGGTCATGATACTTTGCTTCTAGGAACTCAAATATGAAAAGCACATCTGATAGGACCTACCTTGCTAACTACGAGATGGATGTACGCACTCACTATACTATAATCCTTATTGGTGCTTCCTGGACTTGTCTTCTAATCCTCTATGTCATATTATCCTCATGAAGACTAAAACATTCAAATCAACCTAGTTCATTGAGTGAGTTTCTATACCCCGATTCCGATCACATAAAACTACGACATCATGTTCATCTTAGGTAGTGACCTATAATCCCTTTAGAGGACTTGCAATCTGTCCAACTCCATGACGCTCATTTGATACCTTCCAAACCTATACTTTAACCTCTAAGTTATCTTACCCTAGTGAAAGACTATGCTCGTCTATGTCGACGTAATTCATCTTAAGGGATATTCTACACCCAATGGTGGTGATATGAATACCATCAGCAGGGTTCACCTTAAGTTAAATACTATATACCCATAATGATTATCTAACGCTATTGATATGGTTTGTCTTTAATAAAGATCTGGAATCAATTGGCGAGATTTTGAAACTCGTACATCAACCAAGCGTCAATTGTTTCCAATACATATTATATTTCACCTTATAATCTATATCTCTTTAACAATCACACTAGCCATATGATTCAACTTAAGTATAGGGCATCCTCGTGCTATTCACATAAGTTATCCTAGACATCACCCCATTGCTTGCTAACAATCTTAAAAAGTCATCACATGATTCATCTTAAGTAACGATCTATCATCCTTTAACAATACTTGGATGCTATCACCATAATTCACTTAAGTAAGATACTACAACCCAGTAATAGTAATATGGACATTGTCAATACGATTCATCTTACACTATACTTCATAATCACTTAACCATCACATAAACATTAGACATATGGTGTCATTCTTCTTAGTCGATACTCTACTGCTCCGCTATTATAATTTATAACTATCGGCGTGCTTTACTTTATCTAAGGGTTGATAAGTTCTCACTGTCATATGACAATCGTCATACAATTTATCTTAAATATATTTAATCATACTCAATAGTCTATCAATATCGTCCCACCTAAGAGGAAACTCTATTTCTATCATGTTATCTCGAAACTCGACTTCTAAGAGTAATATGCTTTAGCGATAACTGATTATGGACATACAATATCTCTTAGGAGACTTATAGGATATACAAATAAAATCATAACACTTGTAAGCTCCATACCTCATAGTTCATATAGGAAACAATAAACACACGTCATGCCATAACGGCGAGTCAAGGAATAGACTTACGTACCTTTAAATTTAGCCCTCGGATACCGATGAAAAACTCATCCTCCTTTTACCATCAACTACAATAAGGAAACAATATTACTGTTAACAACCAGAAACACAACAACTAACCAACGAACAAGAAACTAAGCTATACAAGCTTATATAACATTTATCTTCACCTAACTCTATTCTGATCCTTGCAACTTCATCAATCAATATATAACCACAAACATAAACATTTCCAACCCCTTTATATAACAAACAACCTAACTTTCCACCAAACCAGTCCGAACATACTATATAGAACAATCAACACTTCAACCACATCATATAGTTATTCAACTTACAACTTGTATTTTCTAAGCATATACAAATCATCAAACTAACTTATATACAACATACTAATATTTTCAGCACCTACACACAATAAAAACAATCCCAATATGTTATACACACATCTAGTATCTCAACTATATCAATCAACCTTCAACTTACTAACTAACTAAAGAGCAATAATCCAGTTCTATGACAAATCGGGCATCATATCTCCTATTTCTTTTACATTCCTCAAGTTCAAAATAACAACAACAACAACTCCAGCACCTTTAGACAATCAAATCAGCCTCAACATACTGCATATCACACAACTAGTAGTTCAACTATGTCATTTAATCCTTCAACTTACAGTTTGTAGCAATTAGCACAATTTAAATCATCAAACTAATCCATATCCCTCATGCTCACACTTCCAGCATCTCAATCATAATAAGAACAACCCCCAACCACAACACAATGTGCTCACAACTCAACTTCAATATCTAAGCATGTTTAAAGCTTAATTTAGCTTACACATTTCGAACGGGAGAAAATTCTTACCTCTAATATCAAGAAAAGGCTATATCTTATCCGTACTAGCATGACTATCAACAATATCTTGAAGCTCAACATCAGATCCAAATATCCCACCTTTGACAGAAATGGATTTGTAACTGTCATCAAAGAGAGAACCAAAATTAGGACCAGATTTGAAAGCACGGTCGTTGACAGAGACAGTGTTTGAACTATTGACAGAACTATCAACAAAACTGTTTTCAATAAGAAAACCACAGCCAGATTTGAGACCATATCTGCTGGCACACATCTTTCGAGCAAAATTGTTGGATATGTAAAGCACGTATAGGAATAGTAAATAACTATTACAGTGATCGAAAGAATAAACAACTTAGATTACAACAACAAGTTGTCAATATCTTGATCTTGGATTGGAACTTCAAATATGGATCTTGTATTCAGAAATACAAGAACATGAACTGCTACACTTGTAGCTTGTAAATCCGCTGAGAATCTGAACGGTTAGAGTCCTTTGAGATTCTAGTTCACACCTGAGACACTTAGCAACCAATTAGATAATCACAACACCACCGGCTGAGTCAAGAGATGAATCTATGTCTTTAAGACAAGATTGCCCCCGTATATAGGCTTTACAGAAGTGTGGACAATAGTCTCCCAAGATGAAACAACAAACTATCAAGTGTGCAAAGCCTACACAAATGATCTCAACGAAGAACACGAATAATGAAGATTGCTAAGAGAAGGATTGATATCAGGAAAATCTGATCTTTTTATGGTGTTGTTAACTTATTTTTCTGTTCATGGTCATCTATAGAATTGAGCCAAAGGCCTCAATTTATAGGTGTGCAAGATGACCTTTCAAATGTCCCATAATGACAATCAATTGCCATGTAATGGATGACATTTAACCCCCCAAGTAATGCAGCAACATAATGGTCCAAGTAATGACCATTATTGGGTGGATTCAATGCCATTGAAACCCCCTCAACGTCTAAATATTTTGGAATTCCGTCGGGCAGTCACTACCAATGAAGCCAATAATAATAAAAGTTCAGCTTCTTCTTACGCATGAACGTTTGGGACATGTAAATTACAAAGCGCTACGCCACATTAGCGCCGCAACACTAATTCAGCCAAAACCTCAATGCCACTCAGGCGCTGCGGCGCTGCAAGGGGGGCGCCGGGGCGCTCCGCCCAGTCCGGGAGGCCCCGCGGCCCTTTTCCAACCCGTACCATCTTACACTTCGCACAATCCTTCCTTCGTTTACCAACGTGGAACACTTGTCATTTAGCAAATAACCGTCCATCATTCTATGTCTCAAACATTTCACTTACGTACCAATATCTCTTTCATTAACGAAATTTACGATACTTGACACTAAGATTGCACGTGTGTGAAAATGACATTTTCGACGTGCGGGGCCCCAATTGTTCGAGTCATAAATAATGGGATAAACTTAATTCCACATTAGTAAATTTCCAACACTTTGTTCCTAATCTTCTCTCTTCTATTATGCATGTACATCTATATAACCATCCTCATTTCGCTGCTTTAATTTCCTAAACGTGAGAATTCTTGACTTGCTAATACTCTATTATACACAACATAATCAATCTAACAATCACTTTATATAACTTATACCTTTAAATCTTAATGACACATATATATGTAGACATCAAATATCGAATTACAACCTCCATTTCATCCAACCCTCTTTAATACGAAGCATAACAATACATTTATATTGGCATCACTACCAATATTCATTGAGTCATAGTCCATGTGAAAGAGACAAGTTATCTCAGCCTTGGCCGCCGTCGTAGAGCGATGTGAGCGTAAATTTCAAGAACTTCACTCAGCCACAAACCTCTCGGAGTTGGGGGTCCTTCAACGTGGAGTCGCCAAAGTAATACTTCACCCTATTCAATAGTATCACAAAAATTAATACTCCGTCCATTTTATTTTACTACACTAAATATAAAATTTTAGTAAACGAAATTAAGAAAAATTGGCACACATCGAAAATGTTCTTAAAAGCTGTTGTCTTTATCCTACTATATTGCTATTTCTGTTCCCTTTAAAAATATGCTTATCTCTTTGTCCAAATTCATTAAGGCGTATTTTTATTTTTAATTTGTTCTTCTTGTTTTATGCTTAATAAAATTATATAATTTATTTTAAATCATAATTTTTATTTAAATCTAATACTTTTAATAATTCTATTGTTTCAAATATAATAAAATTAGATTAACTTATTATTTTAAAATTATACAAAAAATATTATAAATTATAATTTTTGAATAAATTTTTAAATAACTTGAATAAACAAAAAATTAAAAGGCCACACGACAGAAGATACTACAGTAATCCTATACCACACGACAGAGTACACTTTCTTTTTGGTAATGATAAGAAGCTTTTTGAGATCAAGAAAGTGGCCTTTTGTTGTCTCTCCAAAATCATTATGAAAGCGTCATTTTTGTTGCTGTTGCTATCCGCTTTATTCCAAGGATGCTTCTCTGCTTTTAGTCTTCCAATATGGAACAAGAAACAGTTAAAATCAAGTTCCTCTCTTGTCTTCCCTCTTGATGGAAACGTATATCCTAAAGGGTATTCTCTCTTTAATTAAGCTTTTTTAAGTTTTTGTTTTCTTGATTGAACTAGTTCACCCAATTCTTGAAGGGTTTTGCAGGGTGTTGATCGGCTTATTTTAAGTGGTTTTTTTTTTTTTTTTTTGGCTTTTTGAGACGTTTGATCCAGATAAAAAGTGTTTTTAAGTGTATTTTTAGATTAAAAATAAGTGAAAAGCTAAAAGTTGGGTAGGACTTTTAGGTTTTAGCTTATAAGTCACTTTCAAAAAGTAAATTCAAACACCCTCCTAATTGTATGTACTCTCCTTTCGATCAGTGTGTGTAGTAATTAGTACTGATTTGGTGAGAGAGATCATGGGATGTATTTTTGCTTGGTGTCGGTGTTTTTTCTAACGAAATAAAGATTTCATCATCCGGTTTAGTTTACTAACTGGTAATAGGAGTAGTCAATATTGTATGAAACAAAACTCTGTTGATACTTACTTTGTCCTGTGATTATAAAAGGAATATCTCTTAGTAGTATTGTCTTTCATTTCATTTCTTTCCTTTTGCTAATTGGCCACTCAATTAATGTAACTCCCTCTGTCCGAATTCCGAATTTATATTATAGTCAATCCCAAAAAGAATGACAAAATTTCTTATTTGACAACAATTTAATTATAAACTTTATTTTTTATGCTTAACAAGATAATTTATAACTACCCACACAAATATCTTTGACTTATTTTAGACCACAAAATTCAAAAAGTCTTACTATTTTATTTCTTAAACTTCGTGCCCAGTCAATCTACATCATATAAATTGGGACGGAGGAAGTATATGGTTTGATGATTGGAAAGAAATTGAAGAATGATTTGAAGAGGGAAAAATAAAGGGCAGCCCGGTGCACTAAGCTCCCGCTATGCACGGGGGTTCGGGGAAGGGGCCGGACCATAAGGGTCTGTTGTACGCAACCTTACCTTGCATTTTTGTCAGAGGTTGTTTCCACGGCTTGAACCCATGACCTCCTGATCACATGACATCAACTTTACCAGTTACTACAAGGCTCCCCTTCAAACATCCGATATAATGTCCTACTTTCTACTTGTTATTTCGGGCAATAATAGTTCCTTCCAAATCTTAGCTTTATTGAAGGAAATTAAAATGGAAGTACAAGAGTTGGAAGGAAAAGTTGTGACTTGAAGCTTTCAGAAGAGTGCTAAGTGATGGCATTTTGCTGTGTTTACATGACCTACTATTCAAAAAAATTCTTTATACTTCATCAACATGTAATTTAGAGGTGTCGTGGGGGTGAATTCTTAACTAAGATATATGATTATCTATAGCACCAATCGACCATGGGACATCAAGGTTCAAATCTCAATAGAGGAAAAAAGAAGGCTAAATTGATCTATTCTCCGTGACCAAGTGTTGGTAACAGTGAGAGGTACATGTATCTGGTAGATTAGTCGAGGTGCGTGTTAGCTGCCCCAAACACCACTGTCATAAAAAAAGGATTATCTGTATGTTTCAAGATCTGACATTCATTTTTTTCTCTCTATTTTGTTCTTTCTTGTAAGTCCAGGTGGTCTCTTTACGTGCAGGTATTATCAGGTGACACTTGAGGTTGGCCAACCCCCCAAACCTTACTTTCTCGATATAGACACTGGTAGTGACCTAACTTGGCTACAGTGTGATGCACCTTGTGCAAAATGCACACCGGTAAATTACTCCCTCCTCCTTGTTTTTGACTTAAATATTTGTAGTGAATGTCACCTTGAAAGATCATCAATTCATCTGATCTTTGTATACCATGATATCAATGCACGTTCAACCCTTAAGCATTAGCATTAGTCTATTTCTGTCTTAATATCTGCATGAATATGCACCGTTGCAGGCCCCTCACAGTCTTTACAAACCACATAAAAATGTTGTCACATGTAAGGATCCTGTATGCACGTCCCTCCACTGGCCCGAGAACCATCCTTGTCATGACCCTAACGAGCAATGCGATTATGAGGTTGAGTATGCAGATCGGGGTTCATCCTTGGGAGTGCTGGTCAAAGACACATTTCCACTAAGATTCACCAATGGTAGCATTGCCGTTCCTCATCTAGTATTTGGGTGAGAAACATTTAGAGTACCTTTAGTTGACTTTAAAAATTTGTTAACTCGCAAGACCTTTCTGTTTCTTTCAGTTGTATTCATTATTAAATATGAGTAGTCTTACGTACCCTTTGACACCAAGTTGTTGTTTATTAGTGAAATTTTTTGACTTTCCAAAAAACTGAATTGAGTCATATTCTACAGTTGCGGGTACAGTCAAGAAGTGCCAGCTTCTACTCATCCACCTTTTACGGATGGAATTCTTGGTCTTGGCGATGGAAAATCAAGCATTGTGTCACAATTGAATGGCTTAGGTCTTATCAGAAATGTAATGGGTCACTGTTTAAGTGGGCAAGGCGGAGGGTTTCTTTTCTTTGGTGATGATGTTCTTCCCTCTTTTGGAATTGCTTGGAGACCAATAGAGCAAACATCTTCAGAGTATGTCCTCTGCTATGTTATAGGCTTTGTCTCTGGAGCTTTGGAACTTTCTGAACAAGATGTTGATGTATTTCTGTGATTTCAGAAAGCACTACTCTTTGGGACAAGCAGAGCTCATATTTGACGGGCAGGCCACAGGAGTCAAGGGTCTTCCAATTATTTTTGACAGTGGAAGTACCTTCAGTTACTTTAGCTCTGAAGCTTATGGTATTTTGCTATCTTCGGTAAGATGGGGAAGTGTTATGTAGTCCTAAATGCTTGACTTTCTTTCTGTGCGCTAACAATAATCTGTCTTCAGATAAAGAAAAACATAAATGCAAAGCAGTTGACTGATGCAGCGGATGACAAAAGCCTTCCTGCCTGCTGGAGTGGCTCAAAATCCTTCAAATCTGTTAATGACGCCACAATCTACTTCAAGCCGTTAACACTGAGTTTCATGAAAGTCAAGAATGTTGAGCTTCAGCTTCTTCCTGAGGCTTATCTTATTCTTACTGTAAGCACCTTTTCAACTTCTCCCTAGCATTAAATTATGGTTGGATGATATCAACAACTGATTTTGGCTCTCATTCTCTCAGGAGCATGGTAATGTATGCCTGGGCATATTGAATGGCACAGAAGTTGGATTAGGAAATTATAATTTGATTGGAGGTACGAGAGTGCTGCTTAAAATCTCACTTTCACAAAATCAGTCATACTTGCAGGGTTGCTTTGTCATAATGTTCTAGAATAATGATGGAAAAGTATCGTCAAAATGAAGAGAAAACGCAGTTCTTAATCTGCATAAATACTCAACTGGGAACACTAGTTTTTGAGAAGAGTTGGTGTCCATTTGATCTTTTTTAATTCTGTTCTTTCTTTTAATCTGCAGATATTTCTCTACTAGATAAAATGGTGATATACGACAATGAGAAAAAACAGATTGGATGGCTTCCAGCAAACTGCAACAAGCTCCCGTAGACTTCATAAACTCTTATACATTTTCTTGCTTTTCACTTTACTGGGGCTAGTACATTGCTCACCAGAAACTTTTTTCTTTTCATTAACAGCATCAGTCGTGATTATGGGGAAGATTATTATGATGCATACCCTTCCAACATAGGCGTATATGAAGGAACATGTCCTGCAAAGTTTGACTCTTTGAAGCGGAAGGCCAGAAAATAAGGTGACAAAGTGAGACGCTAATGTGGTTTTCATGCCATTTTCTGTAAATGTGTAGAGCAACAAATATAATTGATCAGTCATTGGGAGTACAAATATGTTACTGAAATGTTTCCTATGACCTACACCAAAGACATTGGGTTTATCCCAAATACATACAATAGTACAGGTTTAGCCTACATCACAAGATAATCTCCTAGCTTTGAATCTTTCAGTTAGCTATACACTTTGGTCCCCCATTGTGTCTGCTGGTTATATGAAGTTTTGGTGGTAAACGATGAGTTGGCCAGTTGACTTTACATCTGCAATTGAGTTAATACAATTGGCGTACCTGTGAGAAATGGAAGCTACATATTATATAGATTGAAAACAATTTCTTGAGGGTAACATTAAGATATAATAAGATGAAATTGTAAACTCAAATGGCATTCCGAAATTTAACAATGAAATCACAAAGGAGTGAGATATTAGTGTGGTGTTCAAAAACATAATTCATCTGGAAAATAATAATACCAGTGTTGTCTTCAACATTTTTGGCTTCTTCAGATCTAAACTAAGTAAAATTTCATTTACATCTTAATATGTATTCTTTTGCCATTTTGATATAAAGAAAATTGCAACATATAGTACACTTAATCTAGTTTCTGTATATATGAATTTTACTTTTTAAAAAATATGACCCAGTTCATTTTAGTTGAGAATCTATCGGAAATAGCCTCCCCAAAGGTAGGGGTAAAGTCTGCGTACATCCTATCATCTTCAGACCTCACTTGCGGATTACACTGGGTATGTTATTGTTCATTTCAGTTGAGACAGTTAGTCAAATGATTTGACAAACTAGATGGGCCAAACAGATTAACAAAGGAAATAGGACACAATTGTAAATGACGAGATTCACGTATATTGGAAGAACGCATTTCTGAACAATCCGGAAATGAAGATAATCTTTTCCGGACTAAGGGGAGTACTATATTCAGAAATAGAAGCTGGAGACCAGCCTTAGCTAAGCACATTTAAGGGTTATGTTAACAGAGAAAATCGAGAAAGAAATCAAACTTTTATTAAATAAAATGCAATTCATTTTCATGAATGGAAGGTTTTAAATCATGTTACGTATTATCTTACCTATGCATTTATTCAGTTACTCCTAGGGACCAAATAACATATCTTATCTTCAGACTCCAGAGTAAAGATCATCAGGCCGTTGGAGAATAATAAGAAAGTATATTTACTTGAGTTGTGGCAATCTCACCTTAGATGTTAGGGAGTCGAGGAACTCCGAGTGAAATGCTATAAAACGTCAATCATGCACTGCATATTCAGAAGAAATAAATGTCAATGTGAGTCCCAAATGCAAAATATTATCCCTTCCAGACCCTGAGGGGAAAACAAAAGGTAAGCCAATGTACTTATAGAAGGGCATTTGAATATGCTGAGAAGAAAATACTAATTGTCTCAACAACCTAATACAACATGCCAATTCATCCACACCTAATAGCCTAATACCACACACCGACAAAGACCAAGCGAACATCCTCGATATAAATGTGTACTAAATAAATGTATTCTCTTATATTGCTCATGGAAGGCCGAACTTTCGAGGACATGTATAAGTTAGTTCTCTGGGTAATCATAAGAAAGATGATGGATCAGCTGGCCAAGTTCCAGGATGTAATAAATCTAATGAACTTTGCTCAATGCGACTAAAGCCTTGCAGGAAGATTAAAATAAAAGGAACTACGGATTACTGCATGTTATGCACAATAACACATCTTTTTCTAGATACCAATAACCATAAAATAGTAAAATAAATAAGTTTTAATCTGCAGTTGGACAGAGAAAAACACATGAATCAATGTTTTCTGTACAACATTTCAACAGTCAAGCTGAAACCATCCTAAGTAATGAACAAATCAGCTCCCAGCCACACTGCAAATCTACAAGCCAAGTCTTGGAAAAAGATTTCCAAGCTGGACTATGAGGATGCCAAAAGCTGCATTAATCTTCAACCCTGATAATCACATTATATGTAACTGTTCATGTATCCTACAGATGTCAATCTGTGAGGTCGTTCAAGGCCGGCTAGAGGGGGAAGCAGCTAAAGCAATTTCTTTAGGCCCCCCTCAAATTGAGGCCCCATTTTATTTTATATATTATATTATAAAATTATTAATAAAAAGATTAAATTTTATACTTCTTTTCTTGAAATGTGATAGAGGTTATCGAAATAAATAATTCAAATTTTATACTTTTTCCGTCTCATTTATGTGACATTTTTTTCTTTTATTTAGTCCCAAAAAAATGACATCGTTTCATATTTAATAAAAAAATAATTTTAAACTTCTCATTTTATGCTTTATGATGAGATGATTTATAGCCACGAAATTTCTATGGCTTGTTTTAAATCAGAAGTTTAAAAAATATTTCTTATTGTCTTATAATCTGTGTACAGCCAAACACCTTCACATAAATTAGAGAATAACAACCATTATGTAACATATAAAAGTGAACAAATTGATGACGACTTTGATAATTTAGAAAAGATGAAGTCTCTTGTAGAGTTGATTATTTCTTATAAATAGTGGATTAAACTATTTGTTTTACTTTAAAATAGACTTGAATTATTTAAAATGTATATATTAGGAATATTCATGTGTTGATATTTTCGTTCTGTCTACTAATCCTTTTCTTTTCTTTTTCTTTTATTTACATGAAATGCATCGGGAATAACGAAGAGTCTCGTTATGAGACTCATCATGACTTCGTCCAAAATGAAGAACCACATCTGTGTTCATTGCATTCTCCAGTCTCGGAAATTCAAAACAAATAGGATGCCGATGATATCGTCATCCGTCCTAGCCGCTCGCTTCTATTTATTGTTAAATTTGTCTTTCATTATTATTTGGGTTGTAATAATTATTTAATTACGTATCGTCATTAGAATGCTTAGAATAATTAGGCCGCGAATAGATGAATGAATAGGATAGTCTAACTGCCGTTAGTTTATTTCTTAGGCTCATTTGAATTGGAAACCATCGCTAGCTTTATTTGTTTAGGGCCGTCTTGTATGTTCCAAACTTAGCCTCTAGTTACTTTGCTCTATTTTTAGGTTCGTTATGCATGCTTTAATATCTTTCAAAAAATAATTTGGCTATCTATTATTCACTTTCTTTAATCCTAAAAAATAAGGTTTGCATTTTATCCGATTTGCAACATTGAAAGATTTTCATAAAATTTACTTTTATTATCACCTAATACATATTTTTTGTAAACGAATGAACTTTATATCTATTTGTTATGTATAGTGTCTTATGAAATGCATACTTTTCTCAACTCTACATGTATTTTTATAAATAATGCTTTACAAATGCATGCTTTCATGTATTCTAAAAAATAATGCACACCTTCTCCAAAATCAACTTCACATATATACAAAATGCATACCTTATGGGTATAATGTATACTTTTCATCAAAATCAACTCACATGTGTATGTACCTTTATTCTACATGCATCTTATAAGTCATGTCTCACAAATGCATTCGTTTTTTTAATCCCATATATATTTTATGAGTTATGTTATGCAATACATACTTTGCTAACAAACTCATTTTATATTTATTTTTTATATAGCCATGCAATTTGGCAAAAAATGTATCTTTTAAATAAATTATCTGCAATATCCTTTTCTTAAAACTTCATACCTTTTAAACATGCATTTTTTAGCACAATAAATAACCTGAGTTTGACCGGATAACCGCAAGTTAGCGGATTCTAAAGGATGCCTAATCCATTCCCTTTAGGATAATAAAGAACCCTTACCTAGAATCTCACTAGTTTCGTAGACCATTAAAATTGGAGTTATATTGCAGCATTTAGTTCAAATTTAGGTGTCCTAATTCACTGTAAAAATAATTAGGTGGCGACTCCTTAACCCTTTTTACCCAGGAATCACCGAATATGTCATGCTCCGTTTTGACCCGGAACGGGTCAAAAAATAGGGCGCGACAACGAAGCCGTCGGAGGCGCCGCGGCTCCTGGATCGAGAGTCGCGGCGCTAGAAGGTTGACAGGCTTCTCTGAAGTTTGGGCGCCGCGGCTTTGACGACGGAACAGAGGATGTGAGTTGTTCGATTATGAGGGGAGAGATGGCAGACTCGTCAAGAAATGAGTAGTCCTGTTTTTGAAATTTTGGAAGATTCGAAAACGGGAATGTGGTCTCGTCGAATGTGACGTGACGAGATATGTGGATCTGACGAGTCGACAAGTCATAGCATAGATAGCCCCTATAGTTCGGCGGGAATCCTAGAAAGACACATGGAGTGGACCTAAGAGCGAGCTTGTGAGGGGCGGTGGAGCTAAGGTTGGGATAGCACAGACAACCAAAAATCCGTAGATGATCATAAGAGGGGATTCTATGGTAGATGATTTCGGTAGGGGTCATATTGTGAAGAGTGCTAGTAGGGAGAATATTTAGAGTGTATTCTGACATTTTAGCAGCATAGACCCAGAAGGGTGGAGGGAGGGAGGCATGAATCAATAGGGTGCGAATCATATTGTTAATGGTGCGGATGATTCTTTCAGCTTTACCGTTTTGTGGTGAGGTGTGAGGGCAGGAAAAGCGAAAGACAATGCCATTAGTGGTACAAAAGCGGTGAAACATAGAGTTGTTGTATTCACGACCATTATCGCACTGAAATGATTTTATGCCTTTTCCAAATTGTGTTTGAATGAACTTGCGAAACTCAAGAAATTTGACAAACACTTCCGATTTAAATTTAAGAGGGTATAACCAAACGTAGTGTGAAAATTCATCAAGCAACACAAGATAGTATTTATGACCGAGAGAACTAGAGATAGGAGATGTCCATAAATCGGCATGTATGATATCAAAAGGAGCAAATGTAACACTAGTAGATGATTTAAACGGAAGACGAATATGTTTGCCTAAAGAGCAAGAAACACAATTTTGGGCAAGTTTCTCATTACAAGCAATGAAATTGTTGCCTCTAAGAAAATTAAAAACTGGGACTCATGGATGACCAAGCCTATTATGCCAAGTTGAAGAAGAAACAACCGCTAGAGTGATGGGAGAGCAAGATCTGGCAGCGGAGGTGGAAGTGAATGGATAGAGATCCCCCGTGCTATTGCATCTCGTAAGAGGTGTCCCCATATGAAGATCTTTCACAGTAAAACCAAAAGGGTCAAAATCCACAGAGACAGAATTATTACGAGTAAATTGGCGGACGATATGAGGTTCTTAATCATGTGTGGGGCATATAGGGTGTTTTTGAGGGAGAATGGTGGATGAGGAGGTTGTGTATATGAGGTACCATAACCCTTAACTGGAATGCGTTGTCCACTACCAACTGTAACATATTGAGGATGCTTTAAACTAAACAGTTTAGGAATAGTACCTGTAGACTGGGTGACGTGAGATGTGGCGCCTGAGTCCATGTACCAAGTATTGTCAGGCTGTTGCATAGAGAGGGTGTTGAACGCCTGACCCAACTCAGTGGGTGTCATGCCGGAGGAGGACTGCGGGACCTGACCTTGCATGAAGTGGGCCTGCTGTGGGGCTGGAGCGGGGCCTAACAAACCGGGGTAAGAATACGGATTGTATGGCTGCTGGTACTGGAATGGACTTGGCGTCGCGGCTCTGTACCGGGGCGCCGCGGCGCTGTAGACGAACTGCTGAGGAGCCGCGGCCCAGTTGTTTTTGCGATCTCTGTTGTTGTTGCTGCTGTTGTTGGTTCTGTTGACCGCAACCCTTGCCACGACCACGGCCTCCTCTATCGCCGCGGCCTTTTCCACCCTTGCCGCCGCGGCCCTGCCGCTGTTGGGAGTTGTCTGGTGGCGTCTGATCTTGGGGTTGCGTGTCGACAACTAACACCTGCTGGGCGTGCTCATCCTGCTTAGCACGGCGGGTTTCTTCGAGCAACAATTGTGAGCGAGCTTTGTTAAAACTCGGTAGCGGATCTGCCTGTTGAATTATAGTGGCCAAAGTATCATATTCGCCCTTAGTAAGGCCAGAAATTATTTGTAGCACCATTTTATCGTCAGTGACAGGCGTGCCGATGTTGGAGAGTTGATCCGCTAGAAGTTTAAGTCGCTTGCGGTACTCGGAGACATTGGAAAAGTTTTCAAGACGTGTTTTGTTGAACTGTTCTTCCAAATACACGGCACGAGTGTGCTTGTTGTCTTGAAAAATTTCCTCCAAACGATTCCACAAGTCAAGGGCTGTGGAGTCAAATTTCATGATAGTAAGGAGCAAATCCTGAGAGATACTACCATATATCCATTGTTTGACGCCGGCGTCGAGACGATGCCAGATAGAATCATCAACCTCCGTAGGGCGCAGAATAGTGTCATCAATATGGTCAAGCACGTTATAGAGACATGCATGATTGCGAAAAAGTTCAACCCAGGGAGAATACTGGTTGTTTTCTTGATCAAGAATAATGGGAATATGGTTCTTGATGTTGGAAACAGTAAGGGCGGGGTGAAACGGGGGTGAGGACTTTGTGGTGGAATTTGTGGAGGTAGAGGCGCCAGAAAGTGTGGAAGAATCAGGGATAGCCATTTAGAGAAGAGAAGAAAGAATAAAACCCGAAAAACAAGAAGAAAATACGGGAGGGCCGCGGCGTAGGAGAGGCAGCCGACGGCTGTGGAAGAGAAAGGTTTTTAGGGTTTTGTTTATTTGGCTCTTGATACCATGTTAGATGATATTAATCTCCCTTGGGGAGTCTTTCATTAATATCAAGGTATATATAGAGTACAATATTCATCCCTTATACAATAGGAATCCTAAGCCTATACAAAAGAGGAATCCTAGTCTTACCATAATTATATTTACACAATATATGGAAATATTCTAATTATGGGTAGGGAATATATTGTTTCCTATATTTACACGTTTACACCTATGCTTTTAATTTTCCTCATATAGCAACATAGACTGAACTTCTTAAACACAAAGATATGGTCAATAAAAAAAGGCTTTTCGTGGAAAAAAGATCAGGGGGGAATGTCAGACACCACTCATTCATGAATGAGTTGTACCACCAGCAGCATCAGTCGTATTTTTTGACGAATGAATTACTACGTTATTTTTACAAGTACATACACTTCCATACATACAGATAGAAAAGATACACCCTTTGTATTTATGCATACAGTTTAGATTTCGAGAGTCAAACAAGAAAATCTTTGACCGTTATTTATTAGTAGGGCCTTTAAATATCTTAAATTGTTAATTATTGTGACTTTTGTACTCTTTAAGTAATTTCTATATATGTAAATTATTTTTCAAAAAACTTAAAAGACTTTATGTCCAAATTCACATTCAAAATAAAGAATTTTTGACTTTTTGACTCACGAAATCTAAAATGTATCACATAAATTGGGACACATAGAGTGAGTAGCTAACAATCTAAGTCGTAAACACTAACCAAAACTATAAGCAATTTTGGAATTGTTCTCATTCCGGACCGTATAATCTCCATCAGCATACCAAGCTAACTCGTCTCCTTTCTCAATCTCACTAGCGCTACAAAAATGAAAAAATTGAAAGTATGTATGTACTAAAGATAATCATTATTAAAGACAAATATATCTAAACACATTCGTATTATTAATAAGATTAATATATTTATGGCATTGCAATTATTGAATTATTATTTGATTGTTTGTAATTATTCATTAATGTGCATCCCTTGAGCTTACGTTGTCATTAATAGAGTGAGATATTAATGATAGATCGTAATTCTCAAAATAGCCTCGACTAATGATCATCGAGAATGGGATATTGATGATATATTATAAGTCGACATGTGGTCTGCATCACATTCTTAGAAAATATAGTATGTCTCACCTGCTACTAGTAATGGTTACTAGTGATGGACACATGGATGCTTTTGAAAAGTATTGGTACACCCTGCTGATAAACTATTTGTTAGACATGTCTAGAGTGTTATCAGCGTGTGAGATATAAAGGTCATTTGACTTGAGGTCAATAAGCACCTTGTTTACAGAGTAATGTACTTTGACCATATCTTAAGCTTAAACTCCTTATAGGATAAGATAAGGCTTGTGTTGGATACATTATGATGTAAACTAAGGTGGTAGTTGAGCCAAAAATAAGATTCATTCTCGATTGGATATTCGAGAGAGCACTCAACTTCTCAGTGATATTAGGTCGACCAAGTCCTTGGTCAATGCAAGAGACATATTTAGAATATGGTCTAGTTGTCGACTAATATAGATGAGATAAAGTGATCAAGCCATTTGGATAGACACGTGGCAAATTCTAAGCTTGATCGAATGTGTCACGAATGAAAGGAATTTATCATCTCACATAAATGTTATGTTTGCTGGATTCATGTAAACGTACTTTATATAATGAGTTCGTCGTACGGCGCAGTCTAGGAATTCCGTATGGACCTTAATTGGATTAGTGTCGATATATGAAGGCATATAAGGTCACACTATGTCAATTGTCTCTTCGGTCTAAGGGTGTATTGAGAAAATATTAAATATTCGATTTGGAGTCGAGATATTTAAATTGATATAATTATGGGATAATTTCTATTAGATGAAAATTATTTAATTAAATCAAAATTGAATTTTGGATTTAATGTGCTGAATATATATATATAACGAAAACCGGAAACGTTATTTGACGTAAGGCGCCGCGGCGCCTGCTAGGCTGAGCCGCGGTACCAACCCGGCAGTGGGCCCAGTTGGACTGGCCCACTGCACCTCGATTTTGGGTCAGGCTTTGGAGCCCAACTCTAATCTGATTTGTGACCTAATTTTAACTATAAATACAGCACAACCTCATTGTTATTAAACACACTTATTATACAAAGTAATTCTAGACTTAGAGTCTAGGATAAAACTCTCTCAAATACACCGTAGCAAGGCGCTTGCAATCGAAGTGAGAATTGTGTGTTCACCTAAAGTAAAAGACTCCAGATTTTATAACATGTAAGTTCTTGTTCAAGTTCTCTTTACAGGTTTTGATTATCATATAATCATGTCATAAGGAATTGTTGGGTAAGTAGAACAAAATTTTAAACTTCCACTATTTACTTATGTGTTTTGAACCCAACAAAACACTACAAAAATCATCCTCGTTAGCAACAGCTCAGCTAACACACCAATATAAAAGTCGAGAAATTACTCACTTGAGCGGACGAAACCTAACAGTAACAGTAACATTCTCCTTGGTCTTTCCAGAAGATTCCAGTAGACATTCCGAACTACGATCGACGGAGAAAGAGATGATTTTGCCGTAGAAGTAGTAGGGCGCTTCGAGGAGGATGAGGAAGACGACGGCGACTTCGGTGACCGGAACGGCGAGATTGATGATCGGAAGAGAGAAGAGTGTGTGGGCAAATTTGCCGCCCAATGTATGTCCCTCCAAAATACGAAATTTTTGGGTCTCAGGTGAGGTGAGTGAAATGACGAGAATAGCCTCCTGACCAATGATTCTCTGTCTTTGTAAAGTTAAAAATTAGTGCATTTCTTATAGAATAGTGTGGAGGAAAACTAAGGATGTGGATAGGACTTCTTTGATATTTTTAGGGGGTTGTTTCATTTGAAGGATAAAAGATAAGTAATAATTTTGAGATAAAATATTATAATCATAGTTTTGGTTAAAGAAAAAAAACAGTATAAGCAAACGCAAGATGTTTATATCACGTGTTACGTTGAATAACACTCCCACGATAATAAACAACAAATGGCACGTGTGCCCTTCCTCCAAAGCTCTTTACCCAATATTTTTTAAAAGGCAAAATTGATAATTTTAAAACTTGTACTTTCGCCATTTCAAATTATGTCATTTTTTTAACACGTCCCTTAAAATTAATTAAAAAAAGTATTTGATCTACTTTATTATTATTTATGTCAAGTTATAATTCATTAAATATTTATTCTATCTATGTGTCATCTCCATTAATGATAAAATTTTACTAAAAATAAAAAAAAAAAATATATTAGGTCTTGAACTTCTAAATCGATAAATAACTTGAGAAAACTATTTTTAATAACCATGATAGATAACTTGAAATAGAGGGAGTACTTATATGACTTATCATATTCCATTGCGGAAGACACAATTTTCCGTAATTTTTTCTGAAGAAATTCGCGATGATATACCTGATCCATGCATAATATCAGGAAAAATGGATACAAAATTCAGACTGCTACTTAGTATTGGCAATAGATTTGAAAAAGTATTTAAAATATCAAATTTAGATATTTGTACCATGTCGAATTAAAGAACCATGACATATATGTTTGGAATAGATTCCATTTTGAAAGAGTTGAAAAAGTATTCCTCCGTCCCAGTTTAAGTGTTTTAGTTTGACTTGTCACGTAGTTTAAGAAATAAATGGAGATTTTGAATCATGTGCTCTTAAATTAAATATGTTTGGGGTCTTTTAAATCTTGTGGTCTTAAATTTGCCTTGAAATTGAAAAGTTTACTAAATATAGAAAGAGACACTCTTTTTGGGACAGATCAAAAAGTAAAATAAGACACTTAAATTGGGACGGAGGGAGTACTTTATATGTTTGCTTGTAGTCAAACGAATCAAACATTTATAAAAAAATATATCCTCTAAATACTCTCAATATTATTTAATTTTTATATGATAATTAGATACATGTAGAGGAGTTGAAGTTTATGGTTCTTAGAGCGATATTAAATTAATATATAATAATAACTAAGTTCGCAGTCAAATACTTATAGATATTTAATGAGTTTTTTAATACAAATATGATAACAATCGAATACGCTGAAGTAAGAAATTGTAACAAGAAATTAAGAATAAGATTGGGAAAAAGAGATAACAAGCCGTTAGAATAAAGAAATGATAATTCTAACAATTAAAATAGCATTTTATCATATAATAATCTAAGGAAGAGGAGAAAGAACTCATACCGAGAATTCATACATAGATGAATCAAAGGGAGGTTCCAAAGGAGATACGTGAGAAAACCCTAAACACTCATGAAAGAGTAATCATCTGAAAACCAGCTTCCAAATAACCTAAGTGTCACTATTTATAGTACTACTAGTTTATTATATAAATGGTCAAATGGGCTTTAGGACTTTATTACAAAATTAGTCATTCTCTGATCCTTGAAGCACTCCAATGTCTTGAGCTTTACACGTACTCGAGTCATATTATGTAGCGAGAACAGGTAGTTATTAAAATAGCTCCTGCATTTACATGAACTCATAAATTCATATTGTAAATGTGCCTTTGAGTATACTAAATAGTACACAATTTGTTTATTTTAGTTGACTATTGATACAAATTAAATTTAAGGGTCGTTTGGTTGGTTTGCTTGGGAGATATAATCTTCACATTAATCTCGTTTAAGCATTTAAAATTATCAAATATAAATACGTAAAATAATCTAGACTATATTTTGAATTCAAATATATTAGTTCAAATAAATATTGTAGGTTATTATTGAATTAAGGGAAATTCACACGAATGTCCTTATTTTGGGGTGGTCTTTCATTTTTTGCCTCTCAAATCGCAAGTCTTTAATTTTTGCCCTTCGGCAATTTAAGTTTTAAAAAGTGGTCGAAAATATCACCTGACATCAAAAAAATAGAAAAATAAATTCGGATCTATGACCTAATCTCACAAGGTAAGGTTTTATAAGAATTATATTTATTCGGGCAAAGTTACATAAAATTATGCCTTGTCCGGAATAGTTTTGTAAAAATAAATTTATGTTGAATAACTTAAATTCTATAGATGTCGCATGTCGGACACGGCATAGTTTCTATGCAACTTTGCCCGAATAGGCGTAGTTGATATGAAACCTTGCTTTGTGAGTTAGTTACTACACAATTTATGTCGGATAACTTAATTTTTACATAACTATATAGGACAAGGCATAATTTCTATGTAACTTTGCCCGAATAGGCATAGTTTCTATGAAACATTGCCCTGCAAAAATTTTATTTTCTTTACTCTGTTGTGATTCGAATTCAAAATTTCTAATTTTGTAAATCAACGAATAAGGATGCTTTGGCCCACAAAATTTCATCAAATGAGAAGCGGTGAAAAAATTAAAGACCAACGACTTTGAGGGGCAAAAATTAAATAACAGTCCAAATGAAGGACAATCCAGGCAGAAACTTGTTGAATTAGTAGTCCAATTTTGTTTGGCAGTACATTAATTTGAATTTTAAATGATGAACCACTTTGTTAAGCCTGACATGTCATCTTACTCCGAGGCTCAAATTAATGTTATGTCTCAGATGACATGTCACACCAAATTAAAGAGAAAAGTCAATTGGATCATGTCACGTGTCAAAATGACATAACATGACAAGTCAAATCAAAAGCCAATAAAATGTGTCACATATGTTGTTACATGTTTCGGCCAACCAAATATAACCATGTCATCTCAATCTGATTAGTCAAATAAGAGTTTGCCTTCATCACAACTCTTTCTTCCTACAACTATAAACAAGAGTCCTTATAATTAAGAAAAGACACCAAAACTCAAACAAACATTCAGAGAGAGCTCGTGAATCAAACTCTGCAGATTTCTCTACGAGCATTCAAGCAATCAAGTATTTCTCTACAAGTTCTAAACATCACGACGAAGATGTCAATGTCAAGCCTCAAACTATTGGGTTAGAATATAAGTCAATATCAAACTCAAAGACTCTTGAATTTATTTCCGAAAAGAAGAATCAAAGAAATTATATAGATTGTTACATTCACTATATCGAAAGAAAATATCATGATTTTTGTGATATTTTTGGTCTTATTATTTTTTATGCGATTTGTTGTCTACAAATTTTGGATGCAATGAGACAATCTCCAACTCTCACTTCTTATTCGCAAACCTGCATTGAAATAATACCAAAATGACTTAAATGAAGATCAACCCCAAATTCAATATTATTGAAAATTGGCGGGGAGATTATTGGCTAAATCAAAAGGAAAAAAATTGAGATGGTACGACAATAAATATTTCAAGTAACGCCTAAGTCAACTCATGTTTTTAGTTCATATTTTTTCAAAGGGGGTGGTATTCTCTTCATGCATGCAAGAAAAAAGAATAATATTGTTAAGATGGTCGGAATAACTTAATTTGGCTCAACTTAATTTGCTATAATAACACCATCGCAAGTCCAAAATATCCGTTTATGCAAAAAGATGATGATGTCATGAACTCTAGGTATGCTATGATTTCCTATCAAGCCACTCTCTAATCTAAGCTCCATCAAGTAGTGATTCATATCACTCTTCATTCCCGTGATGGTCGTGGAACCAAATGACGATTAACGCTTTCACAATAAAAGAACAACTTACAAGTTTGATTAAAGAAGTTATAGGCTTGACAAAACAAATGCAAGAACATGCTAAACATTTTAAGTTTACGAATAAGAAGGAAAGCATGGTATGGAGAGAATCAAGTCAAGCACATTTAAAGTTTCTTGAAATTTAAGAGAAAAGAAAGTTCTCCACATAACAAACAATAATGATCGAAGAGATACAAGGTCCGCTAAATGTTTGATTCTTGTTGAACAATTGAAGGACTTCATCATAGGAGTATACAAACTTGAGACTTCAGCTAAATTTTCTCTCACGTATGCAGAGTCATACACCCAATAAATTGGTAAGTTAAAGATGATTGGTGGTTATCTACCTCATAATCTACAACAATTTGACAATAAATAATTTTTTTATATCAAATGTTGCTTGCATTGATTTCTTAATGAACTATTGTTCCAACTTTTAGTTAGAGAGAATATTCAATGATACTTATTGAGTATTGTGACAATGTACTTAATCATCTATGTGCTCTCCATCTACTTTTCATATTTTATAATTAAGTATGATACATGATGAGCAACCAGGGCTAGGTTAATTTTCTTTCCGGAGTTGTTTGGTAGGACAACACTTTTAGTTCGCAGTAGATATTATGTTATTTTTTTCTTTTATATTTAATCGAAAATTATTTCATATATCAATTTCATTCTTTGTCGTAGAGACTACATAAATAGTTGAGTTGGATTATAGTATTAATTTGTTCATGACATGCATGCGTTAGACATTGTTACCTTTATTAAAAAGTGTTGAATTTTAAGGTTTTTAGTCATGTATGAGTTTTAATATTTTAAATAAACATGTTTGAAAAAGCTTTTATGTTAGGATATATGAGTGAAATTTTTATATGAGTTTGGTTTGCGCGAATCATGCAGGATGCTAAATACCAGTCACGTGAATTTAGATAGTGACAAAAAAAAAAGGCATAATACATCTTAATATTTAATTTGAAATGAACTCACTGCTGCATAATATAATAATAGCAATTAAGCGTCATTTTTATTTGGTATGGGTTGTGGAGTGTGGAGTCACAATCCTCTGAATTTGAACATTTTAAAATGATGGGAGACCAACTCAAAATATTCTCTAATATTTTAAAATGAATTAAGATGCTGCATGAGCAAAAGTTTTCTCAGAAAACACTTTTCACTAAGCAATAAAACAACTCAGAGAAAATAGAAACTACTTGGTTGGAGACACTTTGATAACTCTAATATGTTTCATGGATTGAATTAGAGCATATCAAATAAATCAAGTCGTAGTTAAAGAAAAATTAGAGAATCAAGTACTTGAAGAGGTCATGACAATTGGGTCTTATAGACTAGCATTTTAAAACGGAAATACAATAATCTGAAGCATGCATTTGAGAAATTGAAAATGTCCAGATAACACCCATAAATAACTAAAAAATTTAAATACGCCTCTAATTTGAAGCGCACACTTGAGAAATTAAAAAGGCCTAAATATGTCTCTACATAATACAATTAGTGCAACAACAACATGCCCAGTGTATTCCCACAAAGTGGGATTTGGAGAGGGTATGATGTACGCAAACATTACATCGACCTTTATGAGGTAGAGATGTTGTTTCCGATAGACCCTCGGCTCAAAAGAAAAACAGTAGATGCATAATTGCAAGTAAAATAAGACCAAAAAATATCCAAATAGAAAGAAAATGGAGGAACGCATAGTAATACACACATAAAGAGTAAGGATCTACAACAACAACAACATGCCCAGTGAAATCTCACACCGTGGAGTCTGGGGAGTAAGGATCTACGTGATACCTAAATAATACGACTAACAAAAGGAGAAGAAGAGGCTAGCCCCTACCTCACCCACACAATACGATAAAAACTTAACTACCCACTAACCTTCTAACCTTATTCTCGACCTTCAAATCTTCCTATCTAGGGTCATGTCCTCAGTTAGCTGGAGTTGTGCCATGTGTTGTCTAATCACCACCCCTAGTTCTTCCTCGGCCTACCTCTACCTCTCATAACTCCTGCTACCACCAATTTCTCACACCTCATCTTCACATGTCTGAACCATATCAGCCTCGTTTCCTTATCTTATCCTCCACAGAGGCCACTCCGACCTTGTCCCGTATAACTTCGTTCCTAATCATATTTCTCATATTATGACCACACACCCATCTCAACATCCTCATTTCCACTACCTCCGTCTTATGAATGTGGGTGTTCTTGACTGACCATCATTCTGCCCCATAAAACAATGCTGGTCTAACCACCACTTTGTATAACTTACATTTCAGCCTTGGCGACATCTTCTTATCGCAAAGCACCTTAGAGGCGAGCCTCTATTTCATCCATCATGCTCCAATGCGGTGTGTGACATTATTATCAATCTCCTGTCTCCTTGAATTATGGATCCAAGGTACTTGAAATTCTCTTTTAGGTATAGCTTGTGACTCGATCTTTACTTTCACATCTGCCTCTGGCCTCAAGTCCCCGAACTTGCACTCCATGTACTCCATCTTTGTCCTGCTTAACCTAAAAAATTTAGACTCAAGGTTGTCCTCTAAATTTTTAGTCTATCATTAACTCCACTGCGTGTCTCGTCAATCAAAACTATATCGTCTGTGAATAACATATACCACACCACCTCTTTTTGAATATGTCGTGTCAATTCATCGCTGATGGCTGATCCATGATGCAACCCCATCACAATCGGAAAGTATTTTGAATCACCTACTGTTCTAACCCTGGTCTTGACACCCTAGTATATGTCCTTAATTGCTTTGATATAGGCACTAACACACCTCTAAACTCCAACCATCTCTAAAGAACCTCCCGATGGACTTTATCATACGCCTTCTCAAGATCGATGTGTAAGTCTCTTTTTTTGTCCCGATATTGCTCCAACAACCTTCTGACAAGATAAATATCTTTTGTAGTCGATCGTCACGACATGAATTCAAACTGATTCTCAAATATAGACACATCACTCCTCGTACAATTAGTGCGATCGACATATTTGGACCCTTTTCGATTGTTCAAGTGTATATTTGGAGTAAATGTAACGTTAAGGGTATTTATAAGCCGATAGGTTAACGAAGAACAAATATGAAACAAATCACAAACGTTAAGGGTATTTTTGACCGTTTCTAATTTTTTTAATTTTTTTTTTAGGAAAGTAAATTTTTGTTGTAATTTGTAAGTTAAGAATTTTAAATACAAAATATAAATTGTACTATTGAAAAGTTTTTTTTTTCGTTGTTTGAAAAAACTATTAAAACAAATATTTATCGACAAATTATGCAAACTCAACTTTTTAAAACTCTAAAGCAAAAACAAGTTTATCAAAAACTCATTGGCGCCTTTAGAGAAAAAAAGAAAAGTTCATTTTGTTCTTGAAATAAATCCTAGGGTTGAAGGAAGAGAGAGAGAGAGAATTGAAGCAAACCTGAAAATGGCGGAGACGATCTCATTAATGGATATCGACAATGCCAAAATCGACACAAAACCAAACAAGGGCAAAAACACAGTCTTTTTAACCTCCAATACTGAACCTAAATCAGTTCCTTGGGTCGAAAAATTTCGTCCTCAATCCCTTTCTGACGTTGCTGCTCATCGAGATATCGTCGAAACCAGTAAGTTTCTCTTAATCTCTGTAAATTATTAGTGATTTTGTGACCGAATTAATGTATTTTTTTTGTGTGTAAAAGTTGATAGGCTTGCGAGTAGCAATAGATTGCCGCATTTGCTGCTTTATGGACCACCTGGAACGGGAAAGACGTCAACGATTCTAGCTCTTGCGAGGAAGCTGTATGGGAATCAGATGCATAATATGGTTTTGGAGCTGAATGCTTCTGATGATCGTGGGATTGATGTGGTGCGCCAGCAAATTCAGGACTTTGCTAGTACTCAGAGTATCTCATTTGGGTAATTTTTTTCTTTAATTCATTATCTTGTATGTGATAGAATAGTGGTGAAGATTCAGGATTTTGCTCTATAAAATATTTAAGTGAACAACGTAACATTCAATTTAAAGCTTACTTTTTTGCACGCAAGGGTGTGCCCTAGTAGATTAAAGGATAGTTCCCGTCAACTCTAACCATCGGAGTTTATTAAAATATCTTACAGAGACCAAATGTGTTCACTTTTGAAATAGTCAAAGGACCAATATTGCTAAGAGTTATAATTAAGGACTACTTTAAACTACCCCAAACATAGGGGGCGATTTCAGTCATTTTCTTACGATCATAAACAACATTTAGACAATGACGTGGGAGGAGAACCATGAGGTCTAAGGTTCAAATCTCAGCGTAGACAAAAACACTAGGTGATTTCTTCCCATTTATCTAAGCGTTGGTGGAGAGAGTTACCTGATGTTAGTGAGAGGTAGCAGTATCTTGTGGAATTAGTCGAGGTGCGCGCAAGCTGGGCCGGACACCACAGTTATAAAAAAAACAATGTAACATTCAACTCAATACCTGTGTACATGTATAGGCACATTACTTACCAATTTGTCCTCTACTTAGACTTGTAGTGTTATATTATTCCTCATTCTGGATTTTCGTGAGACTAAAAGATGGAAAATGGGACTATATGCCAAATGAGTTGAAGTGTGATTTTTACATTATAAGTGAAGTAAATCTGAGCTTAATTTTTGTTGTTATTTAGTGCAAAGTCAGCAGTGAAGTTAGTACTATTGGATGAAGCAGATGCAATGACAAAGGATGCACAGTTTGCTTTGCGACGAGGCAAGAAATTACCCCTTTTTCATGTTACACTTAATATCTGTGCAAGACCTGCAAAGCTGATTGTTATGGGATTATTTCTGCTGCAGTGATTGAAAAATATACAAGAAACGCTAGGTTTGCCTTGATATGTAACAATGTGAACAAAGTTATTCCGGCCCTACAATCACGATGTACACGATTTAGGTTTGCTCCTCTTGATGCAGTTCACGTCTCTGAGCGTCTCAAACATGTTATTGAGGCTGAACGGTGAGTTTCATTTTATCTTTGAAGTTAACTCTTTGCTATAATATTTTGTGTGTATGTCATGTTGCTCAAATCCTTGGAAAAAATTTGTAATGCAAAAGTGACCCCGTACTCTTCTGTGGTGGGTAACTGATGTAGTGATTGGAAATATTCATTTCATTTCATTTCTTTCTTCATTCCTCTTATGTGCCTTTATTCTCAGTTTGATTCAGGCATTGTCATACCTTAGGTCCACAGGCCCATCGGATGAATGGAGTTCGTAGAGCACAAATATAGTACTAATAAGGAAAAAGAACAATGTAAACCTAACAATTGACGTGCATTTACCAATGTGTTTCCCTTGGTTGCTTGGTTAAAACTTTTTCACCAGACTATCATTTGATTGAATATAGTGGTCAGGTCTATGCAACTGGTAAAATACATAGATCTAGTGAATAAGATATAGAGCCGACAAGCAAACTTCTATTGGAATGCCACAGAAGTTCAAGGTATCTTGAAATGCCAGCAGGTAAATGTAATTGTTGTGATACTTGTATGATGGCTTATGGCTTGTTTTAGAGTTTTTTGCCAGTCCAATCTGACATGTTTGAAGGCAGCTGAAAAAAATATTTACTTCTTTGTTGTCATGGTTACAACATTGAGAAGTCAAATATGACCTTATGACGTTGTCCTTCGGTTTTCAGGTAATTGAGCATCTAATAACAACCAATCTAGAGTCCCATGTGCTATCTTCTTAATTAAAGAAGAAAGTTATCTAGGTACAAGTATACTGATTTGAACAGTTTTAGGAAATGAATACGAGAAGAATGCTGAAGTATTATATTTATACTATTATTATTTGTCTATGGATCGTTTGAGATATTTTACCATATCAACATTCTGTGGTACCCAATGATTTCATTGAATTACAAACAACTATCTGCTATTGGACAACTAAAAGTATAACCACCTTGAAAACCAAATAAACTTATGGATATTTATTTGTTACTATATTATGGACCTTGCAAAGGTCCACATTGCCGCTGTTTAATTAATTTCTTAGCTTTCTTTCCGGAGAAAGCAGATATGATATAATAGGTGTTGAAAATGTCATAGTTACTCCTGCTCTATTTAGTCTACACAACTCTTTTTTTCCTTTATTAGTCTATTACAATGTTTTGTTATAGGCTTGATGTCCCCGAGGGTGGTTTAAAGGCGCTTGTACGATTGAGCAATGGTGACATGAGAAAAGCTTTAAACATATTGCAGGTTCAAACTCCTCATCATTTTTATTCTCATTTCAGTTATATGTTGATTTCAATTATTGTGGTTAGAGATTTCACATCATGATTCAATTAAATTGCTTTCTTTTTGCAATGTGCTGGTAGAGATCTTCCCACCGCAGAAAGAGAAAAAAAAGAAAAGGAGTTGTCTAGAGCTATAGTTAAAAGAAAGAAAAGGAAAAGTTGTTTGAGGAGCTAGCAATCTTCATTGCTGCATTTATAAATGAGAGGTTTATTGGATGCAATTCATCAAGCTCACAATTGGTTTTGTGAACTCTAAAGTCTAAGGGCCTAAAGTAACTCATTGTACCTTAATTCATTTATGGAAAAAGTGAAATTCTATTGTTACTTAGACCCGTTGCTTGAGCAATTTTCCTTGAGAACTAGCTTGTTATGTTGTGTCTGAGGCTAGTTTTGGATGACTTGTTAGGCCATGGTAGAATCTAGAGGTGATGCCTGCAGTGGCCTTGTTGTTGTGTTTGGGGGGTGGGTGGGTGGGGATTTTTTAGGGTCGCTTTGCTTGTTCAAGGTCCTTTTAATAAATGGTATCACTTTCGATATTCTTTTTTATCAGTTGGTTTCAGTGAGGAGGACATTACTCTCTGTTAATTGTCAGGAGGAGACCATTCTTGGTGAAAGAAAAAAGTCGAGTTCTAATATAGTTTCAGGCATGCATGAAACCACTGGTATTTAGATTAACTGCAGCTACATCGTTGAAATAATGATCATACATAGTTCTTTTTTTTTATTTTACCATTCGTATCTGTCTAGTTCTTGGTTGGCATTGATCTACCATTATAAAAATTGGTGGAGGGTTTGTTTTACTGGCGAAGAAAAAAGGGAGACCATTGTTGGAAAACTATAAGGTGCTCATTGTGTTGTTATTCCCATGCACGGAAATTCTTAAGCAACTGTTTAGTTTGTTTATCTTCAGGAAGGCAGACCATTCTTTTTTGGATTCACTGTCATTAACTTGGAGTAACTGGTAAAGTTGCTGCCATGTGATCAGGAGGTCATGGGTTCAAGCCGTGGAAACAGCCTCTTGCAGAAATGTGAGGTAAGGCTGCGTACAATAGACCCTTGTGGTCCGACCCTTCCCCGGACCCCGTGCATAGTGGGAGCTTAGTGCACCGGGCTGCCCTTTTTTGTCATTAACTTTCAGCTTTATTGCAGTCAACACACATGGCTTCTCAGCAGATTACGGAAGAAGCTGTCTATCTGTGCACTGGAAACCCATTGCCCAAGGACATTGAGCAGATCTCTTACTGGCTTCTGAATGAACCCTTTGCTATCAGTTGCAAACGTATTTCAATGAGTCCTTACCTGTACCTTTTTCCATTTTATCTATCTGCTCTTTTAGTCCATTTTGCTCTCTAACGTTTTTTGTACATAATTGTTTATAGGAATATCAGATATCAAGACAATAAAAGGGTTAGCTCTGGTAGATATCGTGAGAGAAGTAACCATGTAAGTGCACATATTTTTGGCTCTTCGTGTAACAGTTATTTGATGTAACTCACCTCTGTTCATCTAAACATCAGGTTTGTCTTCAAGATTAAGATGCCGGCAGATGTTCGAGTTCAGCTGATCAATGAGATGGCTGATATTGAGTATGTATCCCATGTCTTTCTTTTTGATTATTTATTGCTTTTGCCTTGTGGTAGACTAGCATTTCCAGAGAATTGAAGGCGGGCTTACGGTTAATTTTTTTATTTACTTGTTAAATATTGACCAATGTTATCTACTGAACTTGTAGCTAGATTATTACGCTACATAAGATGAAATCAGATATTTCCTGAATCAGCTGATCTCCAATTATGGATTCTCTGACTTCTGAACGGTGCATCGAACCTCTGTCCCAACCCCCACAGAATGAAATACCACTTTGCTTTTAGAAAGAATCATTCACGTTATAAAAGATGGTCATCAATGGTTTTATATTTTAGCTTGCCAAAAACAAAATTTAATTGAATTATGGTCTCTAGGTTTTCCTACAGTATGATGTGTTTGTTATACATTTTCTGGCTCGCAGGTATAGGTTGACTTTTGGTTGCAATGACAAGTTGCAGCTTGGATCACTGATTGCTGCTTTTACACGAGCAAGATCTGCACTTGTTGCAGCTGCAAAGTAATCATGTTGGACAACCCAGTGGCTTGCCCCACCAGCTGAAAATTTCGCGATGTTTTAAGATTCTGTGCTGTGCAAAATATTGGGCAAAATATTGGGAGTGTAGGTTTTAAAGCTTCTTGATGTAGTATTGTAGAAAAGCTCTCCCAAATGTCAAGTGCAAAAATGTTCAAAGTGCTTTGCTGTTCTTGCACATTGTAGCTACATTTTATTTACAAGCTTTGCTCTGTTTTGAGGTTTGTTTTTCCATTTAAATTGTACATTCAAGCATTTCATTCTATGCTGTCTGGAGTGCTTTGGTCGAGTCCTGCTAACTTCACATGGGGAACATGACCATATTCCATTTTGTTGCTAAACCTACACGGAAAATGACCATATTTCACATTGGCTGTGGGCGTGTATTAATGGTGAAGGAATATATTGTTGCTTAAAAGATTTATAAGGTAAACGAACAAATCGAAACCTGCGAACCATTTTGGAGATCCAGCCCTCATGCTCTAGGACCAATCATTGCTCTTGTAGTTGGTTTACGTTGGTAAACACGGTGCTGGGATGTACAATGGTGAATGGCCATTAGAACAGATTTGCAAAGCCATGGATGGGACATTTTCAAGGAGATCTCTATTTATATTTATATACTGCTAAGAGCTACAGAAGAATCTGTACAGTGTGGTGCTTAAATAGACAAGACTAACATTCTAGCATGGGAACTTCTCCCTAGACTTCTTTGGCCCTCACAATTATCTGGAAGTTTTTAAGCACCAGAGGCAGTAATGCTTTCAATACTACAAAATTGAGCCTTCAGCAGATGTTGATGTGCTCTTGCATTAGCCTGGGACGTGAACAGATTGTTGCTCGTTAGGGGATCGTATGACTTCTCTTAATGTTCTGTTGAGTGGTTGCCAGGTCCAGCTCCGACATGGGGACTCAAGTTGCATCATATCAGTTTTGGCTCACTTAACACTTTCATTAGACGTCCTATTGGACCAGGTGATCTCAACCTCTAGAGTCTGGGATGAGCCCTCCTTGTTGCGCTCATGACTGAGGCTGAAAGTATCACTCTGTATACCTTCATTTATCACTTTATCAATTTGGATCGTTACACTCCCAAGCGTAGACTGAAACATAGCAATTTACATATCAAAATTTTGTCAAAGATTGACTACACTCTTCTCATCCTACCAAGAGCTGCACCATTTACATAAGAGTATTTGTCCGTGCTTTTTGTACATCTTCTTTTCCGACTATTAGTAGCACTACAATCAGTAAATATTATTGCACATTGTAGTTGGAGTTGAATAGGATGTTCTAAATTTAGCATCAGACACCCTGAAATGAAACTAGTTACCTTTCCAAAAGTTGTTTTGCCTTTGCTTGAGATCTGCAACTTTTGTCCCTTTGGTGGAACGTCAAAAGCCCATGTGAATCCTTCATTCCATTCTGGGGATGTAGTGCGATTAACAACCTGATAGACTGTTAATATAAATCGAATTAGAAATGTTTGTGATGTATGTGTTTTGGCTGCATCACGTAACACGAATTCGTATCTCAGTAAGTGGATTAAATATAGATATAATTTCTGGAGGTTCCTAAGAAATGTAAAACAGTGCATCTTTCTAGAACACTTTTTAGAGTAGTAAGGATAAAATTGGGACAAAGCTAATTAATTCTTTCTTTGTTTTCTAAAACAACAACCATCTTGGAACAACTATTTTTAGCAAAAGTGATAATTGTAAATAGGACCAGTGGGAGTAGTTAGGATGTGAAACTTGGCCATAACAAAGTAAACATTGATGAATAATGAGTCTTTTGTTTCGTCAATAATTACAATGCTGACTCAGTACCTTAGTTTGTCGTGCCGGACCATTGCCGATAGTCAATCGACAAAATGGATTTGTTCCTCCCATGACATGTCTTAGATTGTTTGCACGCTTAATGGTGACAGTCAAACAACCTGGTAGGCAATGCAGCAGGCTTTCTGCTCTATCGTGGAAACCTGGTGCACTACTTTTTATCATCATTTGTAGGATGGGAATGGCTTCAGCTGCAACCATTGCTTGAGATTTTGACACATCAATTGGCATGGTTGACCAAGATTGTTGGAGTAAGCACAATGTGGTCAGTACTGAATCCTGAGCCCTCGCTGCCAGATTTCAGTGCTGTTACCAGATGAGGGATACAAAGGGTCCCAGCTTCAGAAATTTGGAGCTTGGGAAAATTGGAAAATATAATATAAATTCTCTTCAAGATCTCTTCATTAGCAGTTGCTGTGGCACACAATTCCTTCTCCAGCGCAGCTGCATGACAATGTATTAGAAATCTTTTAGGCAGACAAGTAGGGAAAGGAACACTTGTACCACTGTCGATGACTGAACTAGAAGATATGTAAGGATAAGAACAGAACAATACGCAAACAAGAAGATCTGCACTTTCGTAGCTTGAATTTTCTGGACAATTAAAAGGGCAGCCCGGTGCACTAAACTCCCGCTATGCGCGGGGTCCGGGGAAGGGCCAGACCACAAGGGTCTGTTGTACGCAGCCTTACCTTGCATTTCTGCCAGAGGCTGTTTCCATTGCTTGAACCCATGACCTCCTGGTCAAAATTGATGCGTCAAATTCATGAATCAGAATGATTTACTGCTTCAGTTGAAATGTTAGATTCTGAAGTATAGCATGGGAACAAATACAGTCTCTACCAAACATCATACATCTAGTTGTCTTCATATACTGGTTTATTTTATCCTGCAACTTTAGGTTTCAGGTCTATTTTTTCCTGTTCCGCTTAGTTTTTCCTTTTTGGAACTTCTGCTGTTCTTTGGAGTAGTAAAAAGGGTTAAGCAGAGTGACTCATTGTTAGTTTCACTCTCTGACAATTTCATGATGGTTCTTGATCTTGGAAAGCCAACTTATTATGACCAATTGATCTAGCTTCCTAAGTGATTCTGAGAACCTTTGGGTTTCTTTAAGGGCTTGAACACAACTTTAATTTGTAAAGGATACTTGAATCAAAAGATTAAAAAGTTTAACATCCCTCGGGAAAATATCGGAACACAGAATTAGGTCTATAGACTCTTTCTGGATCTCAAGCACTCGCATATGATGTTCTTTTCAAGTAGGTAACAATTGGTTTTCTATGCAATTCAATTTATGTTAATACATTTGACACAACTGGTGGCATCTACTTTGACATTTTTCAAAGAATCATTGGCAGAAAAAAGGAACGAACAGTTTATTTAATAAGCATCGTACCTGTCAAAGATCTGATAAGTTCATTTGATGCATAGTCCTTGAGTGTGTGATTTGAAAACAAAAACCTTATGAGCAGAGCTGCCTGCACTACAGTTTCTGAATTAGGGGATAGAAGCAGTTCTTGAACTACTAATATTCCACCTGCTTCTGCGACAGCTCTCCTGTTGGTTCGACTGTGCATGACAAAATTTTGCAATGCACAAATTGCCACCATTTTCATTTCTTCGGTTGGTTGATCTTCAAGCAAACTTATCAGTGACAGGCAGAGACAGAATCACTTGCTCTAGCAAGTCCTTCATGCTGGGAGAGATCACCAAGTGCAAGAGCAGCAAGAAGCCTTGCGGACTGCAATATAGTCTGTGGATCTAGTAAATACTGTGCCAGAGGTGCTATTGCATACTTAGATACCTTCAATTCTCTTATTCGGACGTTGTTGAATAGAGCTTCAATCTGTCCTGCTGATGCTTCTTCAAACTGGTGAGATCTTAGCAGATCTAGAAGAGCATCTACAGAACTAGCTTCAGCCATCAGTTCACTATTTGATAGATCAGTCTTTTCAAGATCTATCAGAGCATTAAGTGCAAAAGTACAGTGCTCTCAACTGTTGAATACAGCATCTTTACAAGCACCACCAGCGGAACCTTGAGGTAATAATCAGAGTTAGATTGTATAACTTGCAGAGAATCATAGCTGCTGACTCCCATAATGTATCAGGAGGTAGGGGATCATCTTGAACGATAACATTTGAAAGCTCAAAAATGCCACCGGCATCAGCAACTTCCTTTGGCCATCTTAATGAGATATTTTCCAAAGCAGTAATTGCTGTCTGTTGCAAATTCAAGTTACCAATGCCTGCTAGCTGCACTACTGCATTTTTTGATGTTATATCCTGCTTAAAATGCTCTTGTGCAAGGAGATGGGATAGCAGTTCGGTGCCAAGCTGCTGGATAGCTTGAGCTGGGGATTCGAGAAAGAAAATCAGAGGCTCAATGACCTGGCTAGGAGTAAGTTCTAGAGTTGCAAGACATTGTGGCTTCTCTAGAATATTTAGAAATGTTTGCAATGCACTATGTTGTCCCCACAATCAAAAATCTGACCGCTGCAAAACCGTAAAAAGAGGTTCTACAAGTTTTGCAGCAGATGGACTTCTTGAAATAGCACTACTATTTGTCAAGACACGGAAGAGTTCTGCAATTGTGCAGCACAAGGAACTAGATGCAGTGGGGAGTAGCTCAAGACAATTTTCTAATATCCCCGCTTTCACCATATCCAACTTGCGTGGAGTTCGGACTTTACCCAGCTTAATAAGTGCAAAAATACTCGCTTCAATGAGCCGATGGTTTGATCTGGACACCAGATGGACCAGAATACCAACAAGCTCATTTGCTGATGCAAGCTCTACCGGATGCTCATCATCTAGCAACCTCTCGAAAGCACAAACAGATGATTCCACTGCTCTTTCCACATCCGATTACATAAGCAGTACAAGGGGATCTAAGCATTCAGAAGCAATAGGCAATGTTCTGATATTTGGATCACCAAAAAGTACAAAGCATAATTCAGCAACATCACTTTTCAGTTCCATCGGAGAAGATGAAGACAGAATTTTGTATAAACTCTCAAGAGGATTCCCATCTAAATCAGCCAGCACTGCTGCTTTTGAATCATTCCCTAAAGTTAACTTGACCAAGGAACTAAGGGCAGCAGATTGTTCACTTTATGATGCAGCATCAAGCATGTCCGCCAAAGGTTGAACTGCTTTAACTGCTGCTTCAGAATTTTTAATTTTCTCATTATCAAAGAGTTCATTTAAAGCTCTAGCAGCACTCAGCCTTGCACTCTTTGACCCCAAACGAAGGACAGAAATCAGTTGAATAGAGCAACTAACTGCAGCTTCATGTTGAATAAGATTAGAATTGTTAAATATAATTCTCAGTAGTTCAGAGATAGTTGCCTCAGTCAAGTCCTGAGGGCTCAAAGATAGGTACTTTGCTAGAGCATCCAGTGCACCAGCTTCAGCCATGATTGATTTATTTTCGTCATTACCATCTGCAAATTGAGTCAAGAGACGAACAGCTAATGGGGGCGCACCTGCTCTATCTGGAAGTGGTTTTAACAGATCTACCAATAAAGGGATAGTCCTGCGTGCAGCGGAACCAGTTCTCACTTCTTCAATTTCAAATAGCACTTCCAGACAAACCTGATCTGGGTATCTTACTAATGAAAATTCTTCAGATAGAGCAACAAGATTTGGCATATCTATTTCAATGTGACCAATCAAGCTTATCAGACCAGTCATTGCACCTGAATTCACAACAGTAAGATTTATTCCCATTTTCCGATGACAGACAAGACTGGCTATTGCATGAGCAGCAAAAAGTCGGACAATCATTTCATCTGATTTCAGAAGAAGTGCAAGCGAAGGTATAATGCGCATGGTTGTTGGAGAGGATATATTGTTGGGATTCTGGAATAACATAGCTAATAGCACTGCACTGATCCATGCCCATACCAGCTGGGTCGGGTATGGGGATGGTTTGGTGGGTGGTGGGTCGTATGAGTATCAAAAGTGCTACCCGCCATGGGTAGTGGGGCGGGGGTGGATTTCATATAAGACCCGCACCGTACCCGCTACCCGCACCGCCTAAAATCATCAAGTTATCATCAAAGATAAGGTGAGTCAATTTTGAGAGTTTACACATAGGATGAAACTGAAAATCAAATAGTTCACTCATTTCTTGTAGAGTTCTAGAAAGATATTCCATCACCAACACAAACAATAGTGGAGACATGGGATCTCCCTGCCTAAACAAATCATGACATATCAAGACATTATGAACCAATGATCTTACAACTACAAAAGTTGCTTGATTCTCAGCCACAACAGTAGGAATGATGTTCTTTAATCTCATGCAAATTAATTTAGAAATGCATTTATATAGGACATTGCAGCAAGATATGGGCCTATATTAACTAACATATTGGAGGCTGCCACTTTGGGGATCAGAGATATAATGGTAGAATTTACTTGTCTTATTAATTTACCATTCTCAAAGAACTCCAGCACAACACTTGTCACCTCCTGCCCAATAATACTCCAAGCATCTCCAGTGGGGCGGGTAAATGCGGGTACCGCCCCGCACCTGCTCCAGTTGGGTCGGGTATGGGGATGGTTTGGTGGGTGGTGGGGCGGGTATGGGTATCAAAAGCGCTACCCGCCATTGGTGGTGGGTCGCGTGTGGGGGTGGGTTTTAGATTTTTCTTTTGATGCACGGGATAAAGCGCGCAAGGCTCGAGCTGACTGTGTTGCAACAGCTGGAGAACTGCTACCCAAAAGTTTCATGCAAGGATTAACCACTTCATCTGTAGCGAGACTATCACAAATATCATGTCGAGTGCTAAATACATCTGCCAGGACAGAGGCAGCACATACTTGAGTCTGTTCATTTGAGGAATTAAGTACATGGACTAGTGACATTAGCCCTTGGTTAGCAGCAGCACCTTTATTCACAAGGTCACTGTGAGATGCCAAGGTAAGCACATGACCTAACACCTCAGTTACATGGGCCCTTGAGCTTGGTAAATTTCCCAGGAGCAACACTAACAATTGATTAGTGGTAGCTGGATGACGCTATGATTATCTTTGTCAAAGCCCTAGCTGATGCTTCTTGCCCCTTTGATTCGCCATTTTTGAGGAGCCACAATAATGCCTGTATAGCTCCAGCACTTTCAACACAGGCACAAATGCCTTCACTATGACAGCAAAGGGAATGAATAATACGTGCTGCGTCTTCCCTAGCCTTCTGAGACTCCATTTCTAGTAACTGGACCAGTGGTGGAATCCCAACAGCAGCAGTGATTGCCCACTTGCTCTCGTCAATTTGGTCAGTTAGGATTGCAAGCATTTTCAACATCATACTCTTGATGATGTTCACTGGATAAACCCAGCAACTGAATTCCTTCCCTCTTTCCAATTGCTTCCCAAACAGTCATTCCATCTCAGGATAGACGTAATAGGGATAGTATTAAATACTCTAGTGCATCACCAGTTGCCATTGTTGTGAGCCCAGTAAGAGCCTTCTTAGATTCTGATTGTTGGACCCGTTTTGACAGATAAGCATTGCCATAAAGGCTTGCCATAGCCTCAATAAGACGCTCCTGAACCAACTTATTCCGTGGCTTTAGGAGCATTGCAATAATATTCTCAATTTTTGTCGCATCAAATGGTTCTTCTACATTGTGCTCAAAGACCATAAGAGCATAAGCAAGTGCTCCAATAATATCAGCCCCTGGACTGTGAAAGCTCACCCAGATATAGTAACAGAGGAGACATTCCGCCACATATATTGGCTAAAGCTTGTATTGCATGCCGCTGAAGTTTCTCTCCTCTCTCACCTTGCTTTCTTTCGTTAGAAGGAGCGAATACAAGCTGCTGACGTTTCTCTCCTCCTTCACCTTGCTTTCTTTCTTTAGAAGGAGAAACAACAGCTCCTATAAGCGCTGAGACCCCCTGTGAGTCAACAACAGCTTTCTTTGCATTGGCTGATTTTGAAGTAAGAACCTCTAAAGCCTCAGCTGCACTGGCACGTACTGAAACATCATCTTGCTGAGCTAAGAGGCTAAAGAGAGCTGTGATTCCTCCAGAATCAATTACTTTTGGGATGCTATCACTGAATGCCAACATCATACGGGCCAATAACGAAGCTGCATTTGATTGAGTGGAAGCACTACTAGAAGAAAGAAGTCTAACAATAATGTCCACACCACCACCCTCTAGTGTTGTCCTCCAATGTCCATCTTTATCACCGCAGAGATTTCTCAAAGCCCCAACAACAAATCCTTCCACTTCTTTGTCCGGCTTCTGTTTTGGATTCAGCTGCTCCCACAAATTTGGTACGACACCTTCCGTAATGAATATTTTCATGCCAAAATGATCATCTGAAACTCCACTCGATGACACTGCAAAAATAGCTTCTGCAGCTGCTTTCCTTGCATCAGCTGAATCTGACTTCAAAAGTGAAAGTAGAAGCGGAAGACATCCACCTAGAAGCACCTTCAACCGCATGTCTTCATCTCTGCACAATACAGTTAAGGTTGAAGCTACATTTAGTTTTGCCAAAATAGTTCCATTTCTGAGAATTGATATGAACAGTGGCATTGCTTGGCCGTGTGAACCAATAAGATGTCGTGCTCCTTTTCTTGCTTTGGAAATGCCTAGAAGACGTGCTGTAGTAAGTTCATTTTCGTGTGCAGATGATTGATTCAGATGCAGCTGATCAATAAGTTGAGCAACCCGTGACAGTGTCTTTTCCGGATCATCCATTTCTGCAGTTTCATTGGACTCCCTGAAAGTAAATAACACCTTTGAATTATCTGGATAAATCTTTTTTTAATAGGTTCTCTAGATAAATCATATTATGCCTCATGAATTCACGGAAAAGGATAAACAAAACCAAGCAATGTGGAATGAGTTTTTCTTTCAGAAATTAACTTAGAGGTCATAATATTTTGGCTCCTATACATACCAGATGCCCAAAGTTTCTCTACATTGGGTGTCTCTAAGCATAATGGAACAAAAGATGGATTTAGAAAGCATGGCTGCGAGATACTAATATGTTCTACCTATCAAGCAAAAGTATAGAATATAGAAATTTCTTTTAACAAATCTATAACAACCACAAATAGTACATAAATGCCAGTTAGAACACACAGTAAAGAGAGGAAGAAACCTGTTCTTCTGAGAAGAGGATGACACTTCCTTATTGTCCCTTAATTCAAGGGAAGAAAAGTCTGACATTGGCAACAAGCCTCCACTTCAATACTTTTGTGGCTTCCTACAGAGTGTAACATATATTGTGTTAATGAAGCGTTCTGTTTAGCTTGGTTACTATATGCACAAACAATAAGTAGTAAAATTCAAGAAAGAATTGAAAAGTGTGGGTGCATTTCCCGCGAAGTCCTTCATCAGAAACAGAAAGCAGAAGAGCAAGAGAAAGAAGGAAAAGGAAGAAAGGAGAGTGGAAGAAAAATAACAAGAAACTCAAACAAGTTTCCAATCATGCTTACCCAACATTTTCACACATATTAAATGGCAATAAACACCAATACTAAGATCGGCTAGAACAAGGTGATCACCAAAAGGAATAAAATTCTAATTTTTATTGCTGCATACAAGAATATTCGAATTTCACACATAATCCAGTTAATCCGCGGAAAAACCATTTGACTGACATACAATTCAAGAAAGCTACTTAAGGTCTAAGGACACCATTAGATTGCCATAAGGACGGAGCTAGGGCCCCGCAAAGGGTTCAACCAAATTACCTTTGCGGAAAATTATACTGTATATACAAGGTCATTTTTTTATGTATATAAAAAAAGGGCATCCCAATGCACTAAGCTTCCGCTATGCGTGGGGTCCCGGTAAGGGCTGGACCACAATGGTCTGTTTTTTTTTATGTATATATAGTAAAATATTGAATTCCCTTGGTATGTTTACTTCTTTATATTTTAAATACCCTAGTAAAAATGTTGGCTCCGCCACTAATTCCCATGCAAAAAATGTTTAACAATGCAAGGTAAAAGGAAAAAAAAGACAAGAAAGAATTTTGCGTATTTACCTTGCCTCCAGAATTTGTTAGAATGCTGCAAAATTCAGCTTCTCTGTTGCTCTCCAGGATTATAAACCAGGAAAGAACCGGAATTTCTGTTCTATATAAGAAGTGCATATAAATAATATGTATGTATTGAAAGATGGAATAATTTCCCTTGGGGATTCCTTTCATTATTCACAATATATATAGCTGTACAAAGGTTGATTCCTAATATGGTACGAATCCTAACTTACCTTACAAAGGTTGATTCCTAATACAATTAGAATCCTAAGTTACCTTGAATATACATCTATCATAATTACAAAATATACAGAGAATATTCGCTAATACTCCCCCTCAGATGGAGCGGGAGGAGGCCGAACGCTAAGGCTGGATCGGAAGTCGGTGAAGAGGCGTCGCGGTAGTCCCTTTGTGAAGATGTACGCATACGATAAGAGGAAGGCACGTGTAATATTTTGACCTGACCACGGGCAACCTTCTCTCGCACAAAGTGGATATCCATCTCAATATGCTTAGTCCGCTGATGTTGGACCGGATTATGAGACATATAGATGGCGGATATGTTGTCACAATAGACTATAGACGCCTTGCGGAGTGGACACTCGAGCTCTAAAAGAAGATTTCGGAGCCAACGGATCTCAGCAACTACATTAGCAACACCGCGATATTCTGCTTCGGCACTCGAACGGGATAGTGTGGCTTGCCTCTTGGAGGACCATGAGATAAGATTATCCCCAAGAAATACACGGTACCACGAGGTGGAGCGACGTGTGTCGGGCATCCCCGCCCAATCTGCATCCGTGTAGGCAAGTAACTTGGTTGGGGCGAGAGGGGTATAAGTGTAATCCAAAGTCTAGTGTGCCCTTAACGTATCGATAATACGTTTGAGGGCGGCAAAATGGGACTCTCGGGGGTCGTGCATGAACAGACACACCCGTCGAACGGCATATGTAATATCGGGCCTAGTGAATGTAAGATACGAAGAGCACACCGCTAGAATCCGATATAGAGTGGGATCGAAACCGGCGCACCGTCATTGGCACTAAGCTTGGATTTGGAGTCCACCGGAGTTGGCATAATTTTACAATTTGCCATCTTGGCCCCGTACACTATCTCTTCGCATACTTACGCCGACACTTTGGAACATAGTGGTGCGATACGTTACCGATATACCCAAAAAATAACTTAGCTTGCCCAAGTCGGTCATAGCAAATTCGGTTTTGAGTAGAGCAATGATTTCATTCTTCAAACCGTCGATGAGGCGGTAAGAACAATGTCATCGACATATAATAACAAATATGCGGTCTTGCTACCTCGGTGAAAAGTGAAGAGAGAGTTATCACACCTGCTACATACAAAACCAATCTGCGAGAAGATACAGGCAAAACGATCATACCAAGCGCGGCGTGCTGTTTCAATCCATACAATGACTTCCCGAGACGACACATAAATGCGGAGTCGCTGTCGGATGAACAAAGCCGGGAGGGCGATGTATGTGCACGATCTCTTTCAAATCCCCATGAAGGAATGCATTCTTGACATCAAGTGATGAATCGGCCAATGCATGCCCATAGCAATACGAGAACAGATCCGAATAGTAGCCGGTTTAACAACCGAACTGAATGTCTCACCACAATCAATACCCTCCTGCTGATTAGTGCCATTGGCGACTAGTCTTGCCTTATACCTCTCTAAGTCACCACTGTCTCTGAACTTGTGCCGAAATAGCCACATACATCGGATAACATTCACACCTTCGGGTCTAGGTACCAAATCCCAAGTGTTCTGCTTGGTTAAAGCGTTAAATTCCACGCACATGGCCGCATTCCAATTTGGGTCCAGTTTTGCTAGTTTTGGATTTTTTGGAATGGGTGATAAGGTTTGTGTGGAGAGATTGAAGTGAACCTTGGGTTTGAAGATCCCGTGTTGTGCACGAGTCTCCATACGATGAGACGGCAGTGGCGGTGGGTCGGGGCTGGGAGGTTGCTGGTCCACTGGTTCTGGACCAATGGGCAGCAGTTCAGCTGGACTGGTTTCTGGTGACTCGACTGGGGGCTGTAGGGGTGAGCAGGGAGCTGTTGGGGTGGTGCGGACGATGGCGAGACTGTTGGAACAAAGGGGCTGCTGTTGGTATAGATTTTGGATGATCGGGGACAAACTTGGTTCATCGAGAAAGATGTCTGAAATTTCCGGAGATTTGAAAAAGGAAAGGTTGTCTCGTCAAAGGTGACGTGACGGGAGACGATGATTTTGCGAGTAGCAATGTCATAGCACAAGTAGCCCCGATGATTAGGAGATAGACCAAGGAAGACACATGGAAGAGTGCGAGGGGCAAGTTTGTGAGGTGCAGTGGAGGCCATGTTGGGGTAGCATAAACATCCAAAAATACGTAGGTGATCATATGATGGTAGCCTACGGTATAAGATTTCGGTAGGGGTCTTGTTTTGGAGTGTGCTAGTTGGTAAAATATTAAGAAGGGATTCTACCATTTTGACAGCATAGACCCAAAAAGGTGGTGGTAGGCGGGCATGAAACGAAGTGTGCGAACCATGTTATTGATGGTACGTATAATTCTTTCAGCCTTTCCGTTTTGCGAAGAAGTATAGGGACAAGAAAAACGGAAAACCATGCCTTGTTTAGAACAGAAATTGTGAAATGCCGAGTTATTAAATTCACGTCCATTATCACATTGGAATGATTTGATAGATTTTTCAAATTGTGTTTTAATGAATTTGTGAAACTCGAGGAATTTTGTAAAAACTTCGAATTAAATTTCAGTGGTTAAATCCCGACAAAAATGTGAAAAATCATCCAAGAATACTAGATAGAATTTATGACCCAAAGAGCTAACAATCGGAGATGTCCACAAATCAGCATGAACAATATCAAAGGGAGAAAAAATAACACTGTTTGATGACATAAATGGAAGACGAGTATGTTTGCCTAGTGGACAAGAAAAACAGTGTTGGGCAATTTTTCCATTATTACATTGAATACGCTTAGAAGTCCTAAGAAAAGTAAAAACTGGGTCTCCGGGGTGTCCGAGTCTGTTGTGCCAAGTGGAGGGAGAGATTGCCGCAAGGGATAGAGGTGCTTGCGGTCGACAGCGGAAGATTGAGTGAATGGGTAGAGGTCTCCCACACTATTGTGGCGTGTAAGAATTTTCCCCGTATTGAGTTCTTTCACAGAAAAACCAAAAGGGTCAAATTCGACAGACACATAATTATTGCTAGTGAATTTTCTAACAGAGATTAAGTTTTTAATGATGTTAGGTGTGTATAGGACGTGGTTTAGGGACAAAGGTGGGTGTGGATGTTTGGTGTGTGTGTTACCGTAACCTTCAATTGGAATGCGATGACTATTACCGACAGTAATAAATTGAGGACATTTTAATCGATGTAGTTGAGATAGGTTACCTGACGATCGGGTGAGGTAAGATGTGGCTCCGGTGTTCATGTACCAATTGTCGTCGGGCAGTTGAAGGTTCACGGTGGTGTAGGCCTGGCCCAAATCGGTCGGGGACAAAAGCCGCCGGGCTGCTTCTTCTGCTTGCGCAGTTGTTGTTCTTGTTGTTCTTTGCAGTTGTTGTTCTTCTTCTTCTTCTTTTGCTGCAGTGGTGGACTGCAACCAGGTGGTGCTTCTGCTGCTGCTTGGAAATCTTTGTGATGGTGGTTGCTACTTGTAGTAGGTGTTGCCATCCCGTCAACGGCTAACGCCTTTTGATTATGTTCCTCTTGTTTAGCACGTCTAGTTTCTTCCAACAATAGTTGTGAACGTGCCTTGTTGAAACTTGGGAGAGGGTCGGCTTGTTGAATCATTGTTGCGAGTGTGTCATATTCACCTTTTGGTAAACCCGCAACAAGTTGAAGCACCATCTTGGTTTCGAAATAGAAGTCCCGACGTTGGATAGTTGATCGGTTATGAGTTTCGATTGCTTACAATATTCGGACATGTTGTTAAAATTCTCGAGGCGGGTATTATTGAATTGCTCTTTCAAATATACGGCCGAGTATTTTTATTGTCTGAAAGATTTCTTCTAGCCGAACCCAAAGTTCACATGTACGTAGCACTGTTTTCATGATAGTGCACAACATGTCTTTGGAGATGGTGCCGTAGATCCATTGTTTGACGATGGCGTCAAGACGACGCCGATTGAGTCCAGAACATCGGTGGGACGAGGAACAAATTCGTCAATATGATCGAGCACGTTGTATGCACATGCATGAATGTAGAATAGTTCCATCCACATGGAATATTGACGATCTTCTTGGTCAAGAATTATAGGGATAAAATTCTTGATGTTGTTAACGGCGAATGCTTGGGATGAAAAGAAGATACGAACGTTGAGAGGGGTTGTCAAGTGTACCAGTGGATGAACCGGAATTTGTGGGGGAAGACATGGTTGCCGCCTGCCGAGGGAAGGAAATTTTCTGGTTTGGTCGAAAAAGGGAGGAAAGTAGAATTTTTTTTTCTTGTGAAATCAGAAAAAAAAATGCTAATTTCGGCCGAGTATGAGGAAGAGAAGGAATTTAGGTTTTAGGCTCTTGATACCATGAAAGATGGAATAATTTCCCTTGGGGATTCCTTTCATTATTCACAATATATATAGTTGTACAAAGGTTGATTCCTAATATGGTACGAATCCTAACTTACCTTACAAAGGTTGATTCCTAATACAATTAGAATCCTAAGTTACCTTAAATATACATCTATCATAATTACAAAATATACAGAGAATATTCGGAGAATATTCGCTAATATGTATAAAAAGGGACATCCCGGTGCACTAAGTTCTGCTATGCGCGGGTCCGGAGAAGTGCCGGACTACAAGTGTCTGTTTTACGCATAAATAATATGTACGTATATGCACAAATATATGCGTAGAGGTATATATCTTTTTTTTTTTTACATAAATGTATGGTGTTATACGAGATTTGAACCAATGGTACAAGAAGGCTTTACCCAGAAAATCTGCATAACCCAAAAACAACAGAAAGGATTAACGTAAATATATACATGCAGGTAACGAAGACATTATACAAATATTCAATAACTCAGACACGTTAATGTTGAAATGCATATAATTTGTTCATGTGGTAATAATTATATAAATTTGAAAAACAATTACTCCTATATGTCTGATTGAATAATCTACAATCTAGCAATGATCATTCTCTTGGAAATGAAATAGAAAAGATATATATATTGTATTTAATGAATTATCCTCAAGACATGAAATTTTTTGAAAAAATAATACACGAAAAAATGGTACCTCGGAGAATTGTAGAGTTGAAGAAGAACATGAACAATGGAGTGAGACACGAGGTGTAGAGAGAGAAAGAGACAAGAGAGAAAATAGGAGAGAGAGACTCTGAATTCTGCTTTTGTCGTCTCTCTCCGTTTCTCTTTCATTTTCCTGAAGTGCTTTATTTACGCCTATATTTTCCTCGGGTAATAATATTAATATCTATACTTCTGTTATAAATATTACTCCGTTCCAATTTATATGAGTTAGTTTGATAGAATACTTGACACGAAATTTAAGAAATAATTTTTTTTTTAAATTTTATGGTCTAAAACAAGTAAAAAATATTCATGTGATAAAAGATAAAATTTAAAGTTAATTTTTTGCCAAATAAAGAATGTATCATTCTTTTTTAAACGGACTAAAAAAGAAAGTATGTCATATAAATTAACTCAAAATGAGTATTATTTATCATTATGAATACCTATTTGTGAAGAAAAGCTAAAATTTGTAATTTCGAAACAAAACTACTTTTTGGGTTTTATTATTTCAGGTTAGCACGAGACTCTAACCAAATCAATTGAGAAATTGGACAATGTTAAAAAGTTGCCGAGTGTTTCGATAACAAGGATGGCCCAGTACAAGGGTTATAGAAACAACATATATGCGGCCTTGGATTATTACCCTTTTAGACAATTTGATTGGATAAATTTCTTTCTTTATTAATTCATTACCTTGCACTATCATATAAATACATGTACATCAAACGTTGTAGAAGTAATGAAATTGTGGTTGAATTTACAAGGAATATTCGACCACTAGCAGTGGTAAATACTTTCATAGGTTTGTTGGGATTATAATAGAAGATATGTTAGAGAAAAATTCTTCATATTTATGTCCCGATTTGATTCTAAAGTAGCAATATCTTAAAAAGGGTTTTAAGCGATCATAAATTTATATAGTTAAGACACGCTCAGATGATTATGTCTCATTCTTGAAGAATGAGAACGTTTGATAAATGTAATAAATTTCATTCCCTTAAGTGAATGTGAATATATTTAGTAAAGATTATAAATACAAACACGCTCTTAGTTGTGAAGTTATCACGACTCACCTCCAGAAGAGGTAGAACAATTGAGAAAAAATATTTTAAATATTCTATGTTTTACTCCCAAAGTAGTAAACTCATAAATCTGCTCCCGAACTAACAAATTTTGAACTCTACTCTTGAACTAGTAGAACTTTGAATTTACCTCTGAAGTAGTAGTACTTTAAAATTTACTCTCGAAGTAGTAAAACTTTAAAATTTACTCTCGAAGTAGTAAAATTTTGAAATTTACTCATGAAATAGTAAAATATCAAAGTTTACTCCCGAAGTAGTGAAACATTAAAATATTTAAAATTTACTCATGCCGTAGTAAAACTTTAAAAAATAAAAATATTCCTTAAGTAATTAGACTTTGCTTTACTCCCGAAGTAGTAACGTTTTTGTTTATAGTCCCACATCGGATATGGAATGAGAACATAGACTCCTTATATGGACTTGGACAATACTCATCCTACAAGCTAGCTTTTGAGGTTGAGTTAGGCCCAAGATCTATTCTTTATATGGTATCAAAAGTCAAACCCTATTCTCCTCTCAAACCCCTTGTAGTCTTGTACCCATTGTAACTTTCTGTAATTTTTGTGTATCTCCTTCATCTTCTTGCATATGCTCATCAGCATCCACGGACAATTCGCCCAAATCTGCGATGAATGAATCAATATTAGTTGTATAAGGATCTCTACTTTATCTAATTATACTAGAATAATAATTACAAAATATATGGAGAATATTTATTTATTCTCTATCAGTTTTGAACTTTACCTCCCAAAAGGTTCAACTTTGAAATTTACTTCTGAAAGTAGTAAAATAGTGAAATTTTCTCCTGAAGCAGACAAACTTTGAAAAGTATATTGAAATGGTGTTTCTTGCGCTTGAGCAAAATACTGAGCTATTGATGAATGTCGTATTTCAAGCACATTTAAATAATTATGTTTCATTCCCCGAAGTGAACGAAAGAAATACTACAACTTACATCCCGAGAGATAGAATAATAAAGGATATACATCTTATTCTTGGTTAATTTTATTAAATATTATTTTTAGGCAAATAAAAACAGATCTTATTGAGTGTTTTCTATTATATGTTGTTGATCTCCTCACAATCATGTAGATTTTCGTGAAGGATGTAATTACTATTTAGTTGCCGTTTTGATACAAAATATTCATATGTTAATTAGCCTCCCTGAAGTAAATGTTTAAAATACAGAAGTTTAGAATTTAATGTTTACTTTTCATTATTTATGAATTTACAGTTATTTTTAAATATTCATTTGGTTATTGTTTTCTTTCATGACACCAATAATGTCTATTTAAATTTTCTTCATGATAGCAGCAGTGTCTAAGAAATATTTGATAGTGCAAATTAATGATCAAGATCTCCAGAAGAGCCTAATTATTTGTCTACAAGAATCATGACATCAACAATGTCCAAATAATATCCTATTATTAAAAATAAATTAAAGGCTCCTGAAAAGTTTATATACTATTATGTCATTTGTTCTATATTGTAATACACAAAGCTGTATGATCAAAACACGAGTTATGGTAAACCCGAAGGTTACTAAAGTAAACAACTATCATATTGAAGCTATAAATGATTGGAAGATTAAATATCTACAAAATTATAGTGGGTAAGAAATATGTATGTGAATGGTACCCTCTTTATTCTTTAAATTGTACTACACAAATATAAGCATGATGAAATCACATGTCACGGTACCCCAGAAGTTTATTGGTATAGAAATAATAATTCATGTCATAAGTAAACCAGAAGTTTACTAAAGTAAATAGCACATGACGTGGTAAACTTGAAGTTTACTAGTATAAATAATTTTATTGGTCGGCATGAGCGATTTGGCCATCCCGATTTAAAAATGATGTGCAGATTGAGTATTTGACATATATTGAAGAACTAGAAGATTCTTCAAGAATTTATTTTTGTTCCTTGTTCTCATGATAAGTTGATTATACTAGCTAATGTTGAGATTGACTTTCCTAAATTCTGGAAAAAAGAGAGAGGTGAATATGGGACTGTTCACGTGTTATGTGATGTCTTAAATAGATGCATCGATAAGACGATCACATGTGCGTTTATTGTCAACCTGCAATTTGACATATGCAAACTTACTTGCTCAAAGTAATTGATTTGAGAGCACAATTTTCAGATTATGTAATCAAGATAATTCATCTTATTAATGCTAGCTTATATCCAAGCTGGTTTAGCGTTGAATGCCTCCTATAAATAGCTAAACCATTGCTAATGAGAATAAAGTTTCATGTGTTGATCTGAAATATGATATATTGCATACAACAACACTTGTATGCTTCAGACCAATAGTTATGATAATTTCTCCCCTCACAATTAGTTCAGAAGAGCACAAAATACAACAACACTTGTATGTTTCAGACCAATAATTATGATAATTTCTTCCCTCACAATTGATTCAGGGTCAGGACCCGGATATTTTTATCTAATAGTTTTTATGTGTGGTATATGATCAATTAATCTATCATGATGCATAAAGATGGATTCCCTAAAAGAAGATGGGATATGTGTTAGTTTTTCTAACATAAGGGGGAGAGAATAAGCAGCTAAGAAATATGTTCTGAATTATAATTGGAATGATCATCATTCAAAGATAATTCAAGTCAAGTGCTAGAAGTATTTGTTGGCCCCACTGTTCTACCGTCTCGGTCCAGTGGGCCAGAGTCACAGTCCATTCCATCTATCAGAACAGGGACAGTGATCCGACCATTGCCCCGATCGGCGTCATCAAGCTCCGTTATTGGGCCAGCAGGCCCACTACCTGTTGGTCAGCCTAGTTCCGCCACTGCCCAGTCCAGTTCCAGTTCCGTCACTGCCGAAATTCCAATCAATTCTCCCTCGAGTCATAGGCCAGTCACTCAGAGTCAACGGAGTGTTTTTAAACCAAAAAGACATTTTAATCTAAATTCTAATGTTCTTAAATTCCCATACCCCGTAATCTTGTGTCTGCTTTAAATGATCCGAATTGGAAAATTATTATGACCGATTAATATAATGCTCTTATTGATAATAAGACGTGAGAGTTGGTGCCCCGTCCATCTGGTGTTAATATTATTCGGTCTATGTGGATTTTTGCTTATAAGGACAATTCTGACGGTTCTTTTGCGAGACATAAGGCTCGTCTTGTAGGTGATGGTAACACTCAGCAGGTTGATGTAGATTGTGGTGAGACATTTAGTCTGGTGGTCAAACCGGCTACCATTCGCACTGTGCTCAGCTTGGCTCTTTCGAAAGCATGGCACATTCATCAGTTAGATGTGAAGAATGCTTTCTTACATGGTGATCTTAAGGAAACAATCTATATGCATCAGCCCATGGGGTTTAGGAATCCCAATTATCCTCATCATGTTTGTTTATTGAAGAAGTCCTTGTATGGGCTTAATCAGTCTCCACGGGCTTGGTATAAGAGATTTTCAGACTATGTTTCGACTATTGGGTTCTCTCACAGCAGGTCTGATAATTCATTGTTCATATATCGTCGTGGTTCTTCACTGTCTTATATACTTTTATATGTGGATGATATTATGTTAAATACCTCTTCTGATGCATTACGACAGTCTATCATGACAATGCTCAGTTATAAGTTTGCTATGAAAGACTTGGGACCCTTTAGTTACCTTTTGGGATTGTTGTCTCTCGTCATGCATGTGAGTTGTTCTTATCCAACACATGTATGCAGTTGAGATCATTGAGCGAGCTGACATGTCTTCATGCAAGTCTACTTCCACTCCCGTTGATACTAAACCCAAGCTGGGTGTTGAGGTTGGCTTACCTTACGAGGATCTGACCCGCTATCGCAGTCTTACATGGGCCCTTCAGTATCTTACGTTTACGAGACTCGATATTACGTATGCCGTACAATAAATATGTTTGTTTATGCATGATCCCAGGGCTGAGCACATGAATGCGCTCAAATGCATTATTCGATACATCCAGGGGACACTTGACTTTGACTTACATTTATATCCCTCATCGACGTCTACACTTGTCTCGTATACATATGTTGATTGGGGTGGTTGTCCAGACACCAGACGCTCTACGTCTGGTTATTGTATATTTCTTGGTAATAACTTGGTCTCCTGGTCTGCAAAGTGTCAGTCGACGTTGTCCCACTCTAGTGCAGAGGCTGAGTATCGAGGGGTAACCAATGTGGTCTCTGAATCCTGTCGGTTACGTAATCTTTTTTTAGAACTTCATTGTCCTATTCTGAAAGCTACATTGGTTTATTGTGATAATGTTAGTGCCATTTACCTTTCTGGTAATCCGGTTTAGCACCAGCGCACTAAACATATCGAGATGGACATTCACTTTGTTCGCGAAAAGGTAGCTCGTGGACAAGTACGCGTCTGCCATGTCCTTTCCAGGTATCAAATTGCAGACATCTTTACAAAGGGTCTTCCCTCGGTTCTTTTTGAAGATTTTAGGGACAGTCTCAGCGTACGAAGACCGCCCGCTATGACTGCGGGTGTGTGTTAAATATATATATAAGTATACACGGGTTTACCGTGTATATACATAAGTATACACGATATATACACGTGTATACCATGTATACTTATATATATTGGGTCTCGGTTTTTGTGAATATGATGCCCACGGTTTGGGTTGATTTTATGGTAATGTTTGTTGTATTAATTTAGTGTAAATATTCCATTAATTAGTATTGTACACTTACCATAGTTATAGGATTCTTGTACTACTAGAATAGGGTTTTGGAATTAGAATAAGAATAAGATTTTCCTATTAAGGAAATTGTATATTGTATATATTCTCTTTCATTAATGAAAATAATCAAGAGATTATTTCTTTCGGTATATCATAATATATCGCACTTTTGATGACTAAGCTTAGCTTGACTGGAAACGGGAAACCTCGCCGGACCTTACTGCTCTGTCTCATTCTTGTCTCGACTCAAACCGTCATGAGGTATTAGCACATATTTGGCGTTCAAAGACGGAAAAAGGACTCTGATGTATGTGGTAGTTCCACTACTGAAGGTTAATGTGAAATTGTTGGCGACGGTTTATGATAGATTTAACACATTTGTTCACTATGACTTCACACATACAGATCAATGTGTTTGGAGATTGACATAGTACATGACCAAATCATCTTTAGCCACCTTCTCTCATTTTATTCTTAATGTATATTATTTGCATCTTTCAGCGAGTTTGATTATTTTTAATCTTGTCTAATTTCATATGATCACATTCATTTTTGCATTCACATTTCTACCGCACCTATTTTGTGAACGTATTGGACTTGTAACGGTCCAAAATTCACTACGATGTAACATTGCATCAACCCAAAATCTTTGTTCAACGCTAATATAATTGACATTTTTAAGTTTGATGTTTTTTTTATTTTGAACTATGCAATCAGAGTATATTGACGTATCAACATTAATTCGTAAAGCGATTACCATCCACTAATAAGCAACACGAGACAAAAAGAGATGTTAGTACTTTGGTCAAGTGACGTTCATATTAGACATATTAGTATACCACCTTTTTAATTAGAGAAAGTAATCCAGCCATCTTTCAAATAAAAAGGATAAGTCTATGTAATTCTTTTAAACTAGATGGACTTAAATGAAATAAAAAGAAAGTTTTCCCAAACCTTTACACACACACGATCCATGTAGCAATAGAATTAGGAAACTAATGCAAATTCCTTACGCATATAGAATTGAGAAAAAACATTTCATTCTCCTATTCAATTTGGGAATAATCCTCTCCCTATAAATGTATTATCCAATAATCTTTTCGTTATTCAATCATCATCTAATTAACTTTTAATTTTACAATGTCGTACAAGTACCTGTTCAAGTTCATCATTGTAGGCGAATCCGGAGTTGGAAAAACCTGCCTCCTTTTCCAGTTCACAACGGCACGGTTCAATCCGGTTCACGACGTCACAGTCGGATCCGGATTCGGGTCCAGAATGATCGCCATAGACGATAAACCAATAAAGCTACAATTATGGGACACTGCAGGAATAGAAAATTTCCGATCAATCACGAGATTGTATTACAGAGGCGCTGTAGGTGCTTTGCTAGTTTACGACGTAACTCGAAGGGATACTTTCGAGAAACTATCGAGTTGGCTGGAAGATATACGCGAAGAAGGCGATAAGAGATTGACGGTGATGGTGGTGGCGAACAAGTGTGATGCTGATGAAGGAATTAGGGTTGTTAGTAAAGAGGAAGGTGAGAATTTTGCGATAAGTAATGAGTGTTTGTTCAGGGAAGTTTCTGCTAGAACGGCGGCGAATGTGGAGGAGGCGTTTGATGTTACGGCGGAGGAAATATATAAGAAGATCGGAAACGGGGAATTTGGGGAGGTGGAGGAATCTCCGGTAATTAGAATTGGGAATTGGAAGGAAAAAAGGATTGGAATAAGGACGAGTGAGAATGATAGAGTTGTTACTAAAAGATTTAACTCATGTTGTGGTTGACGCCGTTGTGAATTTGTAATCTAGGAGTATTTATTTATCACTCCATCGGTGTGAGCTTGTTCGCATCGCCTGACTCAAGCCCCAAAAATAAAAAACGGTTGATGAGGTCAATAGAAAATAACATATTTATCCCGTAAAGATAAAAATAAGTTTGCGACCCTACGCACATATTAATCTTTCAATCTCCACTTGTTGGATTACATTGAATTTGTTGTTTTTTTTTTTTTACATTTTCACGGTAATTGGCTTAGAAAAGGATAAATTTCATTATTGAATCATAATCACTTTATTTTCTATATTTTCTTGGTATACATTATTTTCTATATTTTTTTGTACACTTTATTTTCTATGTTGTCAAACACATAACAAAATATTACATTGTTACATTATGAATTATGTGTTTGACAACATAAAAAATAAAGTAGGGCTGGCCAGTGGGCGGGATGGCCCGACCCCGTCCCGAGCCCGCCCCGGTCCCGCCACGACCCCGCTTAAAAAAAAAAAACGGGGCGGGACTCGAACTCGGGATGGGACGATGTCTCATCCCGCCAGACCCGAGCCCGCCCCAGGCCCGCCTGACCCGAGACCGCCCCGAGCCCGTCCCGAGCCCGTCCCGACCCCGACCCCGACCCCGCCCTTTTCCCCCCTTTGCAAAAATGGCCGTTGCACCATTTTAGATTATGGCCGTTGGCCATTTTGCCCCCCCCCCCACCCCCCCCCCACCCCTTAATATTTATTTTTAACCCATAAGTTATTATATTTACACTTTAACCCAATTTTTCAATTATAAATAATTCATTTTCTCTTCATCTTTCTCACAAATCTTCCTACAATCTCTCTAATTTCTCAATATATCTCTCTACAAGTCTACATTGTTTGCTAAATATTCAATTTTATTAATTCATTTGGGAATTGGGAGTGAAGTTGACAACTAGCTTGAGGATCTTCCATCGAGCAAAGTTTCAATTTTCAACCTCTCGATTACACGTCGACGTTACGTCGACGTTTGGTACATTCGTTCCTTCATTAAATTATTATTGTCTGTTTATTTTATATTTTTATTTAGGACACTTAATTTTATTGTCTTTAATTATTTATTATCATAATTAAAATGGAAGGATTAAAAGGTATGTTTAAGGGTAAGGGTAAGGGTGCTTCTTCTAGTAGGGGAAACCAGGGCAATGGTACTTCTTCTAGTCATCTTATTCCTACACAGGATGATTTTGTTGATACTCAACATTTTCCTACAATACCATTAGATTTAGACCAAGAGCTATTTTCTGGAACTCAAGAAGACTTTAATTTAGACGATGATCTAGATGATATACCCACTAATGTTGATGACAACACACCCACTAGTGCACCTTCAACCGAAATACCTCCTATTCCCCCTAGTATGAGACGAGGTCCAAGAAACGACAATTAAAATCGGATGCATGGACATTTTTTGATAGGGACGTAGAGAATCAAGTAGCCATATGTAAAATTTGTAAAAATGTTTTAAAATTTAAATGCGGAAAAGGTCACGGTGGGACGGGGGTTTAATTAGACACGTAGTAAGTGCTCATCCAGCTAGGTATGCCCAATACCAGGCTTCAAAACCGGGTGCGCAAACGCCCGCTCCATCGGGACAAGGTTCACATACGATATCGTCCCGGACCAAGTACGGGATCAAATTAACCCTATGACGGGGGGAATTGTAGGCTCTAAATACAATAAACATAGAGATAGGGAAGCAATATCAAAATTAGTTGTTGTGGAGGGTTTGCCTTTTTCATTTCCTTCATCTCCCGGTTTTATTCATTACATTAGAGATATATATAATCTTGCTTTTAACGGTTTTCCTAGATCAACCGTTAAGAGAGATGTATTTAAATTCGCGCATGAATATCAACAATATTTACGTTTTTCATTATATCATTTTAATGGCAAAGTATCCATCACGTCGATATAGGTCGTAGTACTAATGGCCATGATTATTTAACTCGTAACTTGTCATTGGATAGATTATAAATGGTCTATGCAAAAACGTATTTTAGCGTATAGATATATAGATGATAGGCACACTGGTACTTTTATTGCGAGAAAATATTTATCGGAGTGTGCAATTATTACGGAATTACCGATAAAATTATGACTATTACATTAGATAACGCTTCTAATAACAATTACGCAATTACAATGTTAAAAAATAGTTTAACTCCATCTTTTCCGAGACCATTTTCATATAAAATGTGCGTGCCATATATATAACTTAATTGTAAAGGATGGTCTATCACTTTTTGAAGACATTCTTAGTAAAATACAATTTGCTATAAACTTTATTTTTAAAAGTAATAAAGTACAACGTAGAAAAGAATATAAAAAAAACTTGTCACGATTGTGGACTACCTTATAGAAGAATTCCACAAGAAGTATCCACTAGGTGGAATTATTTATACGAGCAACTACTTGTTGCTTATGACTATAAATTACCTATAACTTTATTTTTTAACTCTCATAATAAAAAGCCAGCTGATATGAGTTTAGATAGTGATTGGGTAAAAATTTCCGAACTTATTGTATTTTTAGAGAAATTTTTTCAAGCAACAAAAGAATTTTCCGGTATATATTATCCTACTATTTCAACTATGTTATTTTATATAACTCTAATATTTTTATTACTTAGTGAATATATGGAAAAATCAAATTATAAGGCAAATGCTATAAAAAAAATATTTGTCAAAATTAAAAAATATTTTATTTCTATTCCCTCTATTTATATTATTGGTTCTGTATTAAATCCTACTATTAAAATAGACGGTACTAAATCACTAATTGAAACTATTTACGATTGTATAGAAGTACTACCACCTCTAAGTCCCAAAAATCTAAATCACCCACCACCTATTGTCACCCGATCAAGGTCGGGCCAGGGTCAGAAAAATTACCCATCTGACCCGGCCCGGCCCGACCCCGACCCGCATATTTTTTTAATATAATTTATATTATTTTTCCTTCATTAATATTTATTTTGTACTTATATATATTTTTGTCATTAATAAGTGATATACTTGCATGTTTATATATATATATATATATATATATATATATATATATATATTGCTCTAATCTACATTTAGCTCGACATAAAATAAGATAAAAACGATAGCGATTATTAATTATATATTTATATTATTAGTCATTTTGTTAATATCACGATATACAATACATTTCAACGTCGAAATTTCGTGGTAATGTAGGGCTGAATACCAATTTCAGTTTTGAAAATTCAATTTAAAAAAAAAAAAAAAATCTCATCCCGACCCGACCCGTCCCTGACCGCCAAAAAAAATCGTCTGGTCAGGGCCGTGGTCGGAATTTAAAAAAAAATATAGGGTCTGGGTCGGGCAAGGAGGAAAAAAAAAGCCACCCGACCCGGCCCTGACCCGGCCCGACCCGACCTTTGGACAGGTCTACCTATTGAACAAATTAAAGAAGAAGCGGTGTCTAGCGTAGAACATCAATGCAAAAATATATATAGATTTTATCAACAAGAAAATGCTAGTAACTTACCGGCTTCCATACCATCTTCTTCATCTTCAACACAACCTCACAAAAGACATCTTTGTTTCGCGCTAGTATTGAAAGCCTCATAAATAGAATGTGCGGCCGTACCTCTACTACTAACCAAATTAGCTAGTTTGCTATTTTTGTGTTTGCAGGGTTCTGTACCGTATCAAGAAGTTATCAATGAAGATGGACAAGAAGACTTGCTGAAATACCGGAGGGGGAATGAGAAGACCTTTCCGACACTTTCAATGATGGATCGAGATGTTTTGAACATTCAAGCGTCATCAATCTGCGTACGAAAGTGCTTTTTCGCGCGGATATCAAATAGGAGACCACGACACTCATTGGCGGAGACGCAACTTGGAAAATTGCGTATTATTCGAGAGATTGGATACGAGCGGAGCGGAGAAGGTGCGGTCAACCGGAGATCAACGAAGAAGATGATGAAAACTACAACGAAATCTTAACCGAAGGTAGTGGAAGCGACGTGGATCAGTTTGACCAACAAATACCAATTCTAACCGAAGAACCACAGGAATTTATCAAGCAATTAAAACAGGTTTTTTTGAGAATGTAATTTTTTTAGTTGCAATTTTATTATGTAATTTGCAACTTTTGGACAACAACATAAAGTTGCAATTTAGATTTTAGACAATTGTATTTGTATTACAAAAAAATCATATGTCTATTAAATAATACAAGAGGCACAAAAACGAAGATTGGGATGTTTTTATTACACTATCTTGTTTTGTTTATTGAGTTTTTTTATACATATGTTATTAAAAAAAAAAAAAAAAAAAAAAAAACCCGACCGTACCCCGCCCCGAGCCCGACCCGACCCCGCCCGATACCGACGGGATCGGGATCGGGACGGACCGGAGCAGTCCCGCCGACCCGACCCCGCTAGACCCGACCCCGACCCCCCAGCTCGTCCCGCCCCGACCCCGACCCGCCAGACCCGAGCCCGGCCCACTGGCCACCCTTATTATGAATAGAGAAAATATATCTTTTCACCTCTAAACTTATATAAAAAATTCACGTTAGCAATTAAATTTTATGAGCGTTTAAGTCCTTCCTATTCTTGTTCAAAGTGTATTAAATATCCTTAAAAAGTGACATGACTGAGAAAGTGTAGTAATCATGGAAGCACGTGAAAAGAAAAATAACACCACTGAGGGGAATAAATGAGGGAACTTAATTTGCTTCTTTCGAGTTCGAATCACGTAAGACTCTTCGAGTAATATCAATTGATATCAATTGCTCTGTTCTCAAACACTGATCATTCAGGCACATCCCGCAATTTACTAGTAGTAGTGCTGAGGGACCGGGATTACTATCTCCAAGAATAATCTGGTGTAAACCGTGAAGCTCGATATCAAAATAAAAAATAAAAAAAATAACACCACAAATGGTCCAAGCTGTACATGTGTCATCTTCTAAATGGATGAAAATTAGTTATACTTAATTATATATTTCAAAATATTTTATTTTTCATTTTAGGTATTTTCCCCCTCTTTTTTCTTTTCTCAATTTCATTTCATTTCATCTTTATTTTTCTCTTCTCTTCTCTAGGTAGCAGCTGCTTCTAAGCTTTCACAAACGTGAATGGTGAAAACTTTCTTCTTTTTCCTATTCCTTTTTTTTTCTTTTCTATTTGGGTTCTCAGAAGATAGTCTTTTACATATTTTTTCTTCTAATTTTCTGCAAATCAGTGAATGTAATTATGCAGAAGAAAATTCAAAAAAAAAATCATTTGTTTACTTTCAGGCATTTGTATGTTAGTTGGGAAACTCATTTGGAGATAAGATTTTGAGCTTAAAATTGAATCTATTTACTGAAATTGAAGCTAAAGGTTGGAAAGAATTTGGAATTTAAAGGATAAAGTTTCGGGGTCTTTTGGAGTTCGAAGATTGCGGCTGCGGATCGATTCAAATGTAAAAAAATTCATTGAACTGAATTGTAATGGGTTGTTACTGATTTGGAGGCTATTTTTGTTTCATAATATGGTTTCGTTTGCCTGAGCTAGAAGAAGAAAGCCTGAAACTTCATTAACGCCATTGAAGAAGAGCTTCGAAGATTGAGATCAACGGCGTCTCCCCATTTTCCCACCTCCATGCCATTCTCTGTCTTCTTTGTAAACAAAATTAGTTGATGGGTTTATATTTACACATAATAAAATGAAGATCAAAGTCACTTCTTACATAAATTAGATGTGGGTTTGGTTGGCCGGAAAACGTGTTCGCCGGCGTTATATTTTTATGATGAAATTGACTACGTTCAGAAGAAGAGCAAATCGGCGATATGCTAAATGATGAATTCGACATTTTGAGTTTGGTCGGTTTGTGGAGGGTGGGCATTTACGAAGAAGAGATGCTCCATTAAGGCTTTAGGAAGAAAATGAAGAGGAAGAAGGAAGCTAGGCATGTTAAAATAAAAAGGAAACGAAGGGATGCTCTGATAGGGTTCTTTTTTTGGAGGGGGGGGGGGGGATTGGGTGGGATTTATATTAATTATTTTTTAGTTTTGGATGAAAAATATAAAAAAAGATATTAAATGACGGACCCAATCAAAAAGCAAGTGACTCAACAACACCCTACTTTCAGTTGGGGTGGTACTTCTTCTAGTCATCTTATTCCTACACAGGATGATTTTGTTGATACTCAACATTTTCCTACAATACCATTAGATTTAGACCAGGAGCTATTTTCTTCGAAACTCAAGAAGACTTTAATTTAGACGATGATCTAGATGATATACCCACTAATGTTGATGACAACACACCCACTAGTGCACCTTCAACCGAAATACCTCCTATTCCCCCTAGTATGAGACGAGGTCCGGCAAAACGACCATTAAAATCGATGCATGGACATTTTTTGATAGGGACGTAGAGAATCAAGTAGCCATATGTAAAATTTGTAAAAATGTTTTAAAATTTAAAACTGGAAAAGGTCACGGTGGGACGGGGGTTTAATTAGACACGTAGTAAGTGCTCATCCAAATAGGTATGCCCAATACCAGCTTCAAAACCGGGTGCGCAAACGCCCGCTCCATCGGGACAAGGTTCACATACCGATATTGTCCCGGACCAAGTACGGGGTCAAATTAACCCTATGACGGGGGAATTGTAGGCTCTAAATACAATAAACATAGAGATAGGGAAGCAATATCAAAATTAGTTCTTGTGGAGGGTTTGCCTTTTTCATTTCCTTCATCTCCCGGTTTTATTCATTACATTAGAGATATATATAATCCTGCTTTTAACGGTTTTCCTAGATCAACCGTTAAGAGAGATGTATTTAAATTCGCGCATGAATATCAACAATATTTACGTTTTTCATTATATCATTTTAATGGCAAAGTATCCATCACGTCTGATATAGGTCGTAGTACTAATGGCCATGATTATTTAACTGTAACTTGTCATTGGATAGATTATTAATGGTCTATGCAAAAACGTATTTTAGCGTATAGATATATAGATGATAGGCACACTGGTACTTTTATTGCAGAAAATATTTATCAAGTGTGTCATTATTACGGAATAACCGATAAAATTATGACTATTACATTAGATAACGCTTCTAATAACAATTACGCAATTACAATTTTTAAAAATAGTTTAACTCCGTCTTTTTCAGACCATTTTCATATAAAATGTGTGTGCCATATATATAACTTAATTGTAAAGGATGGTCTATCACTTTTTGAAGACATTCTTAGTAAAATACAATTTGCTTTAAACTTTATTTTTAAAAGTAATAAAGTACAACGTAGAAAAGAATATAAAAAATTTTGTCATGATTGTGGACTACCTTTTAGAAAAATTCCACAAGAAGTATCCACTAGGTGGAATTCTTTATACGGGCAACTACTTGTTGCTTATGACTATAAATTACCTATAACTTTATTTTTTAACTCTCATAATAAAAAGTCAGCTGATATGATTTTAGATAGTGATTGGGAAAAAATTTCCGAACTTATTGTATTTTTAGAGAAATTTTTTCAAGCAACAAAAGAATTTTCCTCTATATTATCCTACTATTTCAACTATGTTATTTTATATAACTCTAATATTTTTATTACTTAGTGAATATATGGAAAAACCAAATTATAAGGCAAAATTATTAAAAAATGTTTCTCAAAATAAAAAAATATTTTATTCCTATTCCCTCTATTTATATTATTGGTTCTCGTATTAAATCCTACTATTAAAATAGACGGTACTAAATCACTAATTGAAACTATTTACGATTGTATAGAAGTACTACCACCTCCAAGTCCCAAAAATCTAAATCACCCACCACCTATTGAACAAACTAAAGAAGTATTATTGTCTAGCGTAGAACACCAATGCAAAAATATATATAGATTTTATCAACAAGAAAATGCTAGTAACTTACCAAACTTCCATACCATCTTCTTCATCTTCAATACAACCTCACAAAAGACATGTTGTTTCGCGGCTAGTATTGAAAGCCTCGAAATAGAATGTGCGGTCGTACCTCTACTACTAACCAAATTAGCGAGTTGGATATTTTTGTTTTACGGGGTTCGTACCGTATCAAGAAGTTATCAATGAAGATGGACATGAAGACTTGCTCGAAATACGGAGGGAGAATGAGAAGACCTTTCCGACACTTTCATTGATGGCTCGAGATGTTTTGAACATTCAAGCGTCGTCAATCGCGCTCGAAAGCGCTTTTTCTCGCGTGCATATCAAATAGGAGACCACGACACTCATTAGCCGGAGACAAACTGGAAATTGCGTATTATTCGTAGATTGGATACGAGCGGAGCGGAGAAGGTGCGGTCAACCGGAGATCAACGAAGAAGATGATGAAAACTACAACGAAATCTTAACCGAAGGTAGTGGAAGCGACGTGGATCAATTTGACCAACAAATACCAATTCCAACCGAAGAACCACATGAAATCATCAAGCAATTAGAACAGATTTTTTTGAGAATGTAATTTTTTTAATTGTAATTTTAATATTTTATTATGTAATTTATAACTTTTGGACAACTTTCCCACAAAGTTGTAATTTAGATTTTAGACAATTGTATTTGTATTACAAAAAAATCATGTCTATTAAATAATATAAGAGGCACAAAAACAGCCTTGAGATGTTTTTATTACACTATCTTATTTTGTTTATTGAGTTTTTTTTATACATATGTTATTTTTTTTAAAAAAAAAAAAAATGAAAACCCGCCGTATCCCGCCCCGAGCCCGCCCCGACCCGAGCCCGACGGGATCGGGATCGGGACGGGACTTGCTCCAGTCCCGCCAGACCCGACCCCGCCCCTTCTCCCGTCCCGTCCCGACCCCGACCCCGGCCGTGCCGGCCCGCCAGACCCGAGCCCGGCCCACTGGCCACTCTTACTTTCAGTTGGTCGAGGAAAAGGAGGGTCAAATAAAATTCACTAGAAAGTTATTTAGGAGTAAATAATTAATTGTCAATAAAATTGAATTGCTAAAGTGAGTTTTTGAGGTAAGTTTAAGAGTGAAAAAATGTATTTTCTCTTCTGATATATTCTATATATTTACATACACAAAAATTACCTAGTTTTACCATTTGCCAATTTCCATCCACCGTAATTTTATCATCTCGTTCTAACTTTTCTAATTTTCAACATGTCGTTAAATTCTTAAATTACATTAAATATAAAAGAGAATCTTTCAGATAGCTAGATCCAAATTCATTAACTATTTATGATACGTTTGCAAGTAATTTTTCAATGAAGGTCAAAACATTGAATCTTAGAGCAGCTCATAATTCTTAGAGATATTGAAAAATATACTTATCCCATATTAATTGTGTAAGGTTTTCAATCAAAGTAATTGAATTCAACATTAATCAATGCAGCACTCAGTCTCGTTAGACTATATATTTCCTCAATTAATATTAGATATGTTTTAAGAATTATACACATAATATATCAAATTTAGTCGAGTGATCGTGCATGAGTTCTGTAAAGAATGGATCTTGGATCTAACTCAATCCAAAAACTAGCTCAAAAAGAAGAAAATTGCCTAAATTATATAAGGAGACCAAAGATCATTTATCCCGGTGGAATAAGTCAACGGGTTCACGTGAACAACTTTTTTCTTACATACTTTCGCCACTGGTCTGGTAGTAATATATGAAGGTTCTATGTTCAAATACCACCCGAGTTACAAAATATCTTCAAAATTTTGTAGAAAGTCACGTCTAAATATTGTCTTCTTCCCATCATCATTTACAATATTTCCGATAAGTAATCCTTAAAAAGATTTGGTCCACATGTGCGAAATCGTGTTATAGATCTAACATAAAAATGAAAATTATTTTGTCTTTAACAATTAATAATTGAGCTGATCACACAATTATTCGCACTTTTCAACAAGTGAATCAGTTTAACCATCGATTATGAGGTCAAACAAAATAAAGTGCAAGTAGGGTTATTTCACAAAGCAGAAAAACTGATACTTATCTCATTTTAACCATTTAGTACAAAGACAAGCAGACAAAAATGAAGTAGGAGATCAGGATTAGTTCACTAAACCAAAAAAATTAAGGATATAAATAAGATATTATTGCATATCTCAATTCGGCAGAATACATAAAAACCCAAATGCTAGTACAAAAGTGTGCTGAAATTTCAAAGTGAATTATCCCAACAACTAATGAATAGAATGGAAGTTTGAAAAACATCCTAAAACTTGCCATACTACTAAGAGTACTAGTAAACTACTCTCGTAACACTAAAGTACATTCACATGTAGAACAAAAGTCTCATGCTCATTATGTACTATAAACATAATTTTTTTTTTTTTTTTTTTTGGCAATTTTATTTTAACTGCTAGTAGTAATTTTTTATTATCATAAAAATGTTGTCTTCACTATTGCCAATGTGAAAGCAAAAGATGCTGCTACTACTATTCCACTACGGCCGCACGTGCGCAGTCACGGACCTTAGCTAGTCTCCTTTGACAGTAGCGGCTGTAAATGATTCAAGTGGGCCCCACTTTGTTTAAAAAGGTTTGTGCAGGTGCATGAACATATCCTGCAACGGTGACATCTGATAACTGCTCTGGAACTGTGAACCTAACAAACTATTATCCACTGTTGTGGCATCCATGTAATTAAACGGAAGATCAAGGGTAGCTTTCTCCCAGTCAGTCAGCTTGGGTTCACTCTGCACTTCCCTCTCGCACGTGAACTCCGGCGAAAGCACGTGTTCCGAGCAGCTCGAATCGGAGTGGATCTTCGGAACTGAATCCGACGTGTCCAGGTAGAAGAAATCGTTATGCACTTGCTGCGGCGGCACCGTCGGTAGCGGTGGTAGAATCTCCGACTTCCTATCCTCAGGAGATCCAACCGTATCCATATAGCTTGTGTTCATTTTTCGATTCTTTTCAATCGATCCCTTTTTGTTGTATATTCGGCATAAAACCCAATCATCCAGCTGTAAAGTGATAAGAACCGTCAAATCAATTGAAAACACAATCTAGACCGTCAATCAATCACAAATTGTGTTTTACTACTCACCCTTAAGCTATTGTTATTCTTACGAGCAGATCGATCAACATCAGCAAGTCTGTACTCATGCATGATCCAATTAGTCTTCTCTCCTTTAGGTGCCTTGCCGGCGTAAAACACTAATGCTTTCTTAATTCCAACCGCCTTGGGATTTCCAATCGGCTTATCCGCACCGGTCGCCTTCCAGTATCCAGTTCCGGCAGCTCGATTTGGGCGTGAACCGTTTGGATACTTCCTGTCTCGAGGTGAAAAGAAGTACCATTCTTTCTCACCGTACAATGCCAAATCTGTAACACAAAGGTCCGATTAATTCGAATTCGCACCTTCACAATTCGAACTGTTCGATACTAACAAAGGTGAAAGAGAAAATTACACTTACCAGGAAGATCCCATGGGTCAAACTTGTAGAGGTCAATTTCAGCAACAATTGGTACGGCAATTGGTTGGGAGGTGCATTTTCGGCATAAATAGTGCATAACAAGCTCTTCATCAGTTGGGTGAAATCTGAAACCTGGAGGTAATTGCAACTCTGCTGCTATCATTTTCTTGATTTTCCAAAAATATCCTTTTTTTCTCTGGTCTAAAACTCTAAATACAGAGTATTGGGGGGGGGGGGGGGGAGAGAGAATAGGAAAATGCTTGAAAGTTGAAACTTCGGACACAAGGGAGAGAAGCGAATATATAGAGAACCTAGGAGGGACACGTTGCCAAGGTAGGCCAAGGGATCTAGAAAAAACTTGTTAATTAATTAGAAATAAAATAAAAAATAAAAAATAAAACTCCGCCCGTGTAAGTTAATTCACATTGTCCGTCCCTACTCAGGATAGAGGAAGAGAGTTGCCCAAGGTCAATAAAAAACAACTTAGAGTTGTCGAAGGTCAATAAAAAACAACTTATCTACGTCATAAAAATAGAAATAAAATTTAATATATTTATCATTTTCAAATTCACTTATAATATTACACTATGTTTATTGTTGTTCTTATTATAAAATAAGAAAAAAAGTAGTGGACACGTATGCAAGAATTGAGTTGTGGGTGGAATGTGACAGTGGGCGTGGGTGACTATAATGGGGGAGAGGTGGGTTGCATTTGGTCACGGTTTACGCACTGATTTTTGGACACAAGTGTCAAAAGGGCGTAGGTGGCTCGGCGGGTTCGGGAAGTTTCTGGTTCGGTTTTAGGTCGGATCGTTCAGTGGACACGTATATCAGGTGGATGCGCAGTCGGTAATTTGGTGACATTGCTTTGACAAAATTGTGAGCCAACTTTATATTATTTTTATGTACTTTTTTATTAAGTAAAATAATAAAATATATTAAACGGAAAGGAGATGTGGAACTCTTCCTTTGGCAGTTGCAATTGATTGAGGAAGAGACCAGCAATGTGTTAATAATTAGCGAAGAACGTTGCTAGGAGTGCCACATATACTAATGAATTTAGGTAGAAAGAAAAGAAATCAATAAATGAGTATTTTTAAGTATTAGTTTTGGAGGAAACACAATAATGGAGAGGAGAGAAAATGTCTCAATTTTTTTATTGAATGGAGGATACATAATTTTACATAATAATTTAATTTATGTTGCTGGGTGAGGAGAAGGATAATTATATTAATTTAGGCTTATTTATTTGTATTAAATAGAGGTCTGAATTTGAATGGTTCAGATATTAGGTCATTAAGTGTATTTTTTTACATTAAAATTTAAACATTTATTTGGTCCGAATGGGTCTTAATCATTAAGATCATGAACAAAGTCTTAATATCATTAAAATATATTTTTATATGAATAATTTTTACCACTACTCCTTCCACGACCACCAGCTCCACCCTCCACCCCACCTACCCCATCCCTCCAACCCCATCCTAACACCCCCACCCACCCCTACCCACTCTCCACTCCCAGCCCAACCCTATACCACTAACCACCTCTGTCATCACTAGGGATGGTTATTGGGTCGGTTCAGTTCAGTTTTTCAATTTTCGGTTTGGTAAAAGTAAAAATCAAAATCAAATCAAAATTAATTCGGTTTAGTTCAGTTTTTTGAAATTCGATTCGATTTTTCGGTTTGGATATTATCACCTTGAGCTTTTCAGATCTGTGATTTGGAAATCAATATCTTTTGAAAATAAACATATTTTTAAAAAATTACATTATAAGAATCTCATTCAATTTATCATTTGATTCATGTTCATGTACAAACAAATTTAAAAGCAAATCACATTATATTGAATTGAAGTGCTATTTCTCAACGTCTTGATTAATTTTGATGAGACAACAATGTGGCTCTCCAGTAAATTTTAACGAACAACATATAATATTTGGACCCCAAATTTTTCATGACATTCAAATGAAATGATGCTGATAGATGTCATATAAATGCTTGAGAAAAAGACTGAATGACGAGCTAGCTGAGCTTGCAACAGAAGTGTTGAACTATTTTTGTTATATTCAATAAACACCTATATATTCTCGAGTTTCCAAACATCTTATCATATGAAATAAACTAGCAATTTTAGCTTTCACGTTTCACCTATCTTATAACAAGATAAACATGAAGAACTTCAAATATCAACAATTTCAGTTTTTTGGTTTAATCAAATTTTTTTATAAAACTGAAAATCGAACCGAATAAATGAATTTTTAAAAATTAAAACCAAAACCGACCAAACAAATCGAAAAATCAAAACTGAAATTTTAAAAAGTTCAGTTCGGTCGGTTTTTTCAATTTGAACTGAAATATACCCAACCCTAGTCATCACAACCACCACCACTAACTACCTCTACCATCACTACCAACACCACCGTCACCAACTACCACTGGAAACTACCATCGCTAACAACCACTATTATCAGTCGCTACCACCCCTACCATCTCCATCATTATAATTGTATCAATAGCCACCACCACCGTCTCCATCGCCGCCGTTGTCATTGCCGCTACCATTATGCTCAATTCTTACTACTAACCACCTTTACCATCATAACTAGCACCGCCGCTAACTACCACCAACACCATCATCAGCCACCAGCCCACCACACGTTCTTCCGCCATCACCACCATCACCACCACCATCAACACTGCTAATTACTGACATCAAACAACTCCACCATCACAACCACCAACCATTACCAATTGCCATTATCGCGCCAGTCACTACAACACCAACCACCTCCACGATCACAATTATCACCACCATCATTATTAGCCACTAACACCAATCATCACCATCGCCACCACTACAAAGTAGCATATCCACCACCACTAGCGAACATAAATATTTTTTTATCAAATAATATTTTTATTTTATTAAATTTATATTTATTAAATTTATATTTATTTTCTAATATTTAGTTATTTTTAAATTTGAATTGTGTATTTATTATGTTTAAATAAATACATTATGACATGCAAATGTTTAAAAATAGATAACCTTAATTAATCAGTGTTCAAATCTAGAGACAACATTTTAATCGTTCAGATTTGCATTAAGATTCAGACGTCTTAATCTTAATGAAAACAAATTAGGTCTTAGTATACTTTAAAGACGTCATTAGTACAATATTAATGACTTCACAACTATATAATTTCAGCGATTTGTTATTTATTGATTTAATCTTTTACATTATTGATCTTTTTTTAATAAATATTTCTTTATAAGCTGATTAGGTTAATTCGAATTTGTGTAGGATGAAATTTATTTTGGGAGAAACATTTTCTATTAGGAATTCTTTAATTTTGAAAATCAACAGTTTAGTTCTGAATGAATCCCGTTCATTTCGCCACATATCGTTTTGTGATTCATTAAATTAGTTAAAGGTAAAGTTATATTCTCAACTCGGCGGATATCGTCCTCCGGGGCATATACCTGTGGTAAAGCCTGGGCGCTAAAAGCCGCTCGGGCATGTTGCAGTGTGGGTTCGTTCCCCGCCAAGCCTTTGAGGGGGTCAACCTTGTAGCATTGATCCGTTGGACGCAAGCAGACACTGACCACGGGTGCATATCCCGCGATTTACCTGGTGGTGGGGTGCTGAAGGACCGGTCCCATCATCCCAGGTGCCTAGTACCAGTATTTGTGCATGTACTAGCGATATGGAGGCACAAATCGCCTAGAGACCTGGATTATAAAAAAAAAAAGTTTGGTTTACACCTTTCGCAATCACAACATGCTGCTAACTCAACAATTATTGTGAATAAGTTCCATTTCTCTCCTCAAAAGATAAGAGCGTATGTGACTCTGTAACATGGTTGGCTAATTTAGAGTCAAATCAAGTCGACTTCTGCACCTAGAGCCTAGACTATCGTTTCTTCTTCTGTTTTTAGACTTCATCCGTTTCATTTCGTACGTCTTACTTTTTGTTAGAATTTATTTTTAAAAAAAATAATATTTTTTTATATAAGTAACCTTCTAATTCTAGCTAACACTCACATTTTATCCTTAAAATCACTTCCTTATATGGATAACATGATAACTTTAAAATTGTACTACTTTGGATAGATATCATAGGCCGAAAAGAGAATTTGAAGTTTATGAATTCTAGATTCTAATCTCCTTAAATTTCTGAGATTGAGTTTGAAGTTTATGTGTTCTAGAATTTGAAATTAATAATATGTGTATTCAATAGATTTTAATAACATATGCATGGTTTCAATCAAATATATATATACACACACACATTACTAGAAATAGAGGTTTTTATACTGATATTTAGTAGAAAATTTGTGCTATAACATGATTTTTCAACCTCATTCCTACCGAATCAACTCAATGGAAAAACGCATGGTGGGAAATAGATTCCAATTGAAACGTTGAGAGACTTTCTAATTTTTCCATCACTATTATTTATGTTTTTTTCACTGACATTCAGTGAAAAATAACCATTGAATATTTTTCAATGAGAAAATAAAGATTTTTTTAGTATAACCCCTTTTTAGTTTAAAGACAAGATCTAAAATACTTTTTTATCTTCTTAAACATTGTGTCCAGCCGGACATAAAAATGATACCTATGCAATACAATTATGGGCCACTGTATTTTTCACCATGAATTTTATACTGTTAATATTGGTAAAGGAAACTAGTAAATTAAAAATGGAAAAATATGAATAACTGTGCTCAAAATCTAAAAATTGCATAAAACTAAAAACGAATTTCACATAATGTGCTAAAATCTTAGTGTAATATTTAGGCATTATAAACTCTGTACAAAACTACATCGCAAAAATATCAAATTACAAAATCAAAATCTATTACTAAAAGTTACAGTCAGAGATCTTGAAGAAGGAGAAATATTAACAAATGCTCTGAGATGTACGTAAGGAATATGACAAGCATGTTAAAATATTAGCCTTATGAGACCTTTGCTCAATCTAGAGCGGTCTTGAAATATTTATATCCTGTGTTACAATAAGGACAAGCTCGAGACAAGTCCCAACTTTACTTTAAGAAAAATATTATCAAATTTTGGAAAGATGATTAAATAAAAATAGTAGGGATCTAGTAGCTCAGTTGGTAGACTATCTAAACTTTTATCTTATTGGTGAGAGTTTGAATCCCACAATGTAATTCCCTCTCCCATTCTCCTTTCCCTACCCCATGTAATAATAAAAAAAGATTTTTAAAAAGAAGATTAAATAAAAACATACCGTACTTTAGAGACTCCAGTGTAAAACATTTTTTCAAGCACCTTAAATTAACATTAAGGGTGGGTTCAATACGAGGCAAAATGACTTCCGAGAAAATATTGTCCATGAGGAAGAATTACTTTTGGTGTTGTAACTGAAGTCATTTTATGGAATATTCAGTTAAAAGAAGAAAAATGATTTTCTCACTTATGGGCGGAAGTCATTTTTCTTACAACTATAATAAACTTTTAACTTGGTATTTACTTCAGCTAAAACTAACATTATTATTAATCTCCAGTACTCAAAAGATTCGTTAAAACACTCCAATTTAATGATATATTATTGATTTTTAATATATATTTTTCGGAAAAAGAATTACATTCATCAATCAAACACCAGAAATAACTTCCTTAACTATTTTCCAGGAAAAATCCGTGAAAAATGACTGATCACGTCATACCAAACACACCCTAAAGTATCAAAAATTTACGAGCTGTGATATATGTTGAAACGTTTTGTTCATAAGGACGAGAATATTTTTTTGAATACTTTGCTAAATATTTTACGAGAGAGTAACCTTTTTTCATATTTTCTATGGTAAATCTAAAAGTAAATTTTCGAATATATTGGAAAGGGGAACCAAGTATCGCTCTAGGAAATATACAGAAGATAATATTTTTTTTGTCAAATTTTTCAATTATATATCTGGAAAATATGCAGCAACGTTGAAAGACCCTGACCTAGTGAGATTATACTGGATATGTTATTGTTGTTGCTGCTCAAAGATACAGAAGCCTTTAACGTGACTCCATGCCTGGTTAAAGTTACTCGTAAAATGTTCGACTCTAATCATGGAGCTAAAAGATTATTTACAAATTTCAAGGATACATTAGAATTGGGAGTCTTGGATAAGGCTTTTTAGGGAGAATTGTGTTGGAATTGTATGTCTTTTCCATTCTTAAAATAGAAAACTAAAACTTCATTAGTACCTCCATAAATGCTATGTATACAGAATCCATGAAAAGTCAAAAGGTAAATAATCACCGACAAATTTAACTATTTTTTCAGCTTGAATCTTATTCAATTCATAAACACGTGTAATTCCATCTCCAACTGAGACCACTTGAAAATTCGTAAAGTAATATTACATTTTATGATAACACGCACCCATCATAGTCAAAGATGATGAAAATAGTTTGAAAATAATTTTGCTAAATATGAGCTTTGAGAATGGGCTGTATGCTTTGATCAGAACTCAACTGGTGAATTGATTTTCTGGTCCTTAATTTATAAACTTACTTTTAGTTTTATAATTTCTATATAATGTATTTTCATTTTTACAAAGAAGAAATTGAAAAAGTCACCTTTTTATTTAAATTTATAAGTGCCATAAAAGACCATTTCTTCGTAATTCTATGATTTCCAACATGCATGAATAAAATTACTTTCAATATTATGCATGTTTTTAAAATATACTATTTTCTCATATGATAAGGGATTTTTTTGTGGGCTTTTTACTCGGAGTTCGGCACACATTTTGATATTCGATTAATATGAATTCATATAGAAAATTCTTACTTTAAAAAGTAAAACATTCTCAATTAAAGACGATTTCATTTTGAGAATTCAAATTTAAAATTCTGATTGAGAATGGAAAGGTATAGAAGAGAGAGTTACAACCTCATCATAATCTCTGGGTGGTGGGATTTGATTATATATACATATATATCTTGATGAGTCGGTCCTCTCATTTAAATATGTACTATCATAGAGATAAAGGTGTTAAAGTTTCAAAGTGGTCCTTGTGTTGTGACACTCCACAATGTAAAAACACAAACATTTCATGGAAATCTATAGAAAGATTCAATAACACGAGGACAAGAGTTCCAACAGAACAAAATAAAAGAAAGATTGTATATGAATTAACCCATTGATAACATTGTTAAATCCTATCAATGTAAAACTTAGTTTGTCATGTTCTTTCTTTGTCAATGTACCGCAACTCTCACTTTGTAAAATAAAAATGAAAAGAAAGAAAGAAAGAGTGAGTTTTAGCAAAGGTGTTGGGCTAAACCAGGAAAAACACTCTCTTAACAATGTGATACTATATGTTTTGGATTAAGTTTGCATGCATGATTTTTTCAAAATGCCTCACACTTTTTTTATATGTGAATGGAGTATGATCTCATGACTATTGGTTTAGATTATGAATGGACTTTCTATGCTACACTTAAATGGATATGACAATGCTGAAACACATAAAAGTCGATTGTTGTTTCATACGATCGAAAACTTCATGATACGTGCATCAATTTGAGGGGAGCATTAACGGTAGATATTACACATTGATTATGTAACTACTCCAGGCTTATTTACAGTATTACCTGTATGAGGTAAAATTCGTATAACACAGTTGTACGAATTATGACCTAACAGGTTGGGTATGATGTTGAGTCAGATCTGCGTCAGTTTACAATACTATTGGTTTGATATGCATGGTACCGAGTGCAACGTGAGCGACTTCCAACAACCTTTTAATAGCAGAGAGATTTATTGTCCAATACCATTCTCTTGGTATTGAAGAAAATAGGGTACATTATTCGAGAGCCGTTTGCATCATAACGGATGACGATTATTCAATTCGGTCACACGACTTCCAACAACCTTTTAATAGCATTTATTGAGAGATTTATTGTCCAATTATTACAACATTCATTCTCTTGCATTTATGAGGGCACATTTTGTGGGTTGTGTACCCGTATAGCTCTTGTATAAATAGGGTACATTATTCTATTGTAATTCATCTCATACTAGGGGGAATAGGAGGTATTTCGGTTGAAGGTGCACTAGTGGGCGTGTTGTCATCAATATTAGTGGGTGTATCGTCTAGATCATCGTCTAAATTAAAGTCTTCTTGAGTTCCGAGAAAATAACTCCTCGTCTACTTGCTTTCACAATATACTTATTGATATTCTCTTGATTTAGAGAGATATATTGAGAAATTAGAGAGATTGTAGGAAGATTTCTGTGCTTACATACAAGTTATCTTCACTTTTGCTTAGAAGTTATCTCAAGAATCAGGCTAATTACTGCTTACTTTGTCTTATTATTATTAATATTATTTATCTTAAGTATAATTCTTATTTAATATGTCCTTGACCACGTATACAAATTCAACTGTACCATTTTACGGGTATACAGTTTGGCGCCCACCGTGGGGCCTGAACAATTGTGGTTTCACAAGTGACCCTTCTACTAAATTACTTTTTTTTCTTTAAGTCTTTTTGTTTGCTCAGATCAGACAAGATGACAAGATTAGGTGAGAACAACCGTAACATCGAGGGCAACACTGACAATGTGGGGCCAGACGGCATGACACCCAGAGACCCGATGTATACAGACGGTGTCACTACCTAGGACGGTCAGACTCAACACGGAGATGATCCTACGGGTGAAACATCTGAAGAAGCCATACATAATCTTTTGGCACAAAATGCTTCAATAAGCGTAGAATTGAAACATATGAAGCGGTTTCAAGAAGAGTTCATGTCCGAGAATACTGGCAGTTCTCCGACAGGAGAACCGACTCCTCCACCAAACACACACTGAGAAACCAGTGATGGTCAAGGCAGAACTGGTGATAACCAAGACAGATCTGCAAATGGTGGCTCAGAGAGCGAGGTCCCTAAAACTCATTCCAGGAGAATGTCCTGAAATTCATGAAGGACATGACTTGCAAAGTTGATACTAATGCAGAGAATGTAGAGAAAACTACCCAGGAGTTTCGAAGATAGTTCAGCCAAATACCGAGGGGCCCACCCATGGCTGACGGTCTGAATTCGAAGAAATATATTCAGTTGGTGTATAAGCCAGAGACTGCACCCGAGTTAATACCCAAAAGGTTCAAAATGCCTTTTGTGGCCAGTTATGATGGAACTACCGATTCCAATGAGCATATCCTGGCCTATACTACGGCCGTAAAGGGGAACGATCTACGAGAACACAAGATAGAATCGGTTCTGATTAAAAAAAATTCTGAGATACTCACCAAGGGAGCGCTGTCATGGTATTCACATCTCCCAAAGCATTCAATCAGTTCATTCGCCCAGCTCACAGAAAAGTTCATAAAGGCTTATGTAGGAACCCGAAAGGTGAAAGCACGCAAGGTGGATATCTTCTGCATTGCGCAAGGAGTATCAGAACTCCTTAAGGACTTTGTTATACCGTTCCAAAAGGAGTGAATGTTGTTGCCAGCGGTCTTAGACGAATGGGTTGCAGAGGCTTTCATGAAAAGGTTGAATCTAGCGGGCTCAGATGCTTCCCGAAAGCTCAAAGAAAATCTATTAGAGTTTCAAACAACCACTTGGGAGGACGTGCACAATCGGTATGAGTTGAACATTCGAATTGAAGATGATATGTTTGGAGCTAAGGCCGGTAGTATCTTCGCCAAGGTGAAGAAATGGAATTCCTCGAAGAACCAATATCAACCTTATCCTTCCACTGGAAAGCAAGCAGGGGGATAAGGTTTTCGCTCTTTTGACAAATCAAATAGCAAAGGAGGTTTCGGACGAAATAATCAGGAATCGGGGAATTCTGAGAAAAACAACTCATCCAAGGGTAATGGGTATCCAAAGTTATCCAAATACAACTTTAGCATCGATGAAGATCAGATGTTGGTGATATTAAGGATGCATCCAGCGACGACCTCCGAAGCCATTCTAGTATGATCCCAGTAAAAGAAATCAGTCCATATGGTGCGATTTTCATGGCACTCATGGGCATAAAATGGTAGATTGTAGGCATTTACTAGAGGAGGTGGCAGGAATGCTAAGCAGAGGCCATAATCAGGAGTATCTGGGAGAAAGAGATCGAAATAATTATGAGCGGGGACTACCTGCAGAAGGAAAGTCTAACCCAACTGAGCCACCTCATGTTATAAACAATTATGATTGCAGCGATTGACCTGTCGTGTGGTGGTCTTAAGTAGATTTATATCATAATCCTCGGGAAAATACCATAGGTTATTCTCATTTCTAAAGAAGAAGAATGATTTTATGTAGACACTCGGGTGCCAGCAGACTCTAAGGGACCGGAAGACTTACTTATCCAGTCTTTCGCTCATGTCAAAGCCAAAGGACAGAGAACAACTACAGATATATACTTAGTAGACTCGAAGGTAGCGGTAAGTGCAGTGCCGGTACGAGAGGAAAAATATACATAATTTCATGTTTATTACATAAGTAGAGTAATGTCATGGGCCAAGACCCGGTATCCGTCACTTGAAAGATTGAATTTTGCCTTAGTAATGTCGTCGCGAAAGCTTCGACTTTATTTTCAGTGACACCCTATTACCGTAGTAATAACTTTTCCTTTAAAAACGTGTTGTATAAGCCTGAACAATCTGGGCGCTTGGCTAAATGGGCAGTTGAGTTAAAGTGAATTTGATATTGAACATAGACCCCGGACTGGAATAAAGTCGCAAGTCCTTGCACACTTTGTGGCCGACTTCATCCCGGGGGTAACCCCACAAGCGAAAAAGAGGCTATTCTGGTCTCGGAGACTGCCTTCAGGATATGAACACTTTATACAGATGGTGCCTCAAACGTCAACGGGATTGGATTAGGTGTTGTATTACAAACTCCCATCGGTGAAGTTTTAAGACAAGCTATACATAGTGTTTCGTTGACTAATAATGAAGCGGAGTATGAGGCTTTAATTGTAGGTTTAGAATTAGTTCGGGGACTAAGTTGACAAATCATCAAAGTCAAATGCGACTCATTGCTGGTAGTAAACTAAGTCCACAGAGTGTTCGAGACGAAAGAAGAGCAAATATCTCGAAAAAGCTTCAAAGTTGTTGTCCCGTTTCCAAGAATGGATGGTGGTACATATACCTCGTAAGGATAACATAGATGCGGATGAAGTAGCAAACTTAGGCTCCAACATAAAGTTCGAAGGCTCTAAAAGTGAGTCGGTTCTTCCGTTATTGCATTCGGCGCTGGATCATGTTGGATATGACGAAGTAAATTTAACCATCCTAACTTGAGACTGAAGGAATGAGTTCTTGCATTATCTCATGAACGGAAAGGTCCCAGAGGACCTGAAAGCATCTAGAGTTTTGAGGACCAAGGCAGCCTGGTACAATGCTGTTAATGGAAAACTCTACCGTAGGTGTTTCTATGGTCCCTTAGCTCGGTGCATGGGCTTCGATGAATCAGATTATGTGATGAGAAAAGTCCATGAAGGCATCTATGAAAATCATTCGGGAGCGGAATCCTTGATGAGAAAGCTCATGAGAGCTGGTTATTATTGGCCCTGGATCGAGGAAGACCCGAAAGCATTTGTATAGAAATGTGATTAGTGCCAGCGACATGCACAACTGTTGTACCAATCGGGAGAGGAGTTGCATCCAGTAGTATTACCATGGCCGTTTATGAAGTGGGGGATGGACATCGTCGGACCCTTGCCAATAGCTTCAGAACATGTATCTCAAATTATTTTTATGACTGACTATTTTTTAAATGGGTTGAAGCTGCAGCTTACGTAAAGATACGGGAGAAAGAGGTGAAAGATTTAATTTGACAACATATTATTTGTCACTTCGGCATCCCTAAGGAGATAGCTTGTAACAATGGCTAGAATTTCATAAGGTCACAAATTTTCTTGATGAATTGAACATCACGCGGATCACTTCTACTCCCTATCATCCCAGTAAAAATGGACAAACAGAGTCAATAATTTAGAATTTAAAGAAGAAATTGGAGGCTGCGAAAGAAAACTAGTCATCCAAGCTACCAAAGATTTTATGGGCGTATCGAACCACGACAAAAATGAGTATCAAAAAAACTCTTTTTTCCCTAATCTATGGTGCAGAAGCCTTGATCCCGGTGGAAGTTGGAACTCCCAGCCTGAGATACCTCTGGGCTGAGGAGGATTCAAATGCAGAATCAATGTCCTTACACCTAGATTAGCTTGAAGAACATCGAGATTTGTCATACGTTTGGATGGTGGCCCAAAAGCAGAGAATGAAGCATTACTACAATCGGCGCACAAATTTTCGACACTACAAACTCGGAGAGTTGGTGCTCCGGAGAGTCGACCAGAGTACCCGAGAGCGTAATGCTTGAAAGCTAGGAGCAAATTAGGAAGGACCATATATTGTAACCGGCATCGCCGGTAAAATGAGCTTATCAACTTGCAGACCAACATGTGAATATTCTTCCTAGCAATTGGAATGTGAGTCACTTGAAGAAGTACTATGTGTAGTAAGTCAAGAAGCATGAGTCACTTGAAGAAGTACTATGTGTAGTAAGTCAGAGCATGTAGTACACTCTTTTTCTCTTTGACCGGTTTTTATCCCAATTGGATTTTTCTGGTGTGGCAGCACCATGATATAAACATGTTATTGATCTTACTGCCGAAAAAGTCAATCCAATATTCAAGTCTTTAGAGCATGAAGTCTCAAATACTAGGGGGCCATATACACCCAGAATTGGGTAAAATTCTAAAATTGTGTTTGCTCTTAAGGAAAACATTGGTACTGGGGAGTGCCTGAATATTCAACATACATGTAACCGGACTGACCACATTAGATGGCGGTCGAATTATTGTTACAATTGTCTTCACATTGTAATTCAAAGAAATCAATGAAAAGTTCCTTTTATGATTAATAAATTGTTGACATCACGAGCATAAAATGTATGTTATTATATTAAACATATCGAAAGTTCTGTGCCATAATGAACGGGAGACGTTCTATTTTACAACATCATTAAAAATAGGGGCCCTCTCTTATTAAAATATTAACAGAGAAGTTAAGGCTCTAAGTACAAAAAGTGCCGGGGTTTTTAAGTTGTTCGGAGGTAAGTTAAGTCCAGAACTAACTTAGGAGGCCGTAAGAAGCCTCGATCAAAGATGAAAAGAAAAACACATCTTTAGAATTTGATTAAGGTGTTCTAAAAGTTTTTTAAAACTTTGAGTCTTAACATGTTCATATAAAGCGAACCTCAAAGCTAGGTTCCGGTTCATGAAGTAAAGTAATAAAGTTTAAAACTAATGCTTGCTTATGAAGATAAATAATGAATGAAAACTTGGAGAAAAAATTCAAAAAAGGAGAATCATTCATTCATTCATATTCTTTAAGATTGAAATTAGTCCGGATACAAAATATATTAATCGGGCCCAAAAGTGACTTGGTGACAAAATAAAAAACTGAAATGTAAACTCACGTGAAAGGTTACGACCTGCCCGCTCTATGGTCCGCTGGGGTGTTACTGACAAAAATAAAAGTTATAAAAGTGAGTTTGGAAGGGGCTTCATCTTCCTCATCAGACTCTCTATCTCTCTATCAGCCTCCATATCTGAATCTTATTTGTCTCCACGAAGAGCCTCCAAGGATAACTCAGCATCAGTCAGGTTGATTTATGCATCCAGAATTTTTGAAGCAATATCAATGCCCGATTTGCTTGCTTCTTCAAGAGCATCCACTCGACTCTTCTAAATAGTCAAGTATCATCGGAGTTTTCACCTTTGACATTTGGTTTTGAGCTTAGTGATGGTATGCTCGGAAGTACATATTTGTCCTTGGGCACCGGCTAAGTCGGCTGAAAGTTGGGATATTCGTCCTGAAGGGTTATATAGGTAGTGGTCAGGACATAGAGAGAATTCTTCCGGTCCTTCAGAGAATCGACTGCATCTTGCAAATGTAGCCGGAGTGATTCTTGGAGAGAGCTAGAATTCCTAAGATCGGCACGCAGGATGTCAACTTCAGCCCTAAGATGTTAAATCTCATCTATCAGCCTATTTTCCTCGTTAGAAGGGCCGATCGTTTTCGCCAAATCCGCAGTGGATAGAGCGGAGGCGTGACCTTGAATGAAAATATTGTGATTGGTAAATAAGAGAAAGGGTGGGGAAAATGGAAGGAAAATAAGGGATATTCTACCTGCAGAAATAGATTGGCAAGACGAGCAACAGAGGCTTCAAGGGTAGCATGTGGAGATTTCCGGGGTGAAGAAGTAGATGTCCCGGCTTCAGTTTCGGACGTAGGGATTGTGCTATGCTTATAAAGGTCTTCTAGAACGAGAGTCTCTACCTCCACAGCTTTCTATCGTGGACTAGCCGGATCAGGGTTTTCTTCATCTGCTTTCTCTTCTTCATCCAGGTGGATGACACCCGCCTTACCCTTCACCTGTAGCTCCTTCTAATACTTTATGAGTTGGTGATGACTTTTTACCCGAGAACCAATTCCATCGGGGGCTTGATAACCTCATTTTGAGCCTTGTGTTTTTGGTTGCCCGAAGCAGACTTGATGTTCGACAAGGCGGTTGCACAAGATGATACTTTTTGGGCTGAGAAGGTTCGAGTCGGGAGTGCTGGTAATAGAGGGAAAATGTTAAAAAAAGAATTTCGAAATAAAGTATGAATAGGAGGGAGAATTGAGGTTAAAAGTTTACCGTGGTATTTCCCCTTCCAGCAGGATGAGGTGATATTCTTTCAAGTTCTGGTGATGTCGGGAGAGGCATGGAGAAGACTTAACACCCATTCAAAAATTCCTTCGATCAATTGCGGCTCGACCAGAATGGCTGAAAAGGTTATAAAACTTTGAGTAAGCAAATGGTTATCCTTTATTCGGAAAACCATGCAAATATACCCAATGGTAGAAAAACAAACTAAATACTTATGGGAAGGATTCCACTCTTTCGGAAAAGGATATGCAGAAGGCTGGTGAATTTGGTCAGTCCTGATCAAAATGTAATGAGTTTGCCAGCCACGATCGTGATTATCTTCTGCATTTATAAGGTTGTGGCTTATCCGAGGGTATAAGGCGATAATTTTGCCTTGTAAAATCCTAGGGTAATACAGGAAGATGAGATGATCGATAGTAAATGGAACATAGACAATATTGGCTAACATTTGGATATAAAAGATAATTCTCCAAACTTACGGAGCAACTTGACCTATGCAAACCCTATATCAGCAGCAAAGATCCTCAACAATCTTTAGGATGGTAAGTTTGAAACCAATGGTGAATGGTTAGGTGCATGCCATGAAAAATCCTTCGTCATGGTGATGTATGCAGTCGACAAGATCAACCGCTCTGATGACTATGTCAAAAGAGAAACCACAATATTTTTATAACAGTGGGAAGAATTTTGGTTGTTATCTTCGACTCAAACTTTTCAATGTGTTATAGTTGGTTTGGACACGAAGGTCTCCAGAAAAATCAATGCTTGAGTGGAGGATTTCGACAACGGTAGGTTGTAAATCCACTATTTGGGTTGTAGGAGAAGCGGGTTCTTTTCCATATCTACGGTTGGGAGGATTGATGTTATCCTCAGATGAACGAGAATGAGATGAGTTTGTAGAAGACAATATTAAAGGAGTTGATTAAAAGGAAAGAGAGCAAAGTGATTGAGAGAAATTGCAGACGGTATGGTTGCCTTTCGTGAAAAAATTTGGCCTCTTATTTATGGTAAAATAATATAACGTTTGGGAGGTGAAAAGATGTGTATCATCATTATCACGATCCACGACGTTCAGGCGATTGGACAATGTCGCCATTTAAGAAGCATTGAATGGATGTGACTTGCAAGTTGTTTCCTTTCAAAATTTCTGCCAAAATAAAGAGGAACATGCAGGCTGGTGGTTCGAGTCCACTTCCCCATTGCACAAAGATTTGCTACTGGAAAATGCGGGAACTATCTATATAGGGTAAAATTTGTATAAGACAGTTGTACGAATTATGGCATAACAGGTAGGGTATGATGCTGAGTGAGATTCACGTCAGTTTACAGCACTACCGGTTTAATATGCATGGTACCGGGTGCGACGTGAGCAGAGCCAGTACCAGTATTGAATAAGGATGAGAGCCTTTGCATCGTAATGGACGAAGGTTACTCAATCCGATCACACGACTTCCAACAACCTTTTAATAGCATTTATTGAGAGATTGATTGTCCAATTATTACAACATTCATTCTCCTACATTTATGAGGGCATATTTCATGGGTTGTATACCCGTGTAGCTCATGTATAAATAGGACACATTATTCTATTGTAACTCATCAAATACTTGCTTTCACAATATACTTACTAATATTCTCTTGATTTTTGTGCTTACATAAGTTATCTTCACTTTTGCTCAGAAGTTATCTCAAGACTCGGGCTAATTACTGCTTACTTTGTCTTATTATTATTTATCTTAAGTATAATTCTTATCTAAAGTGTCACTTAAGATCCACGTATCCTTGACTACGTATACAAATTTAACTGTACCGTTTTACGGGTAAACATTATCTAAATATCATAGGCTTTATTTATCAGATTATATCATTCTTTCCTAGTCATATTTCTAAGCAGAATTATCGGAGAAATTATCTCTCTCTCATTGTATATATTAAACCTTTTACATATTAAGAAACATTATTCAGAAACTTTTTTGTACCCTACCCAGAAACTAGTATTACTACACTGCTTATACCTTAAACGTAACTTCCTTTTTTTAATCAGTTTCCAGATTTTGTTAGTACATCCAAATAATAAAGGTAACGTCAAAGGCCGACACTCGTGATTAGTAAGAATTGCTAAAAACAGGAGCGGGGTATCATGACTTTCGAATGTAACAGAAGAAGTGATGGAATTAGAAGGTGTCTATGTGAAATGTACACATGATGGAAAGAAAGATCATCAAATCATTTTCAAGTCTTTGTTTTGACTAATGCTCCAAAATATATACAAAGCAAGTTGGCAGTGGCTTATTCGCAAGTGGTAGCCGACGCCGTACTTTTCCGCCGCCCCTCTCTGCAGTCCACAAAACTTCTGTTTTCCTTTGGCCCCCCCAACCAATTCCCTCAATGGCGTATCTTCTGGAATATTATATACTATGTACATAGAAAATATTACTGTGTATATAGATAAAAAATTACTTCTTATATTCATACTCTGTCCGTTTAAAAAAGATTGATACTTTTCGCTTTTCGAGAATCAAACTTTCTAATTTTGATCATGTATTAGAATATAGACATTGACGTAAAAAATACTATAAGTTACCATGATTAATAATTTAAAATATTTAAAATACATTTGAAAAAGTTATGATTAAAAAATAACTTGTTTGACTCTTGAAAAGCAAAAAATATCAATCTTTTTAGAATGAAAAAAATATATATTAAATCTTAAATATCTGCAAAATTTCTAGCTTCGCTACTAAATTCCCTCACCTTCACCAGTATCCAAAAAGTTAATTTCTATGATCTTTATGTCCTCAGACACGGCCTGCATTTCAAGATTTTAGTGGGATAGTAGATAAGTACTACCATGACTTGTAGTTTTCTCCAGCAAGGATAACGTTAACGATTATAATTGGCCCAATGAATTTGATAATGACTGCTTGAAATGTGATCGTTCCCGTGTAGTGTGAAACGAAAAATGTTTTTTTTTGGTAAAATGAAGCTGGGTCTTCTAAATGATAGAGACAATTTTGATTATCCTGACCGCTTAAGTTAATCTTTTATATTTGTTTAAGGTGTCCTCTAAATCTGCCCGTGATCGAGTAGGTCGGACACGATAATTTTTTTGCCACATCACTAAATGTTTATGGAAATATCACCTTCCGACGCAAATGATTTTTTTTAGTGAAATAACAATAATGAAGTGACTTTTATAATATTTTTTTAAAAAGGTAGATTTGCTTTACTTAATTTCCATTAGTTGGATAATCATATGAGCAATCAACTATTGTTTTCCAAATAATATCCGGCGTCTCCAAAATTAAGTAACCTCAAGCTATAGTTCGGGTTGCTATGCCTCATTTTGCCCTTCCACAACATTTCAAGAAGGCATGCACCATTGTTGTAATACCACATATATACACACGAAAAACACAAGTAGAGTGGAATAATTCGACTATCTTTACAGTAGTTGTAAAAAATTATGGAGTTTGGCACCTTATAATAGAGAAAAGTTAATTCAAACTTCAAAGTATATATGCATGCAGTCGATCCAGGGGCGAATGTATAGCTCAACTTATGTGTTCATCCAAATCCAAAGTAATTTTGGCTTGAATTCTGTATATGTTAAATGATTCACTAAATAAGTACAAATAATTGATTTCAAACCGAATTAATCAAATGAGTTGTGATACAATTTCGAAATCGAACACATAAAATTCAAATTTTAGATCCAGTCCTGGCGACTGCCAAGCTCAAATTTACATCTAGCAGCTAATTATATATGTCCTTAGATACCATTAGATAGTAGCAAAGCTTATTAGGATAAATTTTCCTCGAGTAATTTATTTGCTTAATTCACTTAGAAACTTTGAGCCAATAATTGTGCCTAAGTTGACTTGTACTTCACTCCAACATCTACAAGATTTAATTAGAATGTACATAAGCTGGCAGAAAATCATTTATCTTCTATGTCGTCGTTGCATCTTATGACTCTTTGGCCTCAATGACCTTCTGAAATGCTCTTTCCTTTGATCTCTTATTGTTCTTCTTTTCCCCTCCATTTTGCTGTGATATAAACTCCCTTCACCCTCTTCTTCAATGTCACTAATTTGATGTCCTCTTCTTCTTGGCCTTTTTTGCTTGAAGCATAAAAAAGTGCAACAACAATCTAAAACTGAAAAGCATGTAGAGAAGCATGCCATGTTCCCCCGATTCTACATTTTGCCCCAGGGGCACAAGCGAGTTGGTAAGTGGCAAGGTGATTGGGGTACAACCACCCCGACGTCGCGGGTTCGAATCCGTGTGGTGACAGTCTTTGCTGAAATATTGCAAGGGTTGTTGCTTAGGTTCGTGTCCCGTTGGTCCTCTCCCTTCGGGTGCGCCACTCGCATATCCCTCGATTTACATCCTACCTGGCCAAGGAGCCTCTGGTACAGGTGGGGGGTTTCGCCTTCGGGAACTTTCCCTTTACAAAGAGAAGCATGCCCATGTACTTCTGCAAAGCACGTGACAAATGCACCCACATATGCCCAACTTGTATACCAAATAAAAGAACAAGAGAACTGCACATTGACAAAAGGACACATATCACAAGTATAAATGACATGACATCATTGTTGGGTGTACAAACAAAGTTCCATAAGTTATATTAAAAGTACAGAAATACATGACTTAATGCAATGTCGTGAGATTTTTTGGTGAAAATAGTGCAGACTTGGCCCAAAGCATACAATATCGCACTGTGTTAAGAGTATTTTGCGATTGTTTTGGTCCAACAATCAATAATTCCAACAATGTAATTCTTTTACCACGAGTGACCAAATGTTATTGCATCCGTTTCATTACAGCGATGGTAATTGAATCAACATGGAACTAACTAAGAAAGAAGGAGGAACTTTTGCGACATATCAAAAGTATCGTTGTCACTTTGTGAAATTAAAAATACATAACATTTATGCAGCTATAAGAGCATCTCATTGAGGGTAAAATTGTCTGAAGTTAAAAGAGATTTTAAATGTGCAAACCTAATATACTTGTTAAAATAAATTTTAACAAAAAAAACTAAAAGAGTGTCATCTAAAATGGGATAGCAGTAAGTAATACAACTCACCCCTGTTAGATCGGTCGCAGCAATTAAAAAAGAGAGTCGCTTAATAATTTGTGGGTCCATCGTCGATAATATTAGACAAGCTATCTATATTTACAAGCACTTATGTTGTAACTTAGAATTGAACTCACCAAGGTAGAATAGAATTGAGACCATGGCCAGTTTCACCAAATGAGAAATGCAAAAATTCTCTATGTAACACGACAAATCCCATGTTGGGCCGCATACTGTGCTGCAAAAATAGTATTATCACAAATTATTCCTTCATAAGGGTAAGCAAGCCAGAGATTGAAAAACAAGGGGGATTTCTAAAGCCAGTTAACAAGAAAAAATCTCAAAAAAGTATATCTGTCACAATTTGCATAAGTATTTACTCTCTTCATTTTTTATGTCAATCTTAGCTTATTCTCTTTTCAAGTCGTTAGCAAAATAGCAACTCTAACATTCAGTTTGAGGGGCCAATTCAAGAAAACTTGTAGTAGCAGATTATAAAAGGAAAGGTATCATAAATACATAATATTTCCAAAATTTTTGCCCTCTCTTTGTAAGGGTGGCTATATTACTGATTACATATATCGGTTAAAGGGTCAAAAAAGCCCTTCTGCTACGCAAATTATCTTAATTTTATCTTCCGTTAAATATTTTGTGACCATTTATATCCTTGTTGCTAGCGAATCGTTTCATATTTGTTCATGACCTTGACGAAGCTCCAACCTAAAGTATTAGGGATAATAATTTTAAACCATAATCAAAAGTAGAATGCTACATTTGAACTTTTTATTGAAGTATTTTTGATACATGAAATACAACCAATTCACGCCGGAACTCCTTTAAAGTCGAGAACAATTATGAAACAAACATATGATCAAATTAAAATATTTCGCATATCAAGGGTGAGACTTTTCTGTATACTATATAACATTATGGCTAAAGATAAAAAGGTGAAAAATCCATTTGAGACTAGAAGAGAATCTAATGTGTATGCACATATTTTAAATATTGCAATCTATATATATATATATTTTAATACACACACATTAGAGTATTATTTTTATTGAATAAACGCAGGCTAATTAAGCAAGATGATTAGTATTTACCTGCAGGATTTTCCAGCTAAAAAATCAAATGGATGACCGAAAACTCTTCCCAGAATTGCACCAAATCCTGATAACAATGGACCAATTACATTGTCCATCTTATAATCCAATGACTAATTAATTAGTAGTTTCCACAATACACACTTCCAATTTCTGCAAATATTAAAATAAATTTTCAGGAAACAACAAAAAGTACTATGAGTGTAGCAACTAGGAAAATATGATTGAGGAATAACAGAAGTTTTGAAGTCCGATAACTGCCTATTCTAATGTTTATTTAGTAGTTGGTAGAAAGTTTTCTAAATTTATTATTACTATAAGAAATCAAGAGCATTGCGTCGTTTCTGAATTTTGTTACAAAGTTCCTACCCAGTTTATGACACATGCATTAGAGCCAAACTAAATCCGGATTGAGTCGCGCCGAGAAGTCCTACACTAGGCTAAAAACTATGTACTCAAAGATGAAGTAGCCGTTACATTTCACCACAATCCTTATTGGTAAATACATTGCAACTTATGCAATTTATGCAAATGTAACAATTAGATACATGTATGTTTTTTCTAACAGATTTTACTGCAATAAAAAAATTAGAATTTATTCGTAAAAATACATGAACTATGATATTTTGTATTCAACATGTAGAACATATAGCAACAAGGGGTTAACGTTTTAGTCTTATGTGAGATCGCGAAGGAAAATTAGAGAGGGAAAGAGGGCACTTACAGTTTAGAAGTGAAGAAATAATAATAGAAGAGAAAACAATTTTGGGAGACTTCTGAAATTACCATTTAAAATTGGTTCAGCATTTGAAGTCCATTGTCTTTATCAAACTGAACGGCCAGTGGGAATGGGCTTTTAAATTTTGAATTGAAAGCAACAGGGCCCAATAATGCTCCAAATAATCGACATGAAAAACAATTAAAAATAGGATCTTAACATTTTGTCACCCGGTTACAAATATTTACACCTGTATAGCCATAATAGTCGATATATAGTCAATATTTAAAGGGGAAAATAATACTTTTAGTCCCTGAGTTATTGTTATATTTCACTTTTAATACTTGTATTATCTAACTCACCAAATTTGACCTTCAATTAAGTTATGCATATGCTTTTAATCCTTTAAGTAATGGAGATGAAAAAAGCTAACAGATTATTCACTTCACTAAAGGACAATTTGTTAACCAAACCTGTGTTCAAAATCAGAAAACAAAAACCAAAAACTGGAAACGAAAAATCAGAGTAAACCAGAATCTGAAAACCAATAAGAAAAATGCAGAAACTAAATATCCGAGTCCGCAGAATTTATTGTGTGTCCTCACATAATTTAATCCCCTCACAACACCCGATGTTATGGATTACTTCCTCCCAAGATAAAACGGATATACATGTTGATGGCGTAGCGGTACCTCAAACCCCACCAACTTTGTCAAACGCAAATTCGGCAACAAATCACACGGCTCTACTATAATTTTATTTTGAAAACTAATGCAGAGATAAGTTTAGAGGAAGAAAGAATTCAGATTTTTGTTGTATAAAATCTGAGGTAAGCCTTTGATTTATAAACAATGAAAGGGTGAGATGGAGATGTGCAATTCAAAATGTGTCTTTTGGGTGCACTCCAAAGGTACCTTTTCTCATTTCCTCTTCACACCTTAAAATCCCAACAATCCCCCACATGAATGGGGAATGACTCTATGATTAAAACATGCATAAAAAACTATGTGATTCGTAAGCAAGGATAAGTAGGTTTTTCTTTGAACTTTCCGTAGTGAACATATGTCGGATTCGGTAGAATTGATATCTTTAAACCGTCGAGCTTTGATGTATACCTAGACAACCACATGTCACACAATTAACCATTTAACCGTCATTGGTTCTCACTGTTGTGTTAGTTTCGACCATGAACACCGCATGATTTCATGAGTGCGTAGAGCATGTGCCTTTACCTAACATACTCTTTGAAGCGACTTACACTTCACACTCACATAGGTGATTCATAAACGTGTCATCCCGTAGATACACTATCTGGTCATACCTGCCAAACTTAAAAACCATTTAAAAGCTTAAAATTTATTAACTCGTTAACAAGCCTTAATGTTTTATCCTTGTTTATGAACATTGTCTTCATCATGAGAATAGATTGAGTTATTTGACAATATTGAACTGTCATTCATAACTTTATTTGATCTCTTTGAACCTAGCTCTTGGGATCTCAAGTCTACTAGGTAGGGGTGGGGCCCACTGCATGGTGGGCCTGCGAAGGCCTAGACCCAAGCACACTCGTTTGCTGCCCCGGCCCACTTCTACCCCTCGGGTACCACTGCTGACCCGAGAAATTGGGCCTGTTGTTGGGGGGAATTTGGGCCCAATTTCCCGGATACTGTTGTGACGGAAAATAGGGGTTGTTTGGCCCAGTTCAACGGCAATGGGCCCCAGGGCTGTGGCCATTTAGCTTGCGGCCCACTGCCCCGAGGCCCATTGCCACCCCCGTTATTGCCACCTCGGTTTCCACCACAATTTTTACCATTATTTTTGCAATTCTGACCTTTTTTGCCGCCACCGTTAATGCGATTTTGGCCGGAATTATTGGAGACGGAGGGAGAAAAGTTGGACTAGATCACCATGACGACCGAAGAGGCCCCAGTGGTTGTTTTCTTAGTCAAGCCTACTTCTTCGAGCGTGAACATGGAACGGGCCTGATAAAACTGCGGAAGAGGACTGCTCTAACGAAGAAGTGTACCGACGCCACTATAGGCCTCAGATAGGCACAACCATTTGAAGGACAAGATGATCATTGGTGACGGTCGCACCAACGTTGCAGAGTTGGTCCGCCAATTCTTTCAACATTTTGCAGTATGCTGAAACGTTAGGGAAATCTTCCATATTGACATGGGAGAATTCCTGCTCAAGGGTAACAACACGAGAATTTTGATTATCTTGAAGATATCACGTACTCTATTCCAAGCATCCATCGCTGTAACGTCTGATTTGATAATCGTTTGCAATAGGTCGATAGAGATAGTGGAGTAAATCCACTGAAGAACGATAGCATCAAGGGTCGTCCACAACCTAAGATTATCCTCGGGTTTAGGCACCTCCGTATCCGCAGGAGCCGCAGGGATAATGTGATGGAGGACTTGATGCGAGCGTGCGTGAACTTTGAACAGTTCAGCCCACGTCGCGTATTGGACGTTTTCTATTTCAAGAATGATATGGATGTAATTCTTGATGTTAGAAACAGTAAGGGTAGGGTGAAACGTGTTTTTAGCCATAATAGCAACGCAAAACGTGATGTAGGGATTGCGAAGAAAAAATTGGGAAGAGGGAAGGTACGGCCGGGGCACGAAAACCGAGAAGGGAGGCTCGGAAATCGATGCAAAAGTGGATGGAAAGTGGAGAGAATTTTAGACCTAGACTTCTGATACCATGAAAGAAATAATCTCTTGATTATTTTCATTAATGAAAGAGTATATATACAATTTATAATTTTCCATAATAGGTAAATCTTATTCCTAGTCTACTCCCAAAATTCTATTCTTGTTGTACAAGAATCCTATAATTATGGTAAGTGTACAATACTAATTTAATACAATATTTACACTATCTAAAGTCTTCCAAAAAATTGTGATATACACGGGTTTGTATACCGTGTATACCACGGTTTCACATAAGGTAAGTTGCCTTGTGAAACCGTGATGTACATGGTATACAAACCCATGTATATCACAGGTATAACTAATACAAATTTAATAAAATAGTGATGTTTTTATATCTTCAAACTGTATATTAAATCGGAGTAATAAATTCATAGATTTTAAACTTTAACAATTGGAGTAGAAAACCGTGAAGATTTTAATCTTCAAAACATAAAAGAGATGAACACTACTCGATGAAGTTTTTAAGCCTTCAAATCGAATAATAAAATGAGTAGAAAAATATGAAAACTTTAATCTCAAAATTGGAGTAGAAAATTCAAAGATTTAGTCTCCAAAAGGTAATTTTTTATTCCTAAAAAAGTAAAAAAAAATCTTAAAAAAGAGTGCTTTTATTTCTTAAAACAATGAGAATTAGAGAAGATTTTATTTTTTCAAACCAACACAATTTACTAACTTCGGCAAAGTTTTGATATTCTTTAAACCGAATTTACTAACTCGATAAAGTTCTTATATTTTTTAAATCGACCAGCAACTTAGGAGTAGAAATAAACACAAAAAATATAATACTAAATTTCGTAAGATTGTTATCCAAATCTGTGTTTAAAATTAGAAATCAAAAAGCAAAAACTGAAAACCGATCAAAAAATATGCAGAAACTAAATATCCGAGTTTGCAGAATTCACTGTGTGTCCGTAAGGAATTTAATCCCCTCACTGTACCCGATGTTATAATCTCTTCACTTCGAAGAATACAAGCTCACGTTAAATTGGATCAAGCCCATCTGATTACTTAGCAATCTCTAGTAATGATTTTAGGTGTGTTGCTTCAATTTCTGGTTAATTCATCTTTCGAGCAAAAGCAATTTCATCATAGATATGGTGAATTCTTCTAGTAATAACGTTTAGTTTCGTCAATCTGCCGCGAAATTTCTCTAGATAGAAATTCAATTTAAATCTTGTCTTCCCTATTTGATTATCAAGTATCATAACTAATGAAATTTTTCATTGAATTTTTGCAATTTCGAGCTGGGTTTCTCAGTAAAAAAGGGAATGATTTATGTTGCAAGTCATTTTCTTTCTTTTGCCGTGCTGCATCTTTCACTTCCAAAACAACGATCTAAAGAAAGCAATTTTTTATAACCCCTTCTTATTGGGTGGTATGTACTAATCTCTTTATTCCAATATCGAATAATTTGGTATAAATAAATTATCTTTCGGTGATTATCAAGAAATTTCTCTACAGTTTTCTCATAAAAATCTCTCTAGTTTCTCCTTTTTGTATGTGTTCTAAAGTAGTCTTAAAAAATGCACATCGTTGCTTGCTTCTAGGGGTGGCCAACGGGCCGGGACGAGTCGGGGCGGGGCGGGGTTTGCGGGATCGGGTCGGGGCGGGACATGCGGGATTCGCCAAAGTCCCCCCACTTTCTTACGATTACGAGGTTTATTCGAATATGAAATCCAATCTTGGAAATACAGCATGGTCCCGTTTCGGTCCCGTCGAAAAAGGGGTGGGGCGGGATTTTCCTTTTTTTTTTTTTTTGCACTTAATTATAAAAATAACATATATATAAACAACTCAATAATTGAACAAGATTGTGTAATAAAAACATCTCAAGACTATTTTTGTACCTCTTATATTATTAATATGATTTTTTTTGTAATACAAATACAATTGTCAAAATTGCAACTTTGTGGTGTTGTTCAAAAGTTGCAAATGACATAGTAAAATTGCAATTAAAAAAATTACATTTTGAAAAAAACTTGTTGTAGTTTCTTAATAATTTCATGTGGTTCTTCGATTGGAATTGGTATTTGTTGATCAAATTGCTCCACGTCGCTTCCACCACCTTCGGATAAGATGTTGTAGTTTTCGTTCTTCTTCGTTAATCTCCGGTTGACCGCACATTCTCCGCCCCGCTCATATTCAATCTCTGAATAATACTCCAATCTCCAAGTTGTCTCCGATTAATGAGTGTTTGTGCTCTCATATTTGATATCTACCGGCAGAAAAAGCGCTTTCAGACACCGTTGATGACGCTTGAATGTTCAAAATATCTCGGGCCATCATTGAAAGTGTCGGAAAGGTCTTCTCATTCCGCCTCCAGTATTTCAACAAGTCTTCACGTCCTTCTTCATTGAGAACTGCTTGGTACGGTACAGAACTCTGCAAATCAAAAATATCAAACTCGCTAATTTGGTTAGTAGTGTTATCACCGCACATTCTATTTCTAAGGCTTTCAATACTAGCCGCAGAAACATGTCTTTTGTAAGGTTGTGTTGAAAAAGAAGAAGATGGTATGAAAGCCGGTAGGTTGCTAGCACTTTCTTGTTGGTAAAACATATATATTTTTTTTGCATTCGTCTTCTACTCTAGAAGACACTTCTTCTTTAGTTTGTTCAATAAATGACGTGGGTGATTTGGATTTTTGGGACTTGGAGATGGTAGTACTGCTATACAATCATAAATAGTTTCAATAAGTGATTTAGTACAATCTATTTTAATATTCGAATTTAATACAACACCAATAATATAAATAGTGGAAAGAGGAATAAACTATTTTTTTTATTTTGATAAACATTTTCTAATAACTGCCTTATACGCTGGTTTATCCATATATTCATTAAGCAGTAAAAATATTAGAATTATATAAAACAACATAATTGAAATAGTAGGATAATATATTCCAAAAAATTCTGTTGTTGCTTAAAAAAATTCTCTAGAAATACAATAAGTTCAGAAAACTTTCCCCAATCGCTCTCTATAACCATATCGGTGGATTTTGATTATGACAGTTAAAAAATAAAGTTATAGATTTTCTATAGTCATAAGCAACAAGTAGTTGCTCATATAAAGAATTCTACCTAATGGGTACTTCTTCTGGAATTTTCTATAAAGTAATTGGCAATCGTGACAAGTTTTTTATATTCTTTTTTTCATTGTATTCTATTATTTTTTAAAATAAAATTTATAGCAAATTGTATTTTACTAAGAATGTCTTCAAAAAGTGGCAGATCATCCTTTACAACTAAGTTATATATATATGGCACACACATTTTATATGAAAATGATCTGAAAAAGATGGAGTTAAACTATTTTTAAAATGATAATAACATACTTGTTAGAAGAATCATTATTTAATGTAATAGTCATAATTTTATCAGTTATTCCGTAATAATCGCACACTTGATAAATATTTTCTGCAATAAGAACATCAGTGTGCCTATCATCCATAAATCTATACATTAAAATACGGTTTTGCATAGAACATTTATAATCTATTCAATGATAGATTACCATTAAATAATCATGGTCGTTAATACTACGGTCTATATCAGAAGTGATAGCCATTTTCCATTAAAATGATATAATGAATAACGTAAATATTGTTGATATTCATGTGCAAATTTAAATACATCTCTCTTAACAGTTGATCTAAGAAAACCGTTAAAAACATGATTATACATTTCTCTAATGTAATGAAAAAATCAGGAGAAAAGGGAAATGAAAAAGGCAAACTCTCCGCAACAACAAATTTTGATATTGATTCTCTATCTCTATGTTTATTGTAATTAGGGCCTACAGTTCCCTCCCCCTCCCCGCCCTCCCCGTCGTGGGGTTAATTTGACCCTGTAGTTGGTTTCGGATAGTATGTGAACTTTGTCCCGATGGAGCGGGGAATAAAATCATACGGATCTGACTAAAAACACATAAGTAAATAATTTTTTTAATTAAAAAAAAAAAAAAAAAAAACGAAACTTACCTAGCAGCTGCGTGATCTTGTGCGTGCTCTTACCTTCAGTTGCGCGATTGCGTGCAACAGGCATTGATGTTGGCCTGGTTTTTTTCTTGCCGCACGATTTGTGCGCGTTCTGAGCTTCAAAGGACTTGTATGATGTATCTCAACTTAAGTCAAACTAGTTAATTTAAACTCGATTAAGGCTCTCAATCAATGTGAATGCCATAAATCATATTTCGGGCTATTAATAATGTAAGAATAGGTCTCAATTTATAGAGAACCCAAACCCTAGAAATCTAGGTCATGGATCGATATGGGAGAAACAAATTGGAGGAAAATTTCCCTCCAAAGAGTTCTTCAACCAATCAAAATCGATCGTTTGAAATCAGAAGAGACAAATTCCAATTAAAACTCGCAGATAAAAAAAAAGAATGACAGAGGGGTGACCTCACCTGGTAGGGGGTACGGTGGCGTGGTGCAAGATGGCAAGAGTCATTAATTCTCTTGCCATTTTTGCCTTCTGCGGCTCTGTGTAAAACTAACGTACACGCTTGTTTCGCTATTTTTGGCAAAGGTAAGGAACCGAGATCGAAGCGGCTAGGGTTCACGATCCCAAATCGTGAAGGAGACAAAAGGGATTTGGGGTTTTGTTCCTTTTCCCGTTTAAGACATGACTTTGGGCCGGGTCTGGACCTCTTTAGCCTGGGCTCGGCCGAATTAATTATAAAATGAAGAAGCCCAATGATTTTCTTTAAAAATTTAATAAACAACAGCCACATTTCCAAATATGGTCATTCTATAAATTAAAAAATGACCAGACAATTTCAAATATAACCTAATTAAGTCAAAAGCTTTAAATTAAGACCAAATTCGACACTAATTTGAAAGTTAGAGACTTTAACTCATGTAAAAAAAATTTAATTTTAAAACATGCTTTGAAGTTGAGATAAGATTCTATTATTGTACTCGGTTAGACAATTTTTTTACTTAGAAGGAGTGAAACATTAATTCTTTTTTATTGAAACAATTACATTTATAATTGTTGGTTAAAATTCCAAAATTATGATTAATGGTCACAATTATGTAAAATGAGGACATGATTGGCAACTCTCAGACCATTTGAGTTTACAAACTCTGCCTCTTAGGTGACTACGAGATAGAACATGAGTTCACACGCTCAAAACTATAACTAGACAACCAGTAGAGGAACTGAACGGGCAAGAAGACCTACTAATAGGAGGAAAAGGTGCTATTCCAATAGGTTCCGGATCGGATAGAGCAATAAGTGGAGGAGCTTGACCAATCCCAATGAGGGAAGTAGTGAAAGAGAAGCGGAAGGGACATCTTGAACTCAGGGGGAAGGGACCTTAATGACAACAAAATAAGTGTGTACATTTCCCGATCAAAGAAGCCCTTGAACTCACCTTCATTCAACAAAGAATTTTCACACATGAACTCTCTTTTGGATTGGACTCTTTCTGACAACCCTTTTGCCAGCGTAGATGAATTTTCTATCCAGATCTGATTTTGACCCATCTTCCAAGACACATTCAACCAACCGTAGAGATCATGGGTGAGATATCAAAGTCGGCCTCTTTGTCAGGTCAGATAGATGACTAGCATATAGAGATGCTTAAAACATCATTCTTTGAATAACTGAAAACAAAAGCGACAAAGCAAGGAGCTTAGCGTACCGTTTTTTAATACCTTCTCTGTCATGTCTGAGTTCTAACATTCTAGGGAATCTATGCTTTGCTTTGTCAATGTCACTTTCAATATGCTTCACACATATAAGTTTGATTGAACTGTTCACATTGTTCCTTTCTGTGTTTCGGATATGATGACTCCTTCAAAGGTTTAGACAAAGGTGTTATTGAGATATTGGGCCCTTATGGTATCTCGTACACATTCCGACGATTGGCTGAGCGAATAAGTCAACTTCAAAGTGGATTTGTTGTGCGAAGAGTGCGTTATGACCCTGACCTCGATGGATCATTCCTTTTTTCGATATACGAAATAGGATATTTAACTAAGTTGATTCTTAGGAAATGTCGAATTATAATATATATATATACCGGATGATATTTTCTCAAATGAAATGATAAAATACTTTCGAGATAATTTTATAAAATCATATTTGTCTTGTAAAGAGTATATTTCACTCCGTCTGTGCCTCAGGATTCTTGAATAATTAAATAAAATTATTGGAGGGTGAAAATTTGGTGTCAACGGAAAGTATTCATATCTTTTATTTCTTTTGTTCACTTCAGTTATCAGTTCAGTTTCAGTTTCAACATTTACAGTTCTTTATTTCAATTGTTTTACATACTAGTGTAATTCAAATGTGCTAACATCATTTTTGCATGGTGCCTGCATCTCGCGATGCAAGTAACGATTTATAGGTTGACGATTCTGTTTGCAAGGATTCGCGTATCAGTTACTTGGTGAGCCCCAGTCTTTCGGGGCATTATCGTATTTTTAGTCTTTATAGTATTTAGCAGTGAGGTATGTCGGGGGTCTTTCTCGGCGAACAACCAGTATTTTAGTACTCTTTAGAGGATTCATAGACTATAGTTGCAAACAGTCAGAGTTTAGCATGCTTATGTGTTAGCCATGTTGGCTACGTATTATTATTACTTTCAGACTTATCTCAATATTTCTGCATTTTAATTATTCAGTCAGTCTTTTCAGCAGCTCAGTATGTTTATATATTTTATTTCGTATTCAGTATACACCACATGTTGATTTAGCCAGCCAGTTGGTTCGCTCGGTCACATACAGTCAGACACCAAGTGTCTTGTTAATCCCATGTCATGATTCAAGGCGTGACATTTTCCCTATTTAAAGACTATATGATCAATTTACATACTGATTATATACAAATTATACATTAATTATACACTACATACAAGCTAGAATACAATTAATCAATTATATTGTGTTCAAATTATATTAATCCACCCTAAGAAAACAAACTTAGGCATATTAATTGGCATCAATCAATTAAAGGATAAATCAAGGAAAAAGAGAATGAACTCATACATAAAAATTGTATAGGAACATAATTCAAGAGAGATTCAAGAAAAGATACCATGAATTTACTCCAAAAATTCACTAAAGTTATCTTCATCCAATATCAAAACTAACTAATGGGCTAACTTATACTAACAATTACGTAATCACCCATAAATTAGGCTTAAATTTAGAATAAGTAATTTCACGGTGTATCCTTCAAATGGAGTGGTTTATAATTTTTTCCCTTTAAAATTAAACTTATGCCTATAAGGACATAATTTTTTTACATAACTTGTAGATATTATGATGCGTAACTTATTTCCTATAGGCATAAGTTCAAATTTAAAGGGCAAAAACTAATGACCAACACAAATAGGAGCAAAAGTCCAAATGACCCAAATTAGAAAGGATCAATCAAATATATTTGGCCGTCACTCTTTTAATCCGCGATCATGCCGTTTATAGCCTTTTACAAAATCATTTTTAATTATATTATTTTCTACAAAAAGTATTTATTTTTATACGGCAAAAAACTGAAAATAACATTAAAAATCTTTTCAGAATCGTTCTTTTCTATTCAAATTACAAAGGTTATGTTGACCCATTTCCTCCGTCCATGTTAGGTTGAGAGATGACGAATGTCTTTTATAAACTTTTCTTGACAAACCAGTAGGACTTTAGCTAATTATTATTTACTCTACTTAACTAATTAATATAGTGAGCTCAAGGGTAAACGTAGCACCCACAAAATTCTATCATAGTGAGCCAGCCACAGTACATAGAGTAGTAAAATATTGCCAGTTTTATAATGGATTGAAAGTACAAGTTCAACCTTATAAATTAGTAAATGATGAGAAATGAGGTTCAGTGAACGTAAATTACACATTTCAAAAAAAGGAAATTTTATCTTCAACTAATCATAGCTATTAAAACGCTTTTATGTTTTTGACCAACCATCCGTTCTAAGATTAGAACTTCAACTAATCTCACTTTCTCTCTCTCTCTCTCTCTGTAATATTCTTTTTCCAAAAAAAAAATCTGTGTATGTTGGTTCCATGGCAGATCATTCACGGCCCACATCTCATGAGTTTTGCAGCAGTTTTGGCTTTGGAAGTGTATGTAAAGTATGCAAATCCTTCGTCTCCATTTTATCTCCTAAGAAGACACATCATAAAGATCAAAAGCCCAAATCCAATATCCTTCAAGATCATCATCACAAGGTATATATTGTGTGTATACGTTGTATATACCATTTACTTTTTCATTCAAATTGTTTAAGTTGAAATGAATGTAATTAAACCCCATGAATGTTGCTCAATATTTATAAGTTTTAAACTTTTAAAACGATGGCAAGGAAATCTTTTTCTTTTTTGGCTTAGGAATTGGAATATGATGGATCTAATTACTTTTTTTAGCGAAATTAGACGTGTGTAATCAAGATAGGCAATACTATTAAACAATAGTAATTTGATTTTTGCATATGTTTGGAAAATAAATTGTCAATGAAAATATTGTGTTTCTGGTACATGAATGCCTGCATAAGGCGGATCTAGAATTTATATTTGATGGGTACAACTTTTATGTTTCACGATTGAAAACATTTGCACTTCTGCAATTATATGTTTAGAATTGTTGAAATTTTATGATTTTTTTATATATATGTATGTTTTGTGTGAAAAATATTGAGTTAAGTTAAACTCGTTGAGTTTATGCATTTCATGCATGGAGATCCTAACGTACGGTGTCCTAATAACCAAATTGCAGGTAAGTGTAAAGAAAAGTAGTGTTGATGAAGCCATAGATGACGTTGAAGAATTTAGATATAACTACAGTGATCAAGGACCGAAAGGAAGCGGACTTAATAATAAACACCAAAGCAACGAACATTATTACTACACAAGTTCTCCCATTTCAAGTCCTCCTGGTTCAAGAAACACAAGCCCTTCTCGGCTCTCCAGAACAATTTCACGAATTTTTCGGACCACAAGCGTAAAAAATCACAACTTTGTTCATTTCAATAACGGCAACAGTGGCGGTGGTGGTGGTAGTGGCAGTACCGGACCGGCATTCACAAGCACACTTTCGTGTAATGTCAGTCGTACGCATGATAGTCATGTTGACATGACTAATCATGCAGCTCCGAAATCCTTTTCGCGGAGCGTAAGCCTACGGAATGGTGGCGGGGAAACGTCCGCAGCCTCAACAACATTACCAGCCTCGTTTTCGCGTAATGCGAGCCGGAGGAGCTCGACTCCGATAATGTTTTCCAACTCTACTGGATTGGTAAAGCCACCACCTACGGAAGAGACAGTCGAGTGCACCCTAGAGGAGTTGTGCTTCGGGTGCGTTAAGAAAATGAAAGTCACAAGAGATACAATTACAGATAATGGGTAAGAGTTTACTACACTTTTTTTGTTATTTTTCTAACTTAGCTTGTAAATATCACATTTAATGAAATTAGTTACTCCCTCCGGTTCCATTTGTTTGACATAATTTGACTTGAATCGGAGTTTAAGAAAGAACGAAAGATTTTTGAAGTTTGTAGTCATAAATATGCCGTAACATTTGGAGTGAAATTCACCAATAACCATTTTTCAGCCCCGGTAATTAAAAAATAACAAATATTATGAAGGTTCAAATTTCACTGGTGAAACTTCATGATCTCCAAGATATTGTCAGGGAGTTTCACCAAAGGAATTTGGAACTCCCTGACAATGGCAATCTTTCAAAGATGGGCAGAAAAGTAGTCAGTGAGCGTTACTTCTACTAACATTTTGTGCGACTATAATAGCTTCTCATCAAAAGAAATATAGGAATATGACATGCCTTTTGGAAAGTTAATCAAGAAATAGTGTCAAACATAGTGGAACAGAGCGCGTACTATTTATTTGATTCATTTTTCACATTAAAAAGCCTCAAAGTTAGAAGCGTATGCTTACTATCATATTCGCTGAGGATGTCTGTTCTTACAGGCTAATGGAAGAAGAGGAAGTACTAACAATCAAAGTGAAGCCAGGATGGACAAAAGGAACAAAGATTACATTTGAAGGCAAGGGTAATGAGAGGATAGGCACTTCCCCAGCAAACATAATCTTTGTGATCGCGGAGAAACAACACCCTCTATTCAAGAGAGAAGGCGACGATTTGGAGTTGGCAGTAGAAATCCCATTGGTAAAAGCTCTTACAGGTTGCACTATTTCTATACCTTTGTTGGGTGGGGAGAAGATGAGTTTAACAATTGATGATATTATTTGTCCTGGTTATGAAAAGATTATAGCAGGACAAGGGATGCCTAAGCCCAAACAACAAGGAAACAGAGGGAACTTGATTGTCACTTTCTTAGTAGCGTTTCCAACTGAACTTACACAGGAACAAAGGTCTGATGTATTCAGGATTTTAGAAGATTCTTGTTGAGGGAACTAATTTGGGATCATTTTATCTTCTTGTTCCATTTTTTTTTTTTGGGGTGGGCTTGATTTCGATTAGACGCAATACAGGATACTAGATGATGGAGGTTGTTAAAATGGTGATTGGTTTCTCAACAAAAGAATGGAGCTTCTTTATGCCCTCTTCACAAGTGTTCCAGAATTTGAGACTCCTTTCGAATAGATTGGTTTGTATGTTCTAGGTTTCTTTTGTGGATTAGTTAAAAAAAAAAATTATAAGCAGTTACTAGAATTTACTAAAACAAAACTAGGCATTGTATGAAAGAAATAGTGTATGCACATGGTTAGAATATCCCTAACCCAGCCCAACTACCATCCTAATCAGGATAGCCAACTAGTAAGCAATGATTAACCTCAATATGTAGATGAATTGGAATCCAAACTTGATCATAATAGCAATGTCAGACACAGTAGGCACAGTATAGTATGAAAAAGCATAACGGCAGTAAACTATAATAAAAATGGAATTTGACAAGTAAACTCTATTATTATTAATAATCAAACAATGTAACATTTATACAAGAAAAAATAAATATATAGTAACTTCCCGGATATTGAATTCAATGAAAGAAGTGACTTGAAAATGTGAAGGTAATTTATGCCTCCGGGGTGGAAACGATGTGATCACCTACTTCTAGGATAATACCCAACGAATGGAAAACGAATAAGTATAGCACTGGGCTCAGACCTGAAATCCCAGCTTCAAATTTTAAATGAACTTTTACCACCCAAACAGTGCACAAATGAGCCCGAGTATATTGCCATTTAACAGGGCTTTGACAAATCGCATCTTGCGAGGTGTATAAGGTGGATATCTTGCACCTACCTCCCCGCCAAAACTGCGATGCAGAACTGCCTTCTTGTAACTGAAAGCTTCAAATGAGAATCTACCATGGTATGAACCCATTCCACTTTCCCCGACTCCTCCCGATGGAAGAGAAGAAAGTGCAAGCTGCATGATACGAATATACAGTTCATCAATAGATTTGACAATTGCATCATATATAATTAAACAAAACAATGAAATCCAGCAGCAGCACGCTGCACGCACAATTAACATGCAAATTTCTCGTACAGTTTAGATACTCCTAAGGATTCATAATTAAGAAATGTATCAGATACTCTATCTTCACTCTCAATAACAATTTGAAGTCCAAAAGCAATTAAGATACACTTAAATAGTACGTATATTTTGACACAAATTATTTTTTACCTTTTGCTACTTCTTCTAGATCTGAAAACCTCTTTTGAAAATAGTTTCTGTCTCTCCCTCTCAAGTACTGCTTTAAGATTAATGCTTCAGACATTGTATTCCTATTTCATTTTCAACTTCAAAAAAGCGTAGTTGAATCTCCACTAGTAATAATCTTACTAGTTATCACTTTGAATCTTCCCCAAACTCCCCAACCATATCAAAAGATAACTATCCACAATTTCACATTTGCTTGTAAAATATATTAAGTCTGAGATCAGCATGAAGACTTAAAAGTATATTAATGTGATAATTTCAATGCACGTCTCCTAAGCAGATAAATAAAGAATTTAAGTCATGTTAGCTCAAGTCAATTTAGAAAAGTTGGTTAGTAGGCAAAGATAGAATTACATGTAAAGTGGTGTCATTGATGAGCAGATCCCCGCTGATATATTCATGACAAACTCCTTCTCCAGTTTCTTGTTGCTTGTGAACAGATATGCTGTAAGTGGCTTTTCTCTGGCATTAATGAATTGCATAGCGTCCTCCACTTTAGTAACCTTCACAAAAGAAAAGCAAGACCTATTCAAGCCAAGAATTTCACCGAGGCAAATGGTACTGTCAACAGATTATAAACAGACTACAAACAGAATTTTCAGCAAATCTAAGTTGGTCATCCTAGACTTAACAATGCAGCTAAAATTTTGTCTGTTAAAGCTTTCACAAATGACGTATTGCTTCAAACTTATATGCTGTATTTTCTATTATATGGGCAGAAATGGCATAATAATTACCGTGAGGATTGAGCCTCCAAAAGAGATTACCCTCGTTTGGGCTGGTTCGAGTAAAACTAAAGAGCAATAGATTTTCGTAGTTGTCGAAGCAGTTTTGTTGCTGATGAATTTCAATATCGAGAATACGCGAAATTTGATAAATTGTTCTGGTAGAATGACAATCTTTTTCTTGTGCTTATGCTTTGTCTTGAGCCGAGGATCTTTCAGAAACAGTCGCTCTACCTACCAAGGTAAGGTCTGCGTACACTCTACCCTCCCCAGACGCCACGTTGTGAGATTTCACTAGGTATGTTGTTGTGGTTGTTGTCAAAACCGTGTGACCAATTGTTATCAGCAAACTTTTTGTTATCGAAAAAGGAATGCACAAAAGATAAGTTAACTCTTACAGGCAGTGTAGGTCTTACTGTGATAATAGGAAGTAGAGGACCAAATATTTCCTCCTTCATGATTAATGAATCTTCTGGGACATCCAGAAGAATTGTAGGAGCGATCTTTCTGAGATGAGGAAAAGAAGATGAATAACAAAGATTTCTTATGTCATAAGCAGATATCTTTATAATAATATGTCAGAAGAGAAAGAGAGTGGTTGACTCACAAGTTATTTTCATCTCTCTGAGCTCCATGAACTACCTTATCGGCAACCTTATTATCATCCAATAACTTTGATAGTCGATGAAAGTGGTTAGCATTCACAATGCGAGATAGATCTCCTGATTGTAGTGGATCCTTACCATTGAATTTCCCCTATTCATGTTTCATAGCATCTAGCTGGCTAGGAGGAATCGAAGAACAACAACAACAACAAACTCAGTGTAATCACACAAGTGGTGTCTGGGAGGGTGAGATATACGCAACCATACCTCTACCTTTGTAGAGAGTGAAAGAAATAATCTCTTGATTATTTTCATTAATTCAAAGACAATATATACAATTTACATATTTCAATAATAGGAGAATCATATTACTATTCTACTCCTAAAACCTTATTCTATTTGGAGACTAACTATACAATTATGGTAAGCGTACAAGACTAATTAAGGTACACTACAACTATACAAAATCGTGTACAAGAATGATACAAAAACGTCAAAATCGAGACTAAATATACATAGGATATACATGTGTATATCTTATGTATATTTAGTATATTTAACACACACCCGCAGTCATAGCGGGCGGTCTTCGGACGTTGAGACTGTCTCGAAAATCTTCAAAAAGGACCGAGGGAAGACCATTTGTAAAGATGTCTGCAACCTGATACCTGGAAGGGACATGACAGACGCGTACTTGACCACGAGCAACCTTTTCGCGGACAAAGTGAATGTCCATCTCGATATGTTTAGTGCGCTGGTGTTGAACCGGATTATCCGAAAGATAGATGACACTAATATTATCACAATAAACCAAGGTTGCTTTTTGAATAGGACAATGAATCTCTAACAGCAGATTACGTAACCAACATGATTTAGAGACCACATTAGCTACTCCTCGATACTCAGCCTCGGCACTGGAGCGGGACAAAGTCGACTGACGTTTCGCAGACCAGGAGACTAAGTTATTACCAAGAAACATACAATAGCTAGACGTAGACCGTCTGGTGTCCGGACAGCCACCCCAATCATCATCAGTGTACGAGAAAAGTGTAGACGTCGATGACGGATATAAATGCAAGCTATAGTCAAGTGTCCCCTGGATGTATCGAATAATGCGTTTGAGCACATTCATGTGTTCAACCCTGGGATCATGCATAAACAAACACACATGTTGGACGACATATGTAATATCTTATCTCGTGAACGTAAGATACTGAAGGGCCCCTGCAAGACTGCGATATCGGGTCGGATCCTCGTAAGGGGAGCCAGTTGCAGCAACCAATTTGGGTTTAGTATCAACTGGAGTGGAAGTGGACTTACAGGATGACATCTCAGCCCTCTCAATGATCTCGGCTGCATACTTCCTTTGGGATAAGAACAATCCACCGGCATGCCGAGTGACAACAATCTCAAAAATATAGCTCAATGGCCCCAAGTCTTTCATAGCAAACTCAGAATTGAGCTTTGTCATGATAGCCTAGCGTAAGGCATCGGAAGAGGCAGTCAAGATAATATCATCCACATATAATAGTATATAAGCCAAGGAAGAACCAAGACGATATATGAACAAGGAATTATCCGACCTGCTGTGAGTGAACCCAATAGTCGAAACATAGTCGGCAAACCTCTTATACCAAGCCCGTGGAGACTGTTTAAGCCCATATAAGGACTTTTTCAACAAACAGACATGATGGAGATATTTGGGATCCCTAAACCCCAAGGGCTGATGCATATAGACTGTTTCCTTGAGATCACCATGTAAGAAAGCATTTTTCATATCTAATTGATGAATGGGCCATGCTTTCGAAAGAGCCAAGCTGAGCACAGTGCGAATGGTAGCCGGCTTGACCACCAGACTAAACATCTCCCCACAATCCACACCAACCTGCTGAGTCTTACCATCACCCACAAGCCGAGCCTTATGCCTTACAAATGAACGGTCTGAATTGTCCTTATGAGCAAAAATTCAAATAGACCTAATAATATTAATACCAGATAGACGGGGCACCAACTCTCACGTCTTATTATCAATAAGAGCATTATATTCATCTGTCATAGCAATTTTCCAATTCGGTCATTTAATGCAGACACGGGATTCCGGGGTAAGGGTGATTTAAGAATATTAGAATTTAAATTAAAATGCCTTTTTGGTTTAAAAACACCTCGTTGACTACGAGTGACCGGTCTATGACTCGAGGAAGAATTGGGCGGATTTTGGGAATTTGCTGGACTCGGAACGGACTGACCAGCAGGCATTGGGCCTGCTGGCCCAATTCGGTAACTGGATTGTGAAACAGGGACTGGACTAGTGGCGGTAATGGGCTGGGTCACTGGCCCAGTTATCGTTACGGCCCGGTAACTGGACAGACCAGGACTCAGTGCGGGTACATTAGCTAGTGACGGGGCAGTGGGCCCGCTAACGAATTTGGGGTGCGGGAGACGTCCAAAAATTGGTGAATAATATACGGGGATATACCATCATCCAAAAAATTATACGAACTAAGCACGGGAGTACTAACCTTAGCAAACGAAAATTGAGATTCATCAAAAATCACATGGCGACTAATGATGATTTTATTAGAGGATAAATCAAAACATTTGTAACTACGATGATTAGACGGAAAACCCAAAAATACACACGGAGTAGACCGGGCCTGAAGTTTGTTAATTGTGGTGGATTGAAATAACGGATAACATAAGCACCCAAAGACCCGAAGATGTGAATACGAAGGAGTCTTATTATATAAAATTTAAAGGGGAACAATATGTCAAGCCTTTAGAAGGAAGAATACGAAGGAGTCTTATTATATAAAATTTGTAGGGGAACAATATGTCAGTTTCATATATTGCATAATTGTCCGCTTAACTTTCAAGTCATGTCCAAAATTCAGATCATCTAACACAGTAACAAGGAGGTCCATATCAACATAATCTTTGTCCTACTGTTTGAAGGGACACAAAGATCTCCCATCAATAGAGTAGCAGCAAGAAGATATGTTTCATTTGCCTTTAATCTTAACAGAGCCAAATAGTTCACTCTGAGAACATTCAACAACTACAAGCCAAATCCAGATATAAGATACAAAGGGGGCAACCAAAAGCTAATCTTGGTGATATCTATACACTTTCTAGATACTAACATCAGGAACAATAATGACCCAAACAGGAGGGCCGCGACGGGCACGCAGATCCCACCTGTCGGGTACCGCTAATCACACTATCAACACCAATTCGTAATTAAACTACGGACTAAGCCGAAAGAAAATTATGAACAACCAGGTAACCAACTTATAGATATACATGTACTAAGGCCGACAAGGTCGTGCAAGTTTACTACTCACAGGACACCTATCTACAAGCCTTTGAGAGTAGCAACATCAAAGGTCGGGACAAGGCCCCGCCATACCCATATAGATACGCAAAACTGTATCATACCAAAATCAAACCGACACCCCGGAAAGAGAGGGGTGCTTCCAAAATCCGCTGAAAACTGCAATATATTCACGTGGGTCGTCGCCTTGCCTATGCGAACCTGCGGACATGAAACGCAGCGTCCCCCGACAAAAGGGACGTTAGTACGACTGATATACTGAGTATGTCAGACATAAATTATTACATAACAGGAATATCTGATAACTGAAACATAAACAACTGACCAACAGGAACTGCCTCTGAGGGCCCTAATACACTTGCCTACATGATATGTACAATGCGGTGTCCATATTTATTGGCCTCATCGGGCAATTTTCTTACCATGACAGCCTATGTGAGCATCATACCATGTAATAGTTAATTAACCTATGCATGATGCACGTATATATATATATATATATATAAATGTCAGTGTTACGGATCGTGCAACCCGTCCCAATATATGTTAGTGTTGCGGATCGTGCAACTCGTCCCAATAGGCCAAGCTCTTTTGTGATAGTCTGTACCAGCTGCATGTGGTGTGTGTATATAACGCCTTTCCCTTTCCCCATATCCCCTACATATATAATATTTACCATATAGTAGTGTGCATAGCACCAGTGATCCAGTGTAATAGATGAATGCAATGCAGGTAAGATTGCATGAATGACTATAAAATACCCTGAGTGACATAATATCCTTGCATCTTTGCCTAATACTGTGAATATCAACCCATTTTCTCTGTGCCTCAATAAGAACTTTGATCCATATCTAGACATGCTTTTAGCATAGGAATCAATAACATGAATATTCTTAACTACTAGGAGTAGAATAAATTACGAGAGCAATATCACAGTTATACTTAGTTACATGGAACATGCCAAAAGAAATGAATATTTTGCCTTAACATACCTCGATTCAACCTTCAAACGAATACGATGAGTCAATTCCCCCTATACATGCTTAACCCGTGGCTTTCAACTTTTGAACTTCCCGTCACCTTACTTACGACTTAATTTAGAACTCTTCGAACAAAACTTTGCTGCTTTTAGTAACTAACTAATAATAAAAAATAAAAAATAAAAAGAGAAAGAGAGAGCTTCCCCCATCTCACGATGCATATAGAAGACATCAAAGAAGCTCCATTGCTGTGTTTCTTTTCCTCCCAAAATAATCACAAAGGCGGCCTTTCTTCCCTCTCATATAGCACCGAATATAAAGCCTCCTAGAGCCATCAATTGTCACCTCTTAAGTATGACCCTCAATCCCATTTATTAAGTGTAATATAATAATATTATCTAATTTGTATACACCTATTATAAGATACTAACAGAAGGTGCCACGTGATATTCCTTTCCACTATTTAACAATGTAATACATATATCTATAATTTACATAACTAGACAATTAACTAGGTAGCTCATGGCGGTGGAAAGTAATTCCTTTAACTAGTAATTAAGTCCTTGTCTCCAACCATTAATAATTATCCATAATATCTATTAATCAAGGGTCCACATAAATTAATCCACACAACTAATTAATTCTAGATCCCACTTCATTTAAATCCTAAAAACTCATAAGACATTCGTATACTCAATGTCATAATTTACTAATATGACACTAGTCCATAATATCTTCATGCACACACCAAATTATTTCCGCTTCCCGTCATCACCCTTGTTACGTCCAAAATTTATTTCGGGTTTAATCCTTTTATATACTAATCTCTTTATTAGCATAATTAAATATAACATAAATTTTCCCGCGAGCGTCTGTTTACACATGCCTAGCGATTTTATATACGCTCAGCGATTTAAATTGTAATCCGAAAGTACGGGATGTTACACGTAGGATGCGTAGGGGAATAGCAACCGGGCCAAATGAGATTTCGATGGATTTTTGGAAGAGTGTGGGTATGGCAGGCCAAGAGTGACTGACATGATTGTTCAATGTCAGTTTTAAAATGGCAAAGATGCCCGAAGAATTGAGGTGGAGTACGATAATTTTGTTGTACAAGAACAAATGTGTCATTCAAAGTTGCAACAATTATATGTGCATTAAGTTGTTAAGCCATACTATGAAAGTGTGGGAGCGGGTGGTGAAGTTGCAAGTGAGGAATGACGTTTCTATTTCTAAGAATCAATTCGGATTTGTCTCGACCACAGAAGCCATCCATCTTGTCATATGGCATGTGGAACAAAACATGGAGAGAAAGAATGACCTTCATATTGTGTTCATCGACTTAGAAAAAACATATGATAAAGTCCCGGTAGAGGTTCTATGAAGATTCTTGGAGGCTAAAGAAGTTTCGGTGGCATATATTAGGGCGATCAAAGATATGTACGATAGATCCAAGACACCAAGTAAGGACGGCGGGAGAGATTCAGAGCACTTTCTAATCGAGATGAGGTTACACTAGGGATCATCCCTTAGTCCATTTTTATTTGCCTTGGTGATAGATGTATTGACGAGAAAAATCAAAGGTGGTGTGCCATGATGTATGTTATTTGAGGATAACATAATTCTGATTGAAGATACCCGCGACGGAGTTAATGTTAAGCTGGAGGTTTGGAGACAGACCATGGAATCCAAAGGGTTCAAGTTGAGCAAGACCAAGACAGAATACTTGGAGTGCAAGTTTAGCGACATTGCGCATGAGGCATGCATAGAAGTGGACCTGGAGACCCAGGCCATCCAAAAGTGGGGAAGTTTTAAGTATCTTAGATGCATTATCCAAAGAAATGGGAAGATTGACGATGATGTCGTACACCATATTGGGGCAGAGTGGATGAAATAGAAGAACGCCTACAGAGTCTTGTGTGATAAGAAGGTGCCACCAAAACTTAAAGGCAAGTTCTACAAAGTGGTGGTTAGACCGACTATATTGTATGAGGTGGAATATTGGCCAATTAGGAAATCTCACGTCTAGAAGATAAATGTGGTGGAGATGAGGATGTTGCGATGGATGTGTGGGAATACTAGGAAAGATAGGATTAGAAATGAAGTTAGCCGATATAAGGTGGGAGTGGCCTCAGTGGAGGATAAGATGCGTGAAGCGAGGCTAAAATGGTTCGGGCATGTGCATAGGAGATTCATGGAGGCCCAGTGTGAAAGGTTGGCTATGGATAGTTTCAGGAGAGGTAGAGGGAGGCCAAAAAAGTATCGAGGAGAAGTGATCAGATAGGACATGATACAGTTACAACTTACCGAGGACATGACCTTAGATAAAAGGTTGTGGCGGACATAAATTAGAGTAGAAGACTAGTAGGTTGTAGGCGAAATGGTACCCTTTCAGTTTTATCCTTTTATCTCTGTTATTATCTGCTCTCTCTTTTACTTGATTATTGTATTAGTATGTTGTAGTTACTATTACTTTTCTTGATGATGTTTTGCCTATAGTATTATGCCTTGATTTCTTAACTTTGTCAATTTTGTTTGACATCATGTATTGTGCTTTCTCTTAAGCCGATTGTCTTTTGAAAACAACCTCTCTACCCCCAAGGTAGATGTAAGGTCTGCGTATACTCTACCCTCTTCAGACCCCACTTTGTGGGATTACACTGGGTATGTTATTGTTGTTGTTGTTGAAAATAAATTTCTAGTTCGTCTGAAACGAGATTTGGGTCTACATTATATTATTTTGAAGTGGCCCGAAAGAAAGCATAAATATATACATCAAGGAATGAAGACAAGACTCTACCATCCACCCTAAAATACTTTATGAGTTAATTTCTCAGAAGGTCACTCAACTATCCTCGTTGTAACACAAAAGTCACTTAACTTTCTTTTATAATTGGAAAGTCACTTAATTTTGTTTTGTTAATGAAAAGTCACTCAACTTTCCTCTTTGTAACACAAAAGTCATTCAACTCATTTGTCAATTTTTGCTGACGTGATTTAAAGTTAAATCTTTATTTAATATAAACTCACCCATTTTTATCATTTAGTGAATGTTATCCAATGAATTTAGTGTAGGACTTGATGATGATGTCTGAGAACTGATCAATAGTGTAAATTTTGTAGAGTAGGATTATTATAGTAATTTTAAACAAAATCACTACTTCCTGACACTATAAAAATGGGTAATTTACGGAGGTTGAAAGTACAATTTTAACCTCCGCTATTTGCTGATAGCAAATCATGAGGATTTTTAACCTTCACAAACTGCACTTCCAACCTCCACAAATTATCCAATTTTTTGTAGTGTGACTCATGCATTAACAAAGTGAATTGAAACGTTGATTATCGATGTGACATTTACTTTCTTTGCAATCACTACCAACTTCTTATTATATTCTTTGTAAAATTCAAGTTGCTTGCTCAAAGGAATTGTATCATGAATACATCATAGATGAAAAGAAGAACAAATGTACAACTAGACTCAGTTGATTTGCGTAATATTTTGTGAATAAAATGTATAAAGTTATAGTAACCAGATGAACTTGAGGCAAAATTTTAAGCTCGAGTAGGAAGGAGAATTCAACCACGTTATTAGTAAAAAAATACTAGTAAAATTTCAGTCCTTAGTGTTTTGTTATAAAAATTTAGATAGTAGGTCATTTTAGTGGGACGGATCACCAAATGATAAAAATGAGTGAGTTTTTATTAAATAAAAAATTATTTTAAGAAAATAACACGTCAGCAAAAATTGACTAAAATAAGTTGAGTGATTTTTGTGTTATAAAAATGAAAGTTGAGTAATTTTTCAGTTACAAAATATAATAAAAGAAATTTATACAACAAGAAAGTAATAAATTAATCGACTTTTCCCCTCAAAAACTGCCACTACACTGCAAATAATAAAACAGTCTTAATTTTTTCTTCTTATTATATAGAATAAATTAACCAATTAACTTTTTCATTTTTATAGCTAATACTATAAAAGTAAAGATTTTATCTTTTAAAGCTTCCATGGGCGGGAATGTCATTTCCACATTTTATTTGAAGGTTGGCTCGAGGGCTGGTCGAATGTAAGCCACAGTCCACACTGTTTCCACACTCAACCATTGGCTCTTTCTTCTTTTTACTCATTTCACCAAACAACTTCTTCTTCTTCAATGGCTTCTCTCACCGGCGCCGCCACTCGTCTCCTCACCTCCGTCAAAATCACCTGCTCCACAACAACTACTACCAGACTCTATTTCTCATCCTTTTCCGTGTCTCCTCTAAAATGCCCTAAATCATCTCCTCTTTTGTCTCACGTGTTTCGCTACCAGGTTGTTCAATGCTTCCTTCACTTTTCATTACACATTTTGAATTGTATTTAAGCATTTTATTGAGCTTATTATATTTGTAGAAGCAATCGTTGGTTCGAGTATCAAGTGGAAGTTTCAGCACTGTAGCATCGCCGAAATGCGCTGCATCTGATCCCGATCAGTTGAAAAGTGCCAGAGAGGACATCAAAGACCTACTGAAGACTAAGTTTTGTCATCCTATTTTGGTAATTTCTCCTTCCTCGCTGATCTAGTATGAATAAACCTGTAAATCCTTTGTTAGCTGGTTAGGAGGTAAGTTATTCATGTATAACATTAATACAATGTTTGGTTTGCAATTTAGAAACCCGCATAACTAATATATGTTATGAAGTGATTTATGTATTATTTTATGCACGATAGAAGGTGGAATAGCTAATATATGAATAACTAACCCCTACATAGTTAATCCCTGTATAAAATAATACATAGATTCCCTCATAACTAATCCTTGTATTGTTAATATATGTATAACGCTAACCAACTACCAAACAACTAAATGAATGAACTTGAATATGACACCTGTAAACTAATGAACTTGCCAATTTTCATCGACATTAGTTTGCCGCTTTAAATTTTAATGGCAATATATAGAGAAGAATAAAATTTCTCAGGAGTTGTTATTGTCACAAAACATGAAACACACACTCTGTATCAGAAAATTCATGGATAGTGTAAATGCTTTTAACCACTTGATGAGGGCATTAACCAACTTTTGGCATCGATTGAGCAAAAGTGATCTGTCTTCTGCTCAAATCTATGGTGCTTATCTTATTTAGTTAAGTTATCTCCTCCGCTACTAAAGATGAGGGAGTGGACAAATAAGAGAGTGAACAAAGTTACATCAGCTACACTGCAGCAGATTAAGACCTACCTAAAATAGTTCTAAATGTCCTCGTCAAATATGAAATTAAATATTCTTGTATATACTTTTCTAACGAAGCTTGGATGAGTGCTTCGACCAAATGAAGCTTTCTCATTATATACTACCTGTCAGTACTTTGAGATTGTACAAGGGAAAGGCAGGACAAAGAAATGCTTTACAGATCTCCTTTCAGTTGTTTGGTTCGTAGACTACAGCATTTTGGCACAACTTTTAGGTTTTATATTGTGCTCATTTAGTAATATATTTGTGGTCTCTCTGTAACTTTTGTATCCTGTTCTAATACATGATCATTTTTCGTGACTCTCTCTTTATCTGTCTCTGTTCTTTTGAGCAGCTGAGGTCCCTCAATATCTGACAATCTCTCTCGTGTTCGACTAAACTCCAAAGAATGATGCCCTCTATTATGACATTAAGCTATTCATTGTGATGCGTTTGGCTAAAATAAAGGAGTTTATTTCAAGTTTGTTTAACTATGCGTACTAATGCCACTGGGGAGAAATCTAGAACACAGTTTACAACAACAACAACATACCCTGTGAAATCTCACAATGTGGGGTCTAGGGAGGGTAAAGTGTACACAGGCCTTACCTCTACCTTGGTAGGTAGAGCGACTGTTTTCGAGAGACCTCCGGCTCAAGACAAGGCATAATCAAAAGCAAAGCACAAGCAAAGCAAGAGCAAAACAATAGAAACGATCAGACCCGGTCAAAAAATGTAAAGTAATATGAAAATGCTGATATAAAAAGCGAATAAGCCATAATAGCACATTCTGAAAAAGTAAGCAGTAACTAGCGCATGTAAATAAGCTAAACAAAGTACACTAAAGGACACATAGCAGCATAAATCAAACTACATGAGATTATAAAACAATATTGCGCTTATTAGTATGATAGGCTAAGTGGGCCTACAATAATAACAATACAACTACCAGTTTGCAAGCGTAAGTAGGATTACGCTCGACTATATACTACCCTTCTACCCTAAGCTGTATCCTCCACAATCTCCTATCTAAGGTCATGTACTCAGTAAGTTGCACATGCGCCATATCCCGTCTAATCACCTCTCTCCAATACTTCTTCGGCCTACCTCTACCTCTCATGAACCTGTCCATAGCCAACCTCTCACACCTCCGCACTGGGGCATTTGTGTCTCTCCTCTGCACATGCCCAAACTATCTCAGCCTCGCTTCCCGCATTTTATCCTCCACCGAGGCCACTCCCACTCTATCCCGGATATTATCATTTCTAATCTTATCCCTCCTTATATGCCCACACATCAATCTCAGCATCCTCATCTCCGCAACTTTCATCTTTTGGATGTGCGAAGTCTTGACTGACCAACACTCCGACCCATACAACATAGTCGGTCTAACCACCGCCCTATAGAACTTGACTTTAAGTTTTGGTGGCATATTTTTGGTGCATAAGTCTCCAGATGTGAGCCTCTATTTCATCCACCCTGCTCTAATACGATGTGTGACATCGTCATCAATCTCCCCATCCCTTTGAATAATAGACCCGAGGTACTTGAAGCTTCCTTTCTTTGGAATGACCTGAGTACCAAGCCTCACCTCCACGCATGTCTCAAGGTCGCTTCCGTTACTGAACTTGCATTCCAAGTATTCTGTCTTGGTCCTACTCAGCTTGAACCCTTTAGACTCCAGAGTCTGTCTCCAAACCTCCAACTTAGCATTCACTCCGCTGCGAGTCTCATCAATCAGTCCTGTGTCGTCTGCAAATAACATACACCATGATACCTCCCCTTGAATTTGTCGAATTAATCCATCCATCACCAAGGCAAATAAGAATCGGGCTAAGAGCTGATCCTGGTGCAGCCCCATCATCACTGGGAAGTGCTCCGAGTCTCCTCCTACTGTCTGTACTTTGGTCTTGGCTCCATCATACATATCCTTGATCGCCCTAGTGTACGCCATAAGTATACCTCTAACCTCAAAACATCTCCATAGAACCTCCTTATTGCCTGCCCATGGATTCAACAGCAGTTCGAAAGGTTGCCCTATTCGGGAATCTCCGGATCTATGATGATTTTCAATCCCCCGAAGCATTTCGAGACTTTGTCGTATGTCTTCTCGAGGTCGATGAAAACCATATGTAAGTCTCTCTTCCTCTCCCTATACTGCTCCACCAACCTCCTAATAATATGAATGACTTCTGTAGTCGAACGTCCCAGCATGAATCCAAACTGGTTCTCGGAAATAGACACGCCTCTTCTCACCCTCATCTCCACGACTCTTTTCCAAACTTTCATAACGTGGCTTAGCAACTTCATACCCCTATAGCTGTTGCAACTCTGGATATCACCTTTGTTCTTGTACAGAGGGATCATTGTACTCCACCTCCATTCTTTGGGCATTCTCGCCTTCTTAAAAATGACGTTAAACAACTCAGTCAGCCACTCCAAACCTGCCCTGCTTGTGCTCTTCCAAAATTAAACTGGAATCTCATCAGGCCCTGTCGCTGGACCCCTACGCATCCTGCGAACTGTTCCTTAACCTCCTCAATCTAGAACACAGTTTAACACTTCTAAATGCTTCCAGGTTCGTTTGGGCTGGCACGATGCTGGTACTTACAACAAGAATATTAAGGAGTGGCCACAAAGAGGTGGAGCTAATGGGAGCTTAAGATTTGAAATTGAACTGAAACACGGAGCCAATGCTGGTAAGCCCTCACTACATTGTTTCAAATTCTGCTGACTTTCTTTTGTTTGTTAGTCTGACAAGCTAGCAACCCAGGACTTGTAAATGCATTGAAACTTCTCCAGCCTATCAAGGACAAGTATTCTGGTGTGACTTATGCAGATTTATTCCAGCTGGCCAGTGCAACTGCCATCGAGGTAATTAGTTTCTTTTTCTGATTTAGTATTGACAATAAAATTAGCTCACTCATTAATTGGTTTATTTCAAAACAATAGGAGGCTGGAGGCCCCAAGATTCCCATGAAATATGGGAGAGTGGATGTGTCTGGACCTGAGCAATGCCCAGAAGAAGGAAGGCTTCCTGGTGAGAGAATCTCACATGTCTTCTTCTTTTTTGTTTTGGAAAAAAACACAATTTTGCGTAGGACCAAGTTTGCAAATTACGTGAAAAAATTGGACTAAGTTAACTCAAGTGAACTTTATATTGCACATATTATGTTGTTAACTCTAGTATCTTGACCACTTCATCTAAAGCTAACTTGGCCTTGTACTCTTTGAAACCTAATAAAGATTTGTTATTTTGCACCAGGTACACTTGAACTTTGAACTTATTAAAAAAAGGCGCTGTTGAATTTTGAAACTATACTGTGATTTTTCCCTTTTTGATAAATAAAGATAATGTCAAGGGTGCAGCGCGTGATGTGTGGGTTAGGCGCATGTTACAGGTTCGAACATTACCGTAGACAAGCTTGGTATTATTTAAGTGGATAAGGGAGAGGGTCGGGGCCATTATTCGCCGAGTTTCTAACCTTTCTTCACTGCTCCTTAGAGATTTCTTAGTTATAAAAAAGATACAGTATATTTTTACTAATACTTTTTATCCTCATCAGGTATATAGAGATACAAAAGAGATTGTGAGTGTGTTTTTATATAGGGATTAAAGAGAATGAAGAGGGGTTTTTCACCAAGGTCTATGGTGACATTAGGAAAAAACCATATTACCTTATAGATGCAAGGAGAATTTGACAGACTTGTTAAGTTTTCTGTAGAGAAAATTCAGCTGTACTAACAATTATCAAATTAACTACAAGCATAATATTTACCTTATCCAAAAAAGAAAAAAAATACAAGCATAATGTTCAAATAACATAGCTGTAATCTCGAAGAGGACACATGTAGATTTATGATCCTTTCTACTTCTCACACTTAATTTCTGAAGGCTTCAAACATATTAACTTCACAAAACACAACAATTTCTGAAGGCTTCAATCATATTCGACTTCACAAAACACAAAATGTGTCACTGTGATAGAGATATAACTTCAATTACTATATATTCAATCATCATAAGACACAGTTGCAATAGTTGCATGTCGCGCAACAGGAAAATTTGGAATTGTTCAATTCTTTTTCAGATTGGGTTTTCGGATACTGTAGTAACAACTGAGGATTTTGTAGAATTTAGTTTGCCACCGTGCTAGATGGCTATCTTGCGTATGTAACCTTTGTTATTACTTTTATATAGCAAAAAGAATAATAGCTTTGACAAATTAGCCTCTGTTCATTGATTCTGTTATAGTTGCTATGTGTATTAAGAGGAAATTTACTTGACACAAGCCTGTGTGTATTGGAGAAGACAAGAATGCAGATCGAATATATAAATACAATAAAGGATATCTATGAAGGAGCAGTTACAAGTGTGTAGGGGAGGGGGGGGGGGAGATATAGAGGAGTTTCTCATAATCTTGGATTTACACTAGTAATCTAAATTGATATCGTACTTGTTTACCTAATTATGGATAACATATGACAAGTGAGGGGTTGCTCAGTTGGTAAAGCACCTCCACCCACGACCGGTAGGTCTAGGGTTTGAGTCACGTTGGAGGAGAAGTGTGGAAACACTATAGATCCTCCAAAATGGAGGGTAAAAAAATTATGGATAACATACAAGATGAGGTTCCGTGGCGTATGCTATTTATGGATGATATTGTGTTAATACTAGCGAGTGTGTCAACCAAAATGTTCTCACTTAAGAGAATAACAATTTTAGGATAAGTAGAACACAATGTATGAACTGTTCGTTTAGCCAACATAAGAGTGAGTGAAGTTGAGGTGAGATTAGAAGGTACTGTGGTGTCTAAATGCCAACAATTTAGATATCTATGTTGTATGTTTAGTAGATGGTATGATAGATAAAGATATAATACACAGAAGTAAAATTAGATGGTTGAAATGGAGGAGTGCCACAAAAGTGTTAATACTATAGGAGGACACCTACTAAAGTGAAAGAAAAGTTTTATACTCCTTCTGTTTCAATTTATGTGGTGATTTGATTAGGCACGAAGTCTGGGAAAGAAAGAAAGAAAGACTTTTAAAATTTGTGGTCTAAATATGCCAAATACACTCTATAAAATTATGTCATTAATGAGAAGTTTAAAGTTAATTTTTTTACCCGCAAGGGTGGCTCAGTTGGTTGAGCTTGGGGCTTCCATAATGGAGGTCTCAGGTTCGAAACCCTCTGTCGTAGCAGTAGGGGATTTGCCTTTTGGGTCGAGCTCGTTGCACGGGGCTTGCCTAGTGCGGGTTATCTCTCATGTGTGGTTTGCGGGCTATTGCACAGGAGCGGGGTTTACCTTGTGCGCATCCGAAAGGTAGCGGCTGCGAGTTCCCTTGTCATAAAGGTAATCGTTTTCTAAATATAGGAAGGTATCATTTTTTTTAGGACAAAACAAAAAAGAATTGTGCCACATAAAATGGAACAAAGGGAGTAGTATAGTTGTAAGACCAGCTATCTTATATTGGAGTGAGTGTTTAGCCTCTAAGGTCTAACATATCCACAAAAGGTGCAAGTAGCACACTGGATATAGTGAGAGAAGATTGTTTAAGATAGTTTGATCATGTCCTATGTAGACCTTCAGATGCACCAGTTTATAGGTGTGAACCATGATAATTGAAGGCGTAAAAAATGGAGAAAATAGACCTAAAATAACATTAAAGAAAGTTGTTACAGAAGACCTTCAATCTCTCGAAATTCATGCAGATTTAGCAAAATATAGTATATAATGGAAGCAAAAGATCCATATAGGCAATACCGACTAGTTGGGATTAAGGCTTAGTCATGGCTTACATTAGGCCTAGAGTTGGTAGGAGCCTTTTTAGTTTGTCAGATTTGTATGTTAGTAGAAAACATAGAAAACCTCTAGTGTTCGATAACCCCAGATTATTGAATGTTGGATGAATGGTTCCAAATAGAGTGAAATGGGTAGTAAGAATTCATATGCCGACCCCAGGTTTAGTTGTTGTAAAAGCCTGTAGTTGTTGGGTGATTTACTGGGCTAAGATCATTTTGGGTTCATTTTGTGTAAGGCTTACAGCTTTCTTTTCCAGCATATTTTATTTTCTCTGATCTTAGATGCTTTTTCGTGTCATTCTTAATGCTTTAATCTGAGTATTCAACTCCCATGTTGGAGAGACATGTATCCACTGTTGCAGTTTGTTGTATGATTAGTTGACTCATTACTATGACTTTGCTTATCTTCACCCTTAATATTCAGAGCCTTATCCTTGTGCTTTTAGTTAACAGTATCTTATAACAAGGAGCAGTCTCCTTTTTATTTTGTATTTGCAACTAACTCACTTTTGATGACACTAGATGCTGGTCCCCCTTCCCCTGCTGCTCATTTGCGTGATGTCTTCTACAGGATGGGACTAAATGATAAGGTAATATGTTGTTTACAAATTCATTTCCTTGGTGATTTAATGTTTCTCTTGCAGTATGTAAGTCAGATTTTGGTTTTCAGGAAATTGTCGCACTTTCTGGAGCTCACACTTTGGGGAGATCCAGACCAGAACGTAGTGGCTGGGGCAAGCCAGAAACAAAATATACGGTACAGTCCTTCAACCTGATGTTTGTATTAGTTATCAACAAATTGAGGCTTGAGGCATTCTTTTTAAGAAAATCTATTTCAATTTTTTTTGAAAATGGTAACATACTATTTCAAAAATATAAGTCAATAAAGACTTGGTCCAATGAGAAGCACCAACATAGAAAGGCACTTTCCATAGTCAGAATGCTTGTACATGTTGATGTGTGTGCAACTGTGCATAGGAGGTGATTATAAATGCTTGTTTACGTGCATGCTTCATCTTAAGCCAAATGTATGTTTCAACTTGTGAACACCTAATTTTTTGACCGAACCTGAATTTTACACCTTTTTTAGTGTTTAAAACATTTTCTACGGTTAATCTTCACTATTAACTTTTATTTCATTATGGTAGGTTTTTATTTGAGAAAATTGTAAACCACAAAAATAATCGCATTTTTAGATATAACTTTTGTTTTCACTTGCGAAAGAAAGAAAATTTACAAAATGCTAGCTATATTTCTAGACTATAAAAATATCAAAAAAAAAGGTTAGACTTAAGGAAAAATTCAAATAAAAACATATTTTTAAATTTTTTTCCTTCTTTTGCAAATGAAAACAAAGGTTATATCTAGAAACGGGACTATTTTTGTGGTTTACAATTTTCTCAAACAAAAATGATGCAAGTATATAGTTCATATATGTGTGATATACAGTTGATATGGAAGAAGTTAGTTAGACAGTTAAATTCCAAAAGTTAGTTACGATGTCCATTAGTTAGTTACAAGTTGTAACTGTTGAAATTCAGTTAGTTAGTTCCAGATTTGATCCATTTATACCATGTAAACTGTAGAAGTCTATTCTTTCTCACTCTAAACTCTATCTCTCAATTTAGCTTTCTTCTCGGATTATCCCTGAATTAGCTTTTCCCCTTCCTCGATTTGAGTCTCTTGGATTAATCAATTCCCATCGATTATCATTCGTGTATCAAAAAACCTACTAAAAATGAAATAAAGGATAAAAAGTCAATCTTATCCCTAAAAATGTCTAAAAGGATGTAAATTCGGGTACGATAGAAAATTTGGTGTTCACAAAACTCTTTTGTCAAAACTCCAGTTTTCCTGGCATGAGTTTAATTAGATATTTTCAGTTCTAGTACCCTAGGTGTGGATCTATGAACTATGTCAAACATATTATTGGATTGATGCTCTTATGTTGAGAAAACTATATTTCCTATGTAGATTATCATAAAAAAAAGATTGTACATAGAATCAACTGTAGAAGTACTTTTCACGAGAAATATCTGAATCTGAAATAAACTATCATCAAATAAGAAGGTAAGAAAGCTGGCAAACATTTCGTTGATGTATATGAATGTTATCAAAAGCGAAAAGCGTAAAAAAGCTCCAAGGTCTGTTGAGGCTTTAAGTGCAAAGCGCAAATAAAGCGTGGGCTTTAATGAAAAAAGGCGCAATGGTGCAAAAATACAAATATATATATGTTTAGACGAAGACTAATACTAATAATAAGCATGAATAACAAATAGTATATGGACAAAGGATTGTAAAAACATTACGATAAAGTGAAATATCATATGTCTAGTGTCACCTCTGCAAGAGAGGCTCATTGGCAGGGAAAAGTATGTCTTAGAGCCTTGATGATGACACTGAAGCGTACATAAAGCGAGGCGAAGCGCTCAACATGTTTTGAGCCTCGCTTCAGGGTTTAAGCGCATCTCTGACAACTCGTTCCATGACATTTGAGCAATGAGCAGTAAGGTATGCAACAACGTCAAAAATTAATCATACTTAGATTGTGCAGAACATATGTTCTCTTAAGGTTTTTTAGCTTGATTTCTTTGAGATTTTGTAAACAAGAAAGCAAATGCAGGAACTGGCCATGCTCTCTGTTGATCTCCTCGTGAAAATTATGTTTCTGTTATGTCATATCTTTCACTGATAATTCCTGCCGGGTTTTGTCTCCTCTCTAATTCAATCCTGTGTGATCTTCAAGAATGCGTTTTGTGATTGATAAATTGCCGAGCTAGAAATATTTAGCATGCGATTGAGTATCTAATTGTTCAATGTTGATTTTAACTTTAAGCAACTCCTTTCTGTCATTCTCATTCATTGATATTCCTTTTTGCCGGCAACAGTTCACTCTTTGGTTCTTGTTGGTTTATTTTTACAATTTAGGCGAGTTTAACTTGATTTTGAAAATTAGAGGAACTTAAGTTCTGAATGCATAGTAGCATCTAACACCAATGACAATGATGTGGCTGCATTGCGTTTGACATCTCTATCTTTCTCATGTGTCTCTTTTTGACTTGTCGTGTTCCTCTACGCCATAATGCTTTTGCTTCTTCAGAGATCCTGAAGGAAACCAGATGTTCACATTTTTCCTCTGTGCAATTTCCAATTGTGATAGCTGATTTCTGCCCACATTAACGATTTGGAGCCTGAACTATTCTATTTTGCATTACAGAAAGATGGACCAGGAGCCCCAGGAGGGCAATCATGGACCGCACAGTGGCTGAAATTTGACAATTCCTACTTTAAGGTGCTTTGTTATGACAATAATATGCATAAAAGTCTGAAGAAACAACATGGCTTATTTGTTCTCATTCTTCACCAAAAATTATTGGTATAGGATATTAAAGAGAGACGAGACAATGATCTGCTAGTTTTGCCAACAGATGCTGTTCTTTTTGAAGATCCTTCATTTAAGGTGGAATAGTATACCACAGCTTCATGAAATCTGTCATTACAATCTAATTTTTTTTTTCTATTGACAAATTAAGTGCTTGCAGGAATATGCCGAGAAGTATGCTGTAGATCAAGACTTGTTTTTCAAAGATTATGCAGAAGCACATGCTAGCCTGAGCAACCTTGGAGCTAAATTTGATCCTCCTCAGGTACGTTTGCAGTCTTTTCCCATCTATACTTCTGTTTGAGTTGTACGCTCCAACCCACTCTGGACTTATAATGAAATAGAAAAACTCATCTCAAATGATTCCTTTTTAAATAAATTAAAATTGTTGGCTCGTGACTAGTTTGGGCTTTTTGCACCCTCCGCCTCGATGTCTATCTTCCATGTGCTTGTGCTCTAAGCTTATTTTGAGGTGGTAATATACATGCTTTACTTAAGCATACATCACTAGACCGATCATTTATCCAATTCTTTTTGAATATTATTTTAATTAGCATGTTATTGAAAGATGCTAATGTGTTTGGAATTGCTTTAAATAGGGGTTCTCCATTTAAAACAGTTTATCCGAGGTCAACCAGAGAAGTTTGTGGCAGCCTACCGGTAAGGTTCATCTTAAATAGCTTATTACTTTGTCCTTTATTTGATACTAGTCAAAATTATCATCCACTTTTGCATTTTAATACCTCGAGGTACTACCATATATATGGTTAACCATACCTTTTCATGGTTGCTGCAGGATTAAGTACAACTTATCATCTCTACTTCTGCCATTACTTTTAATTAGACAAGATCAAGCTAATACCAAATCCTGTGTGCTCAAACTTGAAAGCCTAGTGGAGAGAAATAAATTCAACGAGTCTTCCCTATTTGAATTGCAGAGAGAGCTCTCGGATGCTATGAACCAAAATATTCCAGCAGAATATGAAGCTTTAGGGGGTAGCCCAGATAAGCCTCCCCCGGACAAACTAGTTTCTAAATATCATGATTCTAATTGGTATTGGCACATTTGACATCTCTGCTTGGGAATTAAGTTTTTTTTTACTGATATGATAAGAAATATGCATTGTGTTTTCAATTCACATTCTTGATTGAGGAAAATTTTGAAATCACTCACGATATTGCGTGGTTAAGTACATGCTACTTGAATTATACACTTTGTGCGTTGAAATTAACTTAATAAGGACTGAATGGCAGCAGTTTTCTACTTTAACCTTTGCTGCTGCTTCTGTGGCTTTTTCTGATTGTACATTCTTGTCTAGTTCCTATGTGTTCACGCTGTCCTCTATATTGTTGTCAAATCTGGCATCTTTTTACATGCCTGCTTGGATCTTCCTCGTTCCTAGGAAAACAACGAAATGAACATCCAGGTTGTGAACATCAGAATATTTTCACAATCTAGTCCTTCCATGCAACTGTAAACTTTTACTGGAGTTATTTCCTTTATGTTTTTTGTTTTAAAAGTAGAAATTTAATAGATTTTAAATTTGACAAGTCCGAAAAGTAATTAAATCATGCTTTTTATCTCTGAAGCGATGGATTTTTGTAGTTCATCGTTAAAATCATCTAAAGTCTCAATAATTTACTCAAAAATGCTTATGGTAATAATGTACATGGAGTTGACGATTATTGTTCATTATAAATAATTATTAGATTTTAAATTTGACAAGTCCGAAAAGTAATTAAATCATGCTTTTTATCTCTGAAGAGATGGATTTTTGTAGTTCATGTACGTTAAAATCATCCAAAGTCTCAATAATGTACTAAAAAATGCTTATGGTAAAAATGTACATGGAGTTGACGATTATTGGTCATTATAAATAATTATGATAATCCTGGACAGGATACCTTAATCCTTAATGATTATTGTTCATTAGGAACGACGCTAATCTTGCTAGAACAACAAGAATATATCTTACAATGACCGAATTCTAGCAACTACGAAATTATCTCAATCAACATTGCAATAATGCACTAGTTGGATCTTCTGTGTTGGAGCATATTTTGGACTACTAAACTCAATCATCAGTCCAAACTATTCAAATTGAAGATTAACAAGTCCATACATGATATTCGGAAAAGTTCAATTGAAACCATTATCCACTCCGGACCTCACATTAGATCATTTAAAGTCAGTTTTTTTTTTTCAGAACTAAGATTACACAGTTGAATTGTAGCTAAAGCTACACTCTTGTATTTTCTGAGTTTATTCCCATATTGCCCTAACAAAATGGGATGTTAATTCGCCTCTTAAAAACGAAGGACCTTCATATTGGAAGGAAAATCCAACTTAAACACAATGCATAGACTACACCAATCATAAATTTGACCATTACTGATGCAGACGCTTACCTCATGGTGATGCAAGTATATCATCCATATCCATATTACCTTATCTAGATAACATAGTTATTCTTATTTTTTAGTAGGATTAACCCATATGGGTAGATGAATTTTTTTTTAGCATATGTAAACCTATATAAAGATCCTTGAGCCTTAATGTATAACCATCTTGTTTTGAATTATAAATTTTCATATAAAGCTTTGTGCTTTAATTTGCTTCTTTAAAGAGAATGTTTCCTCTTAAGTAGTTGAGTTATCCTTAGACCAAGGTGACCTCTTTATTGGCTATCATGTTATAGTGAAGTTCTTAACCTCGACACACCCCGACGTCCCGGCGTCAACTTGGTATCAAAGCCTCTTGCTCGGGTATGCTTCTATCCTTTGTCTTTTATTTTCATATTTGTTGTTGGTGTTTTTAATATTCCTATCTTTGTCCGTTTTGTTGTCATAATTACTTTTTTCTCTATCTTTTCGTAATTATATTTGTGTCCCTTTATCTTTCCATATTTGCATCGTGGTCCTTTAATTTTTCATATCTTTATTTTCACCCTTTTAAGTGTCTCTTAGTTGAAAAATTACTTGTCCTTTCTGTGTCACACCATTGAGTCACATAGTTGTGTGAATTAGTGTATGTCAAGGAAAGTTTTGTCAAAAGGGCTATAAATTGCCTAAGGGGTCTGGATTTTAAGTGGGACCATTTGTGACCCCTCCAGTGTTTCCTGGAAACTTAGATGAAGTACGAGCCCAAGTTAGGGAATTAGAGGCACAACTTGCAAGACAAGAAATTGTTCAAAATCAGGTCCGAAATGAAGAAGCCAATAATGATAATTCTGTAAGTGAGGAAGACAATGCCAATCCCTTCGATGAAGATGGATTTTCATCTCAAGAAGAGTTGCCTAGATATCGACCACGAGGTCCAGCTCAAGATATGGAAGTTATGGGAATCAAACCTGATATTCCCGACTTTGAAGGAAAATTCCACCCTGATGATTTTCTTGATTGGTTGCACACGGTAGAAAGAGTTTTTGAACTTAAAGATATTCCTGATGAGAAGCGTGTCAAGCTTGTTGCAATAAAGCTGAAAAAGAATGCTTTTATTTGGTGGGAGAATCTAAAATGAAGACGAGAAAGAGAAGGTCGTATTAAGATCAAAACATGGGATAAGAGCGTAAGTTTCTTCCTTATCATTATAGGCAAGATATTTTTATTTTGTTCCATAATTTGAGATAAAAAACCATGTCGGTAGAAGAATATATTGTGGAGTTCGAACAATTACTAATGAAATATGATCTTCATGAGTCTGAGAAACTATATCTCGTTTTCTTGGGGGTCTCAATCTTGATATTGCTGATATTGTCCAATTACAACCATATTGGAGCTCGAACGATGTTACTTAAGTGGCTATTAAAGTTTAAAAACAACGTTCACGGAGAAATTTAGCAGGTTCTTATAAGCAAAAGGAAGTTACTACTGGACGCGGAAAGCAGATTTTAACGTCAAAAGTACCGTTTAAGGTAACCCCTTCAACGTCTTCTAATAAGGAGCCTAGTGCTGGTCGTGCTTCCAAGACAAAATGCTTCAAATGTCAAGGTTTTGGACATATTGCTTCTGATTGTCCAAATCGACGAATTAGCTCACTTGTGGAAGAAGAAGTTATTGACGATATTAATGAGAATGAAGAAGAGTTAGAAATCTTGAATGAAGATGAGATTGAAGAAGTTGTTGCTGATTATGGTGATTCCTGTTAGATTGTATTAATCTCTTTGGAAGAGTCTTTCTCATTAATACAATTATATATAGTGTGTACAATGTGTAATTCTAATACAATAGAGATCTTATATCTACAATTATACAACACTAAATATTATAAAATATATGGAGTATATTTATAATATACGTTAATACACCCTCTCAGTCGAAGCGGAAGGTGGCCGAACGCTAAGACTGGATCTAAAGTCGAGGAATAGATGTCTAGGAAGACCTTTCGTGAAGATATTCACATACTGATACGAAGAGGGCACATGCAACACCTTAACATGACCGAGAGCAACCTTCTCACGAATAAATTGTATATCCATCTCAATGTGCTTGGTTCGCAAGTGTATATCCATCTCAATGTGTTTGGTTCGCTGATGCTGAACCGGATTGTGAGATAAATATATGACGGATATGTTATCACAGTAAACCAAAGACGCCTTTCGCAAGGGACACTGAAGTTTCAAAAGAAGGTTTCAGAGCCAGCAGATCTCAACAACAACATTTGCAACGCCTTTATACTCTGCTTCTGCACTCGAGCGGGAAATGATGGCTTGCCTTTTGGTAGACCAAGAAATAAAATTATCCCCTAAGAACACACAGTAGTCGGAGGTGGAGCGTCGCGTGTCCGGATAGCCTGCCCAATCAGCATCCGTATATGATAACAACATAGTCGGTGCTGAGGGTTATAGATGCAATCCATAATCAAGTGTACCCTTAACGTATCGATTGATACGCTTAAGAGCAGTAAAATGAGGCTCCCTGGGGGCATGCATGAATAAGTATACCTGCTGAACAACATAAGTTATATCAGGCCTGGTGAAAGTAAGATCCTGTAGTGCACACCGCAAGACTCCTGTAAACGGTGGGATCAGACACTGGATCACCATCAACAACATTGAGCTTTGATTTAGAGTCAACTGGAGTGGACATTATCTTGCAATACACCATTTTAGCACTGTATACTATCTCTTCTGCATACTTGCGCTGACACATAAACAATGTATCTGCAGATCTAGTCACTGATATGCCCAAAAAGTAACTCAACTTCCCAAGTCAGTCATAACAAATTCAGTTTTAAGCAATGCACTGATCTCATTTTTAATAAATCAGAGGAGGTAGTAAGCACAATATCATCCACATATAACAATAAATAAGCAATGTTATTACCTCTATGGAAAATAAATAGAGAATTATCACACTTACTTCATACAAACCCAATCCGCATAGTGTACTGTGCAAAGCGATCATGCCATGCTCTAGGGGCCTGTTTCAAATCATAAAGTGACTTAAGAAGACGACATACATACTAAGGGGCTGATGGGTGGACAAAATCAGGCGGCTGGTGCATGTAAACAGTTTCCTTCAAATCCTTATGTATAAATGCATTTTTTACATCAAGCTGATGAATCAACCAATGCTTACTCATAGCAATACTCAAAATTGTGCGAATGGTAGCCGGTTTAACAATCGGACTAAATGTCTCACCACAATCAATACCCTCCTGCTGATTAGTTCCATTAGCAACAAGTCTCGCCTTATATCTCTCTAGATCACCAATGTCTATGAATTTGTGACGAAAAAGCCACACACATCGGATCACATTCACCCCATCCGGTCTAGTAACCAAATCTCAAGTGTGTTGTTTTGTTAAAGCATTAAATTCCTCACACATAGCCGCATTTCAATTCGGGTCTAGTTTTGCCAATTTTGGGTTTTTGGGAATTGGAGAAATGGTTTGTGTAGATAAGTTAAATTGGATTTTGGATTTGAAAATCCCGTGTTGGGCACGGATTTCCATACGGTGTGTGGGGGTAGGGACATGATGCGTATTTGGGTGGGGTGGATGGTCCAAGTTAATAGGGGCAGTGACAGTGTCGGAAGGTCTCGGGGATGGGTTGACTGATTGCTGGGTATGGGTTGTGGTTGGTGAGCTGGTAAGATCGAGGTGATGGGGACTGGGTATGGTAGCTGGTACAGTGACGGGCTACCGATGCAGGGGACTAGGATGGGATGCCGGTACAGGTATGGTTTTCGGGTTCAGGTACTAGTGTAGTAGTGGGTTGGATGACGATTTCGGCTACGGTGGTTGGTGGGTGTGGTGACACAGTTGGTGTTGTTTGAGGTTGCCGGAGGGTGTTTGGGATGAGGACCAGTGGTGACACGGAGACGCTGGGCCGACTGCCTGTGGTGGATGTGGCAGTCGGCGATTGCAGAGACAAGAACGGAGACAGTAGTGGAGATGCAGATACGTTGTCGAAAGTGGCAGCAGTTTGTGGCAGAGATAGTGGTATATTATTAGTGGTGGCTGACTGGGGTGTTGTGGTGACTGCCGGAAGTGGCGGCGATGGTACAGTAACATGATGACTGAGCAAGTGGCGTACGACGGGGGAGGGTTCGGACTCTCCGAGGAACGTGTAATCGGTGGTCCGAGATTTTCGAAGATTGGCGAATGGAAAGATTACTTCATTAAACATGACATGACGGGACACGATGATATTACGGGAAAAAAGGTCATAACACAAATACCCCTATGATTGGGATCCTAAGAAGACACACGATGTGGTACGCGTGCTAATTTATGAGGAGCGATGGAGGCAAGATTCGGGTAGCACAGACAACCAAAAATTCTAAGGTGATCATACGAAGGGATATGACGGTAGAGAATTTCTGTGGGAGTTTTGTTGTGAAGAGTACTGGTAGGTAAAATATTAAGGATGTATTCTACCATTTTGATTGTATAGACCCAAAACGACGGGGGGAGAGAGGCATGGAAAAGAATGGTACGAACCATGTTGTTGATAGTACGGAGGATTCGTTCGGCTTTTCCATTTTGGGGTGAGGTGTGGGGACAGGAGAAGCGGAAGACCATGCCATTATGGGTGCAAAAATTGTGAAACGCAAAATTATTAAATTCACGACCGTTGTCATATTAGAATGATTTGATGGATTTTTCAAATTGTGTTTTGATAAAGTTACGAAACTCAAGAAACTTGGTAAAGACTTCAGACTTGAATTTTAGAGGGTAAATTCAGATAAAGTGAGAATAGTCATCTAATAATACAAGATAAAATTTATGACCCAGTGAAGTAACGACATGAGATGTCCATAAATCTGCATGAACGATATCAAACGGAGAAAACGTAACACTTAAAGAAGGTTGAAAAGGGAAGCGAACGTGTTTGGCTAAAGGGCAAGAAAAACATTGTTGGGCATGTTTCCACTAGAACAACAAATTAAATTATCGTTCCGAAGAAAATTAAAAACGGGAGCTCCTGGGTGTCCAAGTCTATTATGCCAAATTGACGGAGAAATTATTGCTAAAGAAGTGGGAGGAGAGACTTGGGCAGTTAGAGATGTGGGAGGGGTGACACTGGCATCAAACATGGATAGGAAAGGATAGAGGTCCCCCTCACTATTACATCTTGTAAGGAGTTTTCCGGTACGTAGGTCCGTTATAGAAAACCCAAATATGTCAAAATTAATTGATACAGAATTATCGGTGACAAATTTTCTAACGGAGATTAAGTTTGTGATAATGTTAGGAGTATATAAGACGTTATTCAGGGAGAATTGGGGATGCGGTGGTGGGGTTAGTGTGTGGCCAAACCCTTGGATTGGAATGCGATAGCCGCTTCCAACCACAATAGATTGTGGAGTATTTAAACTTCGCAGTTGAGGAAGATTAACAGAATTGTTGGTGAGGTGAGACGTGACGCCCATATCCATATACCACTCATTATCGGACTGCCGAGGGGTCAATGTAACGAAAGTTGGCCCAAATTAGATTAGGAGGGGCCAGGAGGGGACTGCTGAGCTCCAGGAAATAGGGCCGAATTGATGTGACCCATTGATTGGCCTGAGGCGGACTGAAATTTGACCCAAAATTAATCTCCAAAATTGAAAGTTGTGAGAGAAATCATTATAGTGAATTATTTTTTATGAAGGAAGAAGAAGAAAAAACACAGTAAAAAAACAATTCTATTCTCGGATGAATAAACCAAAAAGTTTTGTAAAGGACGAAACAGAAATCAACCAATTTTGTTCTCGGTCGAAAGAGAAAGGAGAAGATTTTTTCTGGAACTGAAAACAAACAGGGAACAGAGAAGAAACCAGGCGCTGGTTTTGATGAATAATGATCTGATTTGGTTGTTCTTGAGAACAACAAACTAACTGCTGCAGGAAGAAAGAAAACAAAAGAAATCAGAATCTTGTCTGTTCTCGTTTTTTTTTTTTTTTTTATAATTCAGGTTTCCAGGTTTGCGCCTGACTACTTCACTGGTATTACCCAGACGTCCTGGAGATGATGGGACCGGTCCTTCAGCACCCCACTACCGGGTAAATCGCGGTATGTGCTCCAGTGGCCAGTTTTCTGAGAGCGTACAACTGATCAATGAGAGAAGGTCAAATTTCCCAACATGCAGAGTTTTTCGTGCTTGCGGGGAATCGAACTAAGGTAGGGTAAACTTTTTAAAGTGACTGGTCCCACCGCATTACGGCCCCATACCCCAGAAAACCCCACCTCCGGTCTGGCCCTACGGATTAGTATACACCGCTTGACCCGACGCGTATGGAGAGATTTTTTTGGGGAACACAGTTCCACTATCGCTGATCAGAGGACTCGAACACGGAACCTCAGACAACAATACCCTAATGTATTGGCCACTGGATCAAACACTTTGGAGATGTTCTCGTTATTTTTAGTGAAGGAAGAAAAGGAAGTCAAAAGTTTCATTCTCGGGAACTGAAAACAAACAGGGAACAGACATAAAACAGGCAGCCGCAGGAAGGAGGAGAAAAAAACAGGCGTTGGTTTTGATGAAACCGAGGAAGAAGAAGAATATGATTTAGATTTCGATTATTAATATTATATTAGATTATATTAATCTAATTTGAGAGTCTTTCTTATTAATATAAATATATATAATATGTACAATACAATAGAGATTTTATATCTATCATAATTATATAACATTAAATATTATAAAATATATGAAATATATTTATAATATACGTTAATAATTTCCTTATAGTGCGGCGGGTCCTTAACACTGCTATGATGATTGAAGATGAAAGTTGGCTTCGTCATAATATTTTTCACACAAAGTGCACCTCCAAGGGAAAAGTTTGCAATGTCATTATAACTGGTGGAAGTTGTGAGAATGTAGTAGCAAATTACATGGTGGAAAGGTTAAAACTTCCAACTATGGCACATCCTCATCCATACAAGTTACAATGGTTCAGAAAAGGCAATGAAGTTAAGGTATCCAAACGTTGTTGTGTTCAATTCTCTATTGGAAACAAATATCAAGATGAAGTTTGGTGCGATGTTTTTCCAATAGATGCTTGTCAGGTGTTACTTGGTCGCCTTTGGAAATTTGATCGTCGAGTTCTTCATGATGACTACAAGAATACTTATTCTTTCAATAAAGATGGAATAAAGATTGTCTTAACACCATTAAATCCAAATGACCATTTCAAGAAACAAGAAGAACAGGAATAGGTTATCACTCGGTATGGTCTCACTAAAGCCTATCAGGAGACAAATCAGGTGTGTCTTTTATTACTCTGTGAAGAGAATGAAATTTCATTATCTATACCAGAGACTATCAAACCTTTTCTTGAAGAATTTTCTGATGTTATACCAGAAGAAATACGTAATGGGTTGCCACCGATGAGAGATATTCAACATGCTATAGATTTTATTCCTGAATCTGTTATCCCAATCAAGCCTGCTTATCGAATGAGTCCAAAAGAACATGAAGAGTTACAACGACAAGTTAAGCAACTTTTTGAAAAGGGTTTAGTAAGAGAAAGTGTTAGTCCTTGTGCAGTTCCTGCTTTATTGGTGCCAAAGAAAGATGGAACATGGCGAATGTGCATTGATAGTCGTGATGTGAACAAGATTACCATCAAGTATCATTTTCCTATTCCTCGACTTGATGACCTATTAGATCAGTTGCGTGGAGCTATAACCTTTTCCAATGACCTACAGAGTGAATATCATCAAATTCGTATACGTCCTGGAGATGAATAGAAGACTGCATTCAAGACTCGTGATGGGTTATACGAGTGAACTGTTATGCCCTTTGGCCTCTCCAATGCACCTAGTACCTTCATGCGTCTCATGAATCAGGTATTTCAGCCTTTTATTGAGAAATATGTCGTGGTTTATTTTGATGATATTATGATATACAGTAAGAATCACGAAGACCACTTAGAGCATTTGTATAAGATTTTTGAAGTGCTCAGAGAGAAAAAGCTTTATGCTAACTTGAAAAAGTGATTTTTTTTACCGATAAAGTTATCTTTCTGGGATATGTTGTTTCTAGTCAAGGAATTGAGGTTGACCAAAGTAAGGTTGAAGCTATTGTCAAATGGCCCATACACTTCATGAGGTATGAAGTTATCATGGTTTATATTCCGAATATTCACAGTATATTTTGTAATTATTATAGATGTATATTTAAAGTAAATTATGATTTTTATTGTATTAGGAATCAACCATTTAAGGTTAGTTAGAATTCTTATTGTATTAGGAATCAACCTCTGTACAACTATATATATTGTGATTAATGAAAGGAATCCCTAAGAGAAATTATTCCAATCTTACATGGTATCAAGAGCCAAACCCTAATCCCTACCCTTCTCTACTCTTTCCTCTCGGCCGACCACTACCCAAAATTCCCTTCCTCTCGGCTGACGGCAACAAGTTTGCCACCATGTCTCGCCCCACTTCCCCCACTAATTCCGGTTCATCCACTGGCACACTTGACAACCCCCCTCAACGTTCATTGTCTTCTTTTCATCTGACATTCGCCGTTAACAACATCAAGAATTTTATCCCTATAATTTTTGACCAAGAAGACTGTCAATATTCCATGTGGATGGAACTGTTCTATATTCATGCATGTGCATACACTGTGCTCGACCATATTGATGATTTTGTTCCTCGTCCAATCGATGTTGCAGACTCAACCTGGCGTCGCCTTGACGCCATCGTCAAACAATGGATCTACGGCACCATATCTAAAGACTTGTTGTGCACTATCATGAAAACATGTGCTACGGCATGTGAACTTTGGGTCCGGCTAGAAGAAATTTTTCAGGATAATAAAAATACTCGGGCCGTGTATTTGGAAGAGCAGTTCAACAATACACGTCTCGAGAATTTTAACAACATGTCCGAATATTGTAAACAATTGAAACTCATAACCGACCAACTTTCCAACGTAGGGACTTCTGTGTCAGAAACCAAGATGGTGCTTCAACTAGTTGTTGGTTTACCGAAAGGTGAATATGATACACTCGCAACGATGATTCAACAGGCCGACCCCCTTCTAAGTTTCAACGAAGCACGTTTACAACTTTTGTTAGAAGAGACCCGCCGTGCTAAACAAGAGGAGCACACTCACAAGGCATTAGCCGTTGACGGCATGACACCACTGGCGGCCAACACTACCCAGCCACCACCACAAGACCACCACCAGCAGTAGTCCCGCGGCGGAGGGCGTGGCGACAAGAGCCGCGGTAACAACAATAAAGGGAAGGGCCACGGCAAGGGCAACCGCAACCAGCAGCCAGGCCCAACTCCTGCTCCCTATCTCCCGTGGCCTGGACAACAACCAATATGGCCCAATCAAGGTAACTGGGCCTCGCCTGCATGCCCCTACCCAACTGCAGGGCCCCAGTTCCAGTAGGTTGCTTGGTCACCCGGTCTATTGGGCTCCGCCCCAGCCAACATGTAGGCCCACCCGCAGCAACAACAAGCCCGCATGGCCTCGGTCCAGCAGCACCCGCAAGGCAGCAGCCTAACCCCCACCGATTTGGGCCAGGCCTTCAGCACCGTGTACCTTCAACAGCCCGACGATAATTGGTACATGGACATCGGAGCCACATCTCACCTCACCCGATCGTCAGGTAACTTATCTCAACTACTTCGGTTAAAGTGTCCTCAATTTATTACGACAAATTAACACTATCATACCTCACAATTTGATTCTGCAATAGATACGCCAAACACTTTAAAAAAGATCGTTATATTTTGAGATATTAGAAGCTAAATTGGTTGACTACCTGAACTTTCACCCTTCCTCATTTCCCCTGCCCCTACCCGTACCCCTATGTAATAATAAAAAAATATTTTTATAGAGAGGTAATTTAGAAAGAATATTGTTATAATTATAATGATGGTTATTGTTATTATAGTGAGGTAAAAAATATATAAAAGCCTTCACTCCTCTTTTCTATCTTGCATCTATAGTATTTTTGCCCTGGTGGATTTCTTCTCAATTAATAAATGTATGGAATAATAAATTATTATTACAACTGGTAATTAATTATACAGATATCAGATATAACTAAAGGAGTATGTTCCCCCACCTTCATTGATTATTGTGTACAATATATATAGTATTACATAACTATTTACATAGCTACAAACTAGGTAACTAGTATTCCTAATTACAATTGCAATATAAATTTACCTAATATAAAAGATATACGGGAATATTCTGGAAATATTATACCACACCCTACAGTCGAAGCGGAATATTCTCGTACGCTGAGACTGGATCGAAAATTATCAAAAAGTATGCGCGGAAGTCCTTTAGTAAATATATCAGCAATCTGATACATGGAAGGAACATGAACACGAACTTGTTCACAAGTCACATTTTCACGTAAAAAGTGAATATTCATTTCAATGTGTTTAGTGCGCTGATATTGAATAGGATTTTCGGAGAGATATATCGCACTGACATTATCATAATAGACCAATGTAGCCTTGCGGATTGGACAGTGAAGTTCCAGCAGAAATTTGCATATCCAACAAAACTCAGAGACAACATTCGCGACTCCTCTATACTCGACTTCGGCATTGGATCGAGATAGAGTAGGTTGTCTTTTAGAAGACCAAGAAAGCAAGTTATCCCCGAGGAAGACACAATAACCTGACGTGGATAGATGAGTGTCCGGAGAGCCACCCCACTTAGCGTCAGAATAAGAGGTGAGACCAGAGAGTGTGGACTTGTACATGTGGAGGTCGAAGTGAAGGGTACTTTGTACATAGCGCAAAATACATTTGAGAGCATTCATATGTGCATCTGTCGGGCTGTGCATATGTAAGCATATTTGTTGCACGACATAAGATATATCTGATCTCGTGAAAGTGAGATACTGTAATGCTCCTGCTAAACTGTGATAGTGAGTCGGGTCGGCATACAGAGAACCTGAAGAGGCACTGAGTTTGGAATTAAGGTCCACCAATTTTCAAGACGTCATGCATGCTCGGTCAAAGATCTCTTCAGCGTATTTCATTTGACAAAGAAATAAGCCACATGCATGTCTCATAACAGCAATGCCCCAAAAATAGCTTAGGGGGTCCAAATCCTTCATAGCAAACTCAAAGGCAATGAGTGACATAATAGATCATCGAAGTGCATCAGAAGATGTAGTGAGGATGATATCATCAATATATAATAGGATGTATGCCATGTCATAACCCTTGCTATAGATAAACAGTGGATGATCAGATTTGTTATGTGAAAAATTGATTGATGATACAAAATTAGCAAACCGTTGGTACCATGCATGAGGAGCCTATTTCAGTCCATAGCGTGATTTTTCAAAATACACACATAATCTGAATGAACTGGATCCCTGAAGATCTCCATGCAAGAAAGCATTTTTGACGTCAAGCTGATGAATATGCCAAGATTTGAACTAAGCAATACTGAGAACGATCCGAATAGTTGCCAGTTTGACCACCGGGCAGAAAGTTTCATCACAATCCACGCCTACTAGTTGAGACCTGCCGTCACCTATAAGACGGGCCTTGTGCCTCTCAAAGAAAACCATCAGGTTTCTTTTTATGTTTAAAAATCCACATAGAACGAATAACATTACCAGGAGGACGGGGCACTAGATCCCATGTCTTATTTTTAATAAGAGCATTATATTCGTCAATCATGACAGATTTCCAATTAGGATCGGACAAGACATTTTTCGGATTGCTAGGAAGGGGTGAAGGGGTAACCAAATTCGACAAATTAAATTGCCATTTGGGTTTGGAAATGTCGTGTTATCACGGGTTTCCATCATCCGGACAGGTGCGGGGGGGGGGGGGTGGTGGTGGACGGAATTGGCAAGTAGCTGGGCAGGCTGGTGGCCGAGAGGTACGCAGGGCGAGCGATGATCGGGAGGGTGGGGCAAAAGTGTTGGCTGAGAGGAGGTAGTGCCATCGGACAATCGAGACGGGCTATTTCGAGGTGCCTGTGGCGGGGCTGGTTGGCCTACCCGACACGGGATAATGAGAGGTTGGTCGGGTGCCGGGGACGGTAGCGACTGATTTTGTAAGTGATGTATTAGAAGGGGATTGGGGTTGTCATTTAAGAAGTCATTGGAATTCAGGGGTGGAGACTAGAGTTTTGCAAAGGGGAATTGGAACTCATCAAATATGACATGCCGAGAAATGATTATTTTTCGGCTGGACAAGTCGTAATAGTTGTAACCTCGATGATTAGGGAGGTACCAAGAAATACACATGGGGTGGACCTAAGTTGCATCTTGTTGATTTGTGTGGAGGGATAGAGGGGGTAGCATAAACAATCGAAAGTTCATAAATGCTTATAGGAAGGGTTCCGGAGATAGAGAACTTGAGTGAGAGACTTGTGTTTGAGAGACTTATTTGGGAGAATGTTTAAGAGATAGGTTGCCATTGAGCGTAATGCCAAAAATAGGGGGATAGAGGCGTGAGCAAGGAGGGCACGAACTATGTTGTTTATGATTCTAATTTTTCGTTCGGCTTTGCCATTTTGTGGTGAGGTGTGGGGACATAAAAAATGAAAAACAAGGTCGTGTTTAGCGCAAAAAAATTTGAATTGGTTATTATCGAATTTCCTCCCATTGTCACATTGAAACATTTGATATTCTCTTAAAATTTTGTCTTAATTAAAGCTATGAATGAAGAAAAAATAGAATATACTTGAGACTTATTGCCAATGGAAAAAGTCCACAGGAAGTTTGAATAATCATCTAAAAATAACATATAGTATCGATTCCCGGTCGTGCTTAAGATAAGAGAAGTCCATAAATCACTGTGTATTATATCAAAAGGCATTAAAGTACAAGTGGATGAAGAGTAAAATGACAATTTGACATGTTTCCCAAAAATACAAGATTCACAAACAGGTGGAGAAGAGACATGTTTCCAATCAATAAATTTATTTTTGCTAAGGGAGCGTAAAACAGTCTCCCAGATGTCCTAATATATTATGCCATAAAAGAGATGAAATTGCGGCAAAGGTTGATGGAGAGGAAGTTGGATGACCGATGGTGGTGGTGGTAAGATAAAGGTCCCCGGTGCTATCACATCTCATTATTCGCATCCCTGTCATAAGGTCCTTCACAGAAAAATCAAAAGGATCAAACTCAAGGAAAACATTATTATCGGTTGTGAAACGACGCACATAGATTAGATTTTTGATAAATTTCGGGGCATGGAGGACATTTTTTAAAGCTAACAGGGTGTGTGGTGGGGAGAGGGATGATTATTCACAACCTCGAATGGGAATGCCTTATCCACTACCAACAATAATATTATGATTTAAATTGCTCATATTAAAATAAGATGAGAGAGTACCTTGGGATGCCGTCATATGAGATGTGACCCCAGTATCCATGTACCAACTCTTGTCTGTAACGTTGAGAGACATCGTGTTCATAACTGCCTCAATATCCGTCGGTGCATAAGTTGAAGGGGGAGAGACCTGTGCACTATATGCCTGCTGTGGACGTGCGTTGAGGATGTCGGGCTGGGCTGGAGGTTGGGCCCATGACGATGTCGGGTAGGGGCAATGTGGAGCAACCCAAGCCGGCGGAGCCCACGTACCCCATGGTGGGTAGATAACCCACACTAGAGGTTGCTGCCACTGTGGGTGGCTGCCTCTTGCCGCCGCTGCCATTGTTTTTGCCTCAGCCACTATTTCCGCCGCTACCACTATTGTCGCTGCTGCCACCGCGACTGTTTCTGAAATTTCTTCATTTATTGTGATTCCGGGAACGTGAGCCATGTGTTGGATCATTAGATTGCCGGTGGATGGGGTAGAAGCCTATCCTATCGGGTCAGTGTGATTGCCGCCGGTGGTTACGAGAGAGGCATCGGCGGTGCTGGCGTTGGCCGCTGCCCGCTTGGTTTTCTAAATTTCTTCAAGGATAAGTCTTGACCGGGCCTCATAGAATGGAGGCAATGGCGTGCTTTGTTGTAGGATGGTAGCGACACCGTCATAAGTTTCATTCAAACCCTCAATAAGTTGTATCACCAATCGTTGATTTTTGATCGGTGCACCGACATTGGAGAGTTGATCGGCAATCATCTTAAGTTCTTGACAACAGGCCGACGCATTAGGAAAATCGTCCTATTGAATGTCCTTAAATTGATTTGCCAGATACAAGGCACGTTGTCTCTTGTTATCATGAAAAATACTTTCCAAACGCTCCCATTTTTGGTGTGCAGTGATGTCGGTTTCAATGATTTTATGCAAAAGATCATTTGAGATTGCGTCGTAGATTCATTGTAGGACTACCATATCTAAGCGGGATCAAAGTTCATCATTAGAATCATCAGGTTTTTCCAGGGGCTTTGATTTTTGAGGATGATATGATCGATGACTTTGTACACACAACAATGAATCTTAAATAATTTCGCCCAAGATGAATACTGAACCTTTTTCATCTCAAGAGTTATGAGAATAAAATTCTTGATGTTGTTAACTGCAAGAGCAAGATGAAATTTAGGTTGTTTAGCCATTGAAAATTGGAGAAGAAGAGAGGAAGTAGACTGCCAAGAAGTCGAAGAGAGAAAGAGGAGGAGGACGAAAAATAAAATAAAGGGAAGGGCTGCCGAGGGGGCGACGTCGGCTAGGGAGAGAGAAGTTAGGGTTTGGCTTATGATACCATTAAGGAATATGTTCCATCACCTTAATTGATTGTTGTGTACAATATATATAGTGTTAAATAATTATTCATGGCTACAAACTAGGTAACTAATCTTTCTAATTACAATTGGAATATAAATTTACCTAATATAAAAGATATACAAATATACGAAAATATTCTATCAATAACTCGATATAATCTTCGTATTGAGTTACAAATTGGCATGCTTCAGTTTGAGCGTGGATTGTTGGTAAAAACAAAAGATGTGATGCGATTACTTGTTAAAAAGAAGTGACGGTATCAGTTAGAGTGGGCAGTCGGGCTGTTCGCGTTGCATATGAGAGTTTTGATTTGGACATTCGCTTTTCAGATTGAAGAAATTACAATTCAAATAATTTTGGATTGTGTTGGATTTTTTAAGTTCGATTTTGGATTAATCGATGTAAATATTTTGAATTTTCGATTTTGACTTTTGTGCCTGTAAGACATGTCATACTATTAACAGCCTCAATTCACTTAATAATTTGCTCCTTAGAATGTATAATTTTCTACTGTTAATTAGGACCGAGGCCACCTGCCGCCCATGCATGTAATTTCATATTAGACTTAATACCATAATAAGTAGGGTAGTATTGAGCACATATGATATGAGTAGGGTTGAATATAAGACATAAAAAATTTAGATTTTTAGATATCCGAATATACGTAGTACTAAATTCGATATCCAATCCAAAATTCATAAATTTTAAAAATAAAATCCGGAATTCAATTCATAATCCAAAAATTCAAACCAAATATCCAAAAAGTTCTAATTTCTATTTGGGTTTGGGGTTGGTCCAAACTATGCCCACCTTAGTATCAATGTGTTTTGGAAGCTTTATTTTTCATTCGTGGACGTCATTTATGAGTTTCTTGTGACATTTGGATTTGGTCAATGATTAATGATTAATGATTAATGATATGAGTTAAAAATTATGAAATTTTAAGTTTAATAGTAGAGGCAAATATATTAGGTAATTTTTTTATCTAGTTAAAATTTTGATGGGCAAAATTTAATCGGTATTTATGCTGGTGAGGAATAATATATATCTCGTAAAATTAATCAACAATGCACGAAAATAGACCTGAACACTACGATTATTAAAATAATAACAAAAAAAGAAGAGATAATGGTCAAAAACACACATGAAGTATCATTTTTGCGAGTTTTCTACCTGAACTATCAAGTGTTTTCGTTTCTTAACTGAACTATCACCAACTATTTATCAAGCACACCTCGAAGCTGACTAGATCAAGTGTTTGAATAAGATGCGTGACAACTTAATTTGCCCATAAAATTTCGTCCATATGACAATTGACTCATTAATTTCGAGGTGTGTTTTGATAAATAGTTGGTGATATTCAGGTAGAAAACACAACCACCTGATAGTTCAGGTAGAAAACTCGTAAAAAAGTAATACTTCAAATGTGTTTTTGACCATTATTTTTATTATATTTTTAAAAAAAATTTCAATTAATTTCTTTAATTATACGCATGAAGTGCCACATGACATTATTTTTAAACCAAAAAGAGAGTGTACACCATGCACCATTAAATACTAATAGAATTGTATTTTGATAAATTGATGATGATAATTCAATAAAAATATAAATATTTAATAGTTCAAATATAAATTTTAAAAAAAAACTTTAGATTTATGTTTGACCATTAACTAAAAAAAATGAGTGAGTCATGCTGTTTTGAACTCAAGATTCGCTCCCTTAGATTGCAATAATGTCAGCATCGATATTATGAATTGTTGTGTCATGTCGGGGCCATACCTCAATCTTTATGTTTTGTCGATGCATGGTTGGTTGATATTATAATTCGATGCTGGGACAGGTTGTATTGTCTATGGATAACTTATTGTAAAAATCAAGTTCAAATTAATAATATAATAACAAGAGAAATGATATAGGATGAAACAATATAAAGATAAAATTTTTTTTTAGGTGTATATTTTACTTTTCATATGCTAGGCCTTTTATAGGCATATGAATGACTACAATTAGAAAATACACAGTGAAAGAATAGACCTTCACAATTATGATCATCCACTATTTACTATAGTGGATACATAGTCATTACTTCATCCACAGTTTACAATAGTGAGATACATAGTCATTACTACACATAATGGTGAGGAATAATGGAGAATTAAATTTGAGTAGTGGACATCCACAATATTAATTTCATAACAATCCCCCTTGGATGTCCATAGATGATGTGCCTCGTTAAGACATTACTAGAAAAAAATCAGTGGAAAAAATTCTAGTGAAGGAAAAAGGAGTACACATATTTTGTGATATGCATTGCTTGCTACCTCGTTAAAATCCTTATCAAGGAAACTCAATGGGACAAAACCTTGATTAAGGGAAAAAGAGTACAGCGTGTATTACCCCCCTGATAAAAACATCACTTAATGTTTCGGAGACGACGCATACCAATCTTGTATATCATCTTCTCAAATGTTGAGGTTGGTAATGCCTTAGTGAACAATTCTGCTAAATTGTCACTTGAGCGAACTTGTTGAACATCTATTTCGCCTTTCCTTTGAAGATCATGAGTGAAAAAGAATTTTAGCGAAATGTGTTTTGTCATTTCTCCTTTAATGTTTTCTCCTCTTAATTAAGCTATGCATGCAATATTGTCTTCGTACAATATTGTGGGAATATTCGTTTCCAAAGAAAGACCACATGTTTTCTGGATGTGTTGAGTTATTGGCCTCAACCAAACACATTCCCGACTTGCTTCATGAATGGCTATTATCTCTGCGTGATTTGAAGAAGTAGCAAACATAGCTTGTTTGGTTGAACACCATGATATATCTGTACCTCCATATGTAATTAAATAATCCGTTTGAGATTGACATTTATGTGGGTCAGACGAATATCCATCGAGTGTATTCTTATTGGGGAAGAACTAATTTTTGCTAATAAGCTTACTGAGAAAGCTATATTTGGTCGAGAATTACTGGCAAGATACATTAATGCCCCAATTGCACTAAGATATGGTGTTTTAGCACCAACAAGCTCTTTATCATTTTCAGAAGGTCGAAATGGATCTTTATTAATACCAAGTGATCTCACAATCATTGGAGTACTCAATGGATGTGCTTTATCCATGTAAAATCTCTTTAAGATATTTTCAGTATGTGTTGATTGATGGACAAATATTTCATTTGTAAAATGCTCAATTTGTAGACCAAGATAGAATTTTATCTTTCCAAGATCTTTCATTTCAAATTCTCTTTTCAAATATTCTACTGCCTTTGAAAGCTTTTCATGAGTTTCAATTATATTCAAGTCATTAACATATACAGTTATTATAACAAATTCAGATTCAGACCTTTTCATAAATACACAAGGACAAATTGGGTCATTTTTTTATTCTTCTTTCAGTAGGTATTCGCTTAGACAATTATACCACATGCGTCCTGATTGTTTTAATTCGTATAAAAAAATTTGAAGCTTTTTTTAACAAGTTTTCCGGAAATCTTTATATACTACAGACATTTTGAATTCTTCAGGGATTTTCATAAAAATATCGTTGTCCAGTGAGCCATATAAGTAGGTTGTGATACCATCCATCAGATGCATATGAAATTTTTCATGAATTGCCAGATTTATAAGATATCTGAAGGTGATTGCATCCATCATAGGAGAATATGTTTCCTTAGAATCAATGCCAGGTCTTTGCAAAAATTTTTGTGCCACTAGTCGTGCTTTATATCTTACCACTTCATTTTTCTCATTTTATTTTCGCATAAAAAACCATTTGTACCCCACTGACTTTATACCTTTAGGTATTCGGACTATAGGTCCGAAAACTTTGCGTTATTCAAGCGAAGCTAATTCACTTTGAATTTCATCTTTTCATTTTGGCCAATCATTTCTCTGTCTACATTCCTTTACAGATTTTGATTCAATATCCTCATTTTGTTTCATTATTTCATCAGCAACATTATAGGCAAAAAATTTGTCGACAATTATATCATTTCGTTTTCATATTTTGTTTAGGAGACATAACTTATTGAAATCTATTCATTTTTATTATTTCAGGTACCTGAACCAATTCCAAGACTGTATGAAATATTATGTCGTGGTGCTCTTTTAAAGCACTTGCCTCATTATTATGACAATCTTGATCATTTGCTTCTCTCCTTCTTCTAGGACTTTTATCTTTGGAATCAATTGGTCTATCGCTATAGACTCTGTACTTCAAAGGATTTAATTCTAACTGGAGCATATACTGCTGGAATGTAATATTCACTTTTGGGGTCAGCAAATGCGTCTGGCAGTTGACTTGAATTATATTTTAAACGAGGATCATACTAGTGATAATTCATTACATATAACTTATTTTCCAGCTGGTTATCATATCTCCCCTAATGTTAGGAAATCTAACATTTAACTCTCAATCTTATTTGGGGACCTATCTTTGTGCGTTGTGATGGAGCAATTAAATCATATACTGCACATTCAAATTTTTAGATGGAAATTATTTGGTTCCTGACCCTTAACCAATCGTGATAGGGAAATTTTGTTGACGTGATGCTATTTATCAAATAACATATCTCATCCCAAATTTCTTTTGGGGGTTTTGTTCTCATAATCATTTGTTTAGCTATACAAAATCTGAATTTTACCCTAATTTCACCTATATATAAAGCACCTCCTCATTCATTATTAGACATATTATTCTAAGTCTTAGATACCTAGAATAAAACTCTCTCTTGAACCTCTGCCGAATTTCCTAGTTGTTCGAAGGAGGGATACATCGAAGTTCTTAGAACTTGTTGTCGAGGATCAATTGCGTGCGCACCCTCAAAAATTACTAAAAGACTCCAGAGTTTCCAAACCGTAAGTATTCTATCAAAGTATTACGGTTATATACATGTTATGTATTGACGTGTTTTATATTACTACATAATCATCCTACAGTTCGTCGCTTGTTGGGTTTGAAACACAAAATTTTCAAGTTCCGCTGCGTACACGAACCAACGAAAATTTTCAAGTACATACCACAATATTTGTGACGTACTAAAAGTACGTGACCAAATGACCGTCTATGTCAAAATAAAATATCTTTATTTCTCTCAAACCTCTCGTAGAGGTGAGTGGTGGTATTTATTCAACCATACATGAGCACGTCCTTATTCATATTTTTACACATTTCACTTTAAAAAAATGGGCGAGCATTCACGATGCTTAGCACAAGTCACATTCTTTTCAAGGAATATAATCATATATACGTACTTCATATATTTTCATTATAAGCCCATTGTCTTTATCATATTCATAGAACCACCTCGACATCACTTTAAACTTGTGTTCCTTTCTTTTGATGGAGGATTTATAAAATTTTATCAAATTAGGTCGCACAGCAACCGTGTGTCCAATGACCTCTCATACTATATTGATGACAAAAATTACCTTCACCTTTAGAAGGACTATTTTGAGAACCCATAATATTCTTCCTCTTATATTACCACAATGATGATGATTATTATTATTTTCTTTGCTATGCCCACGTTCATTCGTTTAATCACCTATCTTCATTCAGACTTATTATGCACTACTACCACATTCTCTTGAAGGAATGGAGTATATCAAGTGATACGGGCTTCATAATAGTGCATCGGACTTAAACCCAACGTCTTATCGATATAAATGTGTATTAGGCCATAGTATGATGGGACTCAAACCCAATATCTTGTCATTGTGGTGCATCGGGACTCTAACCCGATGTATTGCCTGGCGCGATGAGACTTAAATCCACCGTCTTACTCTCAACTAATGACATCCAAAGTTCACCTCAAGCCTTAAACAATATCACCACCTTTAATAGTTACCAACAATCAACATATTAATTTAGTCATGACACACCATTAAAAATATTTAAGCATGTAACTGAACATATAACTTAAGCAAGTTATATGTACTTTAAAAAGATAAAGACTCTGGTTCAGAGGTGGCCAAACTAGCCAAACTAAGGTACCTTCAGGCTTCATCTTCTATCTTGTAGAGCAAATTAAATATCAAGTAGTATACACATAGTACAAATTGTAGTTCAAATAAAATGTTACTCAAAAGAAGAGAGCCTGATGGACAATTCAATTCATAAGACCTCATAATTATAAGTGAAGGCAATCTGTTCGTTTATCTTATAGGTATTATATATTGTAAAGGAGAGTTATCAATATAAATTATACTAGAGCTAGAACTATACACTATAAGCTAAATTATATTTATTCCCACATAGAGAAATATACTGTGATCTGAAAACCACTAAGTTAATTAAGTTAACTGGCAAAAAATCCAAAACCAACATATAGTTTTCACATCCACTGATTTGGATAAACTAATTAACCAATCCACAAACTCCAGCGAATTGCAAAGTGCTGAATAACAAACTAAACATACAATATATAAGGCATATGTAGATGCTGAATAGTTGATTATTCAAACATGATTTTAAGATGTCAAAATTATGTCGAACTGCATCATGCAAATTTAATTAGAAACTTCATAATACGGACTTGAAAAAATTTGTGCTTAGTCAAAACAAGTAATTTACTCAGAATATATGTTCTGGAGTACTCAAGTCATGCACATAATAAGACACATACCTGGCCGATTACGAGTAGGATAATAGTATGGTGATTACAGAAGAATGAATACTTGTTTGTTGAAGGAAATGCTCAATTCGGAAGTTGTGACACAAAATTAGAGATTCATGTTGATAATGTGCAGTAAAAATCAAGCTCAAAGTAACAATATAAGAACAAGAGAAATAATATTCGATGAAACAATATAAAAATGACTTTCTTCTTTCTTTCAAATATATATTTCACTTCTCATATGCTAGGCCTTTTATAGACATATTGAATGACTACAATTAGGGAATATATAGTGGAAGAATGGACCTCACAATTATGATCTCCACTATTTACTATAATGGGATACATAGTCATTACTTCATCCACTATTTACTATAGTGGGATACATAGTTATTACTACACATAATGGAAAGAAATAATGGAGAATTAAATTTGAGTAATGGACATCCACAATATTAATTTCATAATTTATTGTATGTAATTGTTTCTCCTATTTTATGCTTTCGATTAATCTAACCCGTCAAGTTCTGAGAACATCACCTTGATTTCCAATGATAGAACAATTTCTTTGGCCTTTTCTTATAGAGTGAAGAACAACTATAGATGTTTATAGATCCTTCGTCACTAAAATTGTGGTGAGACGATTGGTTTGAGTCCTGAAAATAAAATTATTTTTATTGATAGATGTGCTTTATACCTCTCAAAGCAAGAGCCTTCACTCGAATATAAATTAGTCAGCTCAAAACAAATATGGAACACTGGGCGAAAAACAAAAAAAAAAATAGTGTTTATAGATCCTTCCGCCGAAATAATAGGTATGTCTTTTCTCTAGTAAATCATTCTAAAATAAAATATTCTCAATTATCTTGTTTCTTTTTGGGTTGAAGATTTTCAATAGAATTTAGTAGGCGAATTAGTCTAATTGTGGAAACTTTACAGGTTTAATGCGTGGAAGAACTTGACATTAAATTTTTCAAAATGATGCTAATATAATATTTCAAATCAGAAAAGTGATTAGTGTTAGCGTGTTACAAAATCAACCTTAAGGGAGATCTTATGAATTTTCATTATTAAAAAGGAAATTTGATAGTTAGAACTTAGAAGATAGGAATTAACGATTAATGATTATATTCTATGGATTAATAGCTATGCGAATTATCAAACCTTATAATTTCACTTTCACTCTTACTGCCTTACGCTGCTCACAACATTTGATTGCATATTCAAGCCCTCGTAAGATATCAATCAATAAAAAATCATAATAATGGTGTTTCTGCAAAAATTAAAACTTATTTTATCATTATTTATTATTCTTAAAAATTCCATGGGTATTTTTTCTACTTGCTTAGTGATAATTTGGTTTTATAATTCTGTCCAAATTGAAGAGTAAAATTTTGCTAATCCTTTTATTCTTGAACGTGTTAGAAAAAGGGGGTTCAATTGGTAGATAAACTTGTATCCACTATTGGAGTCTATTGGAACTCGGAAGTAATAGCTAAACCATTCTATAGATACTCTTTCCGTCTCAAAATACTTATCGTATTTTTTATTTACACATTTTTTAAGAAAATATTACTATTAATTAGGAGGAGTATTTGACTATTTTATCCCTATTTATGTGTTAAAATAGAATCTCTCATCATTGATTATTTACTCAATTGAGATACTTGTAGTCTTCAAGAACAATTATTACTAAGGGAAAAAAATAATTAATTTTGTCTTAAATTTTAAAATGACAACTATTTTGAAACAAATATTTTTAGTAAGGACAACAAGTATTTTAAGAGGGGGGGGTATTTTTTTTATTATTAGTTCTGAAATTAATTCATTATTTTTCTTGAATTTCTTGAGAGGGACCATATATATAATCCATTGAAGAGTCAATTCTAACTTTGACGGAAAATCTTCGCTGATTATTGGTGGACATGTTTGGTGGTCACGATCTCCAACAAATAGATAATGAAAGGTAACTACTCATATTAATACTAATAGTAGATGTCTCCCTTGTGCAATTCACTTGGTTTCTACACAGGGTGCATACTGACATGTTACATTGCTATGATTTCGACCATTGTTGGTTTTACCCAATCAGTCTATTTCCAACATTGATGTTTTAGAATTTTGCTCTTCAATTATTGTCATTACTATCCTACATTGACGTCCCCTTTTCACTTTTAAGTAAATGTGATCAAATTTTAGAGTAAAGTAGACTAAGTAAGTTTGTCATTTGAAAATAATTTAACATTTCTAGAAAGGGTGAACATCATTTTCCCCTCTAACTTTGTGTGAAAAATAGAACTCCCTCTCAAATTCTAAACTTCATGCCGCTAATTTGAAGTTTGAAGTAATATAGCTAAACTTCAGACCTGTCTGAATTGGGATTATTAAATTTAATTTCAAACTCTTGGTCTGTGTTTGAATTATTAAAGTTAACTTTCAGACCATTTATCTAAAGTTTACTTGGACATTATTAATAACAACAACTGAAAGTGTATTTCCATAGTGATTGTTGGGAGAAGGCATTGTGATCAAGATTGGTGGTTTAGTGATGTGGATTTGCATGACTTATGGTGATTGAAAATGAAGAGGAGTTAAAGAAAAATCACAATAAATGGCGCTTTTTGTTGATGGTAATTAGGTAATATAAAAACGTCTCATGGAGAATTACCATTCTAAAGATGTACGGCTTATTAGCGAGCGTTTGATATATGAAAACATTTATACATCTTTTCATAAACGAATATATAAAATTCAGACTCGAAAATATAAAATTCAAATTCATATATATGACAAGCTAAGGCAGTCTTAAAAAGGGAACTAATGAAATATCGCATTTAGAAGCTTATTTTCCCTGATATGGATAATGTTGGTGGTTGTGTTGTTTCTATGGAGGTAAGAGGGCCAAGTTATGTCATTGTTGGGTGGTCCATGGGTGACATGAATGGCAATGATATGCGTATTAAGTTCTGCAACAAAGAGATGTAATGTAGGTAGGATATTTTTGTCTAAATGTTACTATTCATTTGACACAAATGTGTACTTCCTACATATTGCAAATTGTGACTATTTTTTTAACAACAGAGCAAAAAACGGTTAGTTTTGTAAATGATCCCTAATTTTGGCGAATAGCTTAAATGGTTGTAGAATGTAATGACCCACCAAATGAGACGAAGATATTTTTTGTGTTAATGATGAAGAGGGGAGATAGTAGCAGCAAACAGCATGTACAATTATGAAGGAGTAATGCAAAACTAAAACATTTCTTTTATTTGATTGAAGAGAAAATGTCAGCCCCACAAAAGTTTGAATGAGAAAATATTTCCTTTAAAGATCTATTTTTATTCCTTTGGGACAAAACTAATGATCGTGCCATAAAAAAATATTTCTTTCTACTTAATGTTCTTTATTTTCCTCGATTTTTACATAAGGTAACTTGCTTATTTAGTATTTGTGCTAAGGATCTAATCAGAGTTAAACTTTGATTTGAAAAATAACATTTTCCTTGTTAGCAGAGTACAACATAGTTGAGGACCTTGAGGTTATAATTAAAGTCGTTAATCGAAACAACTAGTTATAGTAAACATGAAATGAAATTTTTAGCTTGAGAAATATTCTTTCTTTTCTCAATTAGATTTCTTTATTTTCTTTTATTCTTAGTAAGAAGCATAAGCACTAACTCGCTAGATTACTCCACAATTCCTAAAAGAAAAATGAAAAGATAGATGTGTATAAAGTCTGTCTCCAATCAAAATATACTTTACTTTCTTTGTAGTTACTGTGATAATTCCACCCTTTGAAAACTCACACAAGGAAATACATAAAAAAAAATGGTCAAATTGGGGCTGAGAAAAGTTAAATTTGGACATGAGGTTGAGTGGGCCCTACGTCATAACTATTGTTGGCCCACATACTAGGCTTCCAGAGCCCCACTTATTGGCCTGATATGGCCCAGCTCTTTTATCCATTTTTGCTTTTCTACTTTTTTTTTTGGATTTATTTAGTATTTTGTCTTGTCTTTTATTAAACAAAATTGGATTTCATCATCAAATGTTGACAACGTACTCTTCCAAGAACCCTACTTAACGTCAACAACATTGTATTATATAATATTCCATCCGTTCCAATTTAAGTGTCTTACTTTCATTTTTGTTTTGTCCCAAAAAAAGTGTCTTTTTCTATATTTAGTAAATTTTCAATTCCAAGACAAGTTTAAGACCACAGATTTAAAAGACCCCACACATCTTTAATTTAAGATCATAAGATTCAAAAGTCTTCCTTTATCTCTTAAACTTCATGTCAAGTCAAACTAAGACACTTAAATTGAGACGGATGGAGTACAAATTATAACTATTTTCCTTCTTTCTCATTTGATTAGTAGATAATATATGCGAAGACAAATTCAGAATTTCAAGAGGATGGGTGCACCATCAGAGATGGATCTGATGGGGTGGAAGAGTGTTCACCCAAACTCACTCGGCTTTTTTGGCATAACTACATTTTTGCTAATTACATTTCGTAGCTACAATAACATGTATTCAGATTCGACTGTATTTTGTTGTATTCGATTCGGATGTATTCAATTAAGTTGTATTCACTCGTAGCTACTTTTACATTGTATTCAACTTATTGTATTTAAATCCGATTGTATTCAAACAACATAAATGCAAAAAAAAAATTGTATTCAACTTATTGTAATTAAATTCGATTGTATTCAAACAATATAAATATAAAAAATACATGGATAGTCAACTGTATTCAAAATTTATTGTATTCATTTGTATACAAAAAATATTAAAAACAAACACCAGTTTACACCTAAAAATAATAAATACACTCAAATGCAAATACATTCGGATATGAAATAAAAAAAAACTCCGAGTTTAGTAAGCGATAAATACAAGTCATAAACCTAATGTATTTTGATATAGCTATGGATGGTAATTAACATATAACTTTTAGCTATGAGATGTAATTAAAACAAACTATGGTTACTAAACATATAACTTTTAGCTATGAGATGTAATTAAAACAAACTATGGTTATTAAATATAATTAGATACTAATAGTTAGTCATGCCACGTAAATTTTCCTTCAAATTTACCCCTCAACCTTGAGCTCTTAAGCCCAACACCTAATCAGTGCTCCACTTGATTTGGATTGACAATGGGTTCCTTTGGTTACTATTAGATATATTCATCAGAATTATACACATCATATATTGAGTTTAGTCGGATGACCATGGGTTCACGTGACCCATTTTTTATACATACCTAAATATATGAACATAAATACTATTCACATCCAATATTTACACTAAATCATATCAATTTATTATTGTTAAGTAATTTAAGATATGTATTAATTTATTACAATTAAATACTAATAAAATTTACGTACAACAAATATCATGCATTTATAGTTTTGAAGTAAACACCGAGTGCTTATTAATTTATACCATATATGAACTCCTCTTTGACTATGTCATTTTCTATAATGTAAAGATTTTTTTTTCATTTGGTATTTGGTATTTTCTAGATCACGATTAATCTGAATTCACTAAAAATAATTCTCATTTATGACTTTTTGGCCTTGTTTTTGAAAATTATCATCATTCATAATAGACCTGTCCACCGGGTCGGGGACCCGCCCGGCCCGGCCCGAAAAAAACAGGGCCAGGGTCAACTTTTAGCTGACTCGAGAGCCACTCGACCCGATCAGGGCCAGGGTTGGGCCAGAGTCAGAAAATTTTACCCGTCTGACCCGGCCCGGCCCGACCCGACCTCGGCCCGACCCCGACCCGCATATTTCTTTAATATAATCTATATTAGTTTTCCTTTATTAATATTTATTTTGTACTTACATATATTTTTGTCATTAATAAGTGATATAATGCATGTTTTTATATATATATATATATATATATATATATATATGTATTGCTCTAATCTACATTGAGCTCAACATAAAATAAGATAAGATAAAAACGGTAGCTGATTATTAATTATATATTTATATTATTAGTCGTTTTGTTAATATCACGGAAGCATAATGTAGGGAGAGAAAGTAGTTGTAAATTGGTGAAACTTTAAATGGTCATAACTCTACGCTCGGATGTCCGTTTTACGAAAACGTTTGTTTTCCCAATCAATTTGTGTTTTTTCCCAAATCGATTTCTAATTTTCTTTAGTCAAGATCTCACGATATACAATACATTTCAACGTCGAAATTTCGTGGTAATGTAGGGGTGAATACCAATTTCAGTTTTGGAAATTCAATTTTAAAAATAAAAAATAAAAAAATTCTCGACCCAGCCCGACCCGACCATGGCCTGCCAAAAAAAACGTCGGGTCAGGGCCGACCCGTGACCCGTAGGGTCCCCGAAGGGTCAGGGCCAGGGTCGGAATTTTAAAAAAAATATAGGGTCAGGGTCGGGCCAGGAAGAAAAAAAAAGTCACCCGACCCGACCTTTGGACAGGTCTAATTCATAATACCCATTAAAAGAAAAGGCATTCTATCAAATTTTTGGCATTCACATTACTTAAAGCCTTTCTAGTTCAAAGTAAAAGAATTCTATCCATCACTACAATACGTGACGGGAAGAAACAACCTAGTTGTCCCCCGAGGCATAGCTGGATGGCAAATGAGGAAAACTTAAAATCCAGCTGGAAGCCTGCAGCGTGGGTTCGAACCCTGGTGGGAGCAATTTGCTCTCTTCTGGGGTATGACCTTGTAGGTGATATCAGTTGCTCTGTTCTCACCCTGGTCATTCAGGCACATCCCGTGATTTACTGGTAGTAGTGCTGAGGGACCGGGACTACTATCTCCAGGAATAGTCTGACGTAAGTCGGGAAGCTGGATATCAAAAAAAAAAAAAAACAACAACAAAAGTCAAGAGTATTCAAATACTGTTGTGGCTGTTGCAGCTAAATGACATAGGTTGCAGGTCAATGCAAAACATCATAAAATGAGCAAATAAATAAAGCAACATGATTTTGTTAATTATGTGTTTACATTTTGGGCGATTGCGAGACAATTCCATTTAAGTAGTTCAGATTTAGAATCTTGTTGTTACTTATTTCCTTTTGCTAATTTTTTTGGTAACTAAATTATCATTTCATTACCAAGTGAACGTTACAAAACGGAAAAAAACTAAGAATGGACATAGTCCCAACCTTGAGCCCTATACCAACAACATCAAGAACCTAAGGATAGAAATTCATGTTTTTAAACACCCCCGCTAGCTTAGGCCTTGTGACCCCTCTAAACATAATCTCTTGCACTATCAGTCGCACCAAGACATCAGTACTCCTTTGCTTGCTTTGAAATACCCTGCAATTTCGTTCCTACCAAATCCCATATACAATGCAACATAACACCATCCTATATACTTCTGCTTTTGCATTCCTCCCATTATAGTGTGTTATTGCCCATTGTAATTCAGCCTCACATGACATTGCTTTCCTGGTTATACCTTGCCATTGTAGCAGCCTTTACCACACATCAGAAGCTATCTCACATTGGAAGAAAATATGGCTAGCACTTTCATTTACTTGACTGCATAAGGGGCATAGTGGATCAACCCTTAGACCCCATTTTGCTAGCCTATCCCTTGTATAGAGCATGTTATGGGCAGCTAGTCTCAACACAAATATCCACTTAGGTGCTCCAACATTATTGTAAATCATCCTCCTCCAATGAACTTTGGCATAATCTTCTCTCAGCTTATGATACAATTTGTTAATATTGAACTTCTTCATGCTTAATACCTCCTGAATTGGAACTCCAGCCTGAGTGAGATACTCATCAGCCTTGATAATCTTTTGAATTAACCAAGAAGCTTGCTTACATTTTGCCTCCCATATATGACATGCTCCTTCATAATATGCATGTACCCACCTGATTCATAACATGTCTTTTTTGAGACAGACACTCTAAAACTGTTTACATATTGCAGCTTTGTTCCAGGTCTCCAAATCAGTAAAGTTTAGTCAATCTACAATTTTGGGAGCGCATAGAACATCCCAAGCAATCAGTGCCTTGTTGGACTGCTCTTTATCACCAGTCCATAAGAAAGTTCTGCAGACAGTGATCAGCTTCTTTATCACCTTCTTTGGCAAGACAAACACCTGGGACCAAAAGGTTTGGATGGAAAACAACACATTCTTAATCAAGAGTTCCCTACCTGCATAGGATAGGAACCTGCTAGTCCATGTTGTCACCCTACCAAGCATCTTATCAAGTAAATATTGGCACCGTGTAATGGATAGTCTCTTCGAGCTGAGAGGAATACCTAGGTATCCAAAGGGGAGTTCTCTTTTAATGAATCCCAACATAGTAAGAATTTGTTCTTGTACTATAGGCTTGACACCTTCAAAGTATACTACACTATTTGAGTTGTTTGCTATCAATCCAGGTGCCTGTGAGAATTCCATGAAGCACTGATATAGTAACTGTGTTGATGTCAGTTCCCCTTTACAAAATAAAAGCAGGTTATCTGCAAAGCCTAACTGAGTGATTCTCGTTTTTGCACACTTAGAATAGAACTTAAATGTGGGCTCTCTTGTCATCTTCTTCAATAGTCTGCTTAGATACTCCATTACCAACACAAACAATTAGGGTGACATTGGATCACCTTGCCTCAAGCCCCTTTTAGCATCAAATGGTCTAGATGGTTTCCCATTGATGGTGATAGAGTAGGAAACTGGTCTGAGGCATGTCATGATCCACTAGATGAACTTCCCATGGAAATGCAGACCATACAAAATTTGCTCGATAAAAATCCACTCCATAGAGTCATACGCCTTCTGCATGTCTATCTTAATCATACACCTTAGAGATATACTCTTCCTTCCATACCCTTTTACTAGCTCATGACTAAGGATTATATTGTCTGTAATAATTCTGCCTGGGACAAAATTAGCTTGACTATGATCAACTAAACTATACATGACCCTCTGCAGTCTAGTAGTGATCACTTTGGAGAAAACTTTATATAAAACAGTGCAACATGATATTGGTCTGTAATCTTAATTGTGAAAGGATTCTTGATCTTTGAAATCAGTGTTACTTCTGTATAATTATTTCCCTTATACGTGTCTCCAGTGTGAAAATGTCATTACTTCCTCTATCACCTCATCATCAATCACATCCCATCTTCTTTTAAAGAAATGTGCATTGAATCCATCACATCTTGGTGCTTTTTGGTCATCTATCCCCATTAGAGCCTCTGTGATTTCTTCCTTTGTGAGAGGACTAATAAGCTGTAGTTGTTGAACTCTATCAATCCTGTATCCTTCCTCCATGATTTCCTCCCTAATGACAGGCAATGAAGAGGCAGATAACCTCAATAACCCCTTACAGAAGCTTATAACCCCATTTTGTATCTCATGCTCATTGTGTGCCACTGCCCCAGCTAAGGTGTTCAAATTCCTTATTTGGTTCTGAGCTACTCTCCCTTTCATACATGCATAGAAGTAGGTATTATTTGAGTCACCAAGGTGTAACCATTTCACTCTAGACTTCTGCTTCGGTACACTCTCTTCAATTGTGGCCCATTTCTCAAGTTGCAGCCTTAAGTCCCTATCCTCCTCAAATAAGTTTACTGAACTTGCTGGTTGTCTCATTTGACTTTGTAATTCAGTTAGCTCCCTTCTATATTTCTGCACATTCTCCCCTATCTTGGAGTATTCTTTGCTATTTAAATCCTTGAGACTACCTTTCATTCTGTGCAACTTTATCCAGATACTTTGCATCACTTTCTTGTATACAGGCTCGGTCCAATTTTGTGATACTACTGTTGAGAACTGAGGATTTTGTGCTCATTAGTTAAAGAATCTGAATGGCCTGGCACACTTAGTTGGGATGTCCTCAATCTCAATAGCTAAATGTGTATGGTCAGAGCAAAAGGGATCCATTGCCACAACTTCTAGATGTGTATACTTAGTAACCCATTCTCCATTCACTGTCACTCAGTCTATCTTGCTATGTGTATGGTTGTTTGTCCATGTATATATCCTCCCTACAGTTTTAAGTTCATTTAGGCCAGTGTCAAGCATAAACTCATTGAAATCTGCCACTTCAAACTCTTATACATGAGACCCCATAATTCTGTCATTCATTCCCCTAACAGCATTAAAATCACCCATTATCACCCAAGGATCTAGCATTGCACTATTGATAGTCTTAAGTGCACTCCACAGTGGTTTCCTGTCTGCTATTGTGTGCAGACCATAGACCATGGTAAGGTAGAATTCTATTTGAATAGCTATGACTCTTACTCTTCCATGTATGTACTGATTGTCCATTACCAATTCTTAAAAGGAAAATTCATTAGGATCCCAAGCTAGTCATCCTTCATTTACCATTAATATCATAATTCCAACAGATGTCCCAAGTTGGGAACACCTTCCTCTTCATTCTTCTAGCATGTTGCTCTTGTACTCTATGCTCTACAATAGCTATCATCCTTATATTATGATGCCTTAACAACTTTATTAGCTCAGTATGCTTATATACTTTATTAAAACCCCTTATATTCCATGAGATCAACTTCATAATGACATTGAGGGGTCTGGTGGTCTCCCAACATTCACATGGTAGCTACATTGGCCACTTTGCCATCTTCCTGCTGCCTCTGGTTTACCTGCATGGGTGGAAACTCCACTGGGCTGAACACATCAATTTCTTTAGTATTTGCAGCTTGCTGCTGGGTGTTCTTTGACTGTTCTACCATATGTCTCATCTGTTCAGGTAATGCGGTTCTAAATATCACTTGGGGATTAGTCTGTGCAGTCATAGGGTGCTTGGCTACTGGAATTGGCTTGGTGGCAGGAGCAGGTGCTGGGCCTTCCATCCTTTTCTGCCATGTTGTGGCCTGAGGGGCCTGTTTTCCCTCCTTTGGTTGGTTCATCTGTTGTTGTTTTGCAGCCTGCTCTGGTGGTTTCTTAACTGGGCAAGTATGCCCAACTTGCAGACATGTCTCACAGTATGATGGCTTCCATTCATAGGACACAAATTTCTTAGACACATCACCTTGAGGATCTTGTAGCTTAATCTTGTTAGGTACTCCTTTTGATATATCCATCTCTACCAACATCCTTGCATAGGATATCCTTTCAGCCTGAGTTGTACAGTCATCAGCATACAATGGTTTTCCTAACACATTTCCTATTCGGCTCAATGATTCCATGCTCCAACAATTCAAAGGCAACCCATATAGTTTAATCCACAATGGCACCTTCCTCAACTCTTTCTTGTTAAAGTCAAAATCAGCCTCCCACACCTTCACAATCATGGGTTTATTATGCAGCATATATGGCCCAGAAAACAACACTTCATCCCGATCCTCTATACATGTGAATTTAACCAGAAAGTACCCATCATTGTGATAATAGACATTAGGAGCAGCAACATGATTCTAGTTAGCAGCTGCATATCTCTCTATAGCCGCAATAGTAGGTGAGGAGCCAGCAACATAGATAATCAGAGCATTTTGCCACTTATCATTCTCCTTATCAAGTTCCTCCTTCTGCAATTGCACTACAAATCGTCCCTCAATAATTGTCGGTGCTATGTATGCCAATTCCATTCCTCGAGAATCAAACTTGTTCTCATTGAACAGATTTGCCCACTTTGGCGCCTCCTCCATGCGTTTTTTTATTGCTGGGATGTTGTGCAAGGCTACCTGCTGCCTCAGGCCTTTTATCAAACACTTGAGGTGCGTGACTTACCTCTGTCTTTTGTCTTTTCTATGGATTCTGATGTCATCCCTGTCTCCATGCTAGATGTTATACCATGCATACTCTGTACTGGAGGCGTGTCCCTGCTATTACAAGTATCATTCGTCTCCTTAGGTATTATGTCTCGATTAGTCGTCCCAGTTGCAGGATTTGTTGCTAGTACCAACATCATCACTGACTTCCCAGCAGGAGTACCACCCACAGTAGGTGTTCCTCTTTGAATTCATCCCCAAACTCAACCGAGGAATCGATGTTTCTGGGCCCCTATCGGTGTCTTCTTCTGACCTCCAGAGCAATCCCCTCCTTTCCGTGCCAACAAAATATCCTTCGCCGTTGCATCACCTATCGCCTTCTGGTCCTTTCTCGGTCGTCTCCGGGCCATTCTGGTGGCCGGAGCACGGTAAATCACTTATCGTGCGCCAATACCAATGGAATAGTGTTATCGTGCGCCGAGAGAATATTGTTTTGAATTTTTTTCCTTTTGCTAATTAATCAGTGTAACGATTCTTCTCATTAGCAGATAATCTCAAATGATCTCTATTTACAAATTAAACATCCAAGTTTTCTATGTGTGATAAAAATGCTTCAATTGCTAATATCGAGACTCGCATAACAGTTGTTACTTCAGTTGGGATTTAGAGAAAATACATGGATGAATGGTTTTAATAAATTAAATCTGGAACATGTGGTACAATAATACCGAAGAAATACAATCAAAGGTTGGCGTTGCAGTGTTGATTACTCCTCCGTCTTTGATTTTGGATTCGAACCTTATGAATGTTTTAAAATTTTACTTTTAGTAAGGCGTGTTTTACCTCATATATAGTGAAACTTTCTAAAATAAATTTAAATTAATCAATTCCAAAATAAATATTGGATCCAAAAACTAAAAAGTACCACAATTTGAATTAACTATTAGTTTATACCGGTTTCAACATGATATAAGAGGTTCATTTTACGAATACAAAGCACATAAAAAGCCAAAATAAATGTGATTTCATCTTTCTATGGGTAAAATTTTGTACTTGTTTTTCTATTTGTATTTGGCTAAAAGTTCGTCTCCGATAATTGATACCAGTATAAGTTATATTGTAATTTTTTTATACATGTTTCAACATAAAACAATTTATGTGGAGGTTAATTTTACGAAACAAAACACATAAAAAGCCAAGATAAACTTGATTTCACTTTTTCTATTTCTTATTTATTTTAAAACGGAAAGAATCAAAACTGCTCCTAGTTTAAATTTCTCCTCCTTCCACCTGTTGGCCCCAATTTTCCTTAACGTGAATTTTCCTGTGAAAAAAAATTCTCATTCTATCTATTGCCTATTAGATCTCAATTTGCTTTTTTATAATAGTGGTTAACAGTGTAATAAATAGAGTGGTGATAAAATATTGAATTTAATTACAAGAATTTTTAACCGAGTATACTAATGATTTTAGATTTAATATAATTTTTTAATGATTTAGATCTATTAAGAGTTAATATGTTATTGTAAAAAAAATATATTTAATAGACTCAAATCTTAGCAATTCCGATTCAAACATCTATTAATATCTCAAAGTGAAATACAACTGCGAGTAAAGTTATTTTTGAACGACATATATCTCATAAATTTAGAAGAGCTTTTAAATTGCAAAATAAAAGCAATAGAGAAAGGGGCCAAATGGTTTCATTACTCTTGTTTAAAATTTACAACGTAAACACTAACATACATGGATATACATCGTATACACCGATATAAACAGATTTGGAAATATTTGAATTTTTACCACAAGTCTAAAGTTCATATACTGTATATCGAATTTCATACCTTGAGATTTCTGAAATTCAACTACAGTACCTTAATCTCTTAGACATGTTCTAAGTTTAATTTGGACTTTTTGTTAATATTAAATCAGTAACATGATTTAGCGCTTCAAAAGAGTTTTTCTTCTTGAGAAATTCTTTTTATCCATTCTCATACGTGATTAAAATATTATTGAAAATTTTCACAAAAAGAAATTTAATACAAAATATAGCAAATAATTTTGAAGAAGATGAAGCAATAGTGAGAAATTTCAAGACATGTAGGATTTATCAGAATCGTAGAAGGAAAGAAAATAATGAAATAGATACTAAAAAACTATTGGCAAAGGGGAAAATGTTGGGATCGAAATTGTTAAAATCGAGACAGGGACGAGAATTTAGATAGACAAGAATAATGAGAGGATTTTTTTCTATTTATTCATTGTTATATAGAAGTAAGATCATCATTTTCATAGTCTAATATGGTAAATGGTAACCTTATTCTAATATAACTATAAATTCTACATTACCATAATTACCAAATCCCTAACCTATTCTAATACCCCTCAAGTCAGAGCATGAGGGTCTCGAATAACCAACTTGTCAAGTAAATATTTATGTTGCGATTTGTCCAAAGCCTTTGCAAATACATTGGTCAATTGCTCATTGGTTGACATATGACTGGAAAGTATTATTCTGGATTGGAGTGCGTCCTGAACATAGTGACAGTCGACTTCAATGTGTTTGGTCCGTTCATGAAACATCAGATTTCACATGATATACAATACTACTTGACTATCACAAGACATTTTCACCGGAGATTTCTGTTCAACACCCAAACTATGTAAAATTCACTTTAACCATTTCAACTCATAGACTGTCATTGTCATGATGAATGAAAAGTAGAAAAGAATTCTCCTATTATTTTTGTCTCTCTAAATTCTTGTTATTGTCTCGATTTTAACGTGGTATCAGAGTCAGACCCACACGATGTGGGCTCCCGAACCAATTGAAAGAGGTGGAAATACCCTGGGTTCATAAATGTGCACGCTCCAGACCAGACAGTGAAACCCCAGATAAAAAGAATGTCCGAATATGGGCGTGTGGGGGATGTTGAAGAGAAATATACCGCATCGGTGAAGGATGAGATCCCTGGACTATTTATAAGGCTTGGGCAATCCTCCCCCTTTGAGCTAATTTTTGGGGTGTGAGTTAGGCACAATGCCTAATTTAACAGAAATAATCAGGGGGTCATACGGAAGTTAATAATTGCAAACCTTAAACGACGATAAATCAGACAACAAAATGTTTCCCCAAGCAAGACTCTTTAAAGACTACATTGTTGATATTTTTCTATGTGTTCTAGTTGTGGAAGAAAGTCTTCAATTTATAGATATCCAAAAAAATTCCTCCAAGAAAATGAATAGCCAAATATGAAAGAGAATTATATTTTTCTTTCAGGAAAATTAAAAGCATTTATGGTAATACTTTGATTTTTCTTCAAGAAAAAAAAATAAAACTCAAATATAGGAAAAATATTAGGGTAAAAAACTAAAAAAAAAAAAACCCTCCTTGTGAATCGACAATGTGTAATGGTTTTCACTAAGTTTGACAATTTGAGCTAAAGTGGACAAATTATAGTAGGCTGCATCATCTTGCCCAGCCAAATAGATCTATGGTGTCAATTTTCTAGAATTTAGTTTCTTAGGATGTTAGAATGTCATGTCGAAAAGTCAAATTTGAATAGGTAAACCAATATTTTAATCCTTTAATTTTAAACTCATATAATATAGTATTATTAGCAAAATATTTTAGAAAGTTAAAGGTGCTAATTCAAATGAGAGGGAATCTTCTTTTAATATTTTAAATTAAACAAACATTACAGTAAGAGAGAGTACTCAAGTAAACTTGAGAAAAATTACAGTAGGTATTAGGGAAACTTATTCGATAACACTATAATTTACGACCCAAACTTAAATCGAACCCCACACTTACTTTTTTCTCATCATGTCAAAATTTAAAATGGAAAATAAAAAGGACATGAAAAAGTAAAGGCATGTACCCTTTTTAACACCAAATAAAGGTACCGAATTCAGATGAGAGGGAATCATCTTTTAATTAAAATAAGCATTTACCCCAAAGTAAATTTGAGAAGAAATCACAGTAGTGATTTGTAACTTATTCGATAATATATAATTTAAGACCAGATCATTACTTCCTCGGTCCCGATTGATATGGGGTTTGACCTATTTCAAATATAGATTTTTAAAGTATTTTTTTAATAAAATTTATATATAAAAAATAATATAAATCTATATAATTAATAATTTGTAAATATAAAAAAATCAAAAAAATCTGTTTGACTGGCTAGATCAATTCTCATATAGAGACGGGGAGGGAGTACTATAATTATGTCGCTTAACTAAAATCGAATCTTCATCATGTCGAAATTTATACTGAACAAAAAAGTAAAAGGCATAAACCTTTTTAAAACACAACACAATGGTACCCAACACACGTTAATAATGACATTGGTTCAGTACCCGGTAATAGCTGAACGTAAAAGGAGGAGAATTTAAAATGCACCGGGAGAGATGTATAGCGTGAGTTTGAACTTTGGTGAGAGTAATTTGTTCTCTTCTGGGATATGAGGTGATATAAATTACTCTTTTCTCAAATCCTGATCATTTAAACACATTCTGTGATTTACTGGTACTAGTGTTAAGGGACCGACACATTTCGTGATTTACTGGTACTAGTGTTAAGGAATCAAGATTATTATCTTCAATAGTCTCGCGTAAATCGAAAAGGTGAATATAAAAAAAAAGGACATTGGTTCACTATCCACGAGCTTTCTTCCACGAAAAATTCTGACACAATCCTTGCCTTCTTCACCCCCTCTGGCCCCACCCTAAACCCTTTTGTTTTTTATTCAGACAAATCCAAAGTAACACCGAGAATACAAATTACTCATAACAAGGCAAAATAAATAGAGTTAGGACAAAAATTTAAATACATGTTCTTCTTCTCTTGTTTACTGAAATTTCTGACAACGATCACAAATCTCCATAAACATCTCGAATCTCAACACATTTAAGTACCACACACAGTAATATCAAAGTTGAAACAAAACAAACTTGCATAGATTGATTCATTCCCCACTTCGTATGGGCGGTCAAGATTCAATCCCCTTACCCTTTTGCTACTATAATCATCACTTAGATAGTTGAGATTTTCCTTCACAATGCAATTGTGCAATCAGTTAAAGACATGACCGGAGTTATAGTAGTAAACTTAGCTGTATGGTTTAAGGACTGTTTGTGGAAATGGGTTGCAATGAGTCTAAAGCAGTTGATACAGAACTAGTGATTCGTTGTAAAGAAAGGAAGAAACTGATCAAAGCTGCTGCTAATTACCGTTATGCCCTTGCTGCTGCTCATATTTCCTATTTCCATTCCCTTAAAGATGTTGGTGAAGCCCTAAGGAAATTTGTTGATGAAGAGTTAATTATTGGTAGTTCTTCATCTTCTTTGTCTTCACCTTCCTTAATAATGCCTCATGAACGCAAAATTACTAGTAGTAGTGGGACTGGGACCCCTCATAAGCGTAAATCGTCGTCTGGATCTTCAATATCAGTTTCGACATCTAGTTCCGTATCACGTTTTCATGACGAGGATGATCCTGAGCACCTGCATTTGTCGTCAGATTCATCTGATGATGAACATCTACATTTGCCACAAAAGGGTCATAGGAATGTAGATAATGAGGGTCGAAGGGGTCATAGGAATAATGTACATGAAGATTATGAGGGTCGAAGGGGTCATAGGAATAATGTACATGAAGATTATGAGGGTCGAAGGGATCATAGGAATAATGTACATGAAAATTATGAGGGTCGAAGGGGTCATAGGAATAATGTACATGGAGATTTTTATGAGGGTGTGCATATGGTTGAAGGTGGGGAACCATCAATTGCACCATATACACAGCCATATGGGATGAATATGATGAATAATGAGGCTCCATCACCACAAGGATTTTGGGATCCATTTTATGGAATGAACCCACAATTTCAGGCACCTCCTTGGGGAGGAGGACAACAACAATTTGGTGGAAATGGAAATCCAAACACGTATAATGCTTACTACATGAAGAAATCTTCACCAATGATGAAGACGGTTGTTCACGAAGCAGATCCAACGCATACCGGGTATTCCAATTCATATTGGAGCTACCCGAATGAAAATGGTGGGTATTTCGGCTACCCACCAATGGATGAAACGGGAAATCAAGGTAATAAGAAACCAAGTCCCCGTAAGGAGCCACCGCTACCTCCGTCCCCAAAGGTATCTGCTTGGGACTATTTTAATCCGTTTGAGGCTTTAGATAGTGGTTATTCGGGTTATGTCTCGAATAAACTAAACAGTTCTGCATCAGTTAGTAGTAGTCCTAATTCAAGTGAAGTGAGGGAGAGGGAGGGCATTCCTGATTTGGAAGAAGAAACTGAGACTGAGATGTATAAGGAGTACCATATAGGAAAGAAATTGAGTGATGAGCCAAAGACAACAAAGCGTTTTGCGGACGCAAATTCTTCGAAAAGTAGTGACAGTGGTAGAAAATCAATGCCATCAATGCCTCATGGACACAGTAGTATGGGCAGTTCAAAACCGGAGTCGTCATTACATAATTTGGAAGGCTCATCTAGAAGTTCAAGAGGAGTAAAATCTGAGGGTGGTACAAAGCCTATATCGACAATGTACGATTTGGGTTCTCACCTTTCGAGTGTAGAACCGTCAAATAGTAGTAGTGGTGGCAGAGGTTCAATTGATATTACAGAGGAAAAGAGCAATTATGAAACTCTCGTGTCAGGAAGCCCGGAAGATGTGCATATAAAGAAGAAAGGGGTGACTTTTGAGGTTGATGAAATGTCAAAGAATGAGATTGAATCTCCCAGGTCAAGTAGCTTGACCACCACATCACATGTTCCTAATGGCACCAGGGATCTACATGAGGTTGTGGCTGAAATCCGAGATGAATTTGAGATTGCTTCTAGTTATGGAAGAGAAGTTGCTCTAATGCTTGAGGTCGGAAAGCTGCCTTACCAGCCTAGCTTTGTTAAAGGTATGGTTCTGCCAATGTTCCTTAATCTCTTGATTCAGTTGATGCTGGGTTCTTTTAAGTTTTTACGTTGTCTGTGTAAGTTTTTCTACTTCGCTATGTTCGTAAGTTATCTATTTATGCTTTGGTGAGTGTAAATTTGGTTATGCTCAGTTAGGCTTCTTTTCCTTCCATGTATTTGTAAGTCAAATCAAATCTTGACTAACTTCACGAGATGACCGATAGCTCACTCATGGCAAATAGTTGCAGCATTACCGTCATTTTATATTGTTATTGCTTAATAAATTTGCACAGCTGGTTTGTAGAGAGCAGACTGTATTGATCATTATTTATGAGATGAGAAAAATATTAAATCGCCAATGTAATTGGTCAAAATTTGGTTTAAAGTTTAATAAAGAATTATTGAAGTACGAGACTCTACTTACTTCATGCTAACGTTGTTAGAAAATAGAAAAAAGTTCGCTAGAGTGCTTACATTCAAATTTCTATTCATGATGTCAGTTGTCTTTGTTACACTTGTTCCCTGTCTCAATGTAAATTTACGCAATCCCAATGGATGTATGTGTTTTCCCTAGTTATTAGTAGTAATTTATTCAATTATAATGTGAGAAACATAACTGGTGCTAGGCTGTAAATGGAAATTGTTCCAATGAGCATAGCTAATGGCACAAGTGCACCCAGTTCAAGAATTTTCTGTGATCGGTAATCACTTGTTTACCTTTATAGGGATTTGCTTGTTATCTTGATAAACTTCCTGGGAGAAACATGATTACATCCTTTTGCCTGTCTGATTTTTATTATAATATCTATTTTTGTGCTCAGAGCTCTTATCCAGGATTCTATACCTGATTGTTCCATCCATGTCGGTTTCCCATACGGTGACGGTGCAGTCAGTGAGGCTGGCTGCCAAAACAAGAAAGTTGGCGAAATCCTATTTTGGAGATGTTGGCCAAGACAATGCTGTGAAGCCTTGTCACCTGTCATCTACGCTTGACGAGCTATATGAATGGGAGAAGAAACTATATAAGGAAGTTAAGGTAATGGGAGGCAACTACTAAGATCTTTGTCTTGATTCTTTGTTTTTATAAATTTTGTCTATATAATTTTCTGTGTCAAAATCTTCAAAAGAGGAAAAGAAAAAAGATGGAATTGCTAGTGTGCCACGTGAATTGATAGTTATTTCTAAGATAAAGGCGTTTAACTGATATCTTATTTAGCTTTTGCTACAGTTGGTTGAAGGCTTAACTAGCTTTTTCCATTCATCGGAAGATAGCATTTTAATTCCTAGGGAGCAGGTCTTTTGATGATTTTTCATCATCATTGATGCTGCAGTTTTTGGATCAGCTTATTGTATCAATCTGAAAGAGCTCGATGAACTAGTTTCTAGGTTAAACCCATGATATAACTTTGGGTCAGAAGAACAATTGATGAAGCGGATAAGGTCATCAAATTTTAGTAGCATTCCCAGATTTTTGGATAATTGATTCCTATATCAAGTTTCTTGTGCAATTGTGTTAGGCATCTGCTTCCAGTTTGAAAGCAAGAAGTGGAGAATATACATGTTATTCATAATTTTTGTAATGATATTATGAACTTGTGCCCTTGTTAGAACTATAGAGGATAATGTGAAAGATTGAGGGCATAAATCGAAATGGCAATGTGGAACTTTATTATATCCCATAACGATGTCAAGATCTCAAAGTGCTTAAGTCAGAGATGAATAAGAAAGTCTTGAGTTCTTTCTGGTTTGCTCACTGAAGTAAGGAATTTGGAATTTGGATGACCTTACACCCATGATATATATATTCTGGACACTAAAACCTCTTTATCTAAGTCAAAAACAAAAAACAGACACTGCCTTCCATTAAAAGGCAAAAGCATTCAAGTGCAGATAAGTATAGTAGTAGATCTTTACACTTGAAGGTAAAAAAGATTAGGGTAGCCTTCAAATGATAATCTTGGTAGGACCCCATGGTCCCATCATCCAGTAGCGTCTGGAAAATCTTGTCAGCTAATTAACATTACTTTTTTCTTAGCTGAGTGGAGTTTTACATAGAATTTCCGATGTTCAATGTATCTCTTCTTTTAATTTGAGTACAACTTATAATAGCTTAAAGATCATTTAGGGTACATTTCCATCAAACGAGAATCTCTGCGAACTTTTATGGGTTTAATGTTTTGCTCTCTTCATATTCTGAAATATTCATGAAAACTTTACATTACTGGGCATTATTGTCCTCGCCGCGATCCGAACATTTCACCGGATCATTCAATCGGTAGGAGCGACGGGGAGCCATGGAGAATCTAATGGCCCATGGGTCAAAGAAGGTTAGTGACGAAACAGTACTACAAAAGAGGGCTAAAGTCACAGACCCCCTTACCTACTTATCAATTAATGGGTTTATTACAGGATTCTGGGGTAATGGATTTGATCTTTGATCTTTACATATGATTAGGAAATAAATTTACTGTACTGCTTTACAGTTCTGTTTCAACCCCTCCCCCCCTTAGGATATTAATAACTTGATTGATCTCTAAGTGCCTTAGTTGACACATTCAGATGATTCATCCATTGCTTATTTTTGCATCTACTTTCTCAAATTTGAAATTCTTATCATACTTATATTGTTGTTTTGGACTTTCTGTTAATTGAGGTGGTTGGTTTGATGTAGGATGAAGAAAAACTGCGGATCATATATGAAAAGCAATGCAGAAGGCTGAAGAGTTTGGACGAGCAAGGCGCTGAGTCTAGCAAGATAGATGCTACTCAGGCATCTATCAGAAAATTGCTGACAAAACTTAATGTCTGCATAAAAGCGATTGATGCGATTTCAGGCAGAATTCACAAGTTAAGAGATGAAGAATTGCAACCCCAAGTTGGAGAATTAATTCATGGGTATGGGTCTACTCAATTATTTTGTTAGTTCTTGTGTTTACTTCATTTTGACCTCATGGAGTTGGATCCTAGTCTTCCTTTAGTAGCAACTTTCCTTTTCTTTTCCTCTCTCAGTTGCCTTCAGATTACTTAAAGTGATGTGTATCATTTTCCCCCTTTTTGATCACCGGTAGTGCAACAATTGTATGTTCCCATAAAGAGTTTAACTAATATTCACTTATTGTGTGAAGATTGTTTACACTATGAGATCATTTTTACCCGTTAACGAATAACCTGTTGATATCTTTTGGATAACCTAGTAGTAATTCTTTACATCGGAGTATATAAGTTAAACTCTTTCCTAAACGTGAAGGGGAGCCTTGGAGTAACTGGTAAAGTTGTTGCCATGTGTCCAGGAGGTCACGAGTCTCTTGCAGGAGTGCAGGGTAAGGATGCGTACAATAGGCCCTTGTGGTCCGGCCCTTCCTCGAACCCCGCGCATAGCGGGATCTTAGTGCACCGGGTTGCCCTTTTTTCTTTCCTAAACATGAACTTGCCAATGAAATACACATGAAGAATAGCCTCTTATCCCTTTTTTTTGTGCACCCGTGAGGTTCCTATATGTATAGATTATCGGGTGTCCCTAATAGAGAATCATTTTTATAAGGATTTATACTTTTTGGTATACTACTTGCATACGAGTACTTTTGGCCCTTCTTCAGTAATATTTATTCAACAACTATGCCTTAGTTCCAAATAAGTTGGAGTCGGGCTATTTCTCCATTTAAGCTCAAAACCAAATAAAATAAAAGTGAAAAACAAGTTAAATATATATGTATAATAGTAGTAGTAATACTAATAATAATAACAATGTTAAAGGTTGTCTATTTTTTCATTTGCTTATAAATTTATTATAAGATCAAAATACTCCTAAAAAGGCAATAGGTCCAAAAGCAACGTACTAATAAGATTCAAACCTATTTTCAACTAGTAGGGTAAGGTCTGCCTACACTCTACCCTCCCAGACCCCACTTGTGGGATTATACTGGGTATGTTGTTGTTTCAACTAGTAGATATCACATATATGAATTTCGTTTTACATTATGCCCTATCTTTAGTCAAGTCTGCATTGATTGCAAGAAATTGTAAGTCTTCTGAGACAAATTTCTTGCATGTAATTTTAGGTCTATCTCGTCCCCTTGTAAAACTTTCACTCATCATAGTTTCACACCTACGGACCGGTGCATCGGTAGGTCGACGCATGACATGACCAAACTTTCGCAAGCAACCTCTTATCTTATCTGCAATTTGTACTACTCGCACCTTCAGGAGAATGTGATTCTTATCTAATCTTGTATGACTGAACATCCATCTTGGTACCCGTATCTCTACAACACTCATCTTGAGTATCTATTGGATTTTAGCGGTCCGACATTCACTACCATATAACATTGCCGATCTTATAGCTGTTCTGTAGAACTTACTTTTCACTTTGGTAGGCATCATTTTTTTCACGAAACACCATGATGACATTTTTTCATTAACCATTTGGTTTTAGTTCAATGAATAATATCCTCATCTATCATTCCATTCTCTTGAAATGGGTCTAGATATCTAAATTGTTTGCATTTTGGCACCGCAATCCCGTTTAGTCTCACCCCTATTCGCTCTTTTGATGTTGACTAAACTTGTAGTGTATGTATTCGGTCTTCACTTATCCTAAATCGCTTACTCGTAAAGTGATTCTCCGTAGTTCAACCTTTTGGTTAACACCGTCGTTGATTTCGTCTAACACAATATCATCTGCAAATAGCATACCCCACGTGACCTCATCTTATATTGTGTTGATAGCTCATCCGCAACTATGGTAAATACGTAGGGGCTCAATGCGACCCTGCTATATACCCGTTGTTACAAGAAATTCCTTTATATCTCCTACTACTGTTCTCACGCTAGTGATGGCTCCTCCATACATGTCTGTTATGACATTATGAATTCCTTTCTTCTCCGTCACTCACCAAAGGATCCCTTTGATGATACTTTCTCCTATGCTTTCTCTAGGTCAATTAACACCACGTGCAGTTGTTCCTTTTCTTTCACAATAAATTTTCATCAATCTTCATAGCAAGAATATAGCCTCCGTTTTAGATCTACCGGGCAAGACAAGGCAATGAGGGGATATAGACATGGCCATAGGAGGGTAGGGATGTCCTTTTGTTAATATCTTCCCGTGCCTAGAGATGATGGTGTAGTCCTGAACTAGCTGAATGTTCACAAGCTGTTAAAAATAAGTGTATAACTTTTCATTTTCATAAGAGATTGGAAATGTTTACTGGTCGGTTGTGTTTAGCTTTTAAATGTGCAGTATAAATTTTGGACTCTTCTCTTCTGCAAGTTAAGAAGGTTGATTGAGACAATATGTTTGGGTATTAATGTACTTGGAGAGTGTTAAATGTCCTATGGAGATATTTATTCCGCAATATTATTATATTTCACCGGGAGACTTGACTGTATCACCTACTTGTGTGAATTTATATGTGAGGTGTAGGTAGCTTAAGTGTATAGATGTGCATAATTCATTTGTTCTCTTGTTTGGTAGGTGTAATTCTGATTCAGCGATTAAGAAACTACTAATTCTTAAATGGTTATGTACGTCGTGTAAACTTATATGTACCAATTGCTTACTGTCAAGATCTAGGAGTGTTTTATCTGAATGCCGGAAACAGTTTTTCTGAGTAAACCTGATTTGTATGCTTCGTTGCAAAAAGTAGCTAGAAAAGAAAATCAAGTATTGAAGGTTTGCATATTCTGCAAAGTTCATCTTGTAGGATTTCGACTCACTATTTGTAGTGTCTGGTATCAGTAATTGCTGAGTGAATTCTTATTTCCTTTGTGTTATTTTTGTTTCTTTTGCTTCTCTTTTCATCTTCTTAAGCAGCTTCCCTGATTTGTATTCCTTCATTCAAGAAGTAGTATGAACTTTTGATTTGTCATGCATTGTAATGCATCATGAACTTACATTGTATTCATTATTTATTTTGCATTTCTCCGTTCAAGATGTCATGTGAATGTTTACTTCGTCATGCATTGTAATGTATCATAAAGCATTTTTTATTTTTTGTTTCTTCCTTCAAGTACTATGAACTTTTACTTTTTCATGCATTGTAATGCCACATGAACTTGGCATTTACTCCATAAAGAATTTAAGTGAACGTTTACCATCATGCATTTGTAATGCATCATGAACTTATCGCAGCTGCATATTTTCCCCTGTTGGAACCCGATTTGCATGCTGGTGGTGCACCTTCTTAGACCTGATCTGATAATCTTCTGTATACAAATGAGCAGGCTGGTGAGAATGTGGAGGTCAATGCTCAAATGTCATCAGAAGCAGTTTCAAGCAGTGATGGAGAGTAAAACAAGGGCTCTCAGAGCAAATACTGGATTCCAAAGAGATTCGAGCTTGAGAGCTACTCTTGAACTTGAGATGCAGCTTTTGTCATGGTGTAGCCACTTCAATGATTGGATTTGCAGTCAGAAGTCCTATGTAGAATCCTTAAACGGGTGGCTTCTACGATGCCTCAAGTATGAGCCAGAAGAAACTCCTGATGGACCTGTCCCTTTCTCCCCTGGTCGTCTTGGAGCTCCTCAAGTTTTTGTAATTTGCAATGATTGGAGTCAGGCAATGGAGGCAATCTCTGAAACTCGGGTAGCAATTGCAATGAATGATTTTGCTTCAAATTTGAGGCAGCTTTGGGAACGACAAGATGAGGAGCAGAGACAGAGGATCAAAGCAGAATACCTCTCAAAGGACTACAAGAAACGGCTAACCATGCTTCAGCAAAAGAGAGGGAGCTTGGAGCACGAGCAAGATGCGAGGTCTGACAGAAGTCACATAATTGTTCCATCTGAAAAAGGGATTTCACCATTGGATGATCTAAAGGTGGACTTGGATTCATTCAAAAAAAAATTAGTTGAGGAGAGAACAAAGCACAAAGATGCCATTAAATTAGTGCATGATGCAGCTTCTAGTAGTTTACAAGGGGGCTTGCTTCCAATTTTCAAGGCTTTGGAGAACTTCACTTCGGAAGCTCTGAGAGCACATGAACAAGTTAGGCTACAGAGTGTTAGAGACAGTTAATAGGTAAAGTTGGCATCGTTTTCTCAATTGAATCCTGACCTGATATTCCTATATGGAAAAAAGATGGTTGAAGAGTTAAACCACATCACATGGATCGCTTTCACTGTGTCATATGGAGGATATTACCATGAAAGGTGGTAGCCAACCTTGAAAGAGAGGTAAGAGGTAAGGGGATTGATGACTAGGGTGGCTAGCAGAAGGAGCGCAGCTTTTCAGAGGATAACTTTTAGCATATTTAACAGTTGATCATATAGTTTCAGTTTCGCCCTTTGACGTTAGTAGGTAGGTACTTGTATAGTTATTCATTTATTTGTTTATTGGATCGTACTGGTGGATTTATGGTTTATCGGGGTTGGGGAAGGGGTGCATCGCACCTGTGGAAGTTTGAAACCTGTTAATCTTGTGTTATATGGTAGAAATGATGAATGAAAATTTTGGCAATGATGCAGAAAATTAAGTAGTTTTAGCTACCTTCCTATCGACTTGAGGTCTCTGCTCTTTACTGGCTTTTAATCATAACCAATTTCCCGCCCTCCCAGCGGCCAGCACCTCTTTCTTTTTTTATGATTTGGTTGTTACCGTACTAGTTTGACATAAGTGAAGCCTGAGATCAAAAGTTTTCATTGTGCGTCGCAAAAATTGAAGTGTCAATGTCATCTCTCTTCCCTTGGTTAGGGGGAAGTGGGGAGCAATAAAAGAAAAAATGGCAGGAAGTCGTTTGGCGAATCTGGGTCATCGTTGTTCTTGAGAGAAAAAGTATCACAAGTAAAAGAAAAAGGAACTTGTATTGGGGTGGCGTGGGTCGATGATTCTCTTTGAATGCCCTCTTCATCTTCTTTCATGTTGTTGAAAGATAGTTGAAGTATCATTAAATATTAAACAAAAGAAATGACACAATTATGAATAGATGATGTTCCTCCTATCTGAAGGATGTAAGACGTACGAGTTATTTTCTACTATGCGCTATGACGGTATTCCTCTTAAGATATATGTTGGGAGTTCACCCATGTGCATTGACACCCCCTGTGTGGTTCTTCTCCTTCTCTTTTCTATGGGTTACTTATACGCCCAACATGCTCTTGTTGCAATCCCCACGAGGCGCTAGCTTGCCGAGAGGGATGCATCGGCCTAACTGGGTCACCACAATTGAGAAGAGAATAGCTCGACCTGTATGCATCGTCCGATGAATGCATACTCTGGTATATATGGTTGCTCTCACCAAATAATACTTTCTTATCCAAGTGAACCGTGTGCCGAAGCGAACACATGAAATAAAATAGTTTAAGGATAAATGAACCACCTCACTACACATGCTTGTCTGCGTACTCCGTGTCACACTAGGAACATACGGTGTATAGAGAACATAGGGGTTATGTCAAGTTACTGCTAAACTGGTAAAAAGGTCACCGACAGCAGATGGAACTCAACCTCTACATGGCAGAGGAGAGGCCAGTGTTAACTTTTGACGAAATGAATTAGTTACCAAGTGAAATCGCTCCAAGCGCAAGCTTTCTTTATTTGGTCGGAGAAAGCAACAGAGACAGAAGTCAGTCTAGAAGGAAGAGGCATACAAGTAAAGATTAAAGTGCTCACTTCTCTTTGTAAATAACTTAAAACTGTCAAACCATTCAACATACTGAACTGCAACTAAGCAAACCATTGAGACTTGCTATGATACCTAATCCTAGGAAAATCCTGCTCATCAGAAAAGTATTTGATTACAAACCATGGTAAGGAAGGGCTATTTTGGGGGCTTGAGGTGGGGCGGGAGCAGAGGTGGAGATGTCGTGCACTTGTTTCCTCACTTGATTGGGAGCTTGTAAGTCAGTAAGGCAGCCAACGCAATGCCAACTGCGTTAGGGGACTTCAAAATCTCCTCTCCTTCATTTCTTCCTGTCAGAGATAGCGAGAAAATTTAGACAACATACAAGCAAACAAAAACCAGTCGAAACTGTTTCCAAATATTATCAATGTCTAAAAGAAAGTTAAAATTTTCCCTATACTGCATAGCAGAGAAAGGAAAGCAAAGTTTTAAGGACTTTCTCCTTTCTTTAGTTTATCATACAAACCAGACACAACACTACAGAAGACCAACATCCAGGCAAATGGAGCTTTATCAAAACATAAATAACAGAACAAAAACCAGAGGGGAAAATGCACCCACTAAATATTTCTCGTACATCGTAAGCTCTGATTAATTTCATTTCTTGTCCATTTCATTCCAACTACTTCTAATATTTGCCTCATTAATTATCCCTTTTACCAACACTACAGAAAAAACCAGGTATAGGTGCAGGTAAACTATAGAGCAGATGACACAACTCCAAATGCTACCTTTTACTTAACAAGTGGTAAAAATGCTCAGACCTAGAAATACAATTACCTTTAATTATAGCTCCTCTTTTCTCGAATCTTGCTCCGCAGCTTTATCCCGATTCTTCTGGATAAATTCAATAATCCCTTCCTTGGTCCTGTCACCTTCATGCAGCGAGATCTTTCCACTTGCTGATTTGAAATAAAGAGTAGGATAACCTTGGACCTCAAAAGTTCCCTTTGGAATATCATTAGCAGTAGCATCCTACATAACAGCAAAAGAAGACTTTGTTAGAAATAATTTCCATTACTCAAAATTACAAATATTTAGAGGATTGCAATAGCTATCCAAAAAAAGGAGCCAACCTGTACACACAAGGTGGAAGAATAGCGAGACGCATTTAAAAATAAAATGCATGGAACACTGTTCTTTCCACTTTTAAGATAATTCAATTGCAACAATATTTTAGCACATTGTTTAACGTGTTTAACTGAGAATTTCCTAGGAAACAATGCATGCAGCATGTAATCTCCAAAGCCCATACTAGCAAGCAGATACTTGATACCTCAGGTTTGATCCTTTTACCTTCAGTCCTGTGAAACATTTCACTATGCTGGTAAGCACTCAACCCTAGGTATGATAGGGTCAAAGTGAACATTAGATGGTACTTTGTCCAGATGGATTTTTACTCATTTTGTTATCTGAGCCCAAATCTAATCCAGTTTTGCATAAAGAACCGCAATCACACACTAAACATGACAAAAAGTTACAGAACCCACTTTTTAATTCCTAAAACTTACATTCCCCTATTCCCGAAACCAAAAAGAACTTGGTGGCCCAACCCGTTGCTCCATTTTTACTCTACAAGCAATAAACATATTCAAGGTTCGCAACATATTCCAGAACTATGAGAGAATGAAGAGCTTTAAGTAGGGATCTCACAATTTTGGCAATCATAACATCTGCATCTTTTTCAAACAAGACAGCCACTTCATCAAGGATTGGGGCCAACTGCTTGCAGTGTCCACACCAAGGGGCGTAGAACTCGATGAGTACTATAAGAAACATCAACCACATGAATTATCATCACTGCATATCCAACTAAAATTCTAACAAAAGAACATGTATGAGTTCAGGAAGATGAACACGAAGATAACGCGCCTCAGGAAGATGAAGTAAGGAAGAAACTGAACTATGCCACATAATTGACTCGTAACTTTCCACATGGCAGTGATAACATGTCATACTGCACCTAAATACATTATGCTTAATTAATACTATGTCCTATTATGCAAATGTTGAACTTATAGCATAAGTTTGATACTGTTACTTATCAACATATTTCGAACAGCTCAATGAGAAGAAGTTGGAACAACTTATCTCCAAATAGCCATGTTCAGTCTAGTATGCTTTTCAGCTATATATGTGTGTGTGTGTGTGTGTGTGTGTGTGTGTGTGTGTGATGCTGAAAAGCCATGCGAGATGGTAAAATATACAATTTGATTTTCAATTACTTAAACTACACAAGGATGCATGGGAAGTAAGACAATAGAACCTATATGAACTACCTAAGATGCAACTGGACAAAGTGTCAGTAAAATTTGAATATTAGGTAGGGCATACCATTCTTCCCAGAGTTGAAAACCATATCCTGGAAACTGTCAGCAACCACAACTTTAACAGGTTCACTGTTAACCTCTGGGATAGGTTCTGATTTTTTGAAAGGTTTCACCTTGCCATCCTGAAGTATGACCAAGTAATTACTTCAGAAACAATACAAAAAAATTGCCCATAGAGGACTTCTCTTTACATTCTATTTGCTTACTTATTAAGTAGAACTTTGAAAGTTAAGAAGAGAACTCCAGTCCATCATTTAGAATGTAGAACCAAAGAGATATATAAGATGAATTTACATAGATAATGGATGAGAAAACCTGGAAGAAACAATTAATCCAAGAGAAACGGGTAAAAGAAAAGAGAAAAAAGCAGAAAGCATCATCACCTTAAACTCCTTAACCCATGAAGCAATGTGATCAGGCTCAACATTCGGTTTGAGATATTTCTCTCCATCAGTTGTCTGTATCATGATTAGAGGTACCTGATCCTCTTTGAGTCCAAAGTACTGCTCAAGGAAGCAAGATACATCATCGTGTTAACGTCAATAAACAAGAAATGATTCAAACACAACTAACAAGAAACCTAACCTGGAAGGCACCTTGACTGGCCTCAACATCACCAATTAAGAAACTAATACCATTGCCTTTGTACTGCTCAGCAACTTCATGATACTTGTATTTGAAAGTATCAATTAGGTCATTGTTGAAATTTACGAACAACATGGCCTGCCAGTTCCATACTCTTCGATTAGAAACTACTCCCAGATGCAATAGGACAATAAGGGGGAAAACAGGAATAACGTCTCCAGCTCTAAATAGTCCAGCACAACGATATAATTAAGATTGCACTTCAACAAGGAGACAATATTTGGATGCATGAAGTCCATATCCAATTACAGAAATCATAGCAATGGCTATAGAAGAACCAGCAGAAGATATGACATGTCAACAGCAAACAAATTCTTATCTCCAGCTCTAGAAAGTACAAGCTAGTAGGATAAAAACAAATTTATTTATACACTGAAAACCTCAATCTTTTGTGGAGGTCCTGGAAGAACAAGGATAATTTTCGGGAAAAAACAGATGAATCTTGCACCATTCTTACTTATCTATCTTTACTTGTGACGCTTTATCATTATACAGGAAGTGTGTATGCTGATTGCAGAAAAGAAAGAGCATCTAAGAACGAGCGCAATGAAAGACCATAAATTAGAAGTGACGAAGCAACTTAAAATAACCTACCAAAAAATAACTTGAAAAGAAAATCTTGATCCACATTTACTCTTCTAATATACCAAACAATGTTCCTCCCAAGTGGAAAACAAGAGACACCCCAGAATAAGAGAATTAATAGCATGCATTACGTAACTCATATGTATTGCTTCTTATATATTTGAACTGAAGAGATCCATCAACAAAAAGAATTGGAAAGTGGATGCAGGTTTAGATAGCAAGAAGACTATCAGTATCTCAACAGGCAAAATAAATCTGGTAGACTAGGTAAACATTGCACCTTGGCGTTTTGACTGTTGAAGAATTTAATAACAAACGGATGGTTGTCGGGATCCTTGTTAAATACAGTCACAGTAGGAATACTTGCTTCTTCAATTAACTTTGCCAAGGCATCCACATCGAACTCCTACAAATACATATGATTATTTGTTGAAGCTTTATCTAGTACATCAGAAAATATAGAAAATTTTACACAGGTCCAATACCTGAGTATCTACAAAAAGTTCATCAAAAGGCTTGAGTAACCTAACAATAGGGCCAGAAACTGATGAATCCCCACGAGGAAGGAGTTTAGCATCCGAAGTATGAGCAAAATCATAGTCAGAACGCAATCTCTCAGCCACAGCTGTGAAATTCTCAAACTTCTCTCCAGAGAACTCCGGAAAGACCCCAACCTATAAGAATTTAAGACCATACTAATCAACTCCAATTCTGCAGATTACTTGACGATTAAAACAACACTTGTAAAACATATGCAAACCAGTGTTAGAGAGTTGGGTGTTTGTGTATCGGGTCCCCAGTGTCAGCATATGTGTTTGTGAGTGCATACATATATAAAGAGAGATCCAGAGGGAAGGGGACCGCTTACGATAATGATCTTATTGGCATTTATAACAGCATTTGCATCCTCAGAAGATTTAATTTCAGCAGAAGCAGGGCCACTTTGTTTCTTCACATAAGAAACAATACCGTCCGCCTCACGTGGTCCTTTGTAATCTTGAACAACACTACCTCCATACCTCAATATCTTAATAGCGGGGAAACCTTTTATATCGAACTCACTAGCAAGAATTTTGTTCTGCTCCTCATTGGCATCAACTTTGGCCAGAATAACTGGTGGATCATTCTGACTTAAAACTTGTGCTGCTTTCTCATACTGCAAATTAACCAAGCAAAATGTTAAAATCTATTGTGCTTCCTTATGCTCCAAAACCTCATTACATTTTTTAAGATACTGAGGAATGTGTTAGTGGTTCTTACTTCTGGAGCAAGTTTCTTGCAATGACCACACCTACAAAATATCAAAACAATTAATAAACTTGGGGAAAACAGGCAAGTTGCTTCTAATTTGAGGCATACAATTTTCGCATAAATTAAATAGAGACAGCAATCGGAGATAAGAAACAGAAATGGCAAACAATTTTATTGTTCAATCATCAAAATGCACTAAAGCTTCTAGATTTGACCGTTTAGTCACAGAATCAACTGTATTATTAAGTCAAAATAAACATCATTCACAATTTCATCATTCTTTGGTGAATTTGTTTCCGGCATTTGTTTACCTTGTATTTTGGTAATCCATTATTCGCTTTTGATACCAGCATTTTCATACTGCTTTATATTTTTTTTGACCGGATATGACCGTTTCTCTTTCTTTGCTCATGCTTTTGCTTTTTCTTTGCTTGTGCTTATGCTTTGTCTTGAGCCGAGGGTCTCTCGAAAACAGCCGCTCTACCTACCAAGGTAGAGGTAAGGTCTGCGTACACTCTATCCTCCCCAGATCCCATGTTGTGGGATTTCACTGGGTATGTTGTTGTAGCAGTATTTTGGTAATCCAAGGAAAAGATTGTAAAATGACTTTATTGCCCATAATTAACTTTTCCTTACAAATATTCCAAATCACACTCCATATCACTTAGGGGTCGTTTGGTAGGATGTATTAGAGAAAATAATGCATGCATTGACTTTGGTATTACTTATCCCTTGTTTGATATACTTTTTCAACCTATGTATAACTAATACAAGTATTAATTATTAGCTATACAACCTATTTGTTATTATCCTATGTATAACTAATACATAGCAAACCATGGTATTAACAATACCAAAACTTCAAGTACATGCTTATGCATGGTTAAAGACAAAATTACCCTTGAAGTCCCTCAAAGCTAAAGAATGTGGAGGGTATTTCTGTAAAGAAATAACTTTTTTTATAAATTATGCAATACATGTTGCTCCCTCCGTCCACTTTTACTTGTGCACGCTTGACTTTGCACGCCCCTTAAGAAATAATAAATGAAGTGCGTGTTTTACCAAAATATGCATATTAATTGGTGTATTGTCTTAATGGGAGTTGGAAAATGATTTGAAATGAGTAATCAATGCTATGGGTAAAACAAGAAAAATAAACTATTTTTCTCTTGATATGAATAGTGGACAAGTAAAAGTGAACGGAGGGAGTATCTTTACACCACACCAAACAGTAATAAGAAATAATATTAGCAAAAGTAATCTCATCGTTACTAATCCCTGCATTACTAGTACACCCTATTATTTACTATTCTTATACACCCCGTGACCCTACCAAACGACCCCTTACTTCATTCAATTCAAGGCTTGAGACATTGCTATCAATCTTTACACCTCAAAGATATCCCCAATACTTACTCTGCACTTTGTATGATTAGCATATCTCACCAACATTTATATCAAATTAAACACGAGAAAATGATTCCCCAAAGTAAATATTTTCCCAGCAGAATATTTCCATGAAAACCCTTTTCATAAAAAGAGCACTCTAGATCTAAAATACTCCCTCTATGCCAATTCCAATTTATGTGGCACATTTCGAATTTCAAGAGTCAAACTGTTTTATTTTGAACCTGTATTCGGACATAAAATCTTTTAAGTTTTTTAAAAATAAAATTATTACATATTTAAAAATCACATAAAAAGTAATATATAAGTCACAAAAATTGACTATTCACAAACTTGTTTGAATCTCAAAATTCAAAAGGTGCCAATAAATTGGGACGGAGGGAGTGATAAAGATCCACGTTTTGGCAATCCCCGTAGCATCTGTTTCGCCTTTCATTGACCAACTCATCATAGCTTTCAAACATAACACCGATCGACTAATAAAAATAAAAAATATCCAGAGAAGCATACAGATTCAAAAACTACACATAGTAACAGAAAATCAAAGCAATTGAAGTGTAATTACCAAGGGGCGTAGAACTCGACGACGATGAATTTGTGACGCCCTACAAAATCAGAGAAATTGGAGTGATCTAGAGTCACAACGAACTCCTTTGATTGGCTCTTAGAAGCGTAAGATACCGATCCTAGCAATGCCAAAACACACAGAAATAAGGAACTCCAAACCCTAATCGCCATTTTTCTCTCAGCTCACTGAAACAATATCTTCGGTTTCGTTTCAAATTGTGGATCTCAAGATGATTTTATATATAGTAGTAAGCATTCTAGATGGCAACTTTGTGCGGAGCGCTTACCTCTTTCACTAGGAAATGTCTAATTAGCCCCTATTTATTTTACTAATTTCTTACCTTAAATTTTTATAATTCTCCACAAAAAAAAAAAGAATTCTGATTTTAATGAATAGTCTTTATGAGGTTGGGCTCATGAAATTTGATTTTTGAGATATTAATGTACCTAGTCTATGTAATATCTTTATAAGCTCCTCAATATTATCCTGATTATTAAATTGTGTTAATATACACAAAAATGAAATTTGATTTTATTGAAATGTTAATAAATATTTTTTATGACAAGTGGCTTTAGTGTAGACTTTTCCAATATTTTTTCATGCAAGTGAAGAAGATAAGATATGCAATAAATACTTAATTCTTTGAAATTTGGATGATATATCCTAAAATGATGATACATTGCCACTAAATGACATTGTTTTCTAGTTATATTTTGTCTAAATACGTTAGTGTTTTGATCTTACCCTTTTTTTTTAAACCACCTTTATTTTATGATGAGGTGTTGTTCAAGCTAATTTATGCACTTTTATAAATATAAATTTTCAGGCTTGACGTTGTAAATTTTGATAGTCAAATACTATTCTAGTAAAATAATATAAAACATGAAAAGAAAAAAATATTTTTTTAAATTTTTCATAGGTGTTTAATATCCAGTTTGAATCTCGATTAATTTGAAATTACATTTCGAAAAGCCCATAAAAGAAAATAGCACTTTGGATTATTAAAAGAAAAATCATCTTAATTTTAAAATATCTAATTAAGGTGTGAAAAAGATCTTATACATCACGTCACGGCGTTTTGTTTTGTAAACAATTGTTGTTTGTACATTAACTGAGGTGCGTCAGATAAAACATATTTTGTTCTATTCTTTACAAAACGTGCATATTTTTTGCAAATACATGTTAGGTGAAGACTTAAGAGGGTAGTAAGGTCATTTCCAAAGAAGTATAATTCCTGGACTCTTTTTCGTGATCCAATAGCCAAAAAAATAAAAACAAATAAAAAGTTTGCAGTTAGAGAACGGGACAAACATGGTTACTCTACACCACTCGCGAGAGTAACATTGAAAAAACACACTCGCTTTGTGCTGTGTCATATATAACACGTGGAAGAATGTGATTTGTGCATGTGTTCTTTCAGGATGCTCAGTTTCTTGCAAATTCCAATGCATGTTTGCCACATATAATTGAATAGTTATCAACAGGCGAGGCCACAGATTTCTAACACTGTAAAACTAAGGGTGGCCAGTGGGCCGGGCTCGGGTCTGGCGGGCCGGGTCTGGCGGGGTTTGGCGGGGTCGGGTCTGGCGGGATCTGCTCCAGTCCCGTTCCGATCCCGATCCCGTCGGGGCGGGGTCCGGCGGTTTTTTTTTTTTTTAAATAACATATGTATAAAAAAAACGAAATAAACAAGATAAGATAGTGTAATAAAAACATCCCAAAGCTGTTTTTGTGAATCTTATATTATTTAATAGACATGATTTTTTTGTAATACAAATACAATTGTCTAAAATCTAAATTGCAACTTTGTGGTGTTGTCCAAAAGTTGCAAATTACATAATAAAATTGCAATTAAAAAAATTACATTCTCAAAAAAAATTGTTCTAATTGCTTGATGATTTCCTGTGGTTCTTCGGTTGGAATTGGTATTTGTTGGTCAAATTGATCCACGTCGCTTTCACTACCTTCGGTTAAGATTTCATTGTAGTTTTCATCTTCTTCTTCGTTGATCTCCGGTTGACCGCACCTTCTCCGCTCGTATCCAATCTCTGAATAATACTGTAATTTCCAAGCTGTCTCCGGCTAATGAGTGTCTGTGGTCTCCTATTTGATATCTGCCGGCTGAAAAAGCGCTTTCGACGCGATTGATGACGCTTGAATGTTCAAAACATCTCGGGCCATCAATGAAAGTGTCGGAAAGGTCTTCTCATTCCCCCTCTAGTATTTCAGCAAGTCTTCATGTCCATCTTCATTGATAACTTCTTGATACGGTACATAACCCTGCAAAACAAAATTATCGAACTCGCTAATTTGGTTAGTAGAGGTACAACAAGCACATTCTATTTCGAGGCTTTCAATACTAGCCGCGAAAAACGAGATGTCTTTTGTGAGGTTGTGTTGAAGATGAAGAAGATGGTATGGAAGCCGGTAAGTTACTAGCATTTTCTTGTTGATAAAATTTATATATTTTTTTGCATTGGTGTTCTACGCTAGACAACACTTCTTCTTTAGTTTGTTCAATAGGTGGTGGGTGATTTAGATTTTTGGGACTTGGAGGTGGTAGTACTTCTATACAATCGTAAATAGTTTCAATTAGTGATTTAGTACCGTCTATTTTAATAGTAGGATTTAATACAGAACCAATAATATAAATAGACGGAATAGGAATAAAATATTTTTTTATTTTGACAAACATTTTTTTAATAGCTGCCTTATAAGCTGGTTTTTCCATATATTCACTAAGTAATAAAAATATTAGAGTTATATAAAACAACATAGTTGAAATAGTAGGATAATATATACCGAAAAATTCTTTTGTTGCTTGAAAAAAATTCTCTAAAAATACAATAAGTTCGGAAATTTTTACCCAATCACTAACTAAAATCATATCAACTGGATTTTTATTATGAGAGTTAAAAAATAAAGTTATACGTTTTCTATAGTCATAAGCAACAAGTAGTTGCTCGTATAAAGAATTCCACCTAGTGGATACTTCTTGTGGAATTTTTCTATAAGTTAGTCCACAATCGTGACAAGTTTTTTTATATTCTTTTCTACGTTGTACTTTATTACTTTTAAAAATAAAGTTTATAGCAAATTGTATTTTACTAAGAATGTCTTCAAAAAGTGATAGACCATCCTTTACAATTAAGTTATAAATATGGCACGCGCATTTTATATGAAAATGATCTGGAAAAGATGGAGTTAAACTATTTTTTAAAATTGTAATTGTGTAATTGTTAGAAGAAGCGTTATCTAATGTAATAATCATAATTTTATCGGTTATTCCGTAATAATGACACACTTGATAAATATTATCTGCAATAAAAGTACCAAAGGTGCCTATCATCTATATATCTATACGCTAAAATACGTTTTTGCATAGACCATTTATAATCTATCCAATGACAAGTTACAGTTAAATAATCATGGCCGTTAGTACTACGACCTATATCAGACGTGATAGATACTTTGCCATTAAAATGATATAATGAAAAACGTAAATATTGTTGATATTCATGCGCGAATTTAAATACATCTCTCTTAACAGTTGATCTAGGAAACCGTTAAAAGCAGGATTATATATATCTCTAATGTAATGAATAAAACCGGGAGATGAAGGAAATGAAAAGGGCAAACCCTCCACAACAACTAATTTTGATATTGCTTCCCTATCTCTATGTTTATTGTATTTAGAGCCTACAATTCCCCCCGTCATAGGGTTAATTTGACCATATACTTGGTCCGGGACAGTATCAGTATGTGAACCTTGTCCCGATGGAGCGGGCGGTTGCGCACCCGGTTTTGAAGCCTGGTATTGGGCATACCTAGCTGGATGAGCACTTACTACGTGTCTAATTAAACCCCCCCCCCCCCCCCCCCCCGTCCCACCGTGACCTTTTCCTGTTTTAAATTTTAAAACATTTTTACAAATTTTACATATAGCTACTTGATTCTCTACGTCCCTATCAAAAAATGTCCATGCATCTGATTTTAGTGGTCGTTTTGCTGGACCTCGTCTCATACTAGGGGGAATAGGAGGTATTTCAGTTGAAGGTGCACTAGTGGGTGTGTTGTCATCAACATTAGTGGGTGTATCGTCTAGATCATCGTCTAAATTAAAGTCTTCTTGAGTTCCAGAAAACAACTCCTCGTCTAAATCTAATGGTATTGTAGGAAAATGTTGAGTATCAACAAAATCATCCTGTGTAGGAATAAGATGACTAGAAGAAGTACCATTGCCCTTGTTGCCCCTACTAGAAGAAGCACCCTTGCCCTTGTTACCCCTACTAGAAGAAGCACCCTTACCCTTAAACATACATTTTAATCCTTCCATTTTAATTATGATAAAGACAATAAAATTAAGTGCGCTAAATAAAATAAACAAACAATAATAATTTAATGAAGGAACGAATGTACCAAACGCCGACGTAACGTCGACGTGTAATCGAGAGGTTGAAAATTGAAACTTTGCTCGATGGAAGATCCTCAAGCTAGTTGCCAACTCCACTCCCAATTCCCAAATGAATAAATAAAATTGAATATTTAGCAAACAATGTAGACTTGTAGAGAGATATATCACATATTGAGAGATTAGAGAGATTGTAGGAAGATTTGTGAGAAAGATGAAGAGAAAATGAGTTATTTATAGTTGGAAAATTGGGTTAAAGTGTAAATATAATAACTTATGGGTTAAAAATAAATATTAAGGGGTAGGGGGGTTGGGGTGGTTGGGGGAGGAGGGGAGGCCTAAAATGGCCGTTAGCCAATGGCCAAAATCTAAAATGGCCGTTGGTGCAACGGTCATATTTGCAAAGGGGGGACAAAGGGCGGGGTCGGGTCGTGCGGGCCTGGGGCGGGCTCGGGTCTGGCGGGACGAGACATTGTCCCGTCCCGAGTTCGAGTCCCGCCACCGTTCTTTTTTTTTTTAAGCGGGGTCGGGGAGGGACCGGGGCGGGCTCGGGTCAGGGTCGGGCCGTCCCGGCCCACTGGCCACCCTTAGTAAAAACTCAAAAAGCTAAAAGTTCCAAAAAGAGAAAAATTAATTATGGGAAAAGAAAAATCAAACCAGAAAATAAAAAATCAGACACTTTTTTTGTTTGATTTGATTTTAGTTTTAAATTTTAAAAATCGATATATTTGAATTGATTTTTGATTTCACAAAATATAACCTAAAAATTGCACCAAATTGATTGTATAAATATCTATAAACGTTTTTCATCCAAATTTTTTTAACACGTCACTTGACTTAATATAAATCAAATAAATATTCTACTAAAGAAGAGAATTTTGTTTAGTGTGTATATGTATTAATGGGATAAGAGAGATATTACTTGAGATTAAAACTATAGATGGATTTTATGGATAACAGTCGTAAGAAACATCTATGCATCAAATATTTTTAGCATCCACATTCAGATTTGATTTAGTATGCTTAGGATTAAAGTTAGTAGGCTTAGGATTAAAAATAGTACATTATTTTTATGACACATCCTGCGGTATGGTATACTATTGGAAACTTATGTTCAATATATTCGATTTTGAGTTTTAAAAATATTATATTATTGTCATATAAATTAATTTGATATGATTTGATATTTTAAAGTTAGATTCGGAATTTTGTGATACGATAAATCGGTAGCATAGTTTATTCAACTTCAACTTATATACACTCATAAAATAGAAAATTATGACTTCGACTATTTAAGAAGCGTCTCAATTATATTATATTAACACCTTATACGTGTGAAAATATTCAAACAAAAGTACAAACAATTTTCTTCCCTAAATAATTACCAAAAAGGATATTTCAATAAAGATAGAGCAATCAAAGTTTTAATATTTAAATAATTAATTTTGTATTAATACTAGTTTATATACTTGTTAGTATTATAATAATATATATGAATTGTATATGTAATCATATACTTTGGTACGAGATTCAATATTTCGATATTTTTATAAATATCGAGTAGTACCGTACAGAACACCACATTTGTTTAAAATGCATACCAAATATTATAATATCGAAATTGTGGTATTAAAATTTTTAATTTTGTTTCGGTAATTAATATCTACCGTACCATATCTATCCCTACTTTTAGTATATATTTAGTATATGTTTTAAATATTTAGTTTTAGATTTAAGGGATAATAGCATTTTTAGTTCCTGAATTTTATATTTCAATTATCAATTAATTTTTTTAATCATAATTCTAATTAGTTTCTCCTTTATTCTTATTAATTTTGATCTAATTTTTCATATATCTTGCTGTTAGTATGCTCCGTGACTTTATCATATTGCAAATTACTTTTTTTTAATAAGGGTGCACATGCGCGCGCGCACATATATATATATATATCCGACTTAAATTCAAATTTGTCTATCAAAATTCAAAATTTTAATATAATGATTATTAATTGAGATTTGAAATTATATTAACATTTAATCATATTTAACTTATCTCCGAGTCCTAAAACTAATGGCTATCAATAACTTGAAACCTTGTAGAAAAAAATGGAGTATAAAAAAAGTTAAAACAAAATTAATTCATATTTAAAAATCTTTTCAAGTCTAAAAAAGAAGATATGCATCAAACATTTTTAATAATGTAACAGCATAGCCTATTAGTGATATTGTCTGGGTCTAGGCCCGCACAACTTTAAAATGAGTCACTATGATCTAAAACATGCTTACTTAAATACCCAGTATCTCTCATGTGTTTTGACGATGTGGGAGACTTCTCCTAAGTTGAGGTGTCACATACACCCCCTCTTATAGACTCAGCATCCTCGCTGATGTTTGCTCTACCGCATGGAATTTGCCAAGAATCATCAATGAGGTTTACCTCGCCTACCTGGAATTTACCTAAATTCAGTTGAACTCTGACTTGCACTGACAAGATTGACACATGAGTGACTCTGATACCATATGTAACAGCCCAGCCCACTAGTGATATTGTCCGCTTAGGGCCTATGCCCACACGGCTTTAAACATGTCACTAGAGTCCAAGGTATGCTTACTTATATACTCAGCATCTCTCCTGTGTTTTGCCGATGTATGACATTTTTTCTAAGCTGGGGTGTCACAAATATTCACGTTTATCGCATGATTTTTTTTTAAATATTATAGAAGATTTTAGTTGATGGATTAAGAATTCAAAATATTTACTACATTATTTGTATGGCACTATCTAGTAGATCTTATTGGTATTATCTGCTTTAATATTTAGCTTTAAATTCATATTTATTTATTTATTCAATTATCAATTTAGTTTTTTATTATAGTTCTTTCCTAAATTGACTTGCTTGTAATATACTAGTTAATATATTTGTTTCTCATGCCTTTTTTCGCTATGGTTCGATATTCTGGTGTCCTACGCTTATGGCCACCCATCTGTGCTTTGCGATAATGATTCTTCTGACATTACGACCTTTATCACAATAACATTGCCTATATATCAAGTTATTTTGCGGGGTCTGTAGCTCATATGATTAGAGCATTTAGCCATGACCCACAATGTTTTTCCTTCGAATATCCATTATCATGATTTCGATGTTGTTGAGCTCTTCCTAATCGAAAGTTTCTATTTTATTGCCTCTTCAATCGTTTTTTATGTATACAAGGGTAAACTTTATACAAGGTGACGAAAATATATGTGGATACCGGAGTTCAAAGTTGGGGGAAGTATGACTTGCTTTATATATTTTTAAATTTTTTACTTGTTGCACGACTACATTAACATCCTGTCATGCTAGTATTATGTTATACGCATCATGTACATACTAGTGTAATATTATATTATTACATGTATGTCGGATTACATGATTTAAATTGTTTAGTTATATACAGTATATATGTATGATTGTTTGTATATGTTATTCACATTATATGCATGTGTTGAGCTTATGAGATCGTATGATCCGCGACTTGAAAGTCAACAGGTACGAGCTGATGAGTCTATGTGGTCCACGTCTTTGGTGTTTATGGTTATATTCTCACGTGATATGAGTTTGAGTTGATGAGTCTAGTGTGATCTACAATTTGAGTGTTAGAGAATAAGACGTGTGGATAAGAATTTGTACCTCTAAAAGTCACTGTATAACCTAAGGGTGGCCAGTGGGCCGGGACGGCCCGACCCCGTTCCGAGCCCGCCCCGACCACGAGTAAAAAAAAAAAAAAGGTAGCGGGACTCAAACTCGGGACGGGACAATGTCTCGTCCTGCCAGACCCGAGCCCCCCAGGCCCGCCCGCCCCGAGCCCATCCCGAGCCCGCCCCCGATCCCGCCCGAGAGCCCCCGATCCCGCCCGAGAGCCCCCTTTGCAAATATAACCGTTGCACCAACGACCATTTTAGATTTTGGCCGTTGGGCAACGGCCATTTTAGGCCTCCCCCCTCCCCCAACCACCCCAACCCCCCTACCCCTTAATATTTATTTTTAACCCATAAGTTATTATATTTACACTTTAACCCAATTTTCCAACTATAAATAACTCATTTTCTCTTCATCTTTGTCACAAATCTTCCTACAATCTCTCTAATCTCTCAATATATGATATATCTCTCTACAAGTCTACATTGTTTGCTAAATATTCAATTTTATTTATTCATTTGGGAATTGGGAGTGAAGTTGGCAACTAGCTTGAGGATCTTCCATCGAGCAAAGTTTCAATTTTCAACCTCTCGATTACACGTCGACGTTACGTCGGCGTTTGGTACATTCGTTCCTTCATTAAATTATTATTGTCTGTTTATTTTATTTAGCGCACTTAATTTTATTGTCTTTAATTATTTATTATCATAATTAAAATGGAAGGATTAAAATATATGTTTAAGGGTAAGGGTGCTTCTTCTAGTAGGGGCAACAAGGGCAATGGTACTTCTTCTAGTCATCTTATTCCTACACAAGATGATTTTGTTGATACTCAACATTTTCCTACAATACCATTAGATTTAGACGAGGAGTTGCTTTCTGGAACTCAAGAAGACTTTAATTTAGACGATGATCTAGACGATACACCCACTAATGTTGATGACAACACACCCACTAGTGCATCTTCAACTGAAATACCTCCTATTCCCCCTAGTATGAGACGAGGTCCAGCAAAACGACCATTAAAATCGATGCATGGACATTTTTTGATAGGGACGTAGAGAATCAAGTAGCTATATGTAAAATTTGTAAAAATGTTTTAAAATTTAAAACAGGAAAAGGTCACGGTGGGACGGGGGGGGGGGGGGGGGGGGGGGTTAATTAGACACGTAGTAAGTGCTCATCCAACTAGGTATGCCCAATACCAGCTTCAAAACCGGGTGCGCAACCGCCGCTCCATCGGGACAAGGTTCACATACCGACATCGTCCCGACCAAGTACATGGTCAAATTAACCCTATGACGGGGGAATTGTAGGCTCTAAATACAATAAACATAGAGATAGGGAAGCAATATCAAAATTAGTTGTTGTGGAGGGTTTGCCCTTTTCATTTCCTTCATCTCCCGGTTTTATTCATTACATTAGATATATATATAATTCTGTTTTTAACGGTTTTCTAGATCAACTGTTAAGAGAGATGTATTTAAATTCGCGCATGAATATCAACAATATTTACGTTTTTCATTATATCATTTTAATGGCAAAGTATCTATCACGTCTGATATAGGTCGTAGTACTAACGACCATGATTATTTAACTGTAACTTGTCATTGGATAGATTATAAATGGTCTATACAAAAACGTATCTAAGCGTATAGATATATAGATGATAAGCACACTGGTACTTTTATTGCAGATAATATTTATCAAGTGTGTCATTATTACGGAATAACCGATAAAATTATGACTATTACATTAGATAACGCTTCTTCTAACAATTACGCAATTACAATTTTAAAAAATAGTTTAACTCCATATTTTCCAGATCATTTTCATATAAAATGCGCGTGCCATATATATAACTTAATTGTAAAGGATGGTCTATCACTTTTTGAAGACATTCTTAGTAAAATACAATTTGCTATAAACTTTATTTTTAAAAGTAATAAAGTACAACGAAGAAAAGAATATAAAAAAACTTGTCACGATTGTGGACTATCTTATAGAAAAATTCCACAAGAAGTATCCACTAGGTGAAATTCTTTATACGAGCAACTACTTGTTGCTTATGACTATAGAAAACGTATAACTTTATTTTTTAACTCTCATAATCAAAATCCAGCTGATATGATTGTAGATAGTGATTGGGTAAAAATTTCCGAACTTATTGTATTTTTAGAGAAATTTTTTCAAGCAACAAAAGAATTTTCCGGTATATATTATCCTACTATTTCAACTATGTTGTTTTATATAACTCTAATATTTTTATTACTTAGTGACTATATGGAAAAACCAGCTTATATGGCAGCTATTAAAAAAATGTTTATCAAATAAAAAAATATTTTATTCATATTCCCACTATTTATATTATTGGTTCTGTATTAAATCCGACTATTAAAATAGACGGTACTAAATCACTAATTGAAACTATTTACGATTGTATAGAAGTACTACCACATCCAAGTCCCAAAAATCTAAATCACCCACCACCTATTGAACAAACTAAAGAAGAAGTGTTGTCTAGCGTAGAAGATCAATGCAAAAAAGTATTTAGGTTTTATCAACAAGAAAATGCTAGTAACTTACCGGCTTCCATACCATCTTCTTCATCTTTAACACAACCTCATAAAAGACATGCTGTTTCTGCGACTAGTATTGAAAGTCTCAGAAATAGAATGTGCGGTCGTACCTCTACTACTAACCAAATTAGCTAGTTGGATATTTTTGTTTTGCAGGGTTCTATACCGTACCAAGAAGTTATCAATGAAGATGGACATGAAGACTTGCTGAAATCCTGGAGGGGGAATGAGAAGACCTTTCCGACACTTTCATTGATGGCCCAAGATGTTTTGAACATTCAAGCGTCATCAATCGCGTCGAAAGCGTTTTTTCGCACGGCAGATATCAAATAGGAGACCACGACACTCATTAGCCGGAGACGACTTGGAAATTGCAGTATTATTCAGAGATTGGATACGAGCGGAGCGGAGAAGGTGCGGTCAACCGGAGATCAACGAAGAAGAAGATGAAAAATACAACAAAATCTTATCCGAAGGTGGTGGAAGCGATGTGGATCAATTTGACCAACAAATACCAATTCCAACCGAAGAACCACAGGAAATTATCAAGCAATTAGAACATATTTTTTTTGAGAATGTAACTTTTTTAATTGCAATTTTATTATGTAATTTGCAACTTTTGGACAACACCACAAAGTTGCAATTTAGATTTTAGACAATTGTATTTGTATTACAAAAAAATCATATGTCTATTAAATAATATAAGAGGCACAAAAACAGCCTTGGGATGTTTTTATTACACTATCTTGTCTTGTTTATTGAGTTTTTTTTTTATACATATGTTATTTAAAAAAAAAAAGGAAAACCCGCCGAAACCCGCCCCGATCCTGACCCCGCCCCGCCCCGATTCCGACGGGATCGGGATCGGGACGGGACTGGAGCAAGTCCCGCCAGACCCCGCCAGACCCGACCCCGACCCCTTCGCCCGTCCCGCCCCGACCCCGACCCCGCCAGACCCGGCCCATCAGATCCGAGCCCGGCTCACTGGCCACCTCTAGTATAACCTAGGCGCCCCACACAATGCGCTGGCTATTGTGGTGTTGGAAGCACTGGTTATTAGGAAATGTGGTATTTATTATGCATATTTAATTATGGATTCATGTTCATGTATTTCATATAATTGTTGTTTTGATGCATTTGATACATGCATGAAATTTGACTAGTTGAAATAGTATGCATTCTATCACATGCGCATTTTCTGGGAGTCTTTATATGTTTTGGTCGTGCATACTTAATTATGATGTTTTGTTCTTCATTATTGTTATTATTTTTAAATAAGATAACTGCACAGGTTGAAAAAGTAAGTATTTTTGATAAATCCTCGTCAACTATTTTATTGAAAATGGTCGATGATACTTACGAAGTACGTACTATAATTGTGTTCATGCTACACGTATTGCACTATGTGCAAATATTATATTGGACCTTGGATAGTGGGCTCATCTTTGAACCCAACTGAATGTATTAGAGATAGACCAAAGAAGTATTAGGGAGAGGTGATTAGACAAGACATGGCGCGGTCCCAGCTTACCGAGGATATGACCGTAGATAGGAGGTTTTGGAGGACACAGATTAGAGTAGAATGTTAGTAGGTGTTGAGTATTGTCACACTTATCTTTTCATACTAGTAGTCGTAGTATTACCCTGGTAGCTTTCTGCCCTTTGATTTCTGCTACTACTTGTTGTTTCTTGTACTCTGAGCTCTGTTACTATTTGTTGTTTATTGTCCTTTGACTATTACTTTATTTTCCTTGTTTATTCGTCATTTTTTTCATCTCGCCTTGAATTGCATGTTGTTTCTTGTCCTTATCTGACATCTTTCTATGATTTCTCTTGAGCGAGGGTTTTTCGAAAACACCCTTCACCTTGATAGGGATAAGGTTTGCGTACACTCTACTCTCCTCAGATCCCATATTATGGAATTTCACTGGGTATGTTGTTGTTGTTATTGTTGTACGTTTCATCAAACCTTAAGATCAATCACAACGCAAATGTAACATATATTTCGAAGAAACATTCATGTCACTTGCTAAAAAAAACTGAGCACACGAATAGATACCTTTAAAAATAAAGAGAAGTCATTGGGAAATGTGTTCTACCTTCGAGAAAAGTGTGAATGCATCAAAAATACTGGTGCACCGAATATGCATCTCCTCCTTTTACGGAGGTCTAAAATTCGAATTTTGGATATGAAAACATCCTTGGTAGAGAGCGCTTTTTTCGAATGGATCCTACTCGACGTGAATTCGAATCGGCCTCCAATATAAATAACGGACATGGAATGAGATTTTTTTAAAAAAAAAAGAATACACCAAAAATTTAGCCGGTGTGCTCCATCACCTACAACAATCAATAATATCATGGTAAACATATTTAAATAGTTGCCAATTAAAAAAATCATGTATAAAATATATTGACTAACGGTTGTGAATATTTTTATCAAGTAGTGTAACTATCCCAATAATTAACGTAAAATTAAATAATAACTACTTTTAACACACGATATTAAATATTAACTATCTAAAAGCTATTACTGTTTAGCCATTCTTTTGATACGATTTCTTTTGGATAAAGATACGCTTAACTAAAACACAAACAACTCCAGTAATCCATGTTAGGTTTCAAAAAATTGATAAGTGAAACTCCATTACACTATGATGGAGTTCAAAAATCTCCAAGAGGTGTATGCTAGAGTTTGGAACTCTTAAATGTGAAATCTCAAACACTCTTGGGTCCTAACCTAATTTATTTTAAAACAGATTCTTGTTGCAATTTCTACATCTAGGTTTGTTCGATCTAGGCGAACAATCATGATGTTTCAAGTTGTAGAAGTTGAAAATTCAAGATAATATTTTGAGTTCAAAAGATATATCGTTTTTTCACATTATTTCACCGATACCTCTTTTGAACTTCATCATGCTATCATGGAGTTTAAACTTGTAGAAGTTGAAAATTCAACATAATATTTTTGAGTTCAAAAGATGTATCATTGGTGAAATAAAGTTTTTCACATTATTTCACTGATACCTCTTTTGAACTTCATCATGCTATCATGGAGTTTAAACTTTAAACTTGTAGAAGTTGAAAATTTTCAGAACTTGTCCTTGAGTTTAAAAGACAGTTTATAAGAGGTACCATAAGTAAATAATCTTTTTCACATTATTATAGATACTCATTTCACTCATCATACTCATTTTAATACTTATGCATATTTTATTATATTTCAGTACTCATGATACTTATTTAAAGTTTTACTATTATTTTATTCATGGTATAATTTTCAAACTCAAGTTTGAGACTTGATAAATTCAAACACGAGGAATAAGATCCAAGGAGTTTGAACCTTTACTGGAAATCATTTCTGAAGTTTCAAATTTCACGAACTTTTCGAATTTACTTGTCAAAGTTTCATATTTCAGCATCGTGTGCTAGAATAGTTTCGTGTTTTTATGAGGTATATTCTTATTCACATATTATATTTGCGTTGAAAATAGCTACTTTTTTAGCTAAATTTAAAATGGTGACTAAATTTTGATGACAGACAATCATCCCATTCCTCCTATTTCTTACCCACAAACAATAGGGTCATTCGCACAAATGTACTTATTTTGGGGGTCTTTAATTTTTGTCCCTCAAGTTTGTAATCTTTAATTTTGCTCTTCAAGCATTTTTCAGCGAGGCATGATTAAGATTTCGAAAGGCATAGTTTTCGTTTGATTTCGGTATATGCATCATAACATCCACATAAATTATGCTAGATAAGTCAAGACTTTTAACAGTCAACATAATCTGAAAAATGACATAATTTGAGATTTCGGCCGGCATAGTTAGTGTTTAACTTCGACATATGTATCATAATATCTAAATTATATTAAAAGTACGAATGACCTTAGAAATGTTGATTGAACTTTTTGTTTTTCAATAAAAGATTTTGCAATAGACAAAATTGTCATTTACTTTTTCTCAAATTATTATTTATCAATTATTTACCTTATAAAAATATACCATACCTCTTTTAGGTCCCCTATAAACTATTGAAGTCCAAAAAAAACTACAAAATCAACGTGAACTAATGTTTTTGGTATTTTGAATTCAACTATAAATATGCCACTTTGACATTCCATATATATAGTTACGAAAATATAAATCATCAAATAGAAAAAATATAAAGGAAAATTTGCAGCGTGAAGGTCCATTTTTCCCCTTATATTTAATTTTAAGGAATATAATTGTTATTAAGTACTACTTTCATATTTTGGTGGCAAATAAAATCCTATTAGGGTTAGAAGTGCATCTTAAAAGAGAATAATAATCCCTTGATTATTTTCATTAATGAAGAGGTATATATATATATAATATACAACATCTAAATATGGAAAATAAATCTACTTTTTCCTAATACAAGACTAATATATATTCCTACTATAATACTAATAACATAATTACACTTGTACAAGAATTCTACAAAATATGGTAAGTAACTTAATGGAAGTCAATCACTTGGTATACACGGGTATACCGTGTATGCACCTTCTATCACACCCCCGCAGTCATAGCGGGAGGTTGTCGTACGCTGAGACTGTCCCTAAAATCTTCAAACAGAACCAAGGAAAGACCCTTAGTAAAGATGTTAGTAATTCGGTACCTTGAAGGGACATGTAAAACACGTACTTGTCCACGAGCTACATTTTCGTGAACAAAATGAATATCCATCTCGATATGTATTAGTGCGCTGATGTTGGACCAGATTTCCAGAAAGATAGACTGCACTAACATTATCACAGTAGACCAAGGTAGCTTTCTGAATAGAAAAATGAAGTTCTAACAGAAGATTACGTAGCCAACATGACTCAGACACCACATTGGCTACCCCTCAATACTCGACCTCCGCACTGGATCGCGATAAAGTAGCCTGGCGTTTTATCGACCAAGAGACCAAGTTATCACCAAGAAACATACAATAACCAGAGGTCGAATGTCTGGTATCTGGACAACCACCCCAATCAGCATATATATAGGACACGAGAGTAGAGATAGAGGATGGAAATAAATGCAAACCATAATCAAGTGTGTCATGTATGTATCGTATAATGCATTTGAGCGCATGCATGTGCTCAATCTGCAGATCATGCATAAATAAACACACTTGCTATACTGCATAAGTAATATCTGATCTCGTGAAGGTAAGATACTGAAGAGCCCATACAAGACTACGATAGTGGGTGAGATCCTCATATGGTGTGCTAGAAGTAGCACTCAACTTAGGTTTGGTATCAACCGGAGTAGATGACGACTTACAAGATGATATGCCAGATCTCTCAATAATCTCAGCCGCATACTTCTTCTGTGATAAAAATAGATCACATGTATGACGAGTAACAGCTATACCAAAAAAATAACTCAAAGGTCCCAAGTCTTTCATAGCAAATTCTGAACTGAGAAGGGACATGATAGACTTGCGCAGATTATCAGAAGAGGCAGTCAATATTATATCACCTATATATAACAGAATGTATGTCAGAGAAGTACCATGAAGATAGATGAACATAACTGCTGTGAGAAAACCCAATGGTAGACACATAATTTGCAAACCTCTTATACCAAGACCGGGCCTGCTTAAGCCCATATAAAGACTTTTTCAGCAAACATACATGAAGGGGATACTTGGGGTCCCTAAAACCCAAGTATCGATGCATGTACACTGTCTCCTTAAGGTCACCATGTAAGAAAGTATTTTTCACATCCAGCTGATGAATGAGTCATGCTTTCGAGAGAGCCAGACTAAGAACAATGTGAATTGTTGCCGGTTTGATCACCGGACTAAACGTTTCTCCACAATCCACGACAACCTGTTGTGTTTTACCATCACCGACAAGATGGGCCTTATGCCTCTCAAAAGAACCGTCATAATTTTTCTTATGAGTAAAAATCCACATAAAATGAATAATATTGACACTAGGCGGACAGAGCACCAACTCTCACATCTTATTTTCAATAAGAGCATTATATTCATCATCCGTGGCCAATTTTCAATTCGGGTCATGAAGGGCAGACACATGATTACGTGGTAGGGGGTGATTTGGTGACATTAGAATTTAGATTAAAATATCTTTTAGGTTTAAAAATACCATGTTGGCTACGAGTAACCAGCCCTTAACTCAACGGTCGAGATGATAAAATTGGGTGGATGAGATTTGGGCCAGCAGGCAGTGGGCCTGCTGGCGGATTTTGGTCACGGGATAGTTAGGATAAATGGTGTATAATATATGGTGAGAGCCCATCATCCAAAAAATTATACGAACTAGACACAAAATTATACAATTTAGCAAACGAAAAATGGGTTTCATAAAAAATGACATGGCGACTAATTATAATTTTATTAACAGATAAATAAAAATATTTATAACCACAATGATTAGACGGATAACCCAAAAATACACAAGCGGTAGAACGGGCTTGTAGTTTGTTAATTGTAGTAGACGGGAAAAGCGGATAGCACAAACACCCAAACACCCTAAGATGAGAATACGAGGGATCCTTATTATACAGAGTATTTAGTGGTGATCGATATGCTAAACCTTTACTAGGGAGTATGTTAAGGAGGTAGGTATCCATTTGTAACGCATGATGCCAAAAAGATGGAGGTAATGAAGCAGGGGCTAGTAAGGTTCAGACAATATTATTAATGGTACAAATTTTTCTTTCGGTCTTCCCATTTTGTGAGGACATATGAGGACAAGAAAACCGAAAAGATATGACATTAGTGTCACAAAATTCCCGAAATGGCCCATTATCATATTCTCTACCATTATCATATTGAATATTTTTAATTTTCCGTTCAAATTGGGTACAGATGAAAGCTCTAAATTTTAAGAATGTGGAAAAAACTTGAGACTTGTTAGACAAAGGAAAAGTCCACAAAAAATTAGAATAATCATCCAAAAATAAATCATAATAACGATGGCCCAAAGAACTCAAAACGGGAGATGTCCATAAATCACTATGAATAATGTCAAAAGGCATCAACGTACTAGAAGTAGAGGCTACAAACGGTAATCTAACATGTTTCCATAGAGGACAAAAAGGACAAATATGAGTACTACGCATACTCTTACAATCAATAAAATTATTATTTTTAAGAGAAGAATTAATAGATGACCCAAATGTGCATGCCACAAAGAAGGAGCAAGAGTGGCAAATGTTGAAGGTGTGGCTTGACTCGTGGAAATGGTGGCCATGGTGATTGGATAAAGCTCTCCCTGACTATTACATCTCATTAGAGGTATCACCGTCTTGAAATCCTTCACAGAAAATCCAAAAGGGTCAAAGTTAACAGAAACTCAATTATCAATTATGAATTTTTGGACAAACACCAAATTTTTAATTAAGTGAGGGGCATGAAGAACATTTTCAAGACTAGAGGTGGATGTGTGTGTGTAGGGGGGGGAATTTGTGTGACCATAACCCCGAATTGGAATTGAATTACCATTACCAACAGTTATGCCACGATTATTACTCAAATTGAAATAAGATGAGAGATTACCTTGTGCGAACGTCATATGAGAAGTAGCATCGGTGTCCATGTACCAATTTACGTCAGGGTGATTTAATCCAAATGTATGTATAACGGCCTCAATATCCGTAGGTGTCGGACCAGAAATTGGGCCTGCAGTAGTGAAGGCCTGCTGCCTGGGCTGTGATGATTGGAACGGTGAACTGGGCCTCTGCTGGCCACTAGCCTAGTTCGCTGGAAATCCTGGAAAGTATGGAAAGGTCGTGTTTGGCCACTGGCCCAGCAGTCCCACGACTAGTTTGCATTGGCCCAAGGCTGAGGTAAGTGGTGTTGTGGCCCAGTCGTCCTACTAACACCACGTCCGCCATCGCCGCCACTGCTCCGGCCACTGCCACCTCCACTATCGCCGCCGCCGCCGCTATTCTTGCCATTATGTTTTCGATTTTGACCCTTTTTGCCGCCACCGCTACTACAGTTTTGGCTAGACTTATCCGAGAATGAGTGAGGGTCATCAGACATGGTCATCATCGTGACATAATTAACTCTGGTAGCTGCCTTTTTGGCCAAACCAGACTCTTCTAACGTGAGCATGGAACGGTCCTGGTAGAACGGTGGAAGAGGATTACTTTGACGAAGAAGCATCCCAACGCCATTATAAGCTTCGGATAGGCCTGCAACTATCTGAAGAACAAGATAATTATTTGTGATGGGCGCACCAACGTTCTTGAGTTGATCTGCCAATTCCTTCAACCTTTTACAATAGGTTGAGACATTTGGAAAATCCTCCATATTGACATGGGAAAATTCTTGTTCAAGAGTGACAACACGGGGATTTTTGTTATCTTGGAAGATATCACGCACCCTATTCTAAGTTTTCATTGTCGTGGTGTCGGGTTAAATAATCATCTGCAAGAGGTCTGTAGAAATAGTGGAATAAATCCACTGGAGAACGGTAGCATCGAGAGTCGTCCATAACACAGGGTCATCATCGGCGGTAGGCACATTCTCCTTGCCTGTATCCACGGGGATGATGTGATGAAGGACTTGATGCGAGCGTGCGTGAACTTTAAATAATTCCGCCCACGTCGCATATTGGACATTTTCCATCTCAATAAAAATAGGGATGTGGTTCTTGATGTTGGAGACCGTAAGGGCAGGATGAAACGTGTTCTTTGAGGTATACATAATGAAAGAACATGAGTAGAATTAGGGAAGAAAACAGAAAATTTCAAGGGGAGGTATTAAGGTGGTCGACGGCCACTGGTAGGGCAGCAGAAGGTGGAAAAAAATTGCAGAAGGAAAAGTTTGCCCTAGACTTCTGATACCATAAAAGAGAATAATATCTTGATTATTTTCATTAATGAAGAGGTATATATATACAATATACAATATCTAAATATAGAAAATAAATCTACCTTTTCCTAATACAAGACTAATACATATTTCTACTATAATACTAATATCATAATTACACTTGTACAAAAATTCTACAAAATATGATAAGTAACCTAATGGAAGTCGGTCACTTGGTATACACGGATATACTGTGTATACGCACCTTCTATCACATCTATAAAAAGAATTTATAATGGTGAAAAATTAGTTGGCAGCCTTTTGTTTTAAAATTGTGCTCTTTGTTGATACAATCTTTTACGATTTACATGGGTTAAAATTGCGTATGATCGATAGATATTTTATTAATGATATAATTATTTTCTTATTTTTTTATAGATTGATTGTTCATGCCGCAATAACTCATGCCACAAATTCTACTGCTCTATCATGTTGATTTTTTCTACCTTACTACCTAACTCGAAGGCAAAAAAAGGTTAAAGTTTTCTGATTTTAATCGTCACATGTCTATTAATATGCGTATCATCATTTCATATGTACATATTTATTGATATGTATACATCATGCGTAACGCATAAGGACACTTAATGAAAGTTGATTATCAATAAGAACTTCAGAATGTTTATAATCTATTATTTCCGTACATATTTGTAAAGAATGGATCTTGGGCCTAACTCAACCCCAAAAGCTAGCTTGTAGAGTGAGGATTGTCCAAGTCCATATAAGGAGTTCATGTTCTCATTCCATTTCCGATGTGGGACTCTTAACACTCTCCCGCACGCCCAGATCTCGTTAACTGGAGCTTGGACAATATAATTTGGGGCCCAACATCGTTGAACAAAGAATTGGAATGAACCTGACTCTGATAACATGTAAAGAATGTATATTTGGCCTAACTCAACCCCAAAAGTTGACTTGTAGGGTGAGATTGTCCAAACCCATATAAGGAGCCCATATTCTCATTCCATTTTCGATGTGAGACTTTTAACCATATTAACATTGATCTTAACATAAACTCATGTGTAAATAAAGTTAACACTGCAAAGGATATTAATATTGATTGTGGTAGATCTTCAATAATGAAAATTAGCTTTACTTTTCATATGTTTTTTTCTCTCATACTACATGCATAGACGTATGACACCAATTTGGCTAAAAGAAAATTTGGAATATGTATTGGATATAATTGTAATTTTAATCACAATTGTGGAAAAATAGAAGAACTATCACGTGCTTGCTTTTAGGTTTAGGATTCTTTGGTTCTTCTTTGTTTGGGATTCTTGCCACCAATTAGGATTCATTTATAAGTTAAGAGTTTTATTGACAATTGTGTTTTATTATCGTAACAACGGAGCCAGAGCTAAAAGACTCTGATTACATCGTGAAGATGAATTTTGGAGTAAAGGTAGTAGTGCATGCGCAATTTGTGACGGAGCATCACCACTTTGCAAGGTCAGGTCCTTGTTGTTGTTGGAGGTGGTGACACAGCTACAGAGGAAGCAATATACTTAACGAAGTAAGCAAGCCATGTCCATTTACTGGGCATCAAAGGCAATGCAAACAGGTAATACACATTTTTTCCCTCTTTCTTTTAATTTAGTTATTTTTATTATTTTTGCTGTTAATATTTTTCTCTCCGTATTTTCAACATAACTATTTTTACTCGTGTATATTTCTAACCCGTTATGAAAGACGTTTTTCTTGAGTTGAGAGTCTATTGAAAACAACCTATTTACCCTATAAAAGTACCAAACCCCATTTATGTGATCACACTAGATATGTTTAGGTTTAGGTTGAATATTACTTTAGAATTAAGATTCTTTTATTACCAATTAATGCTTATGTTGTGTTAAGTTTAGGATTCAATTTATGTTTCTAAAATATTAGAACGAAACCCTTTTAGAATAAGGGGAAGCTAATCACTTCTATAATAGAAGACACTATTTTATATTATTTATCATAGAATGTCCATAGTTTTAATGTCTGTAGATGCAAATTTGTTTGTGATTTATGGTAAATCTTCTAACTTGTAGTATGTAGTTAAAGTTACGTAATAATATATGTTTGTATATTGTTTTATAAACAACTGCAAATTGGAAGGTCGTCAATGTGAGTTTTGTTTAAAATATTTCATATATGATTTTTAATTTAAAATACACTTACTTACTAATATGGCACAAGGATTCCTTTTACGTTTAGGAGTTCTTTATTTTGTGAAAAGCTCTTATCTTAGGAGGAAAAGCTAAGTATGCCCGAGTAGTCTTGATATTGATTGGTTTGAGGTTTCGTTAGTTTTATACTAACAAGCAAGCTTCGGCGACCGCTCGACCTAGCGCGTTAGCCCCAATACTATAGGAAAGGCCTATGCGAAGAAAAGGCTTGTCCATCATCAAAGCAAGCCCAAGTCCATGCAAGAAGGCCCTCTAGATCTGTCCAAATTCAAAGCCCGTCAAAGGCATAGGACTCCTTCTTTGTTGTTAAATTTTGACCAGGTATTCAACTCCATATTATCACTTTATGTTTAGGATATTTGAAAAGTTATATCTCATTTACGGAATTTAAAATAGCCGAAAATAACTGCTTAGTATGACCATAATGTCTATGTCTTAAGATGCTTGATTCTTAGACCCTTTCCTAATTATAAAAAATCTATAATTCATAAGAAATTGTAAAAAATCTATAAATAAACCTATATTTCATAGTAACACGTAAACAAACTTTTGTTTGACATCGTAAGAAATTGTAAATAAATACAGTTAGATAATGGCAAACTTGAAGAATGATAGTATATGAGGTAAACTTTCATGTGATTTGAGGTACACTTTTTATATTTTTAGTTTGTTCTTGAAGTTATGTAATAATAAATGATTGTGTATTCTTGATAGATAATTGTGAATTGAAAGATTATTAATTGTGATTTTTGTATAATTTCTCATATACCATTATCAGTTTAAGATTGAGTTATTCACAAATCTTATACATATTATTTGGATCATTGCATTTTGTCAAGTTGAATTTGTTAGGCATTTTAACTCATTTCAATTAAAGATGTTACTAATGCAAGATTATTTTTATCCTTTATATTAGGATTTAATTGTTCCATAAAAGTCCTATTGCAAAATAAGCACGAAGCTCCTTAATATTATTTCTTAATGTATTCTTCTTATATAAATTATTTATTGATTCACGCTATACACACGTGCAACACACATACACTTAAGACTAGTCCACACAAATTTTGCCGGATAAGACATAATTTTTCAACACTCAATATAATCTAGAAAAATACTACAAAATTAAAATTATGTCATATAATTTAATTCCTACAGAATTTATGCTAAGTGAAACAAAATTTCATTTTTTAAAGATAAAAATATTACATAAATTATATTTTGTAAAACAGATCTAAATATTTTCATTAAATAAGTAGCTGAGCAAAAATTAAAGAGCATAAATATAAAAGGGACAAAAATTAAAGACCAGTGCGTTTGAATGACAATCCGAGGAAAAGAATGTCATTCCTATCTCTTACCCACAAATGGGCTAAAAGGGCCTAGAACAATAATGAGCTGCACTTTAATAAGACCCAAACACCGCAAATCCTCCAGACTTTTCTTCATCCCTCTACACTTGTCTTATTAAATCTATTCAAACACTCCAATTTCTACCAATAGCCCAAATCAAAATCAATCAAAGTATCAGAAACAAAAAAACAATGTTCTTCTTCTTCGTAGGAGGGCTAGAGCAGCAAGCGAGACAAGTATTAAAGACCGGGGTTGGGAGGTGTATAGCGTGTGGATCACGCGCCGACCTAGTCGAGTATGACAAGGTTCTGAAACTCTTCTTTGTTCCGGTATGGAGATGGCCGGGAAAAGAGCCGGTGATGTACTGCAACGACTGCAAGCTTTTCTTCCCTCAATCTCTAACTCCACCGCCGCCGTACACGGCGGATGTGCCGGACGTTCTTAGGTGTCAGTTCTGTCGCCGGGAAGTGGGCGGCGATTTCCGATTCTGCCCTTTTTGTGGTAATGCACTGTGAATTTTGCATGTAATAGGCGCTTCTGGGTTTGAATTACTTTGTAATTATTATTTTTCTTGTAATAAGTGTGAGTTTAAGGAATAAATTTCAGGTTTTTTCTGTTGTTCTGTTTTGGAAATGTAATTAAATGAGTTATTAGGAAATTTACTTAGAAAGTAAAGAATGGATTACTACATGATATAAATGTGTAATATCTCTATAGAGATAGAGATTGAGATTGAGTAGGCGTATGAACACCAAAATCAAATATTTTTTATTTTATTTAAAATTTAAAGTTAGAAAGTTGTGTTTGATTATAATTTTTGTAAAAAAAAAATTCGTATGTATTGAATGTGAAAAAAGTAAAATGATATTAAATCTTTTTCAAATTTTACATATTATTTCAAATTATATTTGGAATTTTTATGTCAAATAATAATTTTCAATTAAAGCGAAAAAAGTTTCGGTTAAAAGTGCAAAATTTTCATGGCCAAGCGGTCTTCAATATGTTGGTTACAAATAAATTTGACATATCAAAATACTAAAATGTGGTGGTTTGGGAAGATTCCACTGAATGTATATACACTTTTGTGTGTCTCGTAGCACTGGTAATTTGACGCTTATTACTCTCTCCGTCCCAGATTTAGTTTGATTTGATACGAATTTTAAGAAATAAAAAAATATTTTTAAATTTTGTGATCTAAAATAAGTCAAAGATATTTGTGTGGTTATATATCAACTCGTTAAGGGTAAAAATTGACTAAAAAAATGTGTCATATCAATTGAGATTATTTGTTTTCTCCAGGCAATTCAAGCACAGAAAAAAACAAATTGTCTTCTGATTTAAGTTGGTGACTATATGCAAAATTAACTTTAAAAAGGTGGAATTGCGACATTAACAGTAAACATCAATCATAATCATCATCTGTATCTCTTTCCATCTGATGCACCAGGTTCACTACCTGTTGGAATTGTGTTGAATGAAATGGATAATTACACATTATGGAGTAGAGCAATGAAGTTGGCTCTGTTAGGGAAGAACACAGTAGGTTTTATCGATGGATCAGTAAAGAGAAAGGCTTTCTGTAGAGATTTAGCAAGAGTGTGGGATAGGTGTAATGCAATTGTGGTGTCTTGGTTGATGGGAAATGTAAGCAAGAACTTACTCAATGGCATGCTGTTTAATTCAGATTCACACAGTATATGGGAAGATTTAAAGGAGAGATTTGACAAGATACACAGTTCTAGAGCCTTCCAATTACACAAGGAAATTGTTACAATGAGACAAGGATCACAATCAGTCTCAATGTACTACTATAGACTTAAAGACCTTTGGGATGAGTATGATTCTATTATACCACCACCAGCATGTTGTGTTAAATCCAAAGATTTTGTTGATCATTTACCATACCAAAGAGTGCTACAATTCTTAATGGGACTAGATGAAAGCTATAGTCAAGCTAGAAGCCAGATTATTATGATGCACCAGGTGCCAAGTATGAACTAGGTATATGCAATGATCAACCAGGAGGAAGCCAAAGAGTGGTTGCAGAGACAAGCAGGATAGTGTAGGAAACAATTGAATCTTCTGCTATGTTCACAGCCAGAAATGAAAATGGAAGGAACATGAGTGGAGTTCTAAAACAAAAGAAAACATACAATCCTAATGCCTTTTGTGACTTCTGTCATATGAAAGGTCATATTAAGATGGATTGTTTCAAATTGATGAAGTGTGACTTTTATCACAAAACTGGACATACACATGATGACGATTATAAGATCAATGGATATCCTGAAGACTTCAAGAATAAAAGTAAGAATGCACATGTAGTAACTGGTGGAAGTTTGCCTCTTGAAGATACAGGACATGTAGAAGAAATGCATTGTCATGATATGAGACACATGCAGAAACAACATTTTGGACAGAACCATGGATCAGGTTCTAATTCACAGAGCATACAACTTTTGTCAACTTGTAATCATAATAAGATAATGTGGTCACAACGTGCAGATATAGTCTCACATAGCCAATTCACGCTTAATCAACATCAACAACTCCTCAATCTGCTTAACAACAAGGGAAAGACTAGTGGTAGTGCTAATATGGCAGGTAGATGTGCTTTTTATTCACAAATGTTGATGAAATGGATAGTGGACACTGGTGCAACCAATCATATGGTTAGTGATCATAATTGCTTACAAAATAAAAAGTTGACAGAAAGAACAATAGGAGTGCAATTACCTACATGAGATTCAGCCAGAATCTCACATGTTGGTGATTATCACTTAGGTAGAGGTGATATTCTTAAAAATGTTCTCTGTGTGCCAACTTTCAAGTTCAATCTCATGTTTGTGTCAAAAGTAACAAAAGAACTGAATTGTAGTGTCACTTTCTTTCCACAATGTTGTGTGTTTCAGGATCTCTCATCTGGGAAGGTGATGGGGATTGGTAATAAAGAAGAAGGATTGTACATATTATGCTTGAATACATAAAATAAGAAGGAAAAACTGAATAAGTGTCTGTCAGCCATACAATATGTAGATGTAGTCATCTGGCACCAGAGGTTATGTCTACCTATGATTGTTTTAAGGAAAATTTCATGTTTCAAGAATGATACTCTTTTTATTTTGGATAAGTGTGAAGTATGTCCACTAGCTAGACAGACTAGGATTCCATTTCCAGTCAGTATTAGTAGGAAAACAAGACCTTTTCAATTGTTACACATGAATGTATGGGGACCCTACAAGGTAGAAACATATAATGAAATGAGATATTTCTTGACTATTGTGGATGATTATTTCAGATGGACTTGAATTTTTTTAATGAGGTTGAAATCTGATGTAGTTACATTGCTTAAATATTTCTTTGTTGAAGTCAGTACTCAGTTTGAAATGAAGATTCAGATAGTAAGATCCGATAATGGTACTGAATTTTTTAATCATAATTGTAGAGAGTTATTTTAACAGTATGGTGTGGTGCATGAGAGTTCCTGTCCACACACACCACAGTAAAATGGTGTAGCAGAAAGGAAACATAGACACATTCTGGAAACTGTCAGGGCAATAAAGTTTCAAGTAGGCTTACCTGATAGGTTTTGGGGATATTGTGTGGAGAGGTTGTATACATCATGAATAGAATTCATTCAACTGTCATACGAAATGAGTCACCCTATGAGATGTTGTATAATAGAACACCATCACTTAACCATTTAAGAGTGATATGTTGTTTATGTGTTGCAACTATTCTGACTAAACATGATAAGTTTAGCCCAAGGGCTGTAAGAGCAGTCTTTCTTGGATATGGATCTGCACAAAAGGGATATAAGTTGTATGACATGGAGAATATGACATTTTTCATGAGCAGAGATGTGATGTTTATGGAGACAATATTTCCTCTCAAAGGTAAAACAGATGACAATCTTAGCCATATCAGATCACAAGGACATTTCTGTTTTGATGATCTGGTTCATCCACATAATATTAAGGCTGGCCAGTGGGCCGGGACGACCCGACCCCGGCCCGACCCCGCCCCCGTCCCGCCCCGACCCCGCTCTAAAAAAAAAAAAAAAAAAAAATTAACGGGGCGGGACTCGAACTCGGGACGGGACGATGTCTCGTCCCGCCAGACCCGAGCCCGCCCCAGGCCCGCCGGACCCGAGCCCGCCCCGAGCCCGTCCCGACCCCGACCCCGACCCCGACCCTTAAACCCCCTTTGCAAAAATAGCCGTTGCACCAACGGCCATTTTAGATTATGGCCGTTGGCCAACGGCCATTTTAGGCCCCCCCCCCCCCAACCCCCCCCCTACCCCTTAATATTTATTTTTAACCCATAAGTTATTATATTTACACTTTAACCCAATTTTTCAACTATAAATAACTCATTTTCTCTTCATCTTTCTCACAAATCTTCCTACAATCTCTCTAATTTCTCAATATATCTCTCTACATTGTTTGCTAAATATTCAATTTTATTAATTCATTTGGGAATTGGGAGTGAAGTTGGCAACTAGCTTGAGGATCTTCCATCGAGCAAAGTTTCAATTTTCAACCTCTCGATTACACGTCGACGTTACGTCGGCGTTTGGTACATTCGTTCCTTCATTAAATTATTATTGTCTGTTTATTTTATTTAGCGCACTTAATTTTATTATCTTTAATTATTTATTATCATAATTAAAATGGAAGGATTAAAAGGTATGTTTAAGGGTAAGGGTAAGGGTGCTTCTTCTAGTAGAGGCAACCAGGGCAAGAGTACTTCTTCTAGTCATCTTATTCCTACACAGGATGATTTTGTTGATACTCAACATTTTCCTACAATACCATTAGATTTAGACGAGGAGTTATTTTCTGGAACTCAAGAAGACTTTAATTTAGACGATGATCTAGACGATACACCCACTAATATTGATGACAACACGCCCACTAGTGCACCTTCAACTGAAATACCTCATATTCCCCCAAGTATGAGACGAGGTCCAGCAAAACGACCATTAAAATAAGATGCATGGACATTTTTTGATAGGGACGTAGAGAATCAAGTAGCAATATGTAAAATTTGTAAAAATATTTTAAAATTTAAAACTGGAAAAGGTCACGGTGGGACGGGGGGTGGGGGGGGGGGGGGGGGGGGGGGGGGGGGGTTAATTAGACACGTAGTAAGTGCTCATCCAGCTAGGTATGCCCAATACCAGGCTTCAAAACCGGGTGCGCAAACGGCCGCTCCATCGGGACAAGGTTCACATACGATACATCGTCCCGGACCAAGTACGGTGGTCAAATTAACCCTATGACGGGGGGAATTGTAGGCTCTAAATACAACAAACATAGAGATAGGGAAGCAATATCAAAATTAGTTGTGGAGGGTTTGCCTTTTTCATTTCCTTCATCTCCCGGTTTATTCATTACATTAGAGATATATATAATCCTCGCTTTTAACGGTTTTTCTAGGTCAACTCGTTAAGAGAGATGTATTTAAATTTGCGCATGAATATCAACAATATTTACGTTTTTCATTATATCATTTTAATGGCAAAGTATCTATCACGTCGATATAGGTCGTAGTACTAACGGCCATGATTATTTAACCGTAACTTGTCATTGGATAGATTATAAATGGTCTATGCAAAAACGTATTTTAGCGTATAGATATATAGATGATAGGCACACCGGTACTTTTATTGCAGAAAATATTTATCAAGTGTGCGATTATTACGGAATTACCGATAAAATTATGACTATTACATTAGATAACGCTTCTAATAACAATTACGCAATTACAATGTTAAAAAATAGTTTAGCTCCATCTTTTCCGGACCATTTTCATATAAAATGCGCGTGCCATATATATAACTTAATTGTAAAGGATGGTCTATCACTTTTTGAAGACATTCTTAGTAAAATACAATTTGCTATAAACTTTATTTTTAAAAGTAATAAAGTACAACGTAGAAAAGAATATAAAAAAACTTGTCACGATTGTGGACTACCTTATAGAAGAATTCCACAAGAAGTATCGACTAGGTGGAATTCTTTATACGAGCAACTACTTGTTGCTTATGACTATAAATTACCTATAACTTTATTTTTTAACTCTCATAATAAAAACCCAAATGATATGATTTTAGATAGTGATTGGGTAAAAATTTCCGAACTTATTGTATTTTTAGAGAAATTTTTTCAAGCAACAAAAGAATTTTCCGGTATATATTATCCTACTATTTCAACTATGTTATTTTATATAACTCTAATATTTTTATTACTTAGTGAATATATGGAAAAATCACTTATAAGGCAAATTATTAAAAAAATGTTTGTCAAAATAAAAAAATATTTTATTCCTATTCCTTCTATTTATATTATTGGTTCTCGTATTAAATCCTACTATTAAAATAGACGGTACTAAATCACTAATTGAAACTATTTACGATTGTATAGAAGTACTACCACCTCCAAGTCCCAAAAATCTAAATCACCCACCACCTATTGAACAAACTAAAGAAGAAGTGTTGAATAGCGTAGAACACCAATGCAAAAATATATATAGATTTTATCAACAAGAAAATGCTAGTAACGTACTGCGGCTACCATACCATCTTCTTCATCTTCAACACAACCTCACAAAAGACATGCTTGTTTCTGCGGCTAGTATTGAAAGCCTCGTAAATAGAATGTGCGGCCGTACCTCTACTAACCAAATTAGCGAGTTGGATATTTTTGTTTTGCGGGGTTCTGTACCGTATCAAGAAGTTATCAATGAAGATGGACAAGAAGACTTGCTTTGAAATATCGGAGGGGAATGAGAAGACCTTTCCGACACTTTCATTGATGGCTCGAGATCGTTTTGAACATTCAAGCGTCATCAATCGCGTCGGAAAGCGCTTTTTCTCGCAGCAGATATCAAATAGGAGACCACGACACTCATTGGCCGGAGACGACTTGGAAATTGCGGTATTATTCGGAGATTGGATACGAGCGGAGCGGAGAAGGTGCGGTCAACCGGAGATCAACGAAGAAGATGATGAAAACTACAACGAAATCTTAACCGAAGGTAGTGGAAGCGACGTGGATCAATTTGACCAACAAATACCTATTCCAACCGAAGAACCACATGAAATCATCAAGCAATTAGAACATTTTTTTTGAAAATGTAATTTTTTTAATTGCAATTTTATTATGTAATTTGCAACTTTTGGACAACACCATAAAGTTGCAATTTAGATTTTAGACAATTGTATTTGTATTACAAAAAAATCATATGTCTATTAAATAATATAAGAGGCACAAAAACAGCCTTGGGATGTTTTTATTACACTATCTTGTTTTGTTTATTGAGTTTTTTTTATACATATGTTATTTTAAAAAAAAAAAAAAGGAAAACCCGCCCCCGCCCCCGCCCCGCCCCGACCCGAGCCCGACCCGAGCCCGCCCCGCCCCGATACCGACGGGATCGGGATCGGACGGGACCGGAGCAGTCCCGCCCGCACCCGACCCCGCTAGGCCCGCTAGTCCCGATCCCGACCCCCCGCTCGTCCCGCCCCGACCCCGACCCCGCGAGACCCGGCCCACTGGCCACCCCTACATAATATTAATATCTCACCAGCAGACAACAGGTTGCCAGGAAGAGATGAACACAAGAGTGTAACTTTGGGAGTTCAGGATAAAACCCAAGATGTGTGTATTCATGTAGAAGCACCACATGAAAATGTTGCAAACCACAAACAATTGGAAACTAATCCTTCAGAATATGATGTCAGAAGATCTACAAGGACCAGCAGGCCTCCTATCTGGCACAAGGATTATGTCACCAAACATGATTCTTCTAGTTGCTTATATTCAATATTTAATGGTGTTGACTATGCAGGTTTATCACACAGGTAACAATTTTTTTGTGGCTTTGTGGCTAATGTCTCACTTGACACTGAGCCACAAAATTACTCAGTAGCTGCACAAGACAAGAGATGGTCTTTGTGGCTAATGTCTCACTTTTTGGTCAAGCTCTTCGACTTCCATTCATTATGGAGGAAAACCAATACTAGCTTCAATAGTTCAAAACTTTCTCATATCTATATATATATATATATATATAAGAAATAAATAAATAAATATTTTATAAATATTTTTAAAAGGGGGTAGGGGACGAAACGTAAAAACGTTTCGGCATTTCTGTTTCATCAACGGAAATATCCCTTCGTGAATATGTTACAATGTTTCTGGGCAACCATTGAGTATCCATAAATACTCAGTGATTTGCAGAAACGAAGACATACAATTCACACAATATACATTACAGAAAACAAAATACAATTTTTGCTTTTGAAATTCCCCTTCACTGAGATTTGTTCTTTCTTTAAAGTCTATATTTTATACGTGCGATTTCTGCTTCTGAAATTCGTTAGAGTGTAACTTTCGAATTTCTGAGAATATAAGTTTTGTATCCTGGAAGGTTAATTCCTCAGTGAACCTTTTACACCTGAGAGGGAGGAGTGAACCTTTTACACCTGAGAAGGAGGAGTGAACCATTTACACCTGAGAGGGAGGAATTAATACCTTTAAAGATAACATCGTTTTTCGGTATGCCTACAAAAAAAGAATTGCTCATCAAACTCGGACTACCACTATTATTAATTACATTACTCTATTATACAACAAGATGTAGGCCGAAGAAATATTGGGGAGAAGTAATTAGACGGGACATGAAGCAGTTGCAAACTACCGAGAGCATGATCTTAGATATGAGGTTGTGGAGGACACAAATAAGGGTAGAAGGTTAGTAGGTAGTAGAACGTTGTTTCGAGTATCCATCCATATTAGTAAGCGTAGTATTATTTTTGTAGTTGCTTGTTCTTCGATTTCTGTTACTAGATGGTGTCTCTTGTACTTCGATTATCGTATTAGTTTGTTGTAGCTACTGTTACTTTTCTCCATAATGCTTATCCATAGTATTGTCATGGCTGTTGTCTGACCTTCTTCGTCATGCTTTCTCTTGAGCCGAGGGTCTTTCAGAAACAACCTCTATACCTTCCAAGGGTATGCGTGCACTCTACCCTCTCCATACCCCACTTGTGGGATTACATTGGGTATGTTGTTGTTGATGGTCCAAAGGTTAGAACATCTGCTGTGGATCACTAACCCTTGGAAATTTGATATAGTCTTAAATATAACCTTAGGAATTGACATTTTACTAGTTTGAGGAAGATTTGATTAGTCTCATACATTAAACTTAGTCCATGGAGTGTCACCTTTTTGGTTCATCAACCAGATTTTAAGATCTGTTACCAGCAATGATCAAGTTTCATACTGTTGTATACACTGGGGCCATCAGTATATATATATCACGTTGTTGAATAAAATAATATCAAAATTTTGTTTTAAGCAACTCCATCCATGGACTGGCACCATAAGAACATAAGGTTTGATGGAAACAATACACTTTGGCCCAAAGTAGATCAAACAGCTAGAAAATAGATCTTCCTCTTGCTTCATTTCGGCAAAAAAAAAATTTGTGTATTCAATTCAAATCTGAGAAGATTGATACTATGATACATGATGGAGGATCATTTTTCCATGACTTCGAAAAGAACCTCCAGACTTTCCAGGAAGCACGCTAGGGCAAACATAAAGAATTGATGGCAGGGGTCAAGGTTATTTAAACTGTACATGAACCTAAAAACAATTAGTGTACAGTTTATTTTTTACAAGGGAAGCTATGCTGAAATCATCTCCTTTTAGCAAACCAATAGTGGGATGCTCTGGTATCTCCTCAGAGTAACAAGTGTGGCAACCACATTATATAACAAGAGAGATTGAAGTTCTTCGAAGAGCTAAAATTGTTTAGTGTACCCGATCATCTTGAGAAGTAAAATGTCCTTGGATTAGTTCCATGTTCATTTGCTGAATGGCAATTGCTTTGCTCCATTCTCTACAGCATCTCTCCATATCCTATACCTCACTCCTAGCTTATCGTATGACACAGGCAGATTCCAAATGTTAGCACCATTGAGCATCCGGTCTTGCTGACCAAGCACAAGCCGTAGGTCTTCATTTAAAACCTGAAAACGTTTTCCCAAAGCATAGATCAGAAGAAAAAAAAAAAACAGAACATACTTTTTAACTGCTTCCTTTTCATTTTTTTAGGTGGGAAAATCTTTAATGCAATATTCTGTTTACAAGAAAAACAAATGTCGACAATTATTTTTTTAAGGAGATGAGTTTCCATTTTACATTTTGGCAAGCTTCACTTTTAGTTGTTTTAATAATTTTGTTGTTTAAATAGATAGATGTGTGAATTCAAGAGTTCAGCCACTTTGCAGTTTGCACTGAGCTTTGAGACATGACTACAGCCCAAAGTGTCAACGGTAACAAGAGAAATCTCCACCTCTGATTTGGCTGCATATTGCCAACTTTGAGCAAGTTTTGCTAAATGCATCAATTTCTGGACTAATACACATGAAATTGAGGAACTTTTTTCACAGATTAATCAGGCAAAAATATGCCGGAGAACTTGTGATTATAGGTATTGTGCGGTCATTTATCTTGAAGAACACAATGAAACCGATCTACATCATTACGAGGTTTATGTAATCACAGACACTACCAATGTTAAGGATAGAATCTAACCTGTTCAGCAAAATGCCTCCACACATATTGCATGAAAGGAATGTGTTTTAATACGGGAGCAAAATCCAGTGACATCCTATATAGCAACCTTGTCTTCTGTCGAGATGCAGGTAAACATACATGAAGTTGGTGAAGGTGCGTAGAGCACTCTTTGGTGCTCTGACCCTCCAATTTGCCTGGCTTTGAGATTCCAATGGTTGATAGAACCATACAAGGTGGTCGAAATTCCATATCTATTGGATAGGGATCCCAATATCCTTGCAGACCAGATGCAGGAGTCAAGAATTTTACAAAGCTGAAAAAGAAAGGTAACTAGTAAGTGTTCATATCTTCGGGCTTTTACTGCCAGACATTATTCATCAGACAGGTACAAGAACCACTGTGTCCTCCCCTTTCCCAACAAAAAAGTAAACAAGATAAATATGGCATCACATTGTTTTGGTTGTCAGGAAGTGGAAAAATCTTTTATATGTTTATAGCTAATTCTGCTCCACCATATGTTTATTCTACGCAATGCACACGACCACGAACCATTGTCACAGATTCTTAAACAAGATAACAAAAATTTAATTCTCTATGAAACCATATGAAGTCAAACAATAAAATTTAGTCAACTTTCCTTTAGAAGATTCATTTCGGGACTTGAAGAATTATTAATCTGTAAAGTAAGAGTTATCAACTAATCTAACTCGGTATCCTCCACAATAATCTTTTCACATTCAGAAATCCAATAAAAATCTATTTAAAAAGAATTTAAGAAGTTCTGATTAGTTTAATAGGTGAAAAGCTTTATGCAGTTGACAAAGTTTCACATTACCTAGCATAGCGGAACTCATACATGAAATATGCATGCATGTCCACATTGTCTCGGTGATGATATCAACTCAAAACATAAAGGTTTCTTGAAAACATGACGAATTACAGGTAATTGAATTATTTATTTCGGGAAGTAATCCAGTAAAAAATTGAAGAAATTATGACATCAATAACTATGCCTTCAGTTCCATAATGTCTAAGGTGGAGATTTCAACAACAGTTGGCATTTTGTTTAATTTCAAACTGAATTCTACTAGATTAGTGTTACTCTAAATTCTAGATTATTTGGCATCATTATAAATTTGTAATACAACTAACCTTGGGACGCTCCATCCTTTAGCAAATGTAGATGTATGGGTGAAAGGAGCATGTGCAAGATCCAACAGATTGTCTAAAAGTAACCCATGTTCCACTGGAAGTTCCATCACTATCTGCCAGTTTCAAGAACAACAGGAATGAGGCAGGCAGACTTAAAATGACTGTTGTTAAATAGTCTTCCTATAAACAATTAAAATGTTGTTGATGTGATTCAAACCTCTGCATGGATTTGAAATCCAGAAGGTGGCAGTAAAGAAGGAATAGTGGCTTCAGGAGGATCATTTCCAGGCCAAATCCATATCATCCCCTCTTGCTCAAAGCATGGCAGAGACTTGATCTTGACATTCAGAAATTTTGTTGATGGCATTTTCTCACATTTTCCTTCTGTTGAATATTCCCACCCTAATGATCATCAAACAAACATAAAAGTAAACGTCTGCTATTTCATGCACTCTTCACGTATCAAACACCAAATTGATAGTGTTATTATTTCCTAGACAGGAAATTTGCACTGAAGAATGCTCAGAGTCTTCTTATTCTCACCATGATAAGGACATTGGATGCGACCCTCTTTCAGTGAACCCAAATGAAGGGGGCACGCTCTATGTGCACATGTGTTCTGGACACATCCAGGTTTTCCATCTTTCCCACGAAAAATCACCCATGGTTCCTCAAAGCAATCAATTGGTATCTGATACATTATAGTCAAACGACCATCAACAGACGAGACACTAGAATACTGCTAAAAGCATAAAAATCTTAACAGACCAATTCCTATCTAAGTTTTTCCTCATCATATTCTCTCCTCTCTCAGAAATTTAGAAAGGAGACGGTACAACATGCCATCGGTTGGCATCACATTGCATCAGTCCATTTAAGTAATTTAATATGTCCTTTTCTTTTTTTCCGGGGGACTTATTAATGTGTAGAGAATACAGAAATTGGTAACATATTGTCTGCAGTTATGAAAATGAGATTATTACATAAGTCAGGAAATTGACTTACCATGGTATCATCCTTGATATCAGCAGAGAAAGCAACAGGATACCAGAAGTTCTTCAAATGGGGGCTGTATTCTTGGACAGGACCTGACACATTGAGGGTTCTCCTAGGCTGCTTGCTTTTAGCCGTATCTCTAGATACTGTAGACGTACCGGAGGATGAAGACGGGCGATCTGATTCTTCTGTACTCCTCTCCGGTAGTAGCCTATCATTAACCAACGCTTCCATGTAAGCTAGCTTATCTAAAGCAGCAGAAACCCGCACCTCAGATATATGTACCTGTTGCTATCACTACTTTAGATACGGAACTTGGGTTATATCGAAGTACACAAAATCTTCAAACTTGTTTTTTGTGTTGCTTTTTGTTTTTGTTTTTGACAAGTAAGATTCTTGAACCATTTTATCTATGTATTAACCATTTATTCATTAGAAAGCCTGCTCTGCTTCAATAAGTTTAAGAGATACAAGGAAACTAGAGCTGAATAACCAATAATAACGGGAATATTTTATTTCTTACATATCTACCCAAGAATCTAGAAAGGAGTAACTTGTATCCAACGGCATACTTGTTCAATGGGATCAAAGTATTATATACCTCTTTATGAGCCTGAGAAAGTGCTTCTTGTAACTCCGCAAGTTCCTTCTTCACGGTTCCAATAGATTTATACTCCCGTGCTAGAGGATTCAATACTTCCACAACCTACTCACAGTATCCACCCGTCACATGAATGAGAAAAAATTAGAAACAACTCCAAATAAGGAACAATCGCTAATTAGCAGTGTTAAGAGTCCCACATTGGATATGGAATGGGAACATGTACTCTTTATATGGACTTGAACAATCCTCACCCTACAAGCTAGATTTTGGGGTTGAGTTAGGCCCAAGATCCATTCTTTACATGGTATCAGAGCCAGACTCATTCCAATTCGTTGTCCACCGATGTTGGACCCCCAAATTATATTATCCACGCTCCAGTTAACAAGGTCTGGACGTGCGGGGGAGTGTTAAGAGTCCCACATCGGATATGGATGGTATCAGAGCGAGGCCCATTCCAATTCGTTGTCCACCGATGTTGGGCTACCCAAATTATATTATTCACGCTCCAGTTAACAAGGTCTGGACGTGCGGGGGAGTGTTAAGAGTCCCACATCGGATATGGAATGGAAACATGGACTCCTTATATGGACTTGGACAATCCTCACCCTACAAGCTAGCTTTAGGGGTTGAATTAGGCCCAAGATCCATTCTTTACCAGCAGAAATGACATTGTATACTTGTATACAAACTACAAAGTATTGCTTTGTGTATAGACCTAGAGATATACTGAATCTTAAACTCAGCTTAATTTAAAACTTCAATAAAATGAGGGGTACAACACATTATTTACAAGAATCAACCTTTTCATGCAGGAGCATTATGGTAAGTACGTCTTGACGAGCTCGCCAATCACAATATTGTATATCAAATCTAGCAACTTCTAAAGCTTGATTTGCATCCAGGAACTTCCCTTTAGACTGAGGGAATTTTGACCTTGGATCTTCCACATCAAAGATTGTCAACCAGGATCTTTTCTTGTTTGTTAATCCACTCGCCTCCTCATATACTGCAAACACTCCAAATCCCCCTTTGAAACACTGACAATGAACAAATTGCACAATTATTGTCCACTCAACAGGTCAACAGACAGACAAAATGCAACAGATGTATGTCTCTGTCTGCATTTAGATCATAACTTCCCAAATAACCCAATGATTAATCAATTACGACATGAATTGCTACTTATTCTCCCCTATACACTAGAGCATAAAAATGCACTACAAGCAACTTAATATTAGTGAAAGATCAGAGACATCAAAGTCCACTAAGCTTTATTAATTTACTAAAAAGAAATTCAGACATATGGTATGCTTAGCACAACTGAAGTCTTGCATGAGGGAAATTTTCTCGTCTTTGGAAAGATGAGTTTCCCAACTTATGGGCAGAAGCCATTTTCCTTACTACAAGGCTGAATATGTTCACAATCCCTTAAACATGACAGTAAATTTTATTTAGACACTTGAACTGTGACATGTTTCAATTGAGCACTTGAACACATGATAAAATATTCTTATTAGACACTTCTAACCCATATTTTGGAAAAAAAATTATACGTCCTTTATTTATACACATCAATATCAATTGGAACATGCATGAGCTTTAACGACTTATTGAGGTCAATGTATATAATAAAGATATGGCACTTATGCCTAACTCGACCCTAAAAGCTAGCTCATGAGGGGAGAATTGTTCAAGTCCATATAAGCAGACCCCAGCCCATTTCCAACCAATGTGAGACTCTAACCCATTCTAACACCCCCTTCACGGCTAAGCCCAACTAGAGCGTAGACTAGGAGCCCAAACAGGGGTGGACCTGACTCTAATACCATGTAATCAAGTTGAAGTTGTCTTATTCCAATACGTAAGCAATGTATTCTACAAATTTGCTACCTAAATGTGGCTATGTACAATACTAAGAATGAAGTCTATATACATTCTGTAACAGTTAACTTATTTAATCGGTTGTTGAGAACATGTGCAAAAGTTTTTTCAAAATTTTGAGTCGGAAGTGTCTAATAGGAATACATTATCATATGGTAGTTTGAGTGTCTAAATGGAATTTACTTGCAAAGTTTAAGGGGGTGTCGATGTATTCTGCCTAATAATAATTACTTGATCTAACTAACACTTAGAAATATTAATCCCCTTACCACAGAAATTTCATCAAATCACTTTCTTATTTGCTAATATTATTACTATTATTATTATATATATACTTTTCATTCACCACTCTAAACACTTTCCATGGCAAACATAGATCAGTACCAAACACACTATAGATGAAGAATGCCATTTAGTAGCTTATAGGACAAAAATACAGCAATCAAACTAAATTAATGTTTGTGTAACACGAGTAGTAAAAAAGTAGTACTACCTTTCTTGTATAAGTCTTTGTAGAGCGGGAAAAAGAGAAAGGAAAAGAGAGAGCAGCAGAAGTAGCAATGGTGGACATGGCAAGTCGAGGCAGCTATTTTTTTTTTCTTTCGAAAAGATGAAAGAGACTGCACTCTTCTTCTCTTGTCCAAGTAACACAAGAGAGAGAAAAATTGAGTCTCAGTTTAGATTTCATTTTGTTGATAAGAGGTTAGTGTGGATCGCGATCTCGACGTTCCTGCCATGGTTCGCCATGTGGAGTCTCTACGTATCCCTCGTGGCATCTTCGATCTCCACATGCTTCTCTCTATACTATCTTCCATTTGCCAGCGTGGAATGTGAATTATATCTTGTCTATCTTCTTTCAATTCTCATTGGCTATGTCTTGGTTGAAAATCCATTTCTTTATTAATGTGAGATTGTCAAATGGCATATCCTATTAACAGTGTCATTGTCCGTCAATCTGCTTAGAAACTAGTTTGTTGCCTATAGGACTGTTTATCCTAAACCGATGTATATCCGATTCACCCGATTCGATTATATGGATAAAAATTTGATAAAAATGGATTTAATTGGGGGACGGATGGATCGGGTGACGAGTCGGGTCGGATTCGGGTGGACATACATCCAACTCACCACCCGACCCACCCATCCACCCGTTATAAATTAATTATTTTCAATCCACACCTCTTGGAGATCTTTTAATATTTGATATAAATAATTGATAAATATGATTGCTAATTATATCAATCAATTTATGGATCTATTTTTACAAAATATAAACTTGTGGTCAACTTTTACATTTAAAATTTGAAATCTCAAATCATGCCTTTTTGGATGATTTGAAATTTCATCTCATGAGATGAAATCGCATGTCCAAACGATGATTTCATCTCATAAGATGAAATTGCATGTCCAAACGCTTAATAAATGCTATTTTTAATTTGACTGAATCATGCTAATCAAAATAACTTGAGTTAAGAAATATGTGAGTCGCTAACTCGTCCAAATTTAAACAGATTGAACAAATTATATTTTTACATGCTAATTATACCACTCTAAGTTTGATCAAGTAAAACGTACATTGAACAACATAAGAAAGGGAAAAAACAAATGTTGATCGTTTTCACATAAAAATATGACTCACAGTACTAGGAGGATTGATGATATTTATTTTATCTTAACAGTTGATATAATCAAATGCAACTTTGTGGGTTTACCAGACCCTGCCATTCTCGAATTAATCCGTACAATTCTTTACTTCCAATAAAATGAACAAAGTACAGTTCATTTTTGTGAAATTTGAACTGACATATTTATTAAATGTCATAAATTACCTACAAGACTTGAGTATCGACCAATTTTCTTAAGTCTTTGTTGCTTCCATCCGCGAAGCACCCGATCCACCAGATTCACCCGTGGATGATGGGTGGATCGGATGTGGATTAAAAAAAATAGGGTGATAGATGGGTCGGGTGGTGGATGGATCGTTGGCGGGTGGAGGCGGATTGAGCTCCACCCGATCCACCTCCGATCCATTGCCAGCTCTAGTTGCCTACAATCTACTTACATATTAATGTGTACTGGATGTTGCAAATGTTATTGTTATAGTGCAATCATGGACATGACTAGATGCTTGTTGCATGAGAAGAATCTACCGAAGAAATTCTGGGCAAAAGCAGCTAGCACAACTGTTTTCTTGCTGAATGGATTGCCTACAAGGGCAGTGGAAAAGAAGACTCCTTTTGAGGCTTGGCATGGTGTTAAACCTACTCTAAAAAATCTCTACTTTTGGAAGTTGTCACCTGAGTAGCTGATGAAGTCGAAGATGACGAAGAAGATGATGATTCTCCTTCATTTCAATTAGATTTAGATTTAGCATAATTTCATATTTGATTTAGCATAATTTTTTATTTGATTTAGCACAATCTCAGCCATAATCTTGGCTTGTAATATTGTATATAATGTTGATGAATTCAATGAAATAAGCAAGGAAACATTTCTATCATCTTGCATAGCAAACACTCACTAATATTCTCTATCAAAAAGATTCATCATATTCTCATCTTCAGGTCTTTGGGTGTTGCTTCCCTCCACTTCTCGAAATAAATTGCAAGCTAAATCAACACCTTGTGTTTTTTTTGGGATATCCAGCAAATCATAGAGGTTACAAATGTTATGATTTATCGAGTCGAAAAATCATTGTTTTGAGACATGTAATTTTTTATGAGAATGCCTTTCCTTTTTCCAAATTACATGATCAAAAACCTGCAACTTATGAGTTTCTGGATGCAGGACTTATTAATCCATCTTTTCTACAACCTACATCCCCATCTCAAAGTTCGACACTTAAACTAGGGGACTCAACATCTACCTCTACACAGGTGATTCATAAGTCGGTTCAACATCAGGAAATTACAACTCATGCCGACTCCACTCAACTGACTCCGGCCCAATCACCAACATGCGCAATAGACAGTAAATCCACATTGTCCAGCCCTATCCAGCACACACCCCAAAGTTCGATAACCGCCCAACAAACCACCCAAACCAGTCCACATATAACTCATCACCACTCCCCTCAAATGAAAACAAGAGCCCAACACGGAATTTTTAATCCCCGAAAACTTATCAACTTCACACCACTACTAAAAATTACATTTCTCTTTTGCCTACAAATCCCATTCATGCATTAAACGATCATAATTGGAAAATGGCCATACAAGATGAATACGATGCTCTTATTCTAAATAAGACATGTGACTTGGTGTCACGACCGACTAATGCTAATATTATTCGAAGTTTGTGGATTTTCAGGCATAAAAAGAAATCTGACGGGTCTTTTGAGAGGCATAAAGCCTGACTTGTAGGTGATGGTGCAGGACAACAAATTGGTGTAGATTACGGGGAAACATTCAGCCTGGTGGTCAAACCGGCTACTAATCAGACAGTACTTAGCATTGCATTATCAAAATCTTGGTATCTCACTTAGCTTGATGTCAAAAATGCATTCTTACATGGAAATCTCAATGAAACTATCTATATGTACCAACCTCCGGGTTTTCGTGATCCTCAACACCCTGATTATGTATGCTTGCTAAAGAAATCTCTATATAGGCTTAAACAAGTCTCTCGTGCTTGGTACCAACATTTTGCAGATTATGTGGCCACATTGGGTTTCTCTCACAGCATTTCAGATAATTATTTATTCATTTATCGTCGAGGCACAAACATGACATATATTCTCCTTTATGTGGATGATATAATTCTAGCTATTTCTTCAGAAACTCTTCGACAATCTATTATGTCTAAGCTTGGATCTGAATTCGCTATGAAGGATTTGGGCCTACTCAGCTATTTTTTGGGTATCTCTATCACCTGACATTCAGGAGGTTTATTTCTTTCACAGAAGAAATATGCAGATGAGATTATTGAGCGGGCCGATATGTCCTCCTGCAAACCATCTCCTACACCGGTTGACACGAAAGCAAAACTCAGTACCTCTTCCTATAATCTTTATCATGATCCAACGGAATATCGTAGTCTTGCAAGCGCATTACAATATTTAACCTTTACAAGACCTGATATATCTTATGCGGTTCAACAAGTATGCTTGTTTATGCATGACCCGAGAACCCAACACATGTCTGCATTAAAGCGTATCATTCGCTACATTCACGGTACACTCGAATTCGGACTACATATTTACCCATCTTCGATCAGCAAACTCATATCATACACTGACGCAGACTGGAGAGGATGTCCGGATACTAGACGCTCAACTTCTGGTTACTGTGTCTACCTTGGAGATAACTTGATATCTTGGTCTGCGAAAAGGCAACCTACCTTATCCCGATCCAGTGCTGAAGCCGAATACCGTAGAGTAGCCAATGTCGTCTTTGAATCAGTTGGATTCGAAATTTACTTCTGGAGCTTCAATGTCCAGTTACGAAAGCCACTTGGGTCTATTATGACAATGTTAGTGCAGTTTATCTCTCCGGCAACCCAGTTCAACATCAACACACTAAACACATTGAAATGGATATACACTTCGTACGTGAGAAAGTCGCTCGAGGTCAAGTACGTGTCCTACATGTCCCTTCACACTATCAAATTGTCGATATTTTCACTAAAGGACTTCCGTTGCAACTCTTCGATGACGCAAACCTCTCGTTTCAACTAAGGGGGTATATTAGAATCAGTAGATATGATTCAGTAAAAGTAAGAATCTTCATATATTTAGAATGTGTATATTTAGTATGATTAGATTTAGATTTAGCATAATTTCAAATGAGATTAGATTTAGATTTAGCATAATTTCAGATTTGATTTAGCACAATCTCAGCCATAATCTTGGCTTGTAATATTGTATATAATGTTGATGAATTCAATGAAATAAGCAAGGAAACATTTCTATCATCACTATCAATTTCCATTCATAGAATGACTAGAATTCTCAATCTTTTAAGTATCTGAATTGTGTTTCGGGGTAAATGACTCGTTTACATGCAACTTCCATTCCTCTCCACTAGCTCCAGCCACAACTGATCCTCCCCCAGAAAATCCAGGAAGATTTGCTGTGTCTATCAAGAAATCTTCTAAAGTAGCGAGTGATTGAAGCTGCTTTCCAAGAGATGCAATTGTTTTCTGGCATTCTGCAAGCTTGTCAGCAGCTACAGCTAAATCTTCCTGCAAATAAAAAAATTCAGAATTGAAGAGCTTCAAGACTTCCGAACAACAGAAAAAGAATTCGTTGAGACAAGCGTTACCTGCTTTATTTTCGGTTCACCATTTGAACTAGAAGCTTGCTGAAGTTCAAATTCCTGGGATTTTCTTCTTAGTTCATTTTCCAATTCCTGGCACTTAGTTTCCTTATCAGATGACAAGCATCGTTCTCTTTCGACTTCCTGGGATTTTCTTGTTAGTTCATTTTCCAATTCCTGGCACTTAGATTCTTTATCAGATGACAGGGATCGTTCTCGTTCAATTTCCTGAGATTTTCTTCTTAGTTCATTTTTCAATTCCTGGCACTTGGTTTCCTTATCAGATGACAAGGATCGTTCTCTTTCGACTTCTATCTTTAAAGAATCAATGTTTGCTGACATAGTCCGTGCTTCTACTTCCATGCCAAAGAGTTGAAACTCAAGCAACTCTTTTGACTCACTCAATACATCTAGCTCGTTTTGTAGCTCTTCTATCTTGATTTGAGCTTCCTTAAGCTGCAAGTCAGAGAACTTAAGGGCATCTTGGCTCTCACTTAAAGCATTGTCCAGTTCAGTTTTCTCTGCTTCTATCTTCTTCAGCTTTTTCTCTAATTCAGCCATCCTTTGTGAAATGGTCTCACTAGATGAGTCATTGGCAACAGCATCAGATGTAAGTGAAGAGGCTTTATTCGCAGTTTCAGATACTGCAGCGAGTCTCTCCATCTCCAAGAAGTCATCCATCATGTCGATTTCCAAAGAACGGGCAGCAAGAGTTTTAGGCATAGCTTTTTCATTCTTAAATTGATCGAGCTCAGCAATTAGTGCTGATGCCCATGAATCAGAGCAACTTTGTTCACATTCACTTTTTTCGACTGTCTTCAGTCGCTCTCCACTGCCAGATTGACTATTGGTGAAGGACTCAAAGGATCTTTGGTCACTGAGTAGGGATGATTTACGAGCCAAGGCTTGTAGTCTTCGACACTCAGCTTCAAGCTTGGTCACCTTCTTTATGCTCTCTAGCTGCTGCTTGCTAGCAGTTTCTGCTGCTTGGGTGCTCAAGTCCCTCTCTACGGTCCTAATTTGCAACTCCTCTGAACGAGAAGAAAGGTTGAGTTTGAGAGCTGTGTTCTCCTTCTCTAAACACTCGAGCCTGTCAAGAACATTGGGATCAGTAGAAACAGGAGAACCAATTCTACTAGCCTCAAGTAGCTGATTTTCAAGTGCAGCTTTTTCAGACTCCCATTCTTTTTCCTTCTCTACCACAGCATCTTGAATTCTTTGCTCCTGCTCATCTCTAGCTTGTCTCAGCTGCCTGACACATTCCTTCAGAGCACCATTAAGATGGTTGACGCGAACATCCAAAGTCAAGTTCTGCTGCTCAGCTGCCTGCTGCTGCTTTAGAACTGCAACTTCATTTTCTGCCTTTTCCCAACCTATCAAATATTACAGAAAGAACATGGAACTAATCAAGAGAAAAAAAAAGGATAATTACAATTTTGGACTGCTCTAAAACATAATAGCCGGTAAATGTATATGTTTTGTATATTAAGTACAAATTTACATATAATATACATAAATTTACATAATCAGTGTATAGGTTTTGTATATTCTGGGTAGCACCCGTAATTAATTTTGGCCGATGGGTCAAAAATGAAAAAACCCTTAAAATGCATGACTGATTGGAAGGTGAAGGGAGATGCGCAAGTTCCAACCACATGTGATTCATGTACAACAAAAGGACTGGAAACAGTCTAGACACTATTTCTAAGACACCAATGGTGTCACACCATTCAGAACTGTGGAAAAAAGGGAGTGGTGAAAGATACCTGCAACAGCTTCTTCTGCCACCTTAGCATGCTGCTTAACTAAGTCTTCTTTTGCACTAACATTAACTAGAGCAGCAGATAACTTTTCAATCAACTTCTTTGGACTTTCTTTGGCTTCATGATCAATAGTTGCAGCTTTTGAGGTTACTTCAGGTGACTGCTTGTCATGATCTTGGGCTTCTTTTAATGGATCCTGCTCCAAATAGCAGAAATTGCAAGTATTGAAGTGAGAAAATCTAGGTTAACAAGGAATTACCAGGAAAAATAATGCAAGGATAAAACAAAACTGGAGTTAGAGCGCGAATGCGTGGCATAAATTATGTTTAACAGGTGAATGGCAGCTAAATCAGGAAGAAATTTACTTCAGGGGGATAGTTTTTCTTTTGAGGACTTAAAAGATATTATTGTTAATAATGCGTTGATTTGGTTTAATTCCTTTGACTTATATCTTTTCTCAGTTTATCAAAACACATGTTATGATCAGTTTGCCCCTTTTTGGTGTCCTTTTTCTGTTTCTGCATTAGTATTACTTTACCTATCGTAAGCTAAAGTTTTCAAGGCTTTCATGTAAAATATTTTTCTGTGCATTGGATCTCTAGACTGGGAATGTGGCACACAACAGCATCAACTTTGAGATAAAAGTTCATGAATACATTAGTTAATACAATGTATAATGCATATTGAGCCAATTGGCAGTCATTAATTTTTTCTCTAAACACTCTTCACGGATAAGGAAAAGATGTTTGGCTGCTTAACTAATGTGGGACTGACATAATCAACTCCATGCTGAATTCTTTCCCACATATATTGGCTTTTGGCTTCACAGATCTGAGACGTGTGGCTTCAGAACTAAAATCTTTTGAGTATAAAGCTTAAGTTAAACGTAAATTTTATCACTATCGCATCAAATTAATACAGAGTAACCTTTAGTTAATATCATAACTACGAAATTTACATATAAGAAATGTCATTTGAGAACCCTTTTACTAAGTGGATAGCTGGCTCCAACACTAAATGTTGTGTTCCAAACTTACATTCTTACCGTTATGTCATTGATAGCTTGGATCAGTTTAAAGTTGAAGCTTTCAAACATTTGGACTTAATCTCAACTCCATGAGCCTAGATAGAACTTTACAAATCCTTATAGAATCAATTTGCAACAATTTTCCATTAGCCATACTTAAATGTCGCATGGCAAAATTTTTGTTAATGATTCATTGAAAAATGAGGGATCCTGAAACATTCATGTCTATGAAACTTGAATCCCACATTTCCAGAAACTTGTAAATGCAATTCAAGGAGAAGAATAAAGATCTCATACACGAAAGACGACCCGAGTCACAAAGATATAGCATTCGCAGAAAGCGTTGTAGAGAACTAAAGTTGCACGGAATATAAGCATTTGCAGAGTAACAGTTCCTAACTATGAAAAATTGAGCTGCTTATTTAGCTCAACCATTATCAGGTTTAATAAAACATGCATATAAAGCTTTAAGTATGTGGCTGTGAGAAATCATCAAAGTATTAGCTTCATCATAACAAATAATTAAAAGGCCAGATAGAGAATATCAAGACAACCTATAAGCAAAAAAACTCTTTTATTTCTTTTTTTATTTGCTTTATACCTGCTCATCAGAATGTCTCTCTGAATGTGAAGATAATGAACCAGAACTCTCAGTTTCACCAAGGCTCTTCTCAGAAGGTCTCCTTTTCCACAACCAATTCCTTTTGTCCATCTCAATAACCAACTAAATCTCCTACAAGCTCATTGCCAATGTCCACCTACATATAAATGACAAACATTAACCAAACAGAAATATTTTGGTAAGTGGTCCAGATAATAATGGAAAAAGAATGCAATCAATAAATTTATGCCTAGAGTCATTTAACAACAACATAACTTGGCTTCGCATTCTTTCATCTTTCCTTCTAATCCACTCCACTAACGAATCAAACGTACCAAAACAGAAGCCAAAAAAAATATATACATCTCAACAAAGTAAAAGACCCCATTACTCAAATTAAATTTTTAAAAAAATACCCATCTAACAGAATCCATCAAATCTTTCAAAAATACTGAAGTCTAAACCCCACCTCCAGATTAACAACAAGGAAAGAAAACATTAACATATGACTAAAATGACCCAAAGAGAACGATATATGAATATTAAATAAAAACAGATCCAGGTCTGATCATAGGAATTCATTGGTAGGTCTGGAGAGGATAGGAGGTATGTTATCTTTACCACCATTGTGGGGCAGAGAGTCATAGACCCTCGGCTAAAAAAAACATGGTCAATGTAAAAATTCAAAAAAAATAAGATAACAAAATATTATGATACAAAATAAATGAAGAAACACATATTAATACACATATAGAAATCCATTGGTTTACATAAAAGAAAAAAAGCACACCTGATTGTAGACCAAGAAAATCAAATGGGATATTGGAAACAATAATAAATGTGAAGAAAACAAATGGGTGTTGAGAAATCAGAATGCTGAACCAATTAAAAGCACAACTCAGTCAAAGATCTGTAGAATGTCAGTGGGAACTGTTTGGATAAAAATAACTCCAAATACAGAGGAAAGAACACTCTATGCATTAAAGAATAAAGGGTTCTTGTATTTATTTCGCCATTTTAAATGGTTTATATTTCATATGGGGTTTGAAGCCAAGATTTTCGAATACCGAAAAGGACCCAGAGAGCATGTGATTGCAGAATGGAAACGCTGCAGAGTCTTGCACTTTTTTTCATAGCACCTTTATTTAAGTTTCTTTTTTGTTTGTTTATTTTGAAACTAATGTGAGGTTTATTCCCGCCCTTTAAAGTTTAACGACGACTTTTGGTAGGAAGGATAAGCAAAAATAGCTAGGATAAAATTTTAGTATCTCCTTGGAATAAAAGTTCGGAATAATTAATTTCAAGATTAATTATTCGAGATTGTAGTGTTATTTTATTCCACGTAGAGGGCTCGTTTGGTTGGGAAATAAGTTATCCTGAGATTAGTTATTACACCCTCAATATGGGATAAAATAACATTACAATCTCGGAATAACTAATTTCAGAATTAGTTATCTCAAAATTTAATCAATCATGAGATAAATCTTATCTATTTTTTTTTTATCCATCATACAAAAGACCCCTGAGGGGATAACTTGTTTCCTAACCATACGAGCCCCGTGGTTTACTGGAGGTGGTGGGAGTATTTAAGTTATTTTATTGAGTTAAAAGAGGAGAGTAATAATTTGATGCACAGTAAACATGACAGAGGTCTGTGCCTGAACTTCTACGTTTTCTACTCTGTATGCTTTTGTGTTCCTTCAATAACATCTGCTTTACAAATACACTACTCCCCTCTCCTTCATTTTATGTGTACGCGATTTGATTATGATTATATTTGGACATAAAATAAAATTAGAACTTTGTGAGTGAAAACCTCATTTTATATTTCTAATTCTAAGTTGAAATAACAGACTAATTAGATAAATAAATGTTATTTTAAATTTGGATTCAAACTTAGAGTACTAATTTTTTAAATATATATTGTGCTTTCAATCACACTTTGATGATTGTGGTCTGAAACATGTATGTCATTGCTGCCTTCTCTTCTCTTTTGCTTGTTTCTCCACAGAAACAGAGACAAGTTTGCCCTCTTGTTGTGAGGTCTCACGAGCGAAGGAATTAAAAATTGCAAAAGAATTGCTGAATTGGAAGAGTCATAATAGTCATTTCCTTAAACAAGAGAGAGGAAGAGAAATAAAGGGAGATGGAGAGACGGCCAAGTGTACATTTAGATGCATAAAGATTTTAAGGGAATAAAGTTAGCGAATGATGTAACAAAGTATTGATTGTGGGATTAGATTTTCTTTAGAGCTTGAGTTGTATGACTATATCATATGTTCGGTAAATATTTATTTGTATCGGGCCATTTATATTAAGCCAATTAAATTAATCTTATGACCCGTCCAAACATGCATTTCACAAAACTTAAAAGCATGTTTAAATGCAAATTTAACTTTCACATAATTTTTTCGGTCCATTTTACTTGTCATGTTATTTTTTTTTGCACGCCTCTTAAGAAAACGTTAACAAATAGGTAATTTGACTAAATTATTCCTATTTATTCTTTGATATCATTTAGTTATACTTTCTTTTTCACCATATTAATCTCTCTCCAAAATTATTAAGTAAGCATAAAGATGAAAAAAGATGTACTTAATAATATCTTGGTATTCTGAAATGGCAACTATTTTTGACCATCTAATTTTTAGTAAGAAGGACAAGTAAAATGAAGTAAGGACGACAAGTACAATGAACCGGATGGAGTACCATTTTTTTTTTTGGTTAATCAGATAATAATGTGATACATAGAAACTATATGTGCAAAATAGTTACCCAGTATCTAAGCTTATGCCCATTACACGATTCGGCGAGTTCGCCATTGTTCGATCATGACAAAAGTTACCTTAGTTCACATAGATATTAGTTCAGCATAGATATTAGTTGTGTTTGGCAATCCCTTCGTGTATCCTATGACCCAATCACCTTTGCTATTCCTAATAACTCCCCCTATTCCTCCAGCATCAGGATTTTCCAAGCAAGAACCATCAGTGTTTAATTTAAAAGTTCCATTATAAGAAGGATTCCATTTTAGACCAATCTTAGACTTCCTACAGCTTTTGTATTGTTTGTAAGACTACTGTATTCAATAGCTTGCCATATGCTTTTTCAAAACTAGGAGAGTCATTCTTATTATTAAAACGGTTATGATTCCCGACGAGCCAAATTTCCCATAAGCAAAAGGGAAGCATAGTTTCTAGTTTATCAGATGGTTATATCTAGCACTCGTTACAGCATTCCAAGTGAAAGAAATAATCCCCTTCATTATTTTCATTAATTGAATAGGTATTTACACAAGTTACAAAATCCTATTCCTATTCTATTCCTAAAATCTTATTCTACCATAATTCTAACTATACAATTATGGTAAGTGTATCATCCTAATTTAGGTATTAAATACACTACAATATACATTAAATATATATACCATATATACAAGATTGGTACAAGTTTAGCCCCTAGTCCGTGTAATGTTTAACACACCCCCGCAGTCATAGCGGGCGGTCATCGAACGCTGAGACTGTCCCTAAAATCTTCAAAGAGAACTGCTGGTAGACCCTTTGAAAAGATGTCTGCAATTTGATAACGAGACGGGACATGGCATACGCGAACTTGACCCTTTGCAACCTTTTCACGGACAAAGTGAATGTCCATTTCGATATGCTTGGTGCGCTGGTGTTGAACTGGGTTACTTGAAAGGTAGATGGCACTAATGTTATCGCAATATACCAAGGTTGCCTTCTGAATGGGACAATGAAGCTCCAAAAGCAAATTACGTAGCCAACATGATTTTGAGACCACATTCGCTACCCCTCGATATTCTGCCTCTGCACTTGAGCGTGATAGAGTTGCCTGACGCTTTGCCGACCATGAGACCAAGTTGTTGCCAAGGAACATACAGAAGCCAGAAGTCGACCGTCTGGTGTCGGGACAACCACCCCAATCAGCATCCGTGTACGAGACAAGTGTGGAAGTAGATGAAGGATACAAGTGCAACCCATAGTCCAGTGTCCCCTGGATATACCGAATGATGCGTTTGATAGCATTCATGTGCTCAACTCTGGGATCATGCATTAATAAACACACTCGCCGAACCGCATACGTAATATCCGGTCCGGTAAAGGTAAGATACTTGGAGAGCCCCCGCAAGACCGCGATACCGGTCGGGTCCTCGTATGGTGCACCTGCTGCGACACTTAGCTTCGGGTTTGCATCAACTGGCGTGGAAGTGGACTTACAGGATGACATCCCAGCCCGCTCCATGATCTCAGCGGCATATTTTCGTTGAGACAAAAACAAGCCACCCGAATGACGCTTGACGGCAATCCCCAAAAAATAACTCAAAGGCCCTAAGTCTTTCATAGCAAACTCGGGCGAGCATGGTCATGATAGACGGCGCAAGGCATCGGAAGAGGCAATCAAGATGATATCATCCACATACAACGGAATATAGGCCAATGACGAACCACGACGGTAGATGAACAAAGAATTATCTGACCTGCTGTGAGTGAACCCAATAGTCGAAACAAAGTCAGCAAATCGGGTATACCAGGCCCGTGGAGACTGCTTAAGCCCATATAATGATTTCTTCAACAAACAGACATGATGAGGGCGGTTGGGATCCCGAAACCCAACGGCCGATGCGTATAGATCGTTTCCTTGAGATCACCATGTAGAAAAGCATTCTTGACATCCAACCGATGAATTGGCCAAGTCTTTGAAAGAGCCAAGCTAAGCACAGTGCGAATGGTAGCCGGTTTGACCACCGGACTAAACGTCTCACCACAATCAATTCCAACCTGCTGAGTCTTACCATCACCAACAAGTCGCGCCTTATGTCGAGCAAAGGACCCATCTGAATTCTCCTTATGAGCAAATATCCACATAGACCTGATAACATTAATACCATATAGATGGGGCACCAACTCTCACGTCTTATTATCAATAAGAGCATTATATTCATCAGTCATAGCAATTTTCCAATTAGGGTCATTTAATGCGGACACAGGATTGCAGGGCAAGGGGGATTTAGAGACATCAGAATGTAAATTAAAATGCCTTTTAGGTGTAAAAATACCCCGCTGACTACGAGTGACCGGTCTATGACTCGAGGAAGAATTGAGGGAATTTTGGGAATTTTTTGGGCTTGGGACGGACTGGCCAGCAGGCAGTGGGCCTGCTGGCCCAAATCGGTAAATACGGACTCGTCTTGGACCGGTTCCGAGAATGGGGTCGGACCGGCCCAATTGTCTGGAACTGTTCCATTGGCTGGAATTATTGGGCGTGGCCGTACTGGTCCGGCGGGCAGTGGGCCCGTTGGAGGATTTTGGGTACGGGAGATGTCCGAAAATTCCGAATAATATACGGGGATATTTGGTCATCCAAAAAATTATACGACTTAGGTTCGGGAGTATGAACTTTCGCAAATGGGAATTGAGTTTCATCAAAAATGACATGGCGATTGATTATGATTTTCTTGGAGGATAAATCAAAACACTTATAACCACGATGATTCGACGGATAACCCAAAAACACACACGGGGTAGACCGAGCCTGAAGTTTGTTAATTGTGGTGGATGGGAATAACGGATAACACATGCACCCAAAAATCCGAAGATGAGAATAAGAAGGGTCTTTATTATATAGGATTTTGAGGGGGGAAGAATATGTCAGACCTTTAGAAGGAATTATGTTAAGAAGATATGTGGCCATTTGTAGAGCATGATGCCAAAAATATGGAGGTATGGAAGCATGAATTAGGAGAGTTCGGACAATGTTATTGATGGTACGAATTTTGCGTTCGGCCTTCCCATTTTGTGAAGATGTGTGAGGACACGAAAATCGAAAATTGATCCCATTTTTAGCACAGAATTCCCGGAACTCCCTATTGTCATACTCTTTCCCATTATCACATTGAATATTTTTTATTTCTCTTTCGAATTGAGTACGAATGAACGCTCTAAATTGGATGAAGACGGAAAACACTTGTGATTTATTCGCAATTGGAAACGTCCACAAAAATCTAGAATAATCATCTAAAAAGAGAACATAATATCGATGACCCAATGAACTGAGAACAGGAGACGTCCATAAGTCGCTATGAATAATCTCAAATGGCATTGAAGTATGAGAATTGGAGTCTACAAATGGTAACTTAACAATTTTCCCTAATGAACAAGACTGACAAAGTGGAGTACGACTCGTACCCTTACAGAAATAAAGTTATTTTTATCTAAAACTGATAAAATAGAAGATCCCGGATGACCCAGACGAGCATGCCACATGGAAGGAGAGATGGCTGCAAAGGCTGACGGCAAGGTTTGACTCAATGGACTGAAATCAGGCATGATAGGATACAGATCCCCCCTACTATCACACCTCATGAGATGACTCCCCGTTTTGAAATCCTTCACCGAAAAACCAAAAGGATCAAATTCAACGGAAACGGAATTGTCAATAGTGAACTTCCGGACAGACACTAAATTTTTAATCAATTTAGGAGCATGTAAAGTATTTTTCAAGAGAAGGGGTGGATTGGGGGGATACAACGTTTTCTGACCATAACCCTGAATTGGAATAGAGTTGCAATTACCAACAATTATACCCCGAGGGGTGCTCAAATTGGAATAAGATGAGAGAGTACCTGATTCGGAAGTCATGTGAGTAGTTGCCCCGGTGTCCATGTACCAATTTGGGTCCGGTTGAGTCAACCCCAACGTGTGCATCGCGGCCTCGATATAAGTCTGAGTGGGGCCTGCTGCATGATGGGCTTGCGGAGGACGGGGCCCAAGAACTCCTGTCCGTGATGGTGCTGGGCCGTAGCCGCTGGAGTTGCTACTGTTGGGCCACGGACCGGTGGCCCGCCACTGATGGGCGTTGGGCCTGGACGGTTGGCCAGCCCACTGGCCAGTGGAGTTTCCTGCGTTGTAAGGGCTGTTGGCCCACGGCCCACCTCCAGCCCCACTGCCATGGGCCCCACTGCTGGGTCCAGGGGGGTGGTGGGCCTCTGTTTACTGGATGGGACCCACCGCCTGCTTGCTGACCACCGGAACCACCACTAGAACCACCGCGTTTGCCCCCGCGGTTTTTGTTATTATTCTTTCGATTATTCTTGCCGCCACCATTGTTATGGTTTTGGCCCGAATTATTAACAAAACCCGAAGGACTAGGAGAGGATGGCACCATGGCGATTTGGCTTGCTCCGGTAGCCGCCTTTTTAGCAAAATCGGCTTCTTCCAACGTAAGCATGGAGCGGGCTTGGTAGAAGTCGGGAAGAGGATTGCTTTGGCGAAGGAGAGTTCCAACCTCATTATAGGCCTCCGAAAGACCAACAACCAACTGTAGAACTAGATGATTGTTTGTTATTGGTGCACCAACATTACGGAGTTGATCCGCCAACTCCTTTAGTTTCTTGCAATATGCAGAAACGTTCGGAAATTCGTCCATTCGAACGAGAGAGAATTCCTGCTCGAGTGTGACGACGCGTGAATGTTGGTTGTCTTGGAATATGTCACGCAATCTATTCCATGCAGCCATAGCCGTGGTATCCGGCTCAATAATCGTCTGTAGAAGGTCCACTGAGATAGTGGCGTAGATCCACCGGAGAACGGTAGCATCAAGTGTAATTCATAACTCAGGATCCTCCGCAGGAAGGGGTCTAGCGGGAGGAATGATGTGATGAAGAACTTGATAAGAGATAGCGTGAATTTTAAACAACTCCGCCCACGTCGCATATTGGACGTTTTCCATCTCGAGGACAATAGGGATACTGCTCTTGATATTGGAAACTGTGAGGGCAGGGTGATAATTGTTCTTAGACATATTGAAAGAACAAAGAAGGAGGGGAAATTTAAGAGAGGTTTTTGAGAGCGGAAGACGATGTTTTGGAGAGAAGAAACCCGAGGAGGGGGACGGGGGTTCTCAGCCACGAGGAATACAAAAGTTGAGAGAAAAACTTTTGTTTTGGACCTATTCTCTTGATACCATGAAAGAAATAATCCCCTTCATTATTTTCATTAATTGAATAGGTATTTACACAAGTTACAAAATCCTATTCCTATTCTATTCCTAAAATCTTATTCTACCATAATTCTAACTATACAATTATGGTAAGTGTATCATCCTAATTTAGGTATTAAATACACTACAATATACATTAAATATATATACCATATATACAAGATTGGTACAAGTTTAGCCCCTAGTCCGTGTAATGTTTAACACCAAGTATTAGATAAATTTAAGTAACTGCTAACATGTTGACATCAGTGTTCATCATAGTACAAGCCTGGGTGACTTTTTCCCAAAAGGGAACATTTGCCCTACATTCAAAGAAAATGTGGTGCATTGTCTCATTAGGGTGATTGCAGTGCTTGCACTGAGGGTGTACATTAAGAATAATGGAGTGGAGATAAGAGTTTATGGGATATTCGAGATGCCTCTTTAAGGAAATATGTACCCCTTTATATAGGTGTGCGCTAGGATTTAAGGTAGAGTATCCTCCAAAAAATCCTATCATATTTTAGAGTTTGAAGACGGATTGAACTCATTTTGTAGAGTTTCACGAAATTTCGATGTCTACAAATACCCCTACTTCAAGGCTTGTCGGAGTATGGGCTTGACGAAACTCAAAGACGAGACTTGAAGTACCCATAAAATGAAGCTTCCATCTTTGGAATTTTGTGGCTCCAGATTTGGCATATCTGATTTGTGAGAGAAGAGATGAAGGGCAGATTTGATCTCATTGGGCGTGTTAATTTATTTATAATACATTTTCTCAAGTACGAAAAATAAACTGCAATCACAAAATAAACAAAAAGAGTTATTTTACTTATCAAGATTGTGAGTACAAGTCTTTATATTCCCTTGATTCTTCGCTCCTAATATTTCCCTGTAATTCGAGGGTCGTGAGTAACATGTTTATCGAACGTAGGATGATTTGGACCTTCTCGTGATGTATTTGATCGCCAAGAATGTCGGGCATAGCTTTGAAGAAGACATTATTTGATATGCCTTGATCTCTTTATGGATATCTCGTGAGTTTATGGGATAGTCGAGATGTGACTTGATCTGTCAAGATCTGAGTATAAATAGTCAATTAATTGCAATAAATCGAAATAACAACTGTTTTTGGGACAATTTTCTGGTATATGTAAAATGAAATTGGATCTCAATTACAAGATAATAACTAGCTAAATTGAACTAAGATAAAAGCAATGGAATAATCGTCCTTGATAATGAGTAATTTGCAGAAAAAGATCAGAATTTAGAAGAGAAGAGAATGAAGAATTAAGGAAGAAGAGAGGAGAGAGATAATCAGAAAGGGAAAGTAGATACTGATATTTTGGATGCTCGTTGCTCTCTCTTTCTGCGCATAAGTAACAAACTCGATCCACGTGGCAATATCTCGGCCTTTGCTGCTCATTAACTACAATTTAATCCTCACGGTCCCTTTTGAAAGGTAGTTAACACTGTTTCCCTTCTATTCGACTTTGAACCCGGCCAGCAGCACTAATATTAAAATTAATCCTAACTAATTAGGTAGGGTCATGACAATTCCCACCACATAAAATCAGGAAAATTTGCTTTGAAAAACTGATAATCCTCCTAGGTTGCATCTTCTGACCTTGACCACAACTACATTGTTCTTCTTCACCATTTGTCTTTGTAAGATTGCTACTGGTTTAACCATGAACTGACCATCATCACTAGTTATAGGCAAGTCTGTCTGCACCACCACCTTGTTGCTCACCTTCTTCTTGAGCAAGGAAACATGGAAAACATGATGCACCTTCCAGCATGTAGGCCACCTTTTCAATCCTAGCCAACACCTTATAAGGACCATAATACTTAGAACTCAACTTTAAATGCTTTCTAAGGCAATGAAAGTCTGCTTATAGGGTTGTAGCTTCAATAAACCAAGTCATCAACTTGTCTTCATAGTGTTTCATTCTTTCTTGATCCTAAGTTAAATTATCAGTTAGTAATTGCTGCATCTGTTGCCTCTGCATGACTGTGTCTTCAGCAGCTTGCCCCTTGGTATCTAGTAAGGGGCCAATTGACAAATGAGGGGGGTGTAACCATAAAGGGCTTCGAATGGTGTGCACTTCAGGCTAGTATGAGTGTTATACCACCACTCTGCAGCAGTAAGCTAGTGCTTCCGATAAGTAGGCATGTTAGAAGTCATACATCTGAGGTAGTTTTCTAAACACCTATAAATCATCTCAGTTTGACCATCACTCTAGGAATGGTGGGTTGTAGTGTAGTGTAACTGAGTCCCAAAAAGTTTAAACAAGGCTTGCCAAAAATTGTTTTAAAAAATCTTGTCTCTATCAATGACTATTGACTCATGAGTCCTATGAAGGCAGTGCACCCTTTCCCAAACAATCTCAGCTATTGTGGAAGTTGTATAAGGGTGTGAAAGTGCTATAAAATGAGCATACTTTGTAAATCTGTCCACAACCACCAAAATAACCTATTTGTTTCCAGATTTTGACAATCCTTCAATAAAATCCATGTGGATGTGAGTCCATGCCTGATTAGGAATAGGAAGGGGTTGTAGGAGTTCAGGATAAGCTACATTTTCATCCTTGCTTCTCATACACACATCACAACCTGCTACAAAGTCAACCATTATCTGTTTCATGCCAGGACAATAAAACAGTTGTGACAACCTTTTTTAAGTACCCAGTTTCCCAGAGTGACCACCCAATGGAGATTCATGGAATGTAGTGATCAGTTGTGTTCTAAGCCTACCATTTGATACAATATACACCTTTCTTCTTAAGAATACCAGAAGAAAGGTGCCATAAGCTAGGCCGTTGTAAGTCCACATCAAGTTGAGTAATTAACTCTAATGCTAAAGGATCATCATCATAACTGGTTGTAACCTCTTGAATACAAGTTGGAATAGAGACACTGATTGCTAAGACTTGTCCTGTTGCAGTCTCAGTAATAGTGTCATACCCTTCATTCTGTCTTGATAGAGCATCAACAACTCTATTCTCAACACCTCTTTTATATTGTACTTCATAATCTAACCCATGTAACTTAGTTAAACCCTTTTATTGTATAACTGAAGTGACCTTTTATCCTAACAGGTACTTCAAACTGTGGTGGTCAATCCTAACCATTTAATATTTATACTGCAAGTAGTGCCTCCATTTATCTACTGCATTCGCTAAATCCATATAATCCTTCTCATAAATAGATTTTTTTCTATGCCTTGGTGACAGTACCTTGCTAAAGTAAGCAACGGACATTCCCTCTTGTATTAACACAGCACCAATGCCACTATTACTAGCATCAGTCTCCACTACAAACTCCTTAGTGTAATCAGGTAGTATTAGGATAAGAGTGGATGTCATAGCAGTCTTGAGGGCTGAGAATGCAATATCAGCGTCTTCACTCCACTTAAATGAGTCCTTCTTGAGTAAATCAGTAAGAGGTCTACAAATAGAGCCATAGTTAGCAACATATTTCTTATAATAACCAGTCAAGCCTAGAAATCCTCTAAGGGCCCTGAGTGACTGTGGTTGAGGCCATTCTATCATAGCTTTGATTTTATTTGGGTCAGTGGCAACGCCCTCAGTTGCGATGAAGTGGCTTAAATATTCTACCTTAGACTGGCCCAAAGAACACTTAGATTTTTTCGCATATAGTGGGTGTTGTCTCAATAGATTAAATACTTCTATTAAATGTTTAACATGGTCCTCAATCAACACACTATAGATTAGTATGTCATCAAAGAACACCAGTACAAATTTTCTATTGAAAAAACTGATTCATGAGTGCTTGAAAAGTTGCAGGGAAATTTGTCAAATCAAATGGCATAACCTTGAACTCATAGTGGCTCATATGAGTTCTGAAAGAAATCTTGTGAACATCTTCTATCTTCATTTTGATTTGGTGGTAGCCAGCCCTCAAATTCGCCTTAGAAAATATTACAGACCCATGCATCTCATCCAGTAGGTCATCAACTATGGGAATTGGGTACTTATCTTTCACAGTAATATCATTCAACCCCCTATAATCCATACAGAATCTCCATGAACCATCCTTCTTCTTAACTAGAAGTGCTGGTGATGAGAAAGGCGATTGACTCTGCTGAATAATATCATTGTTGAGCATCTCCTTAACCTATTGTTCCAATTCATTCTTCTGATAGAAATTATATTTGTATGGTCTCAAACTTACTGGCATAGCACCAGGTTTGAGTGGAATGGTATAGTCCAAAGCCCTGACAGGGGGCAAGGACTTAGGCTCAACAAATACATCTTCATATTGATCTATCACTTCTTGTACTATTTCATTCACTTTGTCACTGTCATCTGCTATTGTAGAGCTCATCATAAACAAATGAGCTAGTAATGTTTGTCCCTTCTTAAGAACCTTATTCATGGTCTTGCTAGATATCATATTCAGCTTACCCTTCTCAGCAATATCATGTAATACCAACTTATTCTTTTTTCTTCCAATAGTGACACAGTTCCTCTCATGATCAAATTTGGTGGGGTTGTGCTTCTTCATCCAGTCATTTCCTAATACAATATCACAAGCTCCTAAGGGAATAATGAACAAGTCTTATTGGAAACTTCTACCTTGAATCTACTATTGGAAATCCTTTCAATGTGAGGTACACACTGTTGGAAATTTGCCTTTGGCAGGGAGATGCGTCCACCCATCTTTGATGAATTAAACACTAGTGTTCCGCATGTTGGAGACCTTGTCTCTTCGCACATGCATGATCTACGAAGTGAGTAGATGACCGTAGGGCCAAGAATCGTCAAATTTCGTTGAGAAATGAAAGAGATATTGGTCCACGAAGTAAGTTGTTTGAGGCATGGAAATGTGGTGTGGGACAAATCTACCACATCGGTGGGAATAGGAAGAATTGCTCTCTATATAAGTCTCTAATGTGGTAAAAGGTTTGGATCCTCAAGGGCTATCCCATGTGTTTAAAGGAGGGAAGACCTAGATGTGCTTGGGTTCAAGGCTAAGCCCACACGCGCGCCGCCCGTCTGGGCTCGGGCTGTGGGGACTTTCTGATATTATCTTTTTGGACCAGAGGACTTTGCCAGATGTACAGTTTGATCCCATAAGTTTCTTATGTACAGTTTGGTCCCCAGAGTTTCTGGGAAGGTGACGGTAGGCAGAAAACTGTTGGATTGCGTTTTGGAGCATTAACCAGCCATTACTTGGCTGATTAACTCTCCATTAACAGCCCATTACTTGGGCAATTGAGCAGCCTCCTTCAAGACCTTAAATCAGCCTCACTAATGGCATTAAACATGCCATTTACAGCCCTCCTAATGGCCATTAACAGCCATGTTTGGGCAGTTGATCAGCCCCTCCTCCATGCTATATATTGAGCCTCTTTTGGCTCAATTCGTTGGCAGCAAACAGGCAGAAAACATACTGAAAACCGTGACGAATATACACTGCAAAACAGCCACAAAATAGCTTAAAACAGTGAGCAAACTGTGACGAAAATCAGTGAGCAAACCCACACATATACACAAGATATACACTACAGAGACACACTATATACACAGAGACAAAAGAGAAGAGTATTGAGAAACTCTTCCTTCCGATTCCATATCTTCAGCAAGTCGATTCATATTTGTTTTATTCGGCAGGCTCAACCTATTGGCTTTGTAGTGTTGAGATTAAAGTGTTGTTTTATCTTGGGAGACTATTGTCCGCTAACGTAAAAGCATATATACGGGGCAATCTTGTCTTAAGGATAGAGGACTATCCTTGACTCAACACACAACGTTGTAACCATCCAGATTTAGTTGTTTCTTGATTTCAGGATATCAACATTTAAGACACAACAAACTTGCGGCAGTTCTCAACATTGGCTTTGCAAGGTGATCAAGATTCAAGACACAACACACATGCGGCAGTTTTGAAGATTGACCATTTATTTATCCTTTCAAACATTTGTAATAGTTATTACTAGGGCTGGCCAGTGGGCCGGGACAGCCCGACCCCGACCCGAGCCCGTCCCGAGCCCGCCCCGGTCCCGCCCCGACCCCGCCAAAAAAAAAAAAAAAATTACGGGGGCGGGACTCGAACTCGGGACGGGACGATGTCTCGTCCCGCGAGACCCGAGCCCGCCCCAGGCCCGCGAGCCCCGACCCCTCCCCGACCCCGCGCCTTTGCAAAAATGGTCGTTGCACCAACGACCATTTTAGATTATGGCCGTTGACCAACGGCCATTTTAGCCCCCCCCCTCCCCCAACCCCCTACCCCTTAATATTTATTTTTAACCCATAAGTTATTATATTTACACTTTAACCCAATTTTTCAACTATAAATAACTCATTTTCTCTTCATCTTTCTCACAAATCTTCCTACAATCTCTCTAATTTCTCAATATATCTCTCTACAAGTCTACATTGTTTGCTAAATATTCAATTTTATTTATTCATTTGGGAATTGGTAGTGAAGTTGGCAACTAGCTTGAGGATCTTCCATCGAGCAAAGTTTCAATTTTCAACCTCTCGATTACACGTCGACGTTACGTCGGCGTTTGGTACATTCGTTCCTTCATTAAATTATTATTTTCTGTTTATTTAGTTTAGATCACTTAATTTTATTGTCTTTAATTATTTATTTATTTATTTATTATCATAATTAAAATGGAAGGATTAAAAGGTATGTTTAAGGGTAAGGGTAAGGGTGCTTCTTCTAGTAGGGGCAACCAGGGCAAGGGTACTTCTTCTAGTCATCTTATTCCTACACAGGATGATTTTGTTGATACTCAACATTTTCCTACAATACCATTAGATTTAGACCAAGAGCTATTTTCTGGAACTCAAGAAGACTTTAATTTAGACGATGATCTAGATGATATACCCACTAATGTTGATGACAACACACCCACTAGTGCATCTTCAACTGAAATACCTCCTATTCCCCCTAGTATGAGACGAGGTCCAAAGAAACGACCATTAAAATCGATGCATGGACATTTTTTGATAGGGATGTAGAGAATCAAGTAGCCATATGTAAAATTTGTAAAAATGTTTTAAAATTTAAAACTGGAAAAGGTCACGGTGGGACGGGGGTTTAATTAGACACGTAGTAAGTGCTCATCCAAATAGGTATGCTCAATACCGGGCTTCAAAACCGGGTGCGCAAACGCTCGCTCCATCGGGACAAGGTTCACATACGATATCGTCCCGGACCAAGTACGGGGTCAAATTAACCCTATGACGGGGGAATTGTAGGCTCTAAATACAATAAACATAGAGATAGGGAAGCAATATCAAAATTAGTTGTTGTGGAGGGTTTGCCTTTTTCATTTCCTTCATCTCCCGGTTTTATTCATTACATTAGAGATATATATAATCCTGCTTTTAACGGTTTTCCTAGATCAACTGTTAAGAGAGATGTATTTAAATTCGCGCATGAATATCAACAATATTTACGTTTTTCATTATATCATTTTAATGGCAAAGTATCCATCACGTCGATATAGGTCGTAGTACTAACGGCCATGATTATTTAACTCGTAACTTGTCATTGGATAGATTATAAATGGTCTATGCAAAAACGTATTTTAGCGTATAGATATATAGATGATAGGCATACTTGGTACTTTTATTGCGTAAAATATTTATCAAGTGTGCGATTATTACGGAATTACCGATAAAATTATGACTATTACATTAGATAACGCTTCTAATAACAATTACGCAATTACAATTTTAAAAAATAGTTTAACTCCTTCTTTTCCAGACCATTTTCATATAAAATGTGCGTGCCATATATATAACTTAATTGTAAAGGATGGTCTATCACTTTTTGAAGACATTCTTAGTAAAATACAATTTGCTATAAACTTTATTTTTAAAAGTAATAAAGTACAACGTAGAAAAGAATATAAAAAAATTTGTCATGATTGTGGACTACCTTTTAGAAAAATTCCACAAGAAGTATCCACTAGGTGGAATTCTTTATACGAGCAACTACTTGTTGCTTATGACTATAAATTACCTATAACTTTATTTTTTAACTCTCATAATAAAAAGCCACCGATATGATTTTAGATAGTGATTGGGAAAAAATCTCCGAACTTATTGTATTTTTAGAGAAATTTTTTCAAGCAACAAAAGAATTTTCCGGTATATATTATCCTACTATTTCAACTATGTTATTTTATATAACTCTAATATTTTTATTACTTAGTGAATATATGGAAAAACCAAATTATAAGGCAAATTATTAAAAAAATGTTTCTCAAAATAAAAAAATATTTTATTCCTATTCCCTCTATTTATATTATTGGTTCGTATTAAATCCTACTATTAAAATAGACGGTACTAAATCACTAATTGAAACTATTTATGATTGTATAGAAGTACTACCACCTCCAAGTCTCAAAAATCTAAATCACCCACCACCTATTGAACAAACTAAAGAAGAAGTATTGTCTAGCGTAGAACACCAATGCAAAAATATATATAGATTTTATCAACAAGAAAATGCTAGTAACTTACCACTTCCATACCATCTTCTTCATCTTCAACACAACCTCACAAAAGACATGCTTGTTTCGCGGCTAGTATTGAAAGCCTCGTAAATAGAATGTGCGGTCGTACCTCTACTACTAACCAAATTAGCGAGTTGGATATTTTTGTTTTACGGGGTTCTGTACCGTATCAAGAAGTTATCAATGAAGATGGACATGAAGACTTGTTTGAAATACGGAGGGGAATGAGAAGACCTTTCCGACACTTTCATTGATGGCTCGAGATGTTTTGAACATTCAAGCGTCGTCAACTGCGTACGAAAGCGCTTTTTCTGCAGTGCAGATATCAAATAGGAGACCACGACACTCATTAGCCGGAGACACTTGGAAATTGCGTATTATTCGAGAGATTGGATACGAGCGGAGCGGAGAAGGTGCGGTCAACCGGAGATCAACGAAGAAGATGATGAAAACTACAACGAAATCTTAACCGAAGGTAGTGGAAGCGACGTGGATCAATTTGACCAACAAATACCAATTCCAACCGAAGAACCACATGAAATCATCAAGCAATTAGAACAGGTTTTTTTGAGAATGTAATTTTTTTAATTGTAATTTTATTATGTAATTTGTAACTTTTGGACAACACCACAAAGTTGCAATTTAGATTTTAGACAATTGTATTTGTATTACAAAAAAATCATATGTCTATTAAATAATATAAGAGGCACAAAAACAACCTTGGGATGTTTTTATTACACTATCTTATTTTGTTTATTGAGTTTTTTTTATACATATGTTATTTTAAAAAAAAAAAAATTAAAACCCGCCGTATCCCGCCCCGACCCCGCCCCGACCCGAGCCCGACGGGATCGGGATCGGGACGGGACTTGCTCCAGTCCCGCCAGACCCGACCCCGCCCCTTCTCCCGTCCCGTCCCGCCCCGACCCCGACCCCGCCAGACCCGAGCCCGGCCCACTGGCCACTCCTAGTTATTACTTCCCGTACTGCTCTATAAAGTACAATAGAGAACCAGCACACACCACATAGTTACCATCTGCCATTGTTACTCTCACAGGTGAGCAGTAGCTAGCCTTATAACCAGTTGCAATGACTGTGTTAGTGTCAACGAAACTGTGAGTACTACCAGACTCAATGAGCAAGACAAATTTCTGTGCTTAGCAGTAACCTTAACTAGTATAGTATTGACCCTTTGATTACCATCAGTTAGTGCACTCATACACACAGTTTCCTGCAGTTCTTGTTCTCCTTCCACTTCTATTGTCAAATCAGCATAGGAAGGATCTTCTACTTTAGCAGGTACTTCCACCTTAGGATCCACTTCCTAGAATATGTTGGAAATTAGCCTTTGGCGGGAGTTGCGACCGACCAACTTTAACGGCTTAAACACTAGTGTTACGTATGTTGGAGAATCCGGTTCTTCACACATGCATGATGTACTAAGTACATAGATAACCGTAGGGCCAAGAATCGTCAAATTTCATTGAGAAATGAAAGAGATATTGGTTCACGAAGTAAGGTGTTTGAAGCATGGAAAAGTGTGGTGTGTGATCAATTCTCCCTCATCGGTAGAGGAAGAAAGAATTGTTGTGTATATAATACTTGAAATTGGTTTGGGGTTTGGGACCCCAAGGGGTATCCCATGTGTTTAAAGGAGGGAGGACCTAGATGTGCTTCGGTTCAAGTAAAGACCACACGCGCGCCGCCGCCGCGCGCCCGTCCGGTCCGGTTCCGGTTCCGGGTTCCGGGTTTCGGGTTCCGGGTTCTCGGGTTCTCGGGTTCTCGGGTTCACGGGTCACGGGTCGTGGGTCGTGGGTCGTGGGTCGTGGGCTGTGGGCTGTGGGCTGTGGGCCTTCTGATATTATCTTTTTGGGCCGAAAAACTTTGCCGAAGTACGCTTTGATCCCGAAGTTTCGGATGTGCGCTTTGGACCGAGAATTCTTTCGATGTATAGTTTGGTCCCCGAAGTTTCAAGATGTACGAGTTTGGTCCCCGAAGTTTCAAGATGTACGAGTTTGGTCCCCGAAGTTTTTCGAGAAAATCGAATTTCGACGGTCCGGAACGAAACGTCCGGACTCAATTCGGCCATTTATTTTGGCTGAATTACACCTCCTATAATGGCCAATCCGTTGGCATTTTTCACCATTTATTTTGGTGGATTAACTACCTCCATAATGGCCATTATTTGGCCAATAATGGTTGTTATGGGGGCGATTAAACAGCCCTCCCTCACCTATATAAACACCCCTTATACCATTGTTGAGGAGCACTTAACATACACGAAAATACACAAAGCAAAAATCAGCTTCTTCCTAATCTTCCAAGCATCATTTCATTGCTCAATATTCTTCACGGTAGCTTTTGAGTTTCCTTTGCTCAATAGTTCCATTGCCGTTTTATCTTGGGAGACGAATTGTCCAGGGACGTATAAAGGATACATACGGGGCAATATTGTCTTAAGGACAGAGTGCCACACTCGACTCAACATAAACAACTTTCCCGTTTTCTTGTTCAACAAAAGTGTAATTTCAATTTTGTTGTTATATTGTAATTTTCAGCTTTCTTGTTGAATTGTAATTTCAATTCCTACATAAGCAGTTACTTGTAATTTCCGTTTCCTGAAAATCCTTGTAAACCAACAAACTTAAGACAATATTTTGCTTACGGTAATCGCAATAACATGGCTGGAAATATGACCGATGTTGCTCGCTTATCGCCGCCGCCTCTCGAGGCAATGTTGCGCCTTCCTTCCCCGCCACCGCCGCTATCGCCCAAGGCGAATCCGCCGGCCTCACTGCTGCGCTGCTTCTTGCTCTGTTTCAAGGCGAACACCGCGCCGCTTCCCGATTGTTGGAGCTCCACCCTCTTCATCACACCACCATGATCGCCCCGAAAAATTCATGGGATCGAAATTCAAAAGATGGCGAAAAAAGATGCCGTTTTACTTAACGATTATGGGCATGGCCCGGTTCCTTACGGAAGATCCTCCACAAGCCGGAGATGAAATGGACTCTTCGCCCAATGAAACGGGTGAAGGGGGCCTTGGTATCCATGTCATTAATGGCATGAAGATGGTTCGTGACGCATGGAATCATAGCGATTTCATGTGCAAGAACTATATACTTGAATCGCTTAGCGGACCCTCTCTACACGGTCTATTGCACCGTTGGCACCGCCAAAGAGTTGTGGGAAAAAGCGCAAAAGAAGTACAACGCACAAGATGCGGGTACTAAGAAGTTCATCGTTGGGAAATTTCTAAAATTCCAAATGGTGGACAAAGAAGACAAAGTGATGTCCCAAGTCCGGGAATTTCGATGATTCTACATCACCTGGATTTGGAAGGACTAAAACCAAACGAGCAGCTTTTGGTTGCATCGGCGATTGAAAAGTTACCTCCTTCATGGAATGAGTTTATGAGTTACTTGAAACTCAAGACAAAGGAGATGACCTTTGAAGAGCTTGTTATCAAACCGCAAATCCGGAAGATAATAAGAAGACCTTGCCAAAGGGTAGACAACATGTTGAGGCAAAGGCAAATCTGGCGAGAGGCCAAAGGGAACTCAAGCAAGAAGCGGAAGTTCCGGAAAGACGGCAAAGCCCCCGCAGCGAGAGATGTTCGAGGTAATTGTCATCACCGTGGGAAACCTGGTCACGGGATCAAGGAATGCCGCAAGCTCAAGACCGAGCAACAACAGAAAGCCAAGTCAAAAGGCAAGGCTCAAGCAAACGTCGTCAAGGACACGCTCCCGGATGACATGATCGAGGAATTCTCTACGGTGGTGCTAGAAGCCAACTTGGTGGAGAATCCGATGCGGTGGTGGGTGGACACGGTGCAACAAGACACATCTGTTCCAACAAAGATGCCTTCTCCACGTACACTCCGGTCTCCGACAAGAAGGCTCGTTCATGGGCAACAACGCTTCCTCGGACGTGCTAGGGGTTGGAAAGGTGGTCCCGAAGATGACTTCCGCAAGGAACTCACTCGAAGGAAGTGATGCACGTCCCGGATATTAGAAGAAATCTAGTTTCGGACCTTTTTTGGTTAATGCGGCTTTAGGCTAGTGTTTGAATCAAATAAATTTGTACTCACTAAAAATGGCACATTTGTGGGGAGGGCTTCGTCTGTGAAGGCCTCTTCAAAGTGAATGCCATGTCTCGTATTGCGTCAAGGAAATAAAGTTGAGTCTTCTTCTTATTTGCTTGAGTCTTCTAATTTATGGCATCATAGATTAGGACACGTAAACTACAAGTCTATTCAAAGGTCGGTAAAGATGGAGTTGTTGCCTTCTATCGACATAAACCCTCAACATAAATGTGAGGTGTGCGTAGAGGCAAAACTCACCAAGCTTCCTTTTCGATCCGTCGAAAGGAATACCGCTCCTCTAGAACTTATTCACACGAGATATATGTGATTTGAAGTTTGCACAAACTAGAGGGGGAACAAGTACTTTGTGACATTTATAGATGATAGCACAAGGTATTGTTACCTTTACTTGTTGAAAAGTAAGGATGAAGCCTTTGAAGCGTTCCGACGTTACAAAGCGAGAAGTTGAGAATCAACTTAGCCTACGGATTAAATCCATTCGTAGCGATAGAGGGGGAGAATATGTAGCGCCTTTTGAGGAATATTGTGCCCAAGAAGGCATTATTCATCAAACGACGGCTCCATACTCACCTCAATCAAACGGTGTGGCGGAACGTAAGAACCGCACATTAAAGGAAATGATGAATGCCTTGCTTATCAATTCCGGACTTCCCCAAAACATGTGGGGAGAAGCCGTCCTTACCGCTAATACGATTACGAACGAGTCCCACATAAAGGTAAGGACAAAACTCCATATGAATCATGGAAAGGAAAGAAACCCACCTACAAGTATTTTAAGGTGTGGGGTTGTCCGGCAAAGGTTGAAGTACCTAAGCCAAAGCGAGGTCAAGATTGGACCAAAGATCCGTAGATTGCATATTCATCGGATATGCAAATAACGATAGTGCTTATCGCTTCTTAGTGCATAAGTCGGATATTCCGAGATATCCACCAGGGTACAATAATGGAATCAAGGAATGCTCTATTCTTTGAAAGTACCTTTCCTAGAAAGGAGAAAGACATAACCTCTCGCAAGCGAAGTTATGCACAAAGCTCTCAAGAACCGGGAGTCCTTGACCGCCGGATCTAAATGGTTCGGATCTAGCGAATCTCGAGGTGGGCCGAACATCCGGAATCTAGTGTTCCGTTTCTCGAACTTGGAGACTCCGAGAGATGGATCTAAGGCGAAGTAAAAGGGCCGGGAAGGATAAATCCTTCGGTCCCGACTTTGTAGCTTACATGGTTAATGATGAACCAAGGACAATTGCTCGGGCGTTGTCAACTCCGAAGCACCGCTCGGGAAAGAAGCTATTGAGAGTGAAATAAGCTCCATTCTCGCATAACCATACTTGGGAGTTGGTTGATCTTCCTCCGGAAATAAACCGTTGGGTTGTAAATGGATACTCAAACGGAAATACAAGGCGGATGGGTCTATAGACAAGTACAAGGCCGGTTGGTAGTCAAGGGCTATCGACGGACGAAGGCTTTGACTACTTTGACACATACTCTCCGGTATCCGGATGACATCCATACGGGTATTTATTGCGATCGCACTTTGCGTGACCTTGAGATACACCGGATGGATGTTAAGACGGCCCTTCCTAAACGGTGATTTGGAAGAAGAAATTTATATGGACCAACCCGAGGGGTACGTGGTTCAAGGGCAAGAGAAGAAAGTCCGTCGACTTATCAAATCTCTGTATGGGCCGAAACAAGCCCCGAAACAATGGCACGAAAAATTTGATAGTACTCTACTATCGAAGGGGTTCGCCATTAATGAGTGTGATAAATGTGTTTACACGAAAGGTAACTCGACTCATTTGTTATGATATGCCCGTATGTAGACGACATGTTGATCACGAAGCGATCCCAGGATAATCCTAGAGACTAAGAACATGTTGAAACAATGCTTCGACATGAAAGATATGGGTATCGCAGATGTCATCCTAGGGATTAAAATCTCTAAGACGTCGACGGACGGTCTTATCTCGGTCTCACTACATCGAGGATGTTTTGAGAAAGTTCAAGATGTTAGACAGTTCTCCGATAGCGTCACCAATGGATATAAATCATAAGCTTGATAAAAATCTTGGTGCACCAGTATACCGGGAGCGATATGCACGGTAAATCGGTAGTTTGATGTATATAACAAACTGCACCCGACCGATATTGCTTACGCAAATCAATAAGTTGGCTAGGTTCACCCGTAATCCAAGTGATAATCAACGGAAGGCGTTGAATCGGGTATTACAATACCGAAATACACGTTAAACTTCGGGTTACACTATTCGAGATATCCAAATTTGTACTAGAGGGGTACGGTGATGCAAACCGGATATCCGATATAGAGAACACCAAGTCCACCAAATGGGTATATATTTACAATTGGTGGTGGGGGTGTATCTTGGAAATCCTCTAAGCAAACTTGCATCGCCCGATCCACGATGGAATCGGAGTTTATCGCTTTAGACAAAGCGAGAGAAGAAGGTTTGAGTAGCTTCATGACTTCTTAGAGGATGTTCCGTGTTGGAACAAACCCGTACCTTCGGTAATGATCCACTGCGACGGTCGGTCGGCTCTAGGAAGGGCACGGAATGTTATGTACAACGGCAAGTCTCGTCATATTCGACGGAGGCATAAGACCGTTAGGCAACCGATCACCACGGGTATAATATCCATTGATTACATCAAGTCAAAGGATAATATAGCGGACCCATTGACAAAGGGCCTACTCAAGGATCGATGGCTTGCTGTCTAGGGGAATGGGCTTAAAACCCAAAATATAAGGACCAATACAAAGGTAACCCAACCTTACGAACCGGAGATCCCGTAATTTGGTTCAATGGGAAAACTAAGTCAGTAAAGGTTCGGTTGATCGCTTCAAGAGAAGCATGAGCACTTCGGATAGTGATTTCGAAAAGAAACACCAAATCCAAAGTCGTTCCCGCGATAGACATTAAGTGCTATCTGCGGTATGGGTAAAGGTTAAGTTTTCAAAACTGTAATGATCCTCAACAACAGGCTAGGTTCTTGGGAAACTTTTAATGGTTCCTAACACTTGTGAAGTGGGGTATAGCAGGGGATACCTTGTAGGAGACCACCTATTTAAGTGCGAGGACAGGCCGCCTCAAAATGAACGCACTTAAGAATCCAAGACGTTGTCCATGGCCAAAACGGACAAAACATTACGAAGAAGAGAGTAAGGGAATTTGTTGTGTTGGTATCATTGTCTTGGCTTACACTAAACACCGACGGTTCAAGACATCACGTTCACCGCGCGGTAAGTAAGTCCGATGGTATTCAACTATGGAAGGTTCAAAGCCGAGGCTACCTCTCCTTATGCAACATCGGTCTGTCAAATATTGCCGAAATGAAAAGACACCATGTGAGTGCGCCAAAATCTCTTTCAAGAGGGGATTGTTGGAAATTAGCCTTTGGCGGGAGTTGCGACCGACCAACTTTAACGCTTAAACACTAGTGTTACGTATGTTGGAGAATCCGGTTCTTCACACATGCATGATGTACTAAGTACGTAGATAACCGTAGGGCCAAGAATCGTCAAATTTCATTGAGAAATGAAAGAGATATTGGTTCACGAAGTAAGGTGTTTGAAGCATGGAAAGTGTGGTATTGTGTGTAATTCTCCCTCATCGGTAGAGGAAGAAAGAATTGTTGTGTATATAAGATTCGAAATTGGTTTGGGGTTTGGGACCCCAAGGGGTATCCCATGTGTTTAAAGGAGGGAGGACCTAGATGTGCTTCGGTTCGAGGAAAGACCACACGCGCGCCGCCGCCGCCCGCCCGTCCGGTCCGGTTCCGGTTCCGGGTTCCGGGTTCCGGGTTCTCGGGTTCTCGGGTTCTCGGGTTCTCGGGTTCTCGGGTTCTCGGGTTCTCGGGTCACGGGTCACGGGTCGTGGGTCGTGGGCTGTGGGCTGTGGGCCTTCTGATATTATCTTTTTGGGCCGAGAAAACTTTGCCGGAAGTACGCTTTGATCCCGAAGTTTCGGATGTGCGCTTGGACCGAATTCTTTCGGATGTACAGTTTGGTCCCCGAAGTTTCAAGATGTACGCTTGGTCCCCGAAGTTTCAAGATGTACATTTTGGTCCCCGAAGTTTTCCGGAAAATCGAGAATTTCGACGGTCCGGAACGAAACGTCCAAGACTCAATTCGGCCATTTATTTTGGCTGAATTACACCTCCTATAATGGCCAATCCGTTGGCATTTTTCACCATTTATTTTGGAGGATTAACTACCTCCATAATGGCCATTATTTGGCCAATAATGGTCATTAATGTTATGGGGGCGTTAAACAGCCCTCCCTCACCTATATAAACACCCCTTATACCATTGTTGAGGAGCACTTAACATACACGAAAATACACAAAGCAAAAATCGGTTTCTTCCTAATCTTCCAAGCATCATTTCATTGCTCAATATTCTTCACGGTAGCTTTTGAGTTTCCTTTGCTCAATAGTTCCATTGCTGTTTTATCTTGGGAGACGAATTGTCCAGGACGTATAAAGGATACATACGGGGCAATATTGTCTTAAGGACAGAGTGCCACACTCGACTCAGCATAAACAACTTTCCCGTTTTCTTGTTCAACAAAAGTGTAATTTCAATTTTGTTGTTATATTGTAATTTTCAGCTTTCTTGTTGAATTGTAATTTCAATTCCTACATAAGCAGTTACTTGTAATTTCCGTTTCCTGCAAATCCTTGTAAACCAACAGAATATACAATTCAATTGTTCTTTAATGCACTGATGTCCTGGAGTGTATATTTCCCCACACCTAAAACACAGGTGATTGTTCCTCATATACTCAAGGGAGGTACACGTAATATTCAAAATCACAAAAGATATGTGTTATAAATTAAAATTTCAGGAGAGCTCTATGAAATTAATCTCTAAAAAGATTATAAGTAATATTTAAGAATTTGAAGTAAAGTATGAATCTGCTTCTTCGCCAGCTTTCCTAGGATTTTTTCCTTTTTAATTAATTGAAAACGTAATTTCCTTGAATTCTGACGTACATTAGGTAAGCCGTAAATTAGAATCCTTGTAAGGGCCGGCCGAAGGGGTTCAACTCGTAATTTTTGCACAGATTTCCTTCATACAGACTGATCTTTAATTTTAGCTCTCAAATTTGTAATATATAATTTTTGCTCTTATTGTTTATTTAATGGAATATTTAGAATGGGTTGAAAATTTGTTTTTGGTGGGAGTTGCGTCCAACCATCTTTAATGACTTAAACACTAGGGTTCCGCATGTTGGAGATTCTTCACACGTGCATAATCTACCAAGTGAGTAGATGACCATATGGCCAAGGATCATCAAATTTCGTTGAGAGATGAAAGAGATATTGGTCCACGAAGTGAGGTGTTTGAAGCGTGAAAATGTGGTATAGACCAATTTTTCCTCATCGGTGGGGAAAGGAAGATGTGTTTAGTTTATAAGTCTCAAAATTGGCTAAGGGTTTGGGACCCCAAGAGGTAACCCATGTGTTTGAAGGAGGGAGGACCTAGATGTGCTTTGGTTCGAGGCTAAGCCCACGCGCGCCGCCGCCGCCCGTCCGGTCCGAGCTCGGGTCACGGGTCGTGGGCTTCTTCTGATATTATCTTTTTGGACCCAAATTGCTTCATATTTACAATTTGGTCCCTAAAGTTTCAAGTAAGATAAAATTGGACTTTCGTTGTTGGTTTTGGAACATTAAACTCCATTAATATGCACATCAATTCGGCCATTACTTGACTGAATAACTCTCACTAATGGTCTAATCCGTTGCACATTAATTCAGTGAATTACTACTCACTAATTACCATTACTTGGCCAGTAACAGCAATTATGTGGGCAGTTGATGAGTCCCCTCCATACACTATATAAAGAAGTCTTTGGCTCACTTGTTGAGACTGCATACAAACGAAAGAAAACATAATTCTTCTTCCTACATTCAACATCATTTCATTACTCAAACTTCTTCAAAGTAACACTTGAGTTTCCTTTGCTCATTTGTTGAGTTGCTGTTTTATCTTGGGAGACTATTGTCCAGAACGTAGAAAGGATATATACGGGGCAATCTTGTCTTAAAGACAGAGTGTCATCACTCGACCCAGCAAATCAAAGTGCTTGTAATCTCAGTTTCTTGTTCCAGTTTATTGAAATTTCAGTTTGTTGTAATTTCATTTTGTTGTAATACTTAGCAGATACTCATTTACCGTTTCCTGCAATCTTTGTAATCAGCAGAATGTTTCACCGGGCATAAGTTTTGTAACATTTTTATCATCGGAAAGTGAATTTTTGCGTGAATATTAAAAGTTCTATATATTAATTGAAAGTACAAGTATGCATCAATATTTCAACTGATATGCATGTTTAAATTTTGAAGTTGGTGAATGCAAATGAAGATAAGCATGTCGCATTTATTTAAATTAGAATGGCATGATCATTGACATTCATATTTTATTTTTCCCGTTAGATTAATTTATATAAAAAGGACAGTGTAAATATATTTTGATATAGAATTTTTTGAATTAGACTTATTAGGGCCAATTTGAATAAATGAAGGATCCATACTAATCCTTCTATCCTGCCGGGAGAAAAAAATGAATAAATCGAGTGAGAAATAGGAGTGGGCCGAGAGGGATGTGTTAGGTAAAGAGTGTGACTTGTCACTTTGTTTGATATTGGCATTTATTAATTTCAATCAACCTAAAAACAAATTGCTAAAAATTGTGCATTCAATTTGTACTTAGGAACTAGATCTTACAATAACTATTTATGGTTGAAAAGAGCATTACAATAAGGTGGATTCTTATATAGTAGTTGATTCTGAATATATGAACATAAAGTGACTTATATAAGTGATGGATGAGATTAATTGCAGATACACATTTGTTTTTCATCGCACTGGATTCACCTTTGCATTTATTCCATCTTGTTTGATGTTTGCATTTTTCCTCAATAAGGTATATTTAAATCTTTTAATAGTGGTATATTTAAATCTTCTAATAGTGGTATATTTGAACCTTTTCAATTTTTTAACTGCATACTTCAAATTATTATATTTTCTATTATATATAGTATATACATATATATTATTTGTGTATGTTTCTTTATATTTTTGGAAAGATAAAGCGGAATACACCAACAACCCCTTAAATTTGTCAATTATTTTAGTTGACACTCAAACTATATATGGTTGTTCCAATTGAGCATATGAAAACATGATCATATTAGATATTTTTTGTTCAAATTTCAAAAAATGTATGTGCATATCCTCAAACACTCATTACGTAGAAAAAATTAACTTAAAATATGTCACATCCTTTAATTATGCACATTAACTTCATTAGAACATGAATGAGGTTTTACGGCTTATTGAGGCTAATGCATAAATTTACAAGGATGTGACATATATTAGATGGTTATCTATGTAATGAACGCTTGAGGACACCAGTAGAAGTTTTCTGAAATTTGAGCCAAATAAGTCTAATAGGAACGTGTTATCATGTATTCAGGTACTTAATTGGACACTATAATATTTTAGGCATTTAACCACCCTGAGAAGTGTGGCCTAAACTACCAAAACGTGTGATTTTTAATCAAAGGCCACGTTTATTAACTTTAGATAATGCTTTTCTGGGGTGACCTCAGGCCAAATTTGTTGTAGTGGGAACATGTCGTAGTTCGATTGTCTAAATGAAATTTACGAATAAGGTTAAGGGGTTGTAGACGTACTTCACAAAGATAAATCGTACATATTTAATAGCAAATACAATAATTTGAAGCATGTACTAAAAATTTAAAAGGTTCAAATATACCTCTGAAAATTTTAAAAAATTCATATATACCTTGAACAAATAGAAAAAGTCTAAATATAATCTTGAACAATTTAAAAAGTCCAATTATGCCCTTCCACCGTTGCAAGGGGCATATTTTAACTTTTTTAGTGTTTAGGGGTATATTTTCGATAAGGGCATTTATGAGCCGATAAATCACAAATATTACGAGCAATTTTTATCCTTTTTTGTAATTTTCAACAATCATGTCATTCTTATAAAAAAATATTATAACATAGATATTAGAAATAAAAATTTCTAGTAATTTTGAAAATATATTATTCCTTTTAAATAAAAAGTAAACAAATTTATTAAAAACGGAGCAGTACCATCTTTAGCCTTGTTTTGTTTTTCTTTGTTTCTCCTCTTGTTTGTCAGGAGGGCAATTGGAAATTACCTCATCTGAGCAAAGAATTGCCCAATTGGAATAGTCATAGTACATTGGAATAACAACACATGAAGGTGTGGTGGCAGCTGGAAACACTTCGTTATTCCTTAGTCATTGGACATTCCACATGTTATTACAACTGTACATCTCCCAGACCGTATATCAGAATCGCACAACTTAAATTCCACTAGACACGTGTCTTTTTTTTTCTTTGTTCTAATTAGTGATAAAAATATTCGACATAAAATTCAATAGTAGTAGTACTGTTTTACAATGTGTTTAATGAGTATTTTTGTTTATGACGTAATTTTCTTTGTAAGCCCTGTTCTCAGGAAATTAGCTAACCTTTACTTCAGTTTATATGATTTTTCTTTTTAGTTTACGAGCAAAAATATAGTATTTTTATTTAAAAATCATTTGTCTTTAAATATTTTTACTTTTAATGACATAATTTTATTGTCACTGAAATATTATAACATACTTTTTCAGATTACGAGTTTCAAATTTTATAAATTTTGTATTCAATCATACACGTACCTTTGCGTAAAAGAAACTAAAAGAGGATGCTAATGGACCAAGATGGCAAGGTGAGAAATACTTATTCAATAGTGTGATCTAGTAATTAATGAAGAGATTGAGAATCATGAGATTTTTTATTCAAATTTCAATAATGGCAAAAAAAAACATTAAGTGTTTCTTATCATCTATGCAAGAACCGATGAATACAGCTATCCTTTACCGATGTGGATGTGCTTATGAGAAGTAGCAATTATTCCTTGGAATTAATCAAGATGCACTCAAATTGGCACGAGCATCATAATTATAAAATAAATGAGAAATAGTACTTCCTCCGAATAAAAAGGAGTGTCCACTTAGTCATTTGCACACTCCTTAAGAAAATACTAACTTCTAGGCAAAATAGATAATTTGACTAAATTTCCCCTAATTAAATATGTATTGAGATTTGATCACATAACACTTAATAGGGATAAATCTGAAAAAATAAAGTTAGTTCTTTCTAGATTTGATAAGTCGACACTCTTTTTGACTTAAGAAAAAAAGATTAAGTGGACACTATTTTTGATCCGGAGAAAGTACTTAACAAGTTAAACCATAAATAGCACAAAGTATCTATGTTGACATGATTTGAGAACCAAGATCCAACCAAAAACACACGAAAAATAGGGACATTTTTCATTACAAGCGCACAAAGTACATAGGTAGACGTGGTCGCTCTATCAACTCCCACTTTCTATCTTCCTTAAGTGATAAAATCTGAGCCTCAAATTAATGGACACCATTCATTTTCTATAGAACACCAATATATCTCATAAAAAAATTAATTGAACTGAATTCTTGTAACATCTTCTTCTCCCTCAAAACCCAAAGGGAATTAAAGTTGTCAAGAACAAGCAATGGCTCAAACAATGTTATTAACAGCCAATGCCAAAGTTGATTTAAGGTGTAAAGAATCTTTAGTTGATAGACAAAAGCCTAATTCTTTGTCTTCTTTCTTCTTGGCTTCTCTTCCTTTGAAATTTTCTTCATCTTCTGCTTCTTCTTCTTCTACACATTTCACAAGCACTACTGTTGCTCTATTCAAGTCAAAAGCCAAAGCTCCTGCCAAAAAGGTTAGCTAAGAAAATATTTTTTTTGTGAAACTGAAGCATGTGTGAAAACTTTGTACTTTCTCATATTTACGTGGCATAGTTGAAATATCGAGAGTCAACCAAATTTTTCATTGATCGAAATTTCTTTATATGCATGTTAAATATTTTAAGTTATTCATTGTGTATTTTTTACCTAGTTTTCAAATATATACATTTTATTTCAAAAAAATTAAAATTTTTATGTCTGAATTCACACTCAAAGTTTAAAAGATTGAATCTCGAAATTCCGATCGTGCCTCATAAAGGGACAAAAGGAGTATCAATTACCCATTTAATTTGTTGAATTTATTTATTTATTTTAACTGTTTTTGGATTTCGATAGGTTGAACCAAAGCCAAAGGAGAAGGTTGAAGATGGAATTTTTGGAACCTCAGGAGGAATTGGTTTCACTAAGCAAAATGAGCTCTTTGTTGGCCGTGTTGCTATGATTGGTTTTGCGGTGAGTATTACCATTAATAATTAAATTATGATTCTTTTAATGGTTCAATAAATTTACAAAGTACTTTTGTTACTCTATTTGAAGCTCAATATTAAATTACATAGTTAGACAAATGAGTCTTATTATATTGAACAGGTAACGGATAATGTGGTATCAAAAACGTTATCCTGACCTACTGCATGCACCACCACATGTGAGTTTACCGTACTTAAGTGATAAAATAATATAAATTTACATATTAACTATCAATAGTCAAAATGATAAATCTTATGTTAGTGAATAGAGATAACACTAACTTGTGTATTGTTTCCGTTGCGCATTCACGCGTATAACAAGAATTATAAGTTAAGAATAGTTATTATCCACTGCTGTTCGTTTTTTTTCAATGCACAAGTTTTGAGTTGTAGTTTTTGTTTATGCAAAATATATGAATTCCGTTTTATTCATGAGTTAAGTCGGGTTTATGCAAAATATCTAAATTCCAGTTTGTTTTATTTATGAGTTACGTCGAATTTAATTGGATGATTTTTAAGTGATAAAAAAATAGAAGAGCTACTTTAATGAACCTCTATATGGATAATTTGTAAGTGATAAAAATTAAAATAGTGATATTTATGCAGTGAACTTTTTACTTGAATAATCACCTATGAAAATTTCTCTATGTCGGTTTATACTAGCTAAACTCGTAAATATCCTTTACGTTTCTTCTAAACACCATTCCTAAATTTCATTAAAGAACCTATATATGACTTCAAAAATACTTTGACACCTTTGCTATGGAGTAATAAATTTTGCACTACCAGTAATGATGCTTTGAATGTCTTATACTATGTATAGGCATCTTTGTTGGGAGAAGCAATAACAGGAAAGGGTATTTTGGCACAATTGAATCTTGAAACTGGAATTCCAATCTACGAAGCTGAGCCACTTCTATTGTTCTTCATCCTATTTAATCTTCTTGGAGCCATTGGAGCTTTAGGAGACAGAGGCAAATTTGTTGATGACCCTACCCCTCCAACTGGACTTGAGAAGGCTGTTATCCCTCCTGGAAAAGGCTTCAAGACTGCTTTGGGACTTAGGGAAGGAGGTAAAAATCTGAAATTACCTTACAAAAAAATATTTATACAATTATTCACTTATTAAATAATTATAGGTAAATTTCTCGATGAACATTAATTAATAATTTGGTAAAAATAATAACGAACTTATTATCACCGATTAAAACTCACTGATAATTATAGTCATGCTTATATGCACTACTAGATCATTCTTAGTAGATAACTTAGTATACTATTATTTGAGTATATTGAGATAGGACTTTATATCCGATTATGATAGTGAGCTTTAAAACTTACTGATAGTGAATATATCCATATATATTCACAATATATTCTGTAATTAATATTTAGTGTAATTAATGTAAAATAGAGATCATAATTCTATTAGGATATATATATATATATATATATATATATATATATATATATATATATATATATATATATACATTAATAAGAGAACTCCTCAAGGAGAATTACACTATTCTACATGGTATCAAGAGCCAAATATCCCTCCCTTCCCTACCCTAACCCTAATTCGGTCGCCGCATACCTCTCCTCCGCCTTCCCTTTTTTCGGCGATATTCAGCCATATACAACCATGTATACCACCGCCTCTTCGTGATATACATCATATATACCCTGCTTCTATGTGATATACAAGCTTCCTCCCTCAAAATCTACTTGTATACCACATATATCCCGTGATATAGCGCCGTATACCACTGTTCCTTCGTGATATACCGCCCGTATACCCTGCTACTCCCTGATACACTCCCCTTCTTCTCAAACAGAATTTGTATACCACTGATAGACAACGATATACATAGCACCCAACCCCCAAATTTTGTGCTTTGTAGCTCGTATACGTCAAGTATACATGCAGTATACACCACTCGATACACTTATCACATAAGCAACCCGGTATACCGTTGTTATAAAGCTGATATACGACATCCTCTTAATCGATATTCTTTCACAAATTTTTGGTAACCCCCATGGATTCTCTCGCTTCCACTTCCTCAACTCCCGACGTCACAAATTATCAGCCGCATGCCCAGTACCCGACTTAGTGGGTTGAGCCACTGCCCAGCCACCAGGCCCACTACACAGCGGCCCAGCAACAACAGTGGCCACTGCCGAGGCTCACTGCCGAGGCCCACAACCCAATGGCCCAGCACTACCGAGCCACTGTCCAGCCACCAAGCCCACTACACAGCGGCCCAACAACAACAATGGCCCCTACCGAGGCCCACTGCCCATCGGCCCAGTGCGCGGCTGAGGCCCACTGACCATTAGCCCAGCACTACTGGGCCTTTTTCCAGTTGCGAGGCCCACTATACAACGGCCCAGCAGCAGCACGATGTCACGTAGTATATAGATAAGGGTGTCGCGTCTCACCTCACCAATAATTCTGGTATTCTTCCTCAACTGTGACATTTAAATACTCATCAATCTATTATGGTTGGAAATGGTCACCGCATTCCAATTCAAGGATTTGGACACACACTAACCCCACCACCGCATCCCCATTTTCCCCTTAAAAACGTCCTATATGCCCCTAACATTATCAAGAACCTAATTTATGTCCGAAAATTTGCCACTGCTAATTCCATATCCATTGATTTTGACCCGTTTGTTTTTTCTATAAAGGACCTACGTACCGGGAAACTTCTTACGAGATGCAATAGTGAGGGGGACCTCTATCCTTTCCTACCCGCGTCCACTGCCCATGTCACTCCACCCACCGCTTTAGCTGTAATATCTCCATCAACGTGGCATAGTAGGTTTGGTCATCCTAGGGCTCATGTTTTTTATTCCCTCAGAAACTGCAATTTAATCCACTGTAATAAAGGGAAACTTTCCAGTAGTTGCTCCTCTTGTCATCTAGTAAAATATGTTAGACTTCCATTTACGTCTTCTTTAAGTATTACTTTCTCTCCCTTTGATATCATTCATGCAGATTTATGGACGTCCCCTATAACTAGCAACCTCGGTCATAAATATTATTTGGTATTTTTGGATGACTTTTCTCACTTCCTTTGGGATCTATCCGCTTAAACTTAAGTCTCAAGTTTACTCCAAATTCCTTGAATTTCGTACCTTGGTTAAAAGGCAATTTGAAAAAGACATCAAAACGTTTCAATGTGATAATGGTCGTGAGTTCAATAACTACCTTTTATTATAATTTTTGTGTGGCTAATGGCATGGTTTTTCATTTCTTATGCCCCCATACTTCCCCTCAAAATGGTAAAGCCGAAAGAGTTCTCCGCACCATTAATAATATGATTCGTACTCTTTGCGTCTCTCCCCCCCTCCCTTTTGGGTATATGCATTAAAAATGGCAGAACACATTCTTAACATCTTACCTACCCGTACGATCCAAAATAGGACACTCACTGAAATTCTCTTCCGCCGGATCCCTTCCTATGATCACCTTCGAATTTTTGATTGTCTGTGTTACCCAAATCTTTCCTCAACGGTCCCTCACAAATTAGCACCTCGGTCAACTCTATGCGTCTTCCTAGGTTTTTCGTCGAACCATAGGGGGGTACTTGTGCTATGAGTTATCCATTGACAAAATCATAATCTCACGTCATGTCATGTTTGTTGAGTACGTTTTCCCATTTGACAACATCCCAAAATTTCTAGTCACTTATTAGAAATTCCTTGATGACTCGGACACCTCACCTCTAGTCCAAAATGCACTACAAAATCTGCACCCTCAGGCCGTCCCGCCAACCGTCCCGTCGACCCCACCCAACTGCCCGAATCCTGCCCGAAAATACTCCAGGCACACTACCCCAAACAGTCTTTGCTGACCTGGCAACCAGACCCTGCCTGTCCCACTGCCCAACCCCAACCCGTAACCGTCTTTGCCAACCAGTCACCCAGCCCCTGCCAATCCCACCGCCCAACTCCCCTGCCCGTCACCACTACCTAGTACCGACACCACTGCCCAATCCAGCTCGGCGTCTCCCAGCCCCACTTGTGATCGTCCCTACATACCGCATAGAAACCCGTGCACAACACGGGATTTTTAAACCAAAAGTTTACTTTAACCTATCCACTCAAACTATCTCGCCCATTCCTAAAAACCCAAAATTAGCCAAACTTGACCCAAATTGGTATGCGGACATGCGTGAGGAGTTTAAAACACTTGGGATCTTGTTCTGAAACCAGAAAGGGTGAATGTGATTCATTTTATGTGGCTTTATCGTCACAAATTCTAAGATAGTGGAGAGTTTGAACGCCATAAGGCAAGACTTATGGCTAATAGTACTGGTCAACATGAGGGTGTTGATTTTGATGAGACGTTTAGTCCGGTGGTCAAACCACCACCATTCGCACAGTGTTGAGCATAGCTATGGGGAAAATTGCTATATTCACCATCTTGATGTCAAAAATGCTTTCTTACATGGAGATTTGAAAGAAACTGTTTATATGCATCAACCGCTTGGCTTTGTGCATCCGGAGGTTCTTCATTATGTATGTCGTCTTTATAAGTCACTCTATGGTTTGAAACAAACCCCTAGGTCTTGGTATGAGCGGTTTGCTACATACATCATACAGATAGGGTTCGTGTGCAGCAAGAGTGATCATTCCATTTCATATTTCATCGAGGTACTGACACAGCTTATCTTCTTTTATACGTGGATAATATTGTTCTGACAACTTCTTCTGACACTCTGAAACACGAGATCATTGCCCTGCTCTCAAGTACGAATTTGCTATGACAGATTTGGGTAAGTTGAGTTATTTTTTGGGGATATCAGTTATCAGATTCGCAGATGCCATGTTCTTATGTCAGCGTAAGTATGCAGATGAGATTGTCTACATGGCTAAAATGGCTAACTGCAAGATCATGCCCACTCTTGTCGATTCAAAGTCCAAACTCAGTGCGGATATCCGGTCAGTGGTCCCTCTCTATATAGGAGTCTCGCATGTGCTCTTCAGTATCTCACCTTCACTCGGCCAGATATTGCATATGATGTTCAGCAGGTGTGCTTGTTCATGCACGTTCCTAGAGATCCTCACTTTACAGCTCTTAAGCGTATCATTCGGTATGTTAAGGGCACTCTTGATTATGGACTACATTTATATCCCTCTGCACCGAATAGGTTGCTCTCCTACACAGACGCCGATTGGGCAGGTTGTCCGGACACCCGTCGCTCTACGTTTGGCTATTGCATATTTTTAGGAGATAATATTATTTCATGGTCTGCCAAGCGGCAAGCCACACTTTTCCGTTCGAGTGTAGAAGCAGAATATCGAGGCATTGCGAACGTTGTTGCCGAGCTATGTTGGCTCCGAAATCTTCTTCTTAAGCTTCATTGTCCCTTACGTAAGGCATCTTTGGTTTACTGTGATAACGTATCTGCTGTCTACTTGTCTCATAACCCGGTTCAGCATCAGCGAACCAAGCATATTGAGATGAGTATTCATTTTGTTCGTGAGAAGGTTGCAATGACTCATGTTAGGGTGTTGCATGTTCCTTCTTAGTATCAGTACGCAGATATCTTCACAAAGGGGCTTCCTCGGCAACTGTTCCTTGACTTCAGATTCAATCTCAGCGTCCGACCTCCTCTCTCTCCGACTGAGGGGGTGTGATAGTGAATATATTCTTATATATTCACAATATATTTTGTAATTAATATTTAGTGTAATTAAGATAATTAATGTAAAATAGAGATCATAATTCTATTAGGACTACAATTGTATACTCTATATGTATGACATTAATAAGAGAACTCACTCAAGGAGAATTACACTATTCTACACTTAATCTATTATAGTATAATTTTATTCGACTAATTCATATACTAATGTTTCTGGAATCATTTCATTTGAATCCGCTTAGCTTCTTTAGATGGCTCAAATGACGTTGATTAATAAAAAAAAACAGCAATTACTTCGCTATCTCATTTCATGTGACACCATGCCACACAAATGTTATCACATAAATATTGTGACATATTTAAGATCACAAATTTTAAAAAAAATCATTATTTATTAGTAAATTCCATGCGGATTCAAACTATGTCACATATGTTGGAATGAAGGGAGTAACATTTTATAGTGACTTGGTTTTAATTAAGGATCAACTTGTGAAACTATAAACAAGTACATTATGCAATAGGTCTACAAAATATTATTATTCTTGTTTGGCCTTGATTTGATGAAAGCTTTGCATAAATGCAGGTCCTCTGTTTGGATTCACAAAGGCAAATGAGCTGTTTGTAGGAAGATTGGCACAACTTGGAATTGCTTTCTCCATTATAGGAGAAATTATTACAGGAAAGGGAGCTTTGGCACAACTGAACTTTGAGACAGGTGTCCCGATCAATGAGATTGAGCCCCTTTTGTTGTTTAACATTGCCTTCTTCTTCTTTGCTGCCATTAATCCTGGTACTGGCAAATTTATCACTGATGAGGAAGAAGACTGAACAACCTAGATAGGACTAGTGTACTTTTTGTGTAGTTCTTCTAAGAAGGAAACTTCACTTAAATTTCTTCTAATTTGTTTGCTCTCGAGTCTCTATTCCATCCTGATTTTCTATTTAATTTCCAAAAAAAAGAGTAATTTAAAGGTATAATCAATAAGGGGTCTGGTGGAATGATACATGTTTATCCTTAATATCCGTGGTAATAATCAGAATTTCGAGTTAGAGCTACGGGAATGAAGTTTTCTTTGATAGTGCACAAAAACCCTTAATACTACTTGAATTTACGCTAATTAAGAAATGATTTAAAAATGTAAATAACTGGAGTTTAAACGGCACGGAAAATGACTATTATAAATGAGTAAAATAGGGAAAACAAAATCCTTCTTTTATTCATTTAACAACGAAAACAGTGTCATTCAATCTTTGTCAGAGTCTCGATTGAGCTTGAAAATGGAGCTCTCTTTGAAAGGGCGCTAAAGCTCCTATACTGCTCGAATTCAGAGCTAATTCGTCCAAACATCCAATGATTTAAAATGCTAAGTGATTGGATTTTAAAAAGCATGGTAAATGACTATTATGATGAAAATAACTATCACAGGGAGAACAAAACCTTCTTTTATTCATTTAACAACGAAAACATTGCTATCTTATGAGAAATCATGTCGATAAATTATTTATTGGAAAATCTGAACAAGAAACAATACTAATTTGTACACATAGTTTTCCAAAAGAAAAATGTACTTTATTAAATTTTATGACTAGCTTTTCTGAAAGTTCTAATTACCTCTTATAAAAATTCTCATATTTCCCTCTCACAAAGAACTTCAACCTTCAAGAGTTCAAACTTGATTATAACAACATAATTAGTTGCGAATCTTCTAACGGAGGAGGTATATGGGGATGAAGACGTAGATGAAGAATGATTAAAATTTAAAATCATCCTCTTTCTTTCTCGGCGTAACTATTTCTGCTTATGAGGGCACAAATGGTCTGTGATTAAAAATATTTGTACATTTTTGTTGTTTCATGAATTCATAAAATGAACATGCTAGTAGTATATTTGGCTTTAAATAGTAGGAGGTATGGATGTTCAAAGTAAATCGAGAAATCGCACTAAATCTGAAACCCGAATTTAATCAACTTTATTTTATTAATTTGATTTGGAATTAAATTAAGAAAAAATGATAACATTTAGTTTGGCTATATATATATATATGCATTAAAGAGCAAAGGACATAGGTAACCTTTTGGTATAAAATATTGACAACAAATGGCCATAAACATATCAAAAGACATTTTATAGCCAAAATATATATATTATACATCATATATACACTGAATATATATTTATTATACATTATATATATATGTATATGTATAATTTGTGTTTAGTAAATGTATAATCACTGTATAATATATACACACTAATGATACACATATTATACAATTATTATACATTTATTATACACTATTTATATGCAGACAAGGATAATTGAAAAAAATGGAGACCACCGGAAATTTTTTCGGCCAGATCTGTACCAAACAATTATAGATCTGATGATTTCACAACAATAGAAAAAATATAAAAGAACTAATCAGCCCGGAATCCATGGAGTTCGCTGAAGAAATAATTCAGGCAGATCTAAACAGTAAGTAAACAATATAGGGAGGCAGTATCGGTGTCACTTCCACGGAGAGGTATGCCGGAGCGACACCGCACAGCCACCGGAGCATAGCATCGTCAGCGTTTTGCATTCTCCAGCCTGATCTGGCCATAAAAATCTTTGGAGCTGCGAAAAGGAAGAAAGATTTTGCCATCGGAGTGTCGAAACAATGGAGAGGAGGGTGGAGCGAGGCGGCACAACTGGAGGCGTTAGGTGGATGGATTTCGCCGGATTTGGGTGGTGACGGTGGAGGAGATGAGATAGGGAAAGATGGCGTTTGATTGCGTTTATGGTGGTGAGCAATGGTTTGCTTCGGCGGTGGCGACACACAACGGCGTTGGCGGCAAAAAGGTGGGAGATCAAAGAGTGTAGAGAAGAAGACAAAGACAAAGACAAAGACAAAGTCAAAGTCAAAGTTGATCCCTTAAGAAATTTGATGTCTTAAACTCTTAATCTTTGTGATACATGGACTACTACTTACCTTTATTTTGGGCCTAATGGCTATTTCGAGACATTTACTTAAAATAAAACCTTTTGGGCCTTTTTTTCCCCTATTGGCCGTACCATGTCCTTTTTCCTATATTAAACTTTTAGAAATATTTTCTCTAGGCTCAGCACTAAACGGTCCAACTGATTTAAATCTCACTGGACAGTGGATAGGCCTTTGGGCTTTGTAATTGCAAATTGAACTTCCTTTACTCTTCAACAACGGAACAACTTCCACACTTCGGCATTCACTGAACAGTTTTCGCCCTACTATATTTATAATGGTCGATCCTTCCGGAGTTATGTTTGTAACTTAATTATTAGTCTCAATAAGCCGTAAAATCGCATGCCTACAATATAAATGTATATAATTAAACGAATGATATTGATTTATGTGATTAACTTATCTACGTAATAGGCGTTTGAGAATATACACAAATCTTTGTCAAAATTTGAGCCGAAAGTATCAGTAGGAACACTTTATTGTGTATTTAAGTACTCAATTTGAACAAATTGTAGTTTTAATATCTATATAAAATTTACTAAAAAGTCTAAGAAGTTGTCGATGTATTTAACCTTTTTTATTTTACTATTAAATTAACCATATCAAGTATTTGCTTTATACAAATTTAACCGTCCTAATTCATATTTTCTAAGTAATTTAATCAAAACTTCTGGAGAAGTAGATAGCTTTGCTAAAAGTTAAACTCTCCAGATTTTAAAAATTAGTGATTAATATATTACAATAAGTAAATAAATATATAACATAAGTACTCCATTAGTTAATTAATGCAGTTCAAGTGAGCGCGGGAAATCTGAACGGAATGCCGAGTAAAATCGCGGGAAATAGCAACCACGGTTAACCTGCTACCATCTACACCGGTTAGAAAGCGGGCCCCACAGCTCTGCAACAAAAGGGAAATTCTTGGCGGCCCTCTTCTTCATTGATCAAGCTAAATTGAAATTCCCAAAATTGCTAAAACCCTAAACCAAATCTGATCCAATGGAGGAGGAAGAAGGACTTCGTAACAGGCGAAAGCTAGTCCAGTCGACGCTATTTCCAGTTAAAGGTGGAGCTGAGGAAGCTGAAGAAAGGAGAGTAGATGAAGTGGAGGAAGAGTGGTGTGCGAGCCAGGAAAACGGCAATAAGACGAAAGCGAAGAGAAATTCCAAGGCAACAACGCCGCAGAATAACTCTAGAGCTTCTAACAAGGTGAATTTTGTTGCTAGTTTATTATATAGAGTGTTAGTTAAGCTGATTTTATGAGATTTGTGTTTGATTAGAACAATGTGAACGGATTAGCTTAAGGATTTTGTGATGTTAAAAGTAATAGTACTGTATTTAGAAAATACTAGTTTTAATTTATTTATTACTCTTAAATTTCATGCAGATTCAAATTCTATCACATAAATTGAACCGGAGGGAGTAGTATTTTATAGTATTTGAGTTGGTTTCAAGGATCAATTTTGTGAAACTATAAACATATACACTGTGCAAGAGGTGCATACCAATGTGAACTGATTAGCATCAGTATTTTGTGATGTTAAAAGTAACTATAATACAAGATTTAGGAAAGGTGAACTATAGAAGTTAGCTTTGTAGCTCGAATATGGCCATGTTTCTGGATTGGGATAGACCTTTGGAAAATTTCTATTTGCTTAGTTCAATGCAATGTGGTTCTTAGGGCTACCTCTTAATTAATGAAGGTCTGCTCCAAATCCTCCAACCCTACCATTGTTATATTGGAAAACATAGAATCTTTCTCAAGCTCTTCAGTGGTTACATACGTAAAAAAAACTCGTTGCTGGTCTAAAAAGAAAAACATAGAGCTCTGTGTTCATTTCTTATAGCCATGGTACTGTTCGGGCTAGCTTGTTCACAAATCAACTATTCAACTGGGTATGTACATCCTCCCACCAATACGGGTATCGGATAACTTTATCAACTACGCAAATGGGATGGAATTACTTGGATTTTTTTTGCCACTACTCCGTCTTGCATGTATTAATTCCAGCTTCATCAACCATTAGGCTACACCCTTGGTCGCACAAAGAATTTGTACGTCTTCCCTTTCTCTGCAACATGACCACAAAAAAAAACCTTCCCCATTAGTTGTGTCCTTGCCAGTGACATTTCCCTCTGTGTTGTCCATTTTTGTGTGCATTATACTGTTCTCATACGATCAACATTCCCCCTCTGTATCTACCTCTCAAATATCAGACTTTTTATTTATCCAATTATGCAAAGAGAAGAGTAAAATCTGGCATATGAATAGCATAGAAAGGGCTGTACAACACTTTATCTTTGATTTTATCTGTCTGCTTTATAATTCAGGTTGCTCTAAATGGTAGAGAAACTTCAAGCAAGGAAATGCCTGATGGAGACTCTCCAGTTACTGTCAGTAAGTGAATTACTTAAAAAGACGTTCTTTGTCTTGTCCATACTACAACGAAAGTGGCGCTGGGAAGGGGAGAGAGGATTATAGATAATATATGGGGAAACAAAGAAAAAGTCAATTCCTTCTCCTCTGTTGAATTCTCGAATGCTGAAAGTAAGGATGATAGATTTCTTGCTAATTAACGGAAAGAATGACACACTTTGTTGCTTATTTACACTTCTTTTTCTGCAGAAAATGATTTCTTTATAAAGCTTTCGGAAAGAAAGAATCAGAAAAGACAGCAAAATGAGCAGCTATATACCGGATCACCTGAAAAGATCCAAAAATGTTGCTCACCTCCTGAGTTTACTCCAAGTATGCATTTTTCTTTTTCCTTCAATCATGCCGTTTATAATTATTTTTCACTCAACCAAGCTTTAGAATTCAACTTCTTTTCAGTCATGAAGGTTCCTTTTAACCCTTATATCTCAATGAACTCCCCTATTGTAACCTTTGGATTTGTCTTATTATCATCTCTTTTTAGCTTGGGTAAATAAAATGATCGGGAATGTGAGTCTCAGTCTCTTCTCCACGTCTACTATGATTCTAAAAGATGATTTTGCTTCCATTTCCTAACATGATAATTATGTTGCAGATGGAGTACTTCCATCCTTTTATAATAATCCTCCAGAGTCCGCACCTAAAGGGAAGTGTGATATTCTTAGCCCTCCTCCTTTTCACAATACTTTTTTCTGTATCTCACCTCCCTCCGTAGGGCGTGCTCCTCAATCCCGAATCTTCATAACCATTTCCCTAATATAGCTTTGTTGAAACCCGCAAGGGTGGTTCAGTTGGTTGAGCACGAGGCTTCCACAATGGAGGTTTCAGGTTCGAAACCCCCTGCCTACAACAACAGTGAATTTGCCTTTTGGGTCGAGCTCGTCGCACGGGGCTTGCCTAGTGTGGGTTATCTCTCATGTGTGGTTTGCGGGCTATTGCACAAGAGCGGGGTTTGCCCTGTGCGCACCCTAAGGGTAGTGGCTGCGGGTTCCCTTGTCATAAAAAATATAGCTTTGTTGAAAACTCGAAAATCCTTTCCCTCAAGAACCCCCCAAAAATTTCTTTGGCCTAACATCCTTTTAACTGACTAAGTTGAAACTTCATATTCCCATTTGCTGAATCCCGTACAAGCTTCTTTGGAGTTTTCTAATTATCCTGCGACACTCGTCGGTGCATGAAGTAATAACATGAATTACATAGGGATGCTCAACAAAATACTCTTAATTTGTACTTACTCACCCCTTTTTGACAAGTACCTCTTTTGCCATTTAGTAGCCTCTTCTCAACTCTCTCAATCACCGGGCTCAATGCGCTTGGCCTTTATTGGAAATGCCCATTAGTAAATCGAGATAAGATGAGCTCCAACCCTACAATTGCATACTTGTCCAAATCCTCATTCTTATCCACTTCACCCACTGAAACAGTCTCACTTCCTGAGATTTTTTTTGAGGCTTGACATTGCTTGAACCATGTAAAAACTTGGCTCAGGTAATTCAATTGGTAATGTCTGCATATAGAGAATTAAAGTGTTGTTTGTGAACAAGAACCGTGAGACCCTCACTATACATTGCTTTGCTGCAAAGAAGCCCATCAAGTAATAACATGCCTCAGATTTGTCCATCATTCTGCTCAACCCTTCCATTACCAGAAGGAAAATGACTAGCATGAGGTTGCTCTATCTCAAGCCCCTCGAGTTGCAAAAGAACCACACAGACTGCCGAACACTAGGATTGAGAATTTGACTGTCGATATTCGAATGTGATCCACTTCTGCTGCCTATCCCGAAGCCTATTTTCAACATGATAAAGTCCAGGAACTCCCAGTTCACATGATCTTTCGCCTTCTTGATGTCCAGTCTGTTTCTGTAGAACTTCTTAATAATATCTAATAATATGCGCTATTTAGATCAGTAAATTCATGTTTTCTATGTGAATCTACTTTAAAGTTCTAGCCCTAAACTCAGTAAACAGAAGGATGAAGAGTCTTTAACTGGATAACACTGACGTCCTGAATTGGCAAATCCTCTTTTACATGCAATTTTGAGGCAACAGGGTTTGATCTGTTTCTCTTCCATCATTAACCTCTACAGGTTGAATGTAGTGTAGAGGTCTTTTCACGAGACATTTGTGCTTTAAACTTTTCTATCTTCAGAGGTTTTGTCCTCAGAATAATTTGCATGCTTTAACTGTTGCTGGAAATTTATTGTTTCTGATTGAACACTGTTTGGAAGATAAGAAGACTCCTCGGTCGAAGAAGAAGCTTGCTAGATCAACACCAGAGAAATGCCAAATGGACTGTAAAGCAAGAAAAAGCATGCTGAACAGTGGATTGATGGAAGCATGTTTGGTTCCACGTAACCTTATGCAGGATGAATCAACGTCACACTCGATTCCTGATCTCCGAATGGAGGCTAAAAAGACAGCTGAGGTTAGTTGAAGTTTTTATACTTTGTTTACTTATAAAATCTGCATCACCTTGTTTAAGTTAGAACTTTCTTATTCTTCATTTCTTTTGCGACACAAAAAGCACGATGTTATGTGTGGTTGAGTTATGATGATTCTGATCCTTCATTTTATATAGCACTTAATGCTGGATCCTGTTATGCTTCTTGTAAATGTTTTTCTTTGATTTTCTGTGATATCTGCACAGTTTTTCTTGATGTTTCTTTCTTCTAGATTTTGCAGAATATGGTTCCTTTTCACTTTCATAGTATCACACAACTGAAGCCACAGTTTTGTTTGGTTCTTTATAACTTTCTTTGCTTTCACCAGGAGAATTGCCGCAGATATGCGGGAAAACAAATACATCCTTTTTTTCAATCCTTGAAAATGGGTAAGAAGAGCCAAGAAGTGATTGATGTGGAGATTAACTGGTACTCTTCTGAGGGAGAGGGGAAAAGCCTTACTTTCAGCCCTATTCATGTATTTGAAATAGTTACGGTATGATGTCCTTCATTCTCAATCATGCATTGTATTAACATGGTTGTTTCGTAAACTACTCTTGTAATAATTTTGTCCAGTTCTTTTGCTTGGATGAAATGTAAGACTTCCCTTTGCAGGAGGATGAAACCGCCTTTGATTGGGGTCATTGGATCTTTTCTGAAGCTTGTTTTCTCGATGCTGATGTTGTGCTAGAATGTGGAAGCTCTTCACTCTCTGGAGGTTCCGTTACCTCTCTGCAATTTGATAATTTTTCTTGCATCTCTTATCCGGAGAAAACATTGTCACACCAAAACAAGATTCCACTGAATCAGCACGCTATTTCACAAGATGAAGTGGTTTCTGATCATTCGTCTAGAGAAACAAAATTATATCATTCAGCATTATCCAGAGTTGCTGAGGAACAAGTCAGCCACTCTGAGCAGCTAAAGAATGCAGGAGTGGTACGCTCTGACATAGCCTTGTTTTGAAATTTTCACTGTTTACTGCTCATATGGATTATGCCCCGTAGTGTGGAACATATATCTTTTTCTAGTGAGCATTATAACTTCAAGTTGGTAATTAGTTTTAAGTGGGTATTTTGGTTTGACTTATTGCGTCATGCTACAGTCCCACTTTTAGAGATACAGAATAAGTAAAAGACTTTACATTCTAGTCAATAAGTGAGTACGTTTCCTATCTTTTTTGCCTGATCATCAGATAATACATGTGGTTTGGATAATTGTAGGCAAATGTAGTGGACTCCCTCCAAAATAACCTTGGCAGTTCAGATACCAAGAAGCAAGGGCGATTTCTTCAAGAAAGGTGAGGATGTTTATGATCCTGATGGAGCAAACAGTTGTGAAGCTTGTTAAAATTATGCTCCTGCCTAATGACTTTTGGTTTTCCAACTTGTCCCTTTTTGTTACACTCAATATCCTGCCTCTACTTTTCTCAATTTATTATATTAAGATTCTTCTGGGGCAAAGATAGTTTACTGTTTCAACTTCCATATTATTAAGACGAGTCATCTCTAAGTTTTTTAGACATGCACTGTTTTGTCTTAGGTGAAAAGATGGTGGCCGTAAGTAGTGTAAATGAAGGCCTTCCTTTTTTTTGTTTGATAATTGATGTAATTTTTGTTAATAGATAGTGTATCCAGAGGTACTGACATACTAAGTATGCATTAAAAGCTGGACTTAGCTCCTGCTATAGGAGACTATCAAGTCCAGAACATTCCCAATCTTATTTACAATGTTTCCCCCTGCTCCAAATGTATAAATTTTGCAGGCATCTGTACTTTGGAATATATATCCCAAAGCAAGCAATCGGTAGGGGCTCTTGTCTTCCAAATCTGTTTCTATTGTCAGTGAGTCTCTGCACCATTTTCCTGTTGCAACAGGATTGTATGGTGGGAATTAACTGTGAATCTGCCATCCTTATGCCTGTCCATACTACAGAATCTTCCTGATCCCTTCCAGACTTATTTCTCTCCAGCTTCTGCAATAACAGATCAACTCCCTCGTTGAAGCTTCTCCTAAATTGTAGTTGCCAGCGATTCTCCAAACAGCATTCTTTGTTTATGCATTTTTTGTCGATGGAAGTATTATATAGATTAGGAACATCTTTTTCAATGTAGAACTTCCAACCTTTCATCTATCAACATCCTTAATTTTTCTGCCATTGCTCACCCTCAGCCTTATTTGCCCAGCAATTCCTCCTATACAACTATTGGCCTCAATGATGCAACTCCGTACGAAGTAGTCACTAGTTTATTATACCAGTGATCAGTTTTTCCACATTTAACTGTTACCACTCTTCCATTATTCATTCCTATTTTTATTGTACCTCCAATTCTTTGAAGAACAAATTCTTGTTGTGGAAGCTCAGGGTTTTAACTCCCATGTCCCCGTCCGTTTTTCAACAATTGTGGACCATTTCATGAAACACATTCTCTTTCCTTCCTACAAATCACTTCTTAATTTGTTCAACTTCTGAAGGGATGGATAACAAAAACATCAAGTAGGTGGACCGTCAAATACACTGTTACTCAGGGTAAGTCTTCCTACCGTGGTGTCATCTTTTCACACCTATCAACAATGCTTTGCCAAATGGCAGAATCCGTGTATTTTGCCCCTTAAGGTAATCCAGGGTAAATAATACTCCCTCCATTTCAAAATGTTTGTCTTACTTTCCTTTTTGGTCTGTTTCAAAAAGAATGCCTCTTTCTTTTTCTTTTTTTTTTTGGCAACTTTTTAACTCCAACTTCCCACATGGCATGTTTAAGACCACAAGATTAAAGGGCATTTTGGTACATTCTACATATCCTTAATTTAAGACCACAAGATTCAAAAGTATTCCCTACTTTGCCAAGTCAAAACCAGACAAACATTTTGAAACGGAGGGAGTAGGAAATTTTTCCACCTTGCACCCCAAAAATCATAGCCATATTTTATATTATTATTTTTTGATCAAGTAAACAAGATTTCCTTAATAAAATTAAAGCCCACTTGGCCGTATCTTATATTTTGTGGTCAGCATTCGCAGAAAATATACAGCTTTTTGTCAGATTCATCTTTCCTTCAAGTGCTTCAGATTTAGGCTAGTAGTTTCACCTTTGGGTGTAGCAATTGTCCCTCATCACCTTCATATAGTACTTCGGTATCATCAGCATATAATATGCATTGTAATTTCAGTATCTTTCACTTCTTTGTTTCCAGTTTGAATCCTTTAATCCATCCTATTTTTGCTGCCCTTCTTAACATTAGACTGAAAACTTCCATTACTAGCAAAAAGAGGAAGGGAGAAAGGGATCTGTATCAATCTTCTTCGAGGACTAAAGGCCCTTCTGGAGAGCCATTTAATACTATTGAAAAACTTTGCATTGAGGGAAGCAGTGTAATACATACATCAAACAATACATAGTGAGAAACTGAATGACTAACAGACTACAATTGTGACTGTAACCATGGATAGTGGGATAGGAAACCAATATAAAGAATGAGAAGAAAATCATACATGACGCTGATGGATCTGAACCTGCTACCTTTTTGGTCTCCTTGGCAATTACTTCTGCACGGCTTATGCTATAGTAACTCTAATCCGTCCTTTTACGCCTTGCCAAAACTACGAGACTTAATAAAATGAACTTTTCTTATATTGTAATGCTGGTATGCGGTGTGTAGACCAGGTCGTTCCCATCACATTCTGAAATTGTACTTGGGTGCACATCATAGTTCATTGCCTGAATACAGTATAAAAGAAACTTTTTGATTGTTGATTTGAAATATATGTTGCTTCTTACCTGCTGTATGAATTTTCTTTTACTATTATGGGGGGCTGCCTTTTTTTATGTAATGCTGATTTATTCTCAACTATTTTCTCATGTTTAGGATAGTGTTTGAATACCAGAACTGTCCCAGTCGGCCCAAAGGTTGTCTATGGACAAACAAATATCAGCCTGAGAGAGCTTTTCAGGTGAATATCTCATTTAGGATACCACCACTGCTAATATGTATCTATGACTTTGTTGGTGAAGACAAGTCTTAAAAGAGGCTTAGTCATCATCTGTTGACATTTTCCATATGCAGTATGATAAATGTTTTCCAACATCTTGTATGCAGGTATGTGGTAATAGCGAGCCAGTGAAACTTTTAAGTGATTGGCTGCATCTTTGGCATGAAAAAGCTTCTCGCACAAGCAAATCATGCATTCATAGTGATAGTGGTACTCTTCAAGACTTCTCCGACAGCCTTTATGAAAGTGAAGCTGACTCTACAAATGAAGAACAGCTGAAAAATGTCCTCCTTGTATCTGGACCAGTTGGGGTATGTAGCTAGTTTCTACTCTTCTATTGCAAAAGGTCTTAGCATTCTCCTAGAGTTCCCAATCTCTCTGTCCATTTGTATGATCCCCATTCTGGTTATTAAGTGAGAAATTGGTCTTGTTGATTAGCAGCTTAATTACTGGGAAGTTATAGTTTACATGCTTATAAAGCAACAGCCCATGGAGTTGTTTTACAATATAATTTCTTTTTCCCATTACTCTTAGTTAGAATGTTATAAATCAGTCTTGGAGGTTTTAGAGAGCACACAACACTTGGGAGTTTTTCGAGCTTGTTTGTAGATTAGACAAGACCTTATCAAGTTAGCAAATTCATGTCAACCTTAGTAGTTTTTTTTCCATAGCAAAGTGTCACTAATTGGATTTGTAAAGGCATGGTCTCTAGTGATTTCTTCTTGGGAAGAAATTCCTAGAGCTACCTTAGGCTAAATTGGAGGTAAGTAGAAAACCTGGTGATCAGAGGGTGGAGTACTTTCAACAATATTAAGGTCAAATCATTCATTTACACTTTCTAAATCAATTTTCAGCATTTAGTTTCATAGTCTTTTAGTAGGAAATAGATGCTTTCCTGAGAAATTATCCACAAATCACCTTTGCAGTTTCTTCTGCCATAGTTCTATTAATGCTGTCTTGACTAGGCTTAATCAGCACTGCTTCAGTATGTGTTGAAGTAGCTTTTATTGGTGAATTTGTTTGTACTAACTGTTATTATGCAGAGCGGGAAGTCGGCTGCAATTTATGCCTGTGCTAAAGAACAGGGATTTCAAGTTATTGAGGTAATGCTGTAAAAAATTGCTATTTATGGACGTTAAATTGCACTTTGCACAATGTAGATGCATGTTGTTACAGTATGTGTCTGAGCATTTTAAAAATTTAATTTCAGACGTGTTCAGACCAAACTCTTAAAAAGGAATTCTTCAAATTATCAAGAATCTATATAACTAATTTCTTGGTCTGTTATCATGCTAGGTTAATGCATCAGATTGGCGAAACGGTGCTCTTGTAAAACAGAGATTTGGGGAAGCTGTAGAATCCCACTGGCTTCAATGGTTTGTCTATGTCTGGATGCTACTATTTTTTTTGTTTCTTGGACTTATTCGTGATAAAATTTTGTTATGATATATGATTGTTCCTTTTGTGTTATTGGACTTGTGATTATAAAATTTTATTTAAGATATAAAATCTCAATATTTAGAGCACTTGCTGTATTCTTTTTCCTTTTTGGGATGTACTGTAACTTCTTGTTTGGTATGTTCCTTATCAAGAGATATTTAAAAATTCTTCCTTATCGTATGTTCACATTTAGTTTGTTACCTTCCTAAAAAATGATTTTTTACATTTAGTTCTGGTCTTCTTAAATTTGTACTAAGCATAATGAAAGGACTAATTTAACATTCATCTAGAATTCTTAAACCTCTAAGTCATGCATGCTGGCACACACTTCTGATATTGGTCTTCCTTTAGGAAAAGCATTTCATTAGTCATTGATTGAGGAGAGAAGAACTTAGGCCTTTTAGTGGAATCTTAACATGTACTTCAACCATTTCTCGCTGTGTCATGCTTGTTCCAAGAAAAGGTAGTTGAATTACTCCATGAATGTTTACATTTGTTAGAATAGGAATAGGATTTGTATATAGTATCCTACATGGAAAATGATTGGAATGTAGTGTCTATAAATAGGGCTCAATGTAATAATGTAGATACACAATTCAATAATATATTTTTCTTCCATAATTTCTCACAATATTCATTACCAATTTTCATATAGAAATTTGCTGTTCATAGAAGAATTGGTGAAAATTGTGCAAAGTAGCAATTTATTTGTTTCTTTTTTCTATGATGGGATTTCGCTTCATGTAAGAATTATGACTACAGTGGATCTTGAATCTATATGAGTTGACACGCACTATCATTTTGTTTATTCAATTCTTGTTTCAGGATGCAAAAAGATCCAGTGTATTCCGAGGACAAACTAGTGTCTGGCGGTGGAGTTATTGAAGCGATAACTTTGTCTGATGAGGAAAATGCTCCAAATGCCTCTGGAGTACAAAAAGAACAAGTCTGCAGGGAGGAGATACCTGCTAATCATCAGGGTGAAACTAATACTCTAATCCTTTTTGAGGATGTGGATACTGCTCTTTGTGAAGACCGTGGTTTTGTCTCTACCATTCAACAACTTGCGGAGACTGCAAAGCGGCCCATGATATTAACTAGCAACAGTAAGGGGGTTAACTGGTTGAAATACAATAATTTGTCAAGCTTATGTTCCACACTTTTAAGTGTTATTCCTCGATGTGAGTAGGTGACAATCCGGTGCTCCCAAACAATTTAGATAGGCAACAGTTGTGCTTTGTGATGCCATCTTTGAAGGAACTCCTTGGACTCGCGCACATGGTATAGTTTCTTTTGCTAGTTTCTTGCTGATATCTATCTTTATCTGGCTATTCAAAGAAATTCTTTGTAGGTTTGTGCTGGAGAGCAAGTTAAAATTCACCCAATGCTGGTAGAGCGGTTTGTAGATCATTGCCATGGAGATATTCGTAAAACTATTCTGTATCTCCAGTTCTGGTGTCAAGGCCAAACTTTGGAGAACGGTAATTCACCAAATATCAACAAGTTGATGCATGCTTCAGGATAGTTGACTGCGTGAATAATTTTTGCCATAGCAAAAGAGAATGCTAACTGAAAAAGTTCTTGTCAAGCAAAAGTTCTGAAGCTTCATGTTATATTGTAAAAAGTCAATCTTCTAAAACCAGTGCATACATCTTACTGGTAATGACGAAATCATCGATAACCACTATTTGCATATAGAGCAGGTTGACATAAAATATTATCATGTGGTCTGTTTAGAATCTTGCTTAAGACTAAATTTTGGCCAATCAAAATTTCAAGCCTTTTATTTTGATGAAAGCTTACATATCTTGAATGCAATGACAAATGAGAAAAGGAAATGATGTAGATACAAGGGGGCAAAAACAAGATAGAAAGATAGAGAGAATATCTTGGAAGAGAACTGAAGAATAAGGGGGAAGACCTTTCTAAGAATCTTAAACACAAACTTGAGTGTAGGACCCAAATCTTTGCTTGAAGATCAAAGAACAACCTAGATTATCAAACTAAGAAGTAGGATTCAACCCATAAAGAAACATATCCACGGATTGAATACAAGTTAACTAGGAGAGATAAGGTTAGTTTAACTCCTCTGAAGGAATGTTCATTCATCAATTGCCAAAATCTAATGGTTCAATACACATAAAAGGAAGGTAAAAAGAAATCAGTATGTAGGAACAATCTCTCTCCATATCTGAACAGTTCTCATTCTTCACAAGGTGATGATGAAATTATGACTCAATTGAATCTACAGCCTATGTTTTCTTCACCCTAAGTTTCATTTAACCCATTTAATTCCATGATTTTTGTATTTGTTACGACCAGGTGATGAACTGCAGCTAAGATATGGTCCTCTTCAGTTTGATCTAGATGCTGGTCATCTGCTACTACCGAAAATTATCCATTGGGGTTTCCCATCTCCACTCTCAGAACTTGTGGATGAGGAGATAACTAAGTCGATGAAGGTTGCAGAAGAAAGCTACTGGATAAACGAGAAAGCTGAGGAAGACAAGCTAAACAATATTACAGAAACGAACAATTCTAGGAATCACGATATAGGTGCAAATAATGTTAATGGAAAAAAGGACGCAATGTTGAGCTTGCTCTACTCATTTCAGGGTCACAATGAGTGTACTATGTTTGGTACTAACTCAGAATTTTCTGATGCCTCTGAATCACCAATTGCATTCACTCGAAGAAATACGCTGAAAAAACTTGATAGAGTCATGTCTTCAGATTCTGAAGAGGAATGCAGCAGAGTTCCCATATCATTAGATCAACCTGATACCAGAAATGAAGAGATTGAAACAGCATGCAGTTCTCCCTCCCATTTTTCAGCCACTGAAATCTCCTGCAGTTTATCAACAGAGAATCTTCATTTCAAAGCAAGAAGGTTGAAAAGAAATTATTTGGAGACAACTGATTATTCTACAGTGAATGTCGTAAGCAAGTCTCTGGATGTTTCATGTATGCCAGAGCCATCATTCATCCCTGAGACTCAGCAAGCTATTGATTCAGACGTAATTTCAAGTACAGAGTCATATAATGATGTTGATGTCAAAGTTGAGGCAAATTATTGTAGCAGTCTGTCCCTTCCAAGTATGTATCCACTCAAGGTTGAGGAACTTGATGAATCTGTTCTTCTATCTTCTGAGTATCAGGAACTGCAGGGTTGCAGTTCTGATAGAATAACAAAATCAATTCCTGGTGAGGTTGGTAGTTCTGACAGAATAACAAGATCAATTCCTGGAGAGGTTGTGGAGCATTTTAACAGACAATGCATGGAGGATGTTCCGAGTGGATATCGGGTGTTGGATGAGTGTAGCCGCATGGACTTCAGTGAAAGTTCTACATCCTTTAAGACTACTGTGCAGCTTAACCCGAATACTTCTGTACAGGAAACATGGAGAAGACTTCGTGAAGGTTACCTGGACCTGAAACAGTATATCACCCCAGAGCAGAAAGAAGCTTCTAAAATTCTTAATGTTGCTCATGAAATGAGTGATTTAATTTCAGTGGCTGATTTATTACTTACTAACTGCAAACACCTCCTACACGTAAGTAGTTTTATAGATACAGACATTACCTTTGTGTTAGTGCATGTGCAGTTTTTGATGCTTGTAAGTGCTCATCCAGGATTATTTGGAACCTTTGATGACCCCTATGGAAGAATCACATTCGTATAACTGGCATGATGACCAGTTGCAGATGTCATCAATTTTTGCTCAACATGGAGTTTGCTTTTATTCTAATGAAATTGCTTCCCTCAGACCGAGCACTGCATCTGTATATGAGGTGGATTTGACCTGGGAGATGTTGGCATCCACAAACAGTACAATGGCTCTGGGAAAGATGGTTGGACAGAGTAGGGATAAACATGAAGGTTTACATTTAAGGCTACCGAGAATCCGTCATTCCTTCAGAAGGTATAGGACAATATGCCCCTCTTCCCTTATACTTTTAAATCTCTTGTCCCAAGTAGTTGTGTGTCTTCCCAAGTAAATTGCATATAAAATCGAGTGAGGTCTAACTTTAGATGTATCTATCTATTGCTTGTCACTGCTTAGACATATTCAACTTGGGGTTTATATCCACAGATATTCGATCTGTTAACGTAGAATTGTATGCTGTTTAAAAAGAGAGTGCAAGATGAAGCATGTACAAACCACTAAAAAGGGATGAGATGAATTAGAGAACTATATACTTGCAAGGACTTCTGCTTTCTCTGATCGAGAATTGCGTAGACTGGAAGGTCATGGAAGATGAACCTCAGAAAACAATGGAAGACGGGGGAAGGGGGGGCTTCTTCGAGGGGAACTTTGTGTGTTGAGTGAAAGATCGTTGGCGGAAATTGAGAATCTGTAGGTTCTGTATGGTATTAAACTTTAAATCTTTTTTTCACTGAAGATTGGATATTTTCTATGAAATATGATGATTGGAAATTATGATAGGCAATTGAACAGCGAAAGATGTCCATTTCAGTAGATTTTTATCAGTTTTTTAAAATTGTTGGTTTTATACCACTACTAGTTCCTTATCCATGCTTTGAATTTGTTCATTTCTATGATTCAACTGAAAAGTCCAAGATTTCTCAACTCATTTAACTGTTTTGACTTTGTTTTAGGACTTGATTTTAATTAATGTTCAGTTGAGTATTACTGTAATATTGCTAAGTTGCCTTATATTGTTCCTGTGTGTCAGCAAAGTGGACCCTAATGCATACAACTTACTTCAGTCTGTTGTTCCCTTGCGCTCACACGTTGCACTGAAAGGAGATTCATTTCATGAATACATGTCTTCATTGAGCCAAATTTCAAGATTTGGGACCACCCGGTTATCGGAAAGCACTGATAGGAGAAAACAGAGAAGGTATGTTTGATATCCCACCTAACTACAGTTTGTGCATTTCACGAAAGAGCTTTTTAAAGGATTAGCACCGCTGCAATTGATTTACTTTTCTTCTATCCAAATTGAAAATTGCAGGCGACGTGCTGCTCAACACTACCTGAGTTCTGGTAAATTAACTTTGTCTCAAGATGATGTCTCATTACTGGGCCAATATAATTGTTACCAGAAAGTTTCACCAGGGTCAGAGACCTGATGTACATATAATTTAGTAGAGATGGATCCCCCCGCCCAAATGAAATGGGAGAGGGAGGCAATGTATAATCAATTGTTGTTTATGGTAAGAGCCACAGCCAGGCAGTAGTTAATTTGCCTGAAAGCGTGGACGACAAAGATAAAGGTTAGGAATAGGCACACTAATTTAATTGCAGAATGTAGTTCAGTCATTCCTTCATTTTAAGTCATACGGAGTCATGTACCCTGTCAAAACTATACAGTTTTACAGTGAGTAAATTCAAAATAAATGTTGGAAAATATAAGGTACTACAAGAAGAAAATGAGGCTCAACAGAATTTAAGTACTATTTGCAATTTTCTTGCTTTTACAATAATCCTTGATTAAGGGGGAAAGTTAGCAGCAGTGTCTGTCAGACTAATTGAAAGGTATTAAACCTATGCAACTATAAGGTTGCATACACATTTAATTTATATGAAAAAGAGAGGTGGCAAAATGGACTTGGCAGTTATTGAGGTGCAAACACAGACATCCTATGCCTTGTAATACAACAATCCATATTGTAATATTGATTCCCTAAAAGCAAACCAGGTCACACCACAAGAAATCACATAACAGTTGGGTTTCAATATTTATTGGAGAGATAGCAACACCCTTCTCAAGGAGTATACTGGGAACAAGAAGCAACAGGCAGACTTATGCAGAGGAAAAAACATGGTTGCATAACCAGATTTTCACTAATTTCCATGGCATATCTTGAATGGAAGAACTAGCTTTACAAAAATAAATACAGTAAAAAGCTGTAGGCAAAATAAGAACCCCAATACTATCCAATTTGGAGTGGGGATGAAGGGTAAAAATAAAAGATTTGGTATCGGAATTATCTAAATGGTACATTAGACAAAAGTGAATAAATCATTTCTATGTAATTCTCTTCTATAGGCAAAATAAAAAACCAAATCTAGCCAACTCGGAGCGGGGGATTAAGGAAATAAATGAGTTAAATAAGAGATTCAGAATTTGATTTACCTAAACAGTAAATTAGACAACAATGAACGATTTGTTTCTTCTTTATACTTCTCTTCTATACCAAACTTTTAGCCAGTTCAGGTTTCAAGTACACCTGGCATTTAACTTTATCCTCCAACTTGTCGTTTACTAGAGGGGCAAACTCCATGCTTTTTCTTGGGGTCCGAGGTGTACGGGGAGTGCCTGGTGTTGGTTTTTGTTGTGAGAGCATGTGCCTCACGTACCCATAGAATGTACATCCGATAAGTGTTATTGCACACCCAACGGCATTCATCATTGAGATTGGGTTTCGAAAGATAAGCCATGAACAAGTTACAGCAACTGCAACCTGGTAAGAAATTTGAAGTGAAACTCAATAATATTGATTTAAAAAACAGTCTTCTTATCACTTGCAGAACTTTATAAATAAGAAAATAACACATCTAGATGTTGTGACTTTAATAAGGAATATAGCGACATCGTAAATAGAAGCGGACAAGTTAGGTGGGTAGTGTCTAAAATGGTCCAATTTTAGTTGTACACTCATAAGAGAGATTTTTTTGTGTTGTCTTATTTCACACGCAATCAAGGCTATGTCAACATTAGCTGAACATCAATCCGTAATTCCAACTTTCATAGGTTGAAGTAATGAATCAAATTTTTAGTTTGTCAGCATCTGATTAAGTGTTGAGATCAGTTAAAAGCAAAATCCAACCAGATATGCTCACATTGGTCGCTGAGTTTTAATTTTGGGACATGTATACAATGCATGTGTCACGATGAGATCTATAAATTTATGTTGCTTAACAATGTCTAGGCACTAAACCACCGAAATGCAATTGAACATGCCAAATCCAATGAGCTAACAAATAAAAAATTATTAGAATTGTAAATTCACGGGCCATAAAAATTGTTACTCTGGCCATGCATGAATACCAGAAAATACAAACAACAATTATTTTCATAGAGGAAACTAACCATAAGCATTAGTAAACAAACTAAGAGCATAGCCCGTACCTTAAGGTTTCCAGCAACATTAAAGGTGACTGCTGTGGTAGAGTGAATGACGTAGAAGATAGAGAAATTGAGGCAAAAGGCCAGCACACCAGAGCCAAAAATAATAAAGAAGGATGAAAGAAGTGGGGGATCCGTCTGCAACCATGCCACTACTCCAGAGCCTTCCAGTAGTAAGGCTGGTAGAGCCAAGATCATTGTGGCAAAAGGGGCCATATAATATACCGTGTTTATGCTACAAAATGTAAAAGTACATCAACATTACGTGTTGAAAATAATGTCGCCAACATTAAGAGCGGTGTCCATTATAATACATTAAATTTTGTCGAGTATGAACACATGTACAACTTTATCTTTTTTTTGATAAGGAAAATGTTGTTGTCAACCCCATAACTCACTTTGTGGGATTTCACTGGGTATGTTGTTGTAAAATGTTGTTGTCAACACATGTACAACTTTTATCTTGGGACCAACTCTATTCTTTTTCTTTTTTCCGGTTGATAGGTAAATGCAAATTTTGATTCATTGAGAAATAGCTGTTATTTCTGGTGAGCCACATGATATGATGTCACAACAGGAAAAATTAAGGAAAAGAAATGTCAGCAGAGGTTTTGATTTGGCGCTTCTTTCTCATAGGATGTTTGTGTAAACAAGGAGTTATGTTTAGAAGCATGCACCTCTCATTTAAATAGGAACGTGAAACTTGAAAACAAACTATCACGATAGAAATGGATAACCCCAACAGGTCTGGTGAATTCAAAGTAACAGCCAATAGTTCTAGAGATAAATGAAACACATAAATTAAGAATAATTGCAGACTCCCTGTCTTTCCCTCATCAGCGTTGAATTATAATCTAAGGTTGAATGAAACACAAGAGGTTGAGTTTCTTTGTTATTCCTTTTTATGTAATTTTCTTTTTTCCTTGTAAAGGCAAAATAACTTCTCTGATCATGGGTTGCAAAATTTTTATCTTGAGTTATTTCACTCTAAATTAAGGCCTAAACTGGTCATAGAACCTGGATCTTTGGTTGGAATCCAGATAGGAGGGATTTAGATAGTCATCTCCTCCTTTTTAGCTTGTTCACTATTTTTTGATGTTATGCCAGCGTAAAACCATCAACAAGGTGATGAACCCTGCAGCCGGACTATATCATATTTAACTCTTCTTTCATGGTGACAATTAAACTAACAGGAACCATAGGAATCCCCACCTAGACTGGCGGTCTTTCCCATGGAAACATGAAATTAGAACTGGTCTCTGACATCCCCTCAATCCAACCTTCCCAAGAAAAATAAGGAAGTGTATGTGTGTGAGAGAGAGAGCGAGAGAGGGGGGTTACTACCTGTCAAATTTGTAACCATGCAGTAGAGACTCTGCAAGAATAGTCTTTGTGGATGTAGCCAGACAACCAAATAAGGCAGCACAAAATCCAAACATGTTGAAACTTAGCTCTGTGATGGAGGTGAGGAGAATTCCTCCAACAATAGGTATCAATGAAGCCCAAATCCGCAAGTCAAAGTGCTTGCTCCAAACTAGCCACTGCAAAATAACTGTTTCAAAGACATGGCAATCAGATGTCCTCCGTTCTAAAGGAGAAAGAATTGGAAAAGCAGCACAATGAGATGAAAAGGTTTGTTAGTTGACTTAAGGACACAAAATAATTCACTAATCCATATCCCGAAACATATAAGCACACATGTGAAGCGAAGATCATGAAGAATTGCTGAAAGTTTTGTTGTGTGCTATAACATATTTCGCAACAAGCTTGCCTGATAAGTCCTAAGAAATATTCTGCCCAAAATCACCTGTAGTTGCAGGGGTGAATGACTTTATCGTTTGCATAAATGAAACAGGGATGTAGCGCAGGCTGACATTGCCCAGCACAATGTTGATACAAAACACGAACGACATGGGGAAAATCCTTCTCCAGCGATCCTCAGGGTCAACCACAATAAGAGGTTTAAGCTTTAGCACTTTAATCACCGTGTATGCACCAATAGCTGAACAGATGAAGTGTATGCAAGACACTGTCAAAGGAAACTTAAAATCCATTTTCTGCAGAGGATAAAAGATCAACATAGTATAAGTTCTTTGTAATCATGACCTCATACACAGATACACTAAACCATGGAAGTGATAATAGAGAAAGCAATATCTCAAACAATAGAAAGATAACGAGTAAGTACAAGTTATTGAGCATGTAAAACATGCACTATCTCCAACTAACTTGAGATGAAGATATTTGAAGTTTATGTCAATAACTTCGGCATGGTTAAACAATGAGGAGCTTGGAATTGAAAATTTGAAACTACTTTGGCATGTAGGAAATGTTCATGCAGGTTATACCTCTCTAAAATTCTGTATTTCCATAACAAACAAAAGTCGAAAGATTCAGCGGAAGTATGCATTTGCCATAGGAAATGCTTCTTTTCAAGTGCTCAATACCTAATTAGGAATTGTGCTTCACATCAAGCAACACTTTAAAAAGAGGGGGCAAGACCACAACAAACAACAGATTGCTGCAGTAAAATTAGCATACAGAGGAAGGCTTCACGTCGCATTTCAGGACTACGAAATAATCGAAGCCTAAAGCATAATCAGATCTAAATTCACCTGAGACAACTCACGTTGAATCTACAAAACCCTACCAGGAGACAGGTTCCAGGAGTATCATAATTACAGCAAAGCACTTTCTTGAAATATCGATACTACAACAACATCAACTAAGCCTCACTTCCAAGCTGATGGTGTCAGGCTGTCAGCTACTATTCATTTAGCTCCATCTAGACTCATCTGTTTCCAATATAAAATAATTTAGGTTCTCTAATCTTAAAAATTCTCTATGTTTTATGCTGACTTACAAATCCCAACCAGATTAATACTCCTAGCAAATACTGGGACTAATGTAAGTGTGCCAACAAGACTAAGCTTAATCTCAACTAGTTGGTATCACCTATATAGATCTTTCTTATGCCGTTTCCCTATTTTTGACTAGAGTATGCATGGATTCAAAGAGATAGTAAATTCTTTAAGACAACTTCCTTCAGGGTGATTTAGGTCTACTTCGTCCCTCTTTTAACATGTTCAACCATCATGGTATCACATTTACGAACTAGTGCATCTCAATATTTACGTAGGGCAAGATGAAACCATTTCTCATTTTATCCTTTATGTGTTACTTGCCCTTCCGTCGAATGCGATTATTTTTTATCTTGTCTAATCTTGTATGACCGGACATCCATCTTAACATCGGAAGAATAAGGACTGCATGATAAATGACAACCCTTAAGGACACTCAATCCTATCAGTCACTCTGGTATGTTGCAATGCACTTTTCCTTCTTTTACTGTTTTAATCCTAGTCATGGTAGAATTATATACCATATAAAGCACAGATGTCTACCAGTTAAATATTATTCGGAATTTGTTCTTCAATTCATACTTTGTTTGATTTAAATCCAACCTCCTCCTAATAATATTCACCTAAAGAGAAGTATACTTGCTTTAGCAAACGAGTAAGAGAAGGGTCAACTTTAGGAGGACTTTCATTTCTCGCTACCACCCATCATTCATCACTCAAGCAAATTCATGAATAAATAAATTCTGAATTCTGCTGAGGAGTGCTCACCAACCTAAAATTGGCAGCACTTGATATAAGGAAAGCTAGTTCATTCGACAATATAAGAATAACTTGTTGTGTAGCTAAAATTAGAAGAGATGAACTTCCTAATCTTGTCCTGAACTTGGTTCAACAAAAAGACATACAAACAAAACAAATAAACTATCTCCAATACCGTAAGTGAATGTGATTCACATACAGATATACAAACAAACACAAACAGCTAAAGCAAATTCATGAAAAAACATCAGAAAATTAAGACAGAAACAAGGAATTTAACACAATCTGATAGTTCCAGGTTTGAGTGGGAAAGTGATATAGATCCTCATGGGAATACCTGAAAGATCCACTTATTCATGATAATAACAGTGACATTAAAACCCCACCATTGAAAAATGGCAAGTACGGATCGAATCACAGTCCACTGATACAACCTGCTTTCCTCCATTTCTATCTTTCACTAACTGCTTCCCTCTATAAAGGAGAGGACTGTGAAGCCACAGCATAATTTATTCCAATATTGGAATCGGGAAGATTAATAAATGAGTACTCAAATGTTTTGTATTTTGTAAATAAGGACTTTAAAGGGTATTTATGAAAACTTATAATTTGGTTAAATTAGTTTTAACATATTTTTACATAACAAAAAGTCATGACCCCTCTTTTCTTCAACAAATAAAAAAGTTATGGGTTAGGTACTTTTAATTTGATCAACATTTTAATTATTTCATCTCAAATGATTTTTGTAATCTCCAAACATTCATTTCTTAAACAAAATCTTTAACTCTTTTTTATTGTATTTTCGTGGTTCGTCCTTTTATCATACTTTTAAATATTGAACCTTTAGTATATAATTACATGTTATATACCTGCTAACAAAATATTACTCCCTCCACTAGTTCACTATACTAAAAATTATTGTCCAATTTTACTTGTTTACTTTAGAAAATCAAGAGATAATTTATCATTTTTTTCCTATTTTATCCTTATCATCTATTATTGAGTTGACAAGTTCAAGAAAAATTTTATGGTTGCATAATTTTTAAAGTATATTTCATTTATTCTAATCATCAAGTTACTTAGCAATAATTAGGGTAATATACTAAAATTATCATTCTATTTTTGGTTTCTTAATATGCGTGTTAAGTAAAAATGGACGAATAGAGTATGATTCAATTAATTTTTATCATATTTTGTATACCTTTCTCCTATTAATGTCAATCGTCTCTGCTCATTAATTGACTCGTGATTTTGTATTATTTTAAAAAAATTGTTGCCCAAAATTTCTGAACGAATGAAGTCCTAAACGCAATGTGGCAGTGTAACTACCTCCTCACGCCATCGGACCTCTTCACGTATATTGCACGCATATTAGGACTAACGTGGAGAATTGGGCACGCCCCCAATATTACACTCCTTGCAATTTGTATTATTGGGAAATTTCTACTTTTTCGATTTCCTGGCCTCAAAGTTAGGTAAAATAGCATTGTTCATTCCTATGACCTTTTTGTAAAATATTATTCTTATTTCATTTTCTTACCTGAAATGAAATTTAGTTTAAATGGCATGTTCTTGGGTTTTGGATTGTTCTTGTGTCAATAAATTGGATGTGTTATGTACTTTGGATTAAAATGGTTTAACTTGAGGAAAATATTTTTTATTGCTTTTAATTTTAGGAAACTTGTTTCTAAACAGTTTGTTGATGATTCCTTTAAGGTAGATTTGCATAATTTGTCATTATGTGTTTATGAATTCTAAGAGGAAGGGACTAATTATAATACTCTCTTCGGTTCATAATAAGTGCCTACTTATCATTTTTATTTTGGTTCAAAATAAGCATGTACGTACATAATAAAAAAGAAATTAACTTTATTTTTTCAAATTTGCGGTTACTAAGTGCTAAGTGGCCAGATCCCAATGGATTAAGTTAATTATGCAAATTTTAATTAAGGGTAGTTTAATCTAAATATTTTTTTAGGAGTTAGTGTTTTCTTAAGGAATGTGCTATGTGTTAAAGGCTAAGTAAATACTTATTTTGAACCTGAGGAAGTACTAAAGAAGTCGCGTGCAACAATAAAAAATATTTTTGTGTGCGTTTAGGAACTTCATTTAGTTATGGTAAATATTTAATTGTTCTTATTTAAGATGTGCCCAGGGTATAGGCATGACTATGATATATAATTATAATAAAAGTAGATGTTACTTTTTCTCCTTGTATAGTGTTGGATAGAAATGTTTTTGTCTTCTTTGATCTGATGAAAATAACAATAATTATGTCTCGATCTCAAACAAGTTAGGGTGTGTTAGTGTTGAGTTTTTAATGATGATTTATGTTACTATGCAGGAAATACTCAAAGGATGCAAGACCACACGATAAGCCCATTACACAGTCAGCCCAACTGATTGAAGAAAAGCCCACAAAGTAAGAAAGACATTTCTTATTTAAAAAGAAGCTACCATTCGACCAAAGGAAAGAAGAATATATGCAGCGTCCAAAAGAAAGGAAGAATATATGTAGCGCGCCTCATTAATTGCCTACGAAGATACTTTATCAAGTACCTACGAAGTCTCTCACAAGGAAGAAAAATATTGAAGTCCAATCAACACTAATGCTCTTGCCTTATTCTTGGAAATTAGGATCCTCAATATTCCTATTTTCAAGAATCAAATCTCTTGGATTGTTTTATCTGTCTAAACGGCTACAAATCTGAAGACTATATATGAAGGCTCATAAGACGAACACAAACATACTTTCGTCTCAACTTCTCAAGCTCTCTACTTACTTTTAACAAACATTATAATTCTGAGTGATTTATAGTGTAAACAAAAAAAAATGCAAAGAGATATAGTATAGTTGGTGAGGCATTGTATCAAAAGATTACGAATGCTTGAGTGTAGGCGTAGAAACTCCATTCAAACTATCATTGTACCAAACTCACTTTCAAAAGAGCTGCAGAGAACACCCTTGAAACCCAATGAGACTGGATTAGGATTCACATTGAATCTAAACCAGTATAAAAATATTTGGTGTCATTTATATTTAGCATTTTATTTCTGCACTATATTTATTAACAGTCGACTAACACTCCAAAATAGTCGACTAGGAAAAAAATTACAATTCACCTCCCCCTGCACTTTCAGGGTGAATTATATAAATCTGCACCTCTTCATTCAAACTCATTTATTATTATCTTCATAGTAAATTAAAAAAAGCTACATCTATGTATGTGTGTATTTAAACAATATATAATAATAATAATAAAAGTTCTTTAACAAGATATATCATCAACTGCTAATTATCACCTGGTATATATGATCTTTTTTCTTTCATTATATCCAATTTTAACTAAGTCTGTATTAATACTAAGTATTTGTAGGTCCTTTGAAATAATTTCCTCCATGTAATTTTAGTCCATCGTGTCTCCTTTTAACACCTTCATTCACCATGTTTAACACATACAGACTGATGCATCTGTAGGTCAACACAAAATATGTCCAAAGCATCTCAAACAACATTCTCACACTTTATCCTCAATGCGTGCTATCTTGTACCTCTATGCGAATGTGCTCATTTTTTATCTTATCTAATCTTATGTATGAACGCACATCTATCTTAGTGTCTATTTCTCTGCAATCGTCTTGTGAATATGATGGACTTTAGCTCAATCAACCTAACATTTATTACCATATATCATTGTCAGTCTTATATATAGTTGTTCTATACAACTTATCTTTCACCTTGATAGGCAACCTTCTATAACATAACATCCGTGTAGCGCTAATCCATTCCAACCATCCAATTTTAATCTTATGAATAACATCTTTATCTATCATTCCATTATATTGAAACAACGAGTCTAGATATTTAAATTGTTTTTATCACCGTACTGTCACACCCCAACCTTGAGGGGTGTGGCCGGCACCCGACACCCTAAGGTCCGAGCGTACCAACTGTAATACATGAACAACATGACACAAAAACATGGGCCGACAAGGCCTCCAAATGACAGTAATAATATAGAAAACAACTATAACATGCACGCAAAAAAGGCCCAACACAATATATATGTATAACAACCTCTAGTCTGCAAGCCTCTAGGAGTACTACCATGTGTCATCAAGTCGGTAAAGGGGTCCGACATACCCAAAATAACCATATACATATAAACATATCCCAAAAATCGATCAGCAACTCCGAAAGAAGAGGAGTGCATCAATTCAAGATGAATAGTGAACCTATTGAGAAAGCTTATTAAATTGTCTATCTGCACATGCGGGCATGAACACAATGTTCCTCTACAAAAAAGACATCAATACGAAATATGTACTGAATATGTAAGTCATGTAAAACATATAAATAAGAAATGTAATACAATGGAAGAGTATAGAAGTCAACCTAAAATTCAGAACTGTTTCCGAGGACATACAACTGTCATAACCATGAATATATGCATATACGTAGAATCGATCCACTCTATGGGGCCATATAATATAGTATCAATACAATATGTGGGACAAATCATATCATAACATACTCGGCCTCGAAAGGACTCGGTAATATCATACCCGACCTTAATAGGACTCGATAATGTAAAAAATAACTGCAGTGGCGTGCACATATAAGGTTCATGGCATTGTTCATCCGCGAAAATAAATACGGTCCGTATTTTCGATGAAACGTATTCTCTTCAACTCGTTTAACCTCTAACCCTTTCAACACTTACTAATCACTTGTTAAAAATGGTTTAAACACTTATATCCTCAAAGATAATTGTATTCCCCGAGCTTACGTCAAACTTAATTTCTTTGATTCGTTTGACCCCGAACTCTTATGAAACTTTCGTAACACCTGTTTAAAATTATTTTCCTTATGAAATATTAGTCTCACCGGACTTTATGTTACTTTACTTACGACGCATACGAGCGCGAAAATACGGGGTGTAACACGTACACCCATCTAGTCTCACCTCAACTTCTCTCTTCTTATGTTGCCTAACCTGCGATACATGCATGTATTTAGTCTTGGTTCTACTTATCCCAAAAAATTTACTCTTTAAAGTGCTTTGATCCACATTACAAATTTAACTCCTATCCAACCTCGCACCACCAATTATATTCGACATTGTGTCCTCAGTTCAATTTCCATGGTTCAAACCTCAGGACATAGTTTAAATTTTATGATACGGTGTCCTGAAATTCAAACTCTACAATTCGAGCTTTAGATATTATGTACTGAAGTTCAAACTTCAAATTGCTTATCGATCTCTTAAGTCTGAATTAAACAAGAAAATAAGTATTGTGTTAAGAAATGAGGGGACTTATTTATATCTATTTTTTATGATGAATTTGTTTGAAATGGTGGTTCTATTCTACACTAGTCCTAATCCATACTCCCATTACCCTTAAGCTTTGCTAATGCAACAAGGTCTTCTACAAACGTGTTTTACATCATAATAACAGGTACAAAATGGTATGAAAATTGCTTTTAAGCAAATTATATTCACGTGCTTGTGTTTAGTCATTTACGTCACAACAGATTTGGATAGGTGAAGTTTGAAGTTGCTAAAGAAGAAGCAAGAAGAGCATGGGGAAGAAGCTATGGCTAAAATGTATAGAACACATTGCAAATGCTCAATATATTTTAAACAACAGTCCTATAAATGGATAGTGGTGCACTTTCCCCCTCAAAAAGTTGATATACAATTTATGCCCAAAAGTTGATGGTAATATCTTAACAGATACTATATAAATAAGTGTATAAAGTATTCGTACCGATTATATATAGTTATACAACAAATTATCCGAGCAAACATTTGTAAAGAAATAAAGATTATAATTATTTTTTGTTATGAACATTTTTTATCTAATGGATTAGTATAAAAGTTCCAAATAAATACTTGACTAGATATTAACCCATAATTACAAGAAATAATTTACAGGGTTGTAAACTTGTAATAGAAATCCAAATGGTTTTATTATACGAGCAAAAACAATGAGGGATACTAACTCGTTTAATGTAAAAGAAAAAGTTGTGAAAATGGAAGAATCTTACAAATAACAGATACTAACACGTTGAAAGAATCTTACAAATAACAGATTCTTCCCATTAATTGGGAAAATGGAAAGATTCCACTTGATAATATAACAGATTCTTCCCATTAGTTGGGAAAATGGAAGACTCCACTTAATTGTGGAATTTGAAAGGATTACCATGCAACCTTGAACTGCTCTATATACTCTGCACAATTTCATCCTTCAACTTACTTTGATATGTGTAAATGGATTCCATGTTTTTTTATTTTCAGCTAAATGCTTATTACACATAGATATTTCCGTTTTTTTTCCATTAGAAATATATGTAATCTTCGGTTTCTTATAGGTGCAAGTATGAATATATTTGTGCTGGTGTCTTTTTAATTCAACGGTTGACAGCTCATGCTTCAATTGTGCTACAACGACATCCTTTAGACACTTGATCGAATGCCGAGACATCATATGCAAGTGCAGTGTAAGAAATTGATACTTCAAAATCTATCAGGATTTATCAGTATTTTTATTGTTTCCTTCTTAAATTCTTAAAATTTGTTTATGTGTTTTAATTCTAAGGTTCCAAACTTCTCTCCTCCACCTATTATTGCTCATTTACTAGATTCGTTAACATCTTATTTTTTGTGTTTATTTAGTTAGTATGTCTAGGTAATCTCTTGCGAGTTTGCCAAAGTAGATTAAGAAAACGGCTTTTGTGAGGGGGGATTTTTTGTTGGTTACAATGGTGCAGGAAACGAAAATAAGTAACTGCTAAGTATTACAACACAATGAAATTACAACAAACTAAAATTTCAATGAACCGGAACAAGAAACTGGAACAATTTTGATATGCTGAGTCGAGTGATGACACTCTGTCTTTAAGACAAGATTGCCCAGTATATATCTTTTCTACGTTCTAGACAATAGTCTTCCAAGATAAAACAGCTCAACAATTGAGCAAAGGAAACTCAAGTGCTACTTTGAAGAATTTTGAGTAATGAAATGATGCTAGAAAATAGTATGAAGAATCTGATTTCGTTTGTATGTTTCTGTGTGTCTCAACAATTGTGCAAAGGCTCCATTAAATAGTTGAAGGAGAACCCACGACCCGAGACCGGAAGGGACGGGCGGGGGCGGAGGCGCGCGTGTGGGCTTAGCCTCGAACCGAAGCACATCTAAGTCCTCCCTCCTTTAAACACATGGGATACCCCTTGGGGTCCCAAACCCCAAGCCAACTTTGAGACTTAAAAACTAAACAAATCTTTCTTCCCCCACCGATGATGGAGGATTGGTCTTTACCACATTTTTCTATGCTTCAAACATCTCACTTCGTAGACCAATATCTCTTTTATTTTTCAACGAAATTTGACGATCCTTGGCCCTACGGTCATCTACTTACTTCGTAGATTATGTACGTGTGAAGAACCGAAGTTTCCAACATGCGGAACACTAGTGTTTAAGTCATTAAAGATGGTTGGACGCAACTCCCGCCAAAGGCAAATTTCCAACATTTTTTTTTGCTAATTTGTACTTTTGTGATGAGTTTTTTGTTGGAAAGTGTGCGTTTCTTGTGCTTTTGGATAAAATAGAAGTTATATATAATGTTATTTGCACCATATGTCGGGATAAATTTCTATATCTTATTACTCTATATCAAGGAGTTTTTAAGTTATCCTAGAGTAGATCAATATGTAGTGGTTAGAAAGTATTGAAATTTTTGTCTACGGATTCTTGAGAACATATTTTTCAATTTGAAAATCATTTGATGTTTGTGGACACTCTCGATTAGTAATTTGTTATTGTTAGGAGGAGCGGTAACAGAGATTTCAAAAAAAATCTGTAATTTTGTTTGTTGTTGCTTCTCTTGATGATTTAAAAAGAACTTTATAAAGGCACCAAAATTTAACTCTTTGATAAAAGAAAAAAACAAGTTAGGATACTTATTTATGCATATTTTAAATGTACAAAGGTAAATTCATGTTATAAATTTTGTTAAACATATGCACATTAAAATTTCATAAATTTAATCTGCATAAAGTGCGAACAAATTCTCTAATTTAATATATTTTTCTTCGTATGGAAGACCATGTGTTCACAACAAATAAGGAAATAGTTAGACCAATCTAATAAAGGCAAAGATATATGACCCCAACTATTAGCGAGTCTTAAATTTGAATCATTTTGCAAAATTATATACAATTTTGTTTAAGAAATATAATTCCATAAATATTTACTCCACGAAATATCCAAATGGAACGTCTTTAAAGTTCTGCTTGGCGCCAAGCTCAATCCACTCGCGTAAACACGTGTGCCAAACATGTGTTTTTCAAGCCGTTACTTTTTTTCTAAATCAAGACATTACAACATTGAAACTAACCAAAATTCTATGTTTTACCAAAAGTGGAAGATTATGCAAATCCCAGCTTAATTACCTATACACACTATGCCTATATGTATGAGATGTTTTTTTTGGGTGTGATTGCAGGGAGTATCAGGGGAGTGAAGAGGAAGGAGAATGGAGGTATTAAAAGTACTTCTGGTGGCGGCTATGGCGATGACGACTGTGGAAGCGGTATGGCTAGAAGTGTCGACTTCGTGGCCTAAGTGTATACATGAGGAAATCCGTAATAATGTTCTTGTTTTCGCTAATTATTTTGTCATCCGTGATGATGACCACATTCAAGCTAATGTTCCTCCAACTGTATCGGTTGAGGTAATTATACGCATCATCTCATAAAAGCCTCGTCTTGTAATTGAAATCTATTTCATGTATAGATTTGGGGTCGTTTGGTATGCGGGATGAGATAAGCAAGGATATTCAATGAAATTATTTTTTCCCACCTTCTAGCTGGGATAATAATCCCACCATTTTAGTACAAATAGTGGGATAAAATAATATCTGGATTAGCTAATACCCCATACCAAACATGGGATGAAGTTAATCTCAAGTTTTATTCAGGAATTATTATTCTTATGCCACGTACCAAACGATAAGGGATTAGTTTTGCATATGAACCTTGTTTCAGTTTCTAATAACAATAAAAATAAGATACCCAATGTGATTTCATAAATGGGGTACAAGTAGGGTGGGGTATAAAATAAATAATAGAGTAAATAGAGAATGAGATGAACTGTGCTTTATTGGTACGCTGATGAAGAATATATAGGAGTAGATACAACAATGAATCCTAAAGTGATACAACAACTAATTTTGATAACTATGACTAAAACTCATAATATTTAGGAAAAGAAGTTGCAAACATATAACTACAAAAAATTCAAAATTATTCAAGTATATCCCCGGTGGTCCGACCCTTTCTTGGACTCGCGCATAGCGGGAACTTTGTGCACCGGACTGTCATTTTTTATCTCTTTTAGGGTGTATACATACCTTACCCCTACCTTTGGGGGTAGAGAGACTGCTCCAATATAAAAAAATTGGTATTGTAGCTAAAGGAAGAAAAGAGGTATAAGAATCTTGGTTAACATCTCGAAGCTATTGATGGCAGAGGGATTCAGAATTTAAGTTTTATGGGTTCAATATTTAAGGTTATTAGCATTGAACTCGTTATATCTTTAAAGTTATGGGTTCATATCTACTACTTGCAATTTTCGTGAATTTTTACATATAAATTTATGCTCAATGTCGAAAGTATTGCGGTCGGTATGCTACATCTACCCCTGATTGATGTGGAATCCAGAATCTAATGACATGCTTGGTTACCAATAAATTGGGATAACAAATTTAACTTAGCCAAGGGGGAAATTGGAGAGTTCAATTCAGGAATGTAAGGGTTCAAACTATGGAACTAGTTTGACAGAATAATTGATTATGCGATCAATTCATGGTGCAACTATGTGGAAATGTATATGCAAATATCAAGTTTCTATATTGTGTTTAGGTGTTGTAAACACATTTGGAGCATTTTCCCATCAAATTACATCATCAATTAAAGATACATGATTACTCTTATTAAACTTCCTGATTTTATTGATCTTCAATTCAGATTAGCAGTGGAAAAAATTACAACTTTTTTTTTTCATTTATTACACTCATGATACCAGAAATATTACCCGAGGATTCTTTTCAGGTTACATCACCATTTGGAAACAACCTCCATCACGAAGAGAACGTCACTCATGGTCAATTTGCTTTTACAACCACTGAGCCTGGAAAGTACTTGGCGTGCTTTTTGATGAATAACAATGTCCCAGGTAGTAAAAGTGTGACTGTTGGTATTCTGTGGAAAACTGGAATTGATGCCAAGGATTGGGATTCAATTGCAAAGAAAGAAAAGATAGAAGTAAGTTCACAATTACATTACCATCCTCCTGGTGCCAATCTCAATGCCCTTACTGTATCTACTATTTCTTTAATTTTTTAACTTATATTGTTTACTCCTCTTTTTCCTTGTAGGGCGTTGAACTTGAGTTGATGAAGTTGGAAGGGTTGGTGCAAACTATCCGTGAAAACTTAGTGTACCTGAAAAAGAGGTTATTTCCTGTTGATTCTCCCGTATCGGTTGTGGGATGGGAATTTGGACTCCTTATATGGACTTGACCAATCCTCTCCTCATGAACTAGCTTTATATGATATAAGAGCTAGACTCATCCCAATTCATTGTTTACCCGATGTCGGGCCCCATCATATATTGTCCACGCTTCAGATGTCCAGTCCTGGGTGTGCACGGGGATGGACTTGGGGAAGGGAGCGCGGGGTGTTAATTCTCCTACCTCTATTGCGGGATGAGAATTTGGACTCCTTATATGGACTTGGGCCTTGGAGTAATTGGTAAAGTTGATGCCATGTGACATGAAGATCACGGGTTCAAGCCATGAAAACAGCCTCTTGCAAAAATGCAAGGTAAGGCTGCGTACAATAGACTCTTGTGGTCCGGCCCTTCCCCGGACCCCGCGCATAGCAGGAGCTTAGTGCACCTGGCTACCCTTTTTCATATGTACTTAGGCCATCCTTTCCTCATCAACTAGCTTTTGGGGTGGAGTTAGGTCCAATATCCATTCTTCACCTTTCATATTTGAATTTGCTGAAGTTTGTTTCTTTTTTACCCCAGATTGTATATGTTTGCTATTCCCTTTCACCATCCCCTCTTGCTTCATGGTTCATTTTTTTGTGTCCAAAACTGTGAAAGTATATGAAACATCTAATCAATAATAGTGTTTTCACACGGAAAATGAGGAAGTTTCCCATCGTTTCAATGAGAACTTATTTCCCATCATGCGTTTTTTCCAGTGAGCTGGTTCAGTGGGAATGATGTGAGAAATTCATGTTTTATAGCACAAATTTTCCACTAATGTCGGTGGTAAAACCCTTTATATCTAGTAGTGAGAGTACCCCAAAAATCATATATTGTTTTGGAAATCTTTACATGACTAAATTTTGTAGGTTTATCTTTACAGCCTCCTAAACATGTAAAACAATTTAAAGTTTTATGCAGACTCCAACTTTCTTGAAATTAAGACGTAGTTATTGTTGTTGAAACTTTTTTTGTAGTTTTTTCTTTGACAAGAATGAAAGAGCTTTAGAGGCTGAGGAATAGGTCTGGAGATGATAAAGTACTCTTTTTTTTTTCTATTTAATCTTCGTTGTTTCTGTTATTGATAAAGTCTGTGGAAGGTGGATTTTGATAGATGAAAGACTCTCAATTGGCTGAAAAGTGGGCCTGCAGCATAGAGAAGAGTAGTGCAAAAGATAGAAAGCTTTGAGCGATAGAATATGGAGTGGAATATGATTAGAAAAATTTGGTATTGGTACCATGTGAAAAAAAAATTGAGCATCCAACTTTAACTTTAAAGTTATGGGGGGAGTAGCCTGAGACATTAGAAAGCCCTTTGATTAGTTTCACAGGTCACAACCAATGTGAGATGCGTTTATTCTTTAACAAAAAGAGCTCATATACTTAAAAACAAACAATATCTGTCTTGATAAGATATTACATTCTTCCGTCTTATTGTGTTTTTTACGGCTTACCTAAATCTAGCTTTATGTTAAAGAAAAAATGCTAAATTCTGAAAGGATTCTGCCCTTAATTTATTAGGTTATACAGTATTAAGTAGGGCTCTACTATAGTCTCCAAAGTTGATGGTGTAATTTTTAGGAGCAGTAGAGGGTCCATGGTATAGCAATTGCTTATGGATTTGGAGTACTTAGAAGAGAATGTTATTCTGTTTATTTCCTCTGTTTCAAAAGTGCTATATAATTACCAGAGCCGTTCCTATATTTTTAAGGGTCCGGTGCGAGAAACAAAAAGAGACATTTTTTTATTCACATGAAAAATTAACTTGGTTGAGGCCCTTTTTAAACAACTTGAAACAAAATCAAAATGCTTTGTCAAGTGCCAAATATGATTTTATGTTTAAAAAAAAAAGTTTTTCGCTGCTCATTGAATTCGAACACGCAATCTCTCATTAGGGGAAAGACTTTTGAAGGGAGCTCCCAACCGCTAAGCTACTGTTGGGAAATTTACCAACTTAATTTCCTTTTGCTAGATTTATGGGAATGTACCGACTAGATGATTCTCAGGAATGACTGTAAAATACCGTGATCCTATCAACACAGGATAGATCCGGACAGTCTCCTAGACAGAACCACATTTCTAAGCAGGTTCACAGGAAAGACTGGAGGGTCACAAGTTGACCATTTAAATTACAACCTCCTTAGACAGAACCTACTTCAGCGAAGAATAAATAACACACACAATTGATAATGGAGTTCACAATTTTGCTTACGTCTCCGGGCTGTTGTAGATATATTATTAAGGGAGAAATATTACAAAGTGTTGCAACACTCAACCTCTCAACCCCAATCCCAATTACACCCAATAATTTTTCTCACCCAAAAAATTCTCTCAAAAGCTTCTCTTGCTTAAGCTTTTCGCTGAGAGTATTTCTCTTTGTGTTGGTGTGTATTGTATTTTTTTGGTGTATAAAATATGAAGGGGAAGGCTCCTATTTACAGTAGAAAAATCTGAACCTTCAACCATTAAACAAGAGGAAAAGAAATTTGCTTTGGGTGGTTTCATCATGGCACAACAATCATGATGTTTCTTCTTTTTCACATGGGCGGAGATAATTGTTTCTTTTCCACATGGGTGGATCCCAACAATACCCCAAATCCAATAGTTACAACTCTCACGGATAAGATTTGAAACATTTTTAATACATATCTTAATATTTGAATTCGATAAAAGAAAAATGAAAATTCTGGTGCGGAGGCCCCGCCGGCCGGGGCCCTGTGCGGCGGCGGCGCCTCGACCGCCTCAGGGATGGATAATCACCAATGTTTAAAACTTAAATTGATTTATTTGTTTATTTATTACCAAACATACATATTATCCAACAAATGTTTGTAAGTTAATTCTAAAAAGTTAGAGATACAATCTCAAAAGTCAAAACTGATGTGTTTCTTATGGGTTAAACATGCAGGGAAGAAGAAATGAGAGCAGTGAGTGAGAGAACCAATGCAGCAGTGGCACGGTTCAGTATAATGTCTCTTAGTATCTGCATATTGGCTGCAGCTATGCAGATATGGTATTTGAAGTGCTTCTTTAGGAAGAAAAAGCTCATATAGTTTATGAGATAAAGATATCAACGACAAAGTTCTTTCTGTTTTTACCGAAAGAGCATCTTTCATTCTTTCTCCTTGCTTACATTGTCCCATAGTTCTGAGTTGGAATCTAAGTGGCAGATATCATCATTTTTCCGGAAATGAAATTAGGCATGATTAGGAAATAACTTTTCACAATGTTCTTGTATTATGTTAAATGGTATTTGTCCCAAATATACATATTCAAATCCCAGTTGCATAACTTGCATTGGCGCTGACATTTTAAAACTGGCTTCCCATGTTGATCCTCTTCAATAGTGCCTTTCAAGTTGTCTATATATGTCAATTTACATATAAGAGTCAGTGAAATTATTCCTTCATGTGTAGATTGAGCTCTAAAGCCACGAAGCTTTCTTTCTGCTTTCAATTAAATATTGTATTGCTGGTGAATGAAAAAAATTAGATTTGTGTGGCCAGGTCATGACTCTCAAGAGGATATAAATTAACTAATTAATCTATATAATACTATAAAGCAGGGCATAAGCCCGCTGATGTGGCAGGCCTCAGAAACCTATTTTTCTATTTTCTCAGATTTTTACCTTTTTTCACATATTTTTGCTGTCTTAAAATTTCTTTTCCCCCTCTAAATGATTACTAACCATTAGAGCTTTTAATTAGAGCTTCCTCTCCGCCTCTTTTCCCTAACCAGAAACATATTACAGTCACGTTGAAATTTATCTATGGAACATATACATAGAGAAGAAATCAAGCGAACTTATTGAACAAGTTAGTGTCGTTGCGGGTAGCCGAGCCATTCTTCACTTTATTTTTCGCCTGTTCTGTGCTCTTTGTTGGGATTAACTCTCTATTTGTCTATTATGATTAACTACAGATGGTGTTTTCTCTCAGTTTTGGGTTTGCATACTTGCATTGTGGGAAAAATTACATTAATTTGTTGGGTTTGTGGATTAGTAGTATCGTTCTTTATCAATCTATCAACGAGTTAACTGATTTAATATAATCATTATTTATCAATTCATTAGAAATTGGCAAAAAAATAAATTGTTTTGGTACACTTTCTGAATTTACCATTGTTTGAAGAATTCGCGTTTTAGTTTTGAGAATGTGTCTCTTAATTCTACTTTTTCGCCTTGCAGTATTGAAAAGGAAAACCCCATTGTAGAAATTGTTAGCTTTTATGAAATTTTCTTAAAAGTTTTCACTATAAAGGTTGGTGCTTATCTCCCTTGGTTCAATTGTTCTTCAGTACATTTACTTCTAAAAAACATACATGCATATGACGTAGTGCAAGGGTCTGCAAGCAATTTCCTTCTTTTTTAATCATTGAACCCTCTTCTTGGAAATGAATTTAATAAAAAATCACTTTTTTCAGAAATAAAAGTGAAAATATCTTATCAAGGACGAGGACGGCAAAATACGGGTGGAGGACGCACATATTAGGCGGAGGTAACAGTCTTACTTCCATAAACTGTTGAACGAAAAAGGAGATAGAGACATTGTGGTGGGAGATTTGGAGCAATCTGGTAGGTACCAAGATTTTGGGTGCTGTAGGAGCATTAAGGTTGAGGAGGTTAAGGGTGTTGTTTGCAGGATGCGCAGGGGACGAGCAACCGTGCTGATGAGATCCCAGTTGAATTTTGGAAGGTCGCAGGCAAGGCAGGTTTGGAGTGGCTGACTGAGTTGTTTAACGTCATTTTTAAGATGGCGAGAATGCCTGAAGAATGGAGGTGAAGTACAATGATCCCTTTGTACAAGAACAAATGTGATATCCAGAGTTGCAACAACTATAGGGGTATCAAGCTGATAAGTCACACTATGAAAGTTTGAGAAAGGGTCGTGGAGATGAGGGTGAGAAGAGGCGTGTCTATTCGAGAACCAGTTTGGATTCATGCCTGGGCGTTCGACCACAGAAGCCATTCATCTTATTAGGAGGTTGACAGAGCAGTATAGGAAGAGGAAGAGAGACTTACATATGGTTTTCATCGACCTCGAGAAGGCATATGACAAAGTCCCTATGGAGGTTCTATGAAAATGTTTGGAGATTATAGGTATGCCGGTGGCGTACACTAGGACGATCAAGGATATGTATGATGGAGACCATGGTACGGACAGTAGGAGGAGACTCGGAGCACTTTCCAGTAATGATGAGGCTGCACCATGGATCAACTCTGAACTCGTTACAATTCAAACGGCTCTCAGCCTTTTGTATTACCTGTATCAGTTATTCTTGTGTCGCTTCCAGTACCACTCACACCTAATCAGTAGTGCCTCAAGCTAACATGGTCTTGACTCAGCATCGTGCTCCACGTGTCATATTATAATTCGTACAACTGTCTTTATACGAATTTTGTCATATACGGTCGTATATTGAATTATAGTACATGAACTTTTTGTGAATATTTTGTTGTTCTTTATTAATAGCTTTTTTATACCATATTTCTTATTATTTAGATAAGTGAATTTTTATACAAATAAAAATAATATTAAGTAGGCACTATTTAATTAAGGTAATTTAGTAAAACACATCTTACTTTCTAGCCAATTTTAAAACACCATATAATATGAACAAAAAGAATTATTCAATTATCCTTTACATCATTTGTTATTATAAATATTAGGAAAATTTAGGCAATTAGGGAGCCACATATCGTTTTGAACTGGAACATTTATTAGATCTTACTAATTACTTTTGCTTCTGTATTAATTTATGTGATATTTTTCATTTTTCCATAGTTAATTAAATTAAATTATGAAGTTAAATTGAATTAGATCAATTTTATATTTTATATTAAAATTTAGCTATTAAATATACTATAAATTGCAATTTTAACTTAGAATATATATTTTTAAGCATAAACTATATGAAGAAATAAATTGATTCTTGACGTTCATTTAATGAATTTAAGTTTTTTTTCTTATTTTCGTCTAAAACTAAGAATAAATCACCACATTTAGCTAGCATAAACTATTGTTACATGAAATATTAAGAGTGAAATTAAAACTTAATAAATACCAAAAATCTAGTTGTTATGAGCTAAGGGTCTCCCGAAAACAGTCTTTCGGCTTTCGAGCTTCCCAAGGTAGAGGTAAGGTATGCATACACATTATCTTCTGCAGACCCCACTCATGGGATTATACTTGATATGTTATTATTATTGTTATTAATTTTCACTGAGTTGTAATTATGTTAATTTAAATTATGTTACTTTGCAGAATGTCGAGTCGTTTGTGTCCTTTTGCTATTTGATAATTTTTCTGCCAAACATGCTTTCTCATAGAATTTTTTTTTTTTTAGAAAATATCTAATAAGTTGACTAAAGAATATTAATAATAATGAAGACTTATCAACAATACATATTTCACGTGCCATTGAATCGTTAATTAAGCGATAAGAAAATAGGTAATAGATTATACTTTTTAAATTAAAATATTACTATATTTATATCTTGAGTTTGTACCCGGGCTTAGCACGGGTCTTAGGTATATATATATATAATGTTGACGATTGAGGTTTGCCCTCAAATTCGACAAAATTTAACTTGGTACAAGGCCACTTAGAAAATTAGAAAGATCACTGAACTTGGTCTTAGTTACTAAAACATAATCAAGCATTAAGAAAATCTAAGCGAGATCTAGATCCCACTAATAATAATGCTCAGATAACGCTAACCATCATATAGTCGTCTGTTAGATTGTCTAAATAGCTAGCCAACTGCCCGTTTTTAACACGTACTAGTTAGTTGCAATAGAAAATGCAAGGTATAACCAAATCTAGTTATGGGTCTAGATCACAAATTCGTCTTTTTTCTATCACATCCTGTAAAAAGATTATTACCTCGTGAACCAAGAAATAGGTATTTCGACTATGGGATGATGACACACCAACTGTAAACAACTCTATTCTCCCCTTGGTTTCAAAGTTCACATTGGTTTTCATGCATCATCTAAAACTTTAAGATGGTGAGTTTTTAAAGAGCTAACGAGTGCAAAGGGAGAAAACGGGGTTAAGACTTACCCATCCTCAACAGGAAGTATGTACTCGAACCTACTGACAAGTACTCCAGGTACCCTTGGACTTACTATCAAACAGAAATCGCAGTAGTACTGTCAAAGACTATTGAGAACGACACATGAGGCATTTAAGAGTACTAATACCAGCAGAAAAATTCAGGTGCAATGATCCTCCAGTATACATATTAGTATTGTTTCCTCGAATACAAGAATATTGACAAAAGAAATCAATGACAGGAACAGCATATATTGAGAGGTATCTTATATGTGCCTTTCTGTGCAGTGAAGAGAGGAATACAATATGCTTCGTCACCTGAGTTGAGAGGTGACACCAGGTAGCATGCAGGAGTATGGGCGTTCGGACGAACCCAATAGCTTTTGCTTAGACCCTGTACTTCTACTAAAAATCCACTAAATATGTATAAATATTTAATTGTTAACCTTGTGGTCCGGCCCTTGAAGGTCATGGTTTCAAGCCGTGGAAACAGTCTCTTGCAGAAATGTGAGTTAAGACTGCGTACAATAGACCCTTGTGGTCCGGCCCTTCCCCGGACCCCGCGCATAGCGGGGGCTTAGTGCACGGGCTGCCTTTTTTTATTTATTTAATTGTTAACCTAGTACCTAAGATGAGCTATGAGTTTGGTTTCAGAACCCATAAATTTCAAATTCTGGTTACGGCTACGCCTCTGGCTAGCGTGCAACAATTTTTAAATCACAAGGAGTTTCAATAAGATCTTTTAAACCAGACAATAAGCCCTTTTATTTCTCTACACTTGGCAGACAAGTTAGTTCCTTTTGCTATTCTAATATAACTAGTACAAGGAAGAACAGGAGAGTATATAGGAAAAAGTAATAGAAGAAGGTACCTATATTTTATGATATCGGTTTTTCAATTGCTATCTTCTAATTATCCAGAACTATGAAATTCTACTTGGCCCAAGGTAGGGAACCTGGATATGGAGCTGTTCCACAATATCTGAATAAACCCTCAATTTCAGGACACCCATTAGGATAAGGGATTGAGCGATGAAAAGGATCACGACCAAGCTTCTTGCGACGAAGAGAGCCTTTACATCCATACGGATCTTCTTGAAACTGTGTTCTCACCAGTGCTTCTCCTTTTAAAGCTGCTTCTCTCGATGTTTGTGAAGATGATGTCCCTGAGTAAAAGAAACTTGTTTCCGGAAATCCAATTGCAGTCCGATGCAGATGCTTAAATCGTTTCTCCTTGAAATCATAGCCTACAACCTGCATAGTAGTTGAAAAAGTTTATTAAGACCAAGCTACTCCTGTCCTTGCACAGGAACTCACTTAGCATTTCTATTACAAATACGATTCAAGAAATGGAGAGACAGACATGCAAAAAGTAAAGAATTGCCTATCATGGCCATCATATGCGAAGTTGCTGCTAAGCTACTTCTTCTATTGCATAGGAACTCACTAAGCATTTCCACTACAAATACAAATGGAGAGAATAGACATGCAGAAACAAAAAAATTGTTGTATATATGTGACAATGTGATTGCAGAAATCGTTACTCTGTTACCAAAAGTACGCTTTCAGGTAAACAATTCAGTATTAAAAATGTTGGGAATTCCTTTATATCTTTTATACATGGAATTCGTTTTTTTTAGCTATAAGAGGTAATAAATGTGGCTTACAGTTATATTATGTGGATATGTGCCAGTAAGCTCCCTGAACCGACAAACACTAAAGAGAAGATTCTCAAAACTGTCCCTAGCATGCTCTTCGGTGAGTGCCCTCCCTCTTACACTTTCTTGTTTGCCTGCATACAAAGTGGAAAATAGAAATAATGTAAATATGGCCATGTATCTGAAAAAAATTAGGGTCATCTATGTATGATGCTAGATTTCATCATTACAAATGAATTAGAGTCCACAAAAAGAAGATGAAGTGAGAGAAACATTAAGAACTCCGTTGATGGAACAAATTATAGTTTACGGATTTGTGAATCTTCTGGTCAATGCTTCTAAGGTCTGAAAATTACTCTCATGAGGGTGTTGATGATGTGAAGAGGCACAAGTAATTTGAAATGGGAAGATCCACTGAAAATATTTCAGAAAACAACGAGGTAATTGAACTTAGATCTTATAACTATGTAAGTGGAGATTGAATCCTTTCGCTAGCTAGATGTGCAATCATGGTGATACCTGAAAAGATGAAATGCCTGTTCTAGTGGATAAGATATAACGAAACCTCAGATATATTAAGGGCCACACAGTTATGAGATGTATGTGCCAAATGGTAGTTCATTTTACAAATTGAAATTAACCTTAGATATGCCACTCAATGTTTTTGTTCTCTTGTTTAGAACGGGAAAAAAGATGGCAGCGGTCTCAGGAATTAAAAAGTAAGCATTTCGAACATCCAGTTTATCTCATAACATAAAGCTCTTCATCTTACGGAAGATTATTGCTTTCCATCATGCATACTCCAGCACCTTTCAGCATCAACGGGATTATATGAATCAGAAGTCTAACTCTTGAATAGGAAAGAGGGGGAAAACGGACGATGAGATCTGTCGCAGGCCAATGAACATATCTAAATCGACATCAATAAATAGCTTTGCGTAAATAAAGATAGATGCCCCTGACTTGGGGATTAGCCCGAGTTGAAAGCCAATAGGATTGAAGTCAGATTCTTTCTCTTTAAAGTTACGATTGTTCGAAGTTCAATTTGATCCGGGTAAGAAGACAATAAGCACTTTTACCTAACAATGATGCTCCAAGGACCAACATAAAAAAATGGGAATGCAAATGCAAGAATATAGCCCCAATTTCCTATATAGCTTTGACCCACTTCACCTCCAATTAACTAAACAAAAAGCAGCCGTGGATCACCATATCTGATAGAGTGACATCACCAAATTCTTGCCGCTGCCACCAATCTTCATTGAAGGAACAGACTATGGTTTACGAACTTGTGAATCTTTTGGTCAAGTTTTCTAAGTTCCGAAAATTGCTCGCATGAGGGTGCTGAATGCTGATCATGTGAAGAGGCACATTTATGTTTGAAAATGGGAAGAACCATTTCGAAAATTTTCAGGAAAACAATTGAGTAATTGCAACTTAGGTCTTAAAACTTTGTAACCGGAGGATAAACCTTCATCCAAGCGAAACGGACTATCATGTTACTATTTGAAAAGATGAAATGCATGTTCTAGTGGATAAGATATAACGAAATCTCAAACATATGCTTGTTCAACTTGACTAATTCCACGGGATACCTGCTACCTTCCACCAGCAACAGGTATCGGGTAACTCTGTCCACCAAGGCTTATGCAAATGGGAAGAAATCACCTAGTGTTTTTGCCTCCACTAGGATTTGAACCTAAGACCTCAGGGTTCTCTTCCCACTTTATTGGCCACTAGGCCACACCCTTGGTACAAATATCGAACATGTTAATGGCCACACAAAAATGTGAGAGGTATATGCCGGATGGTACTTCATATTACAAATTGAAACAATGACAAAATTGAAACTAACCTTACATATCCCACATGATTCATATATCTCAGCTTATTTCAACAATGAAGTATAATACAACGGATTGGAAATCTTCAAATACTAGAACGCGATCAAACTTTTGCAAAGAAATAGAAGATCATAACTCTTCAGTTGGTTTCTTTGCTCTATTAATTTTTGCTTTCTAAACACAACAATGATAATTTTATACATCTTCAGTTCCATATGAAGAACTTACCAAACCACCCTTTAGATTCAGCAACAGTCCAGTAACTTTGAGCTTCACTTCTTGGCCCGGCGTCTTTCCTTGTCTCACCACCACTAAACAGGAGCAATGCATCATCATCATCGGCCGTAATTTCAACCCCTTTTCGTATATGATCAACAAACGTTGCAGCTTGACCAGGGTGCTTTTGATAAGACTCTAAAAACCAAGAATCCTCCTTATCAACTTTCTCACAGCTACGACTAGTATAAACTGAATGTCCAGCAACCATAACAAGATTCCTAAACTTAGAAAACGGATATGCATCCACACCCATATCATTTTTTACATAATAACCCCTCATTCGAAATCGCCTTTGGGATACAGATAATACAATAAGTATAATGACCCCAATTGACAAAGATATCATAAATAACCTAGCTGGATGAAGCTTGTAATAACTGTGAATTCTTTTTCCTAATGATTTAAGCATCTTGATGGGGTAAAAAGATGATTTTTTTACCTTTCTTGATCTTTTAATGGTACCAGATTCCAAGTCAAAATCACCCCTTGGATAGGCTTGGAAAGATTTAGGACTACCAGAACCCAATGAATAAGTTTTCTTCATATGGGTTGATGATTAAGGGAGATAATTCAAGCATACCCAAGATACAAAATTTGGGTCGTTCCAATAAAATGCAAGTAAATTGGGATTTTCTAGAACCATCTAATTGAATTGACTGATAAGGAAACAAAACAAAATTGTCCAATGGGTAGAGAAATTAAAGGGGAATTTGGAAAAGGGCATGTGAGAGATGAAAACGAACTGTTAATCAGATCGGACAAGTCAAATTTCATTTGTAAGTTCAAATTATATTACAAAAAAAAAAAAAAAAAAAACTGCTGAGAGTGATGATGTTTAGATCTCACATTTAGAGGACACATTAATAATAGTTGGAAATCATTTTCTCTGTTTTGCTCTCTTCTCTTCTTTCTCTTTTTTTTTTTTTTTTTTTTTGGTTGAGAATTTGACACCTTAATACACTAATTGACACATATTAAGGAGTTTGCATATCAATTTTGGAAGTGTTTAGAGATGATTTGAGTTGATTTCCTATTGAAAACTCAGGGATGGCTTAAGAATATTAGGGTCTAAAGCCAAATCTTTTTAATAGGCTTCAAACTTTTAAAAATCATATTGAATAACCTAATTCATATTTTATAGCTGATAAATTATAAAAGTAATAAACTATTATGATGTAATAATATATTTAAAATTCAAATTTAAAGAAAATGACAATAAAAAGTTAGAACAATAGAACCTAATTGTAGAAATTGATAACTTGATATCAAAATATAATTTGATTGTTTTAATTTGTTTGATGCAATGCTTAAGAATTTGACAAAGAATTTAAAAAATACAGATTAATTCAATGTTTTTATCCCTTTTTTGTTAGAAAATAGATAGCTTGTAAGAGAAATAAAATTGAATATAAAATACAAGTTTTATTATGAGAAGAAAAGATATTATTATTATTAGAATGTAAATTAACCATTAGTCACCATCAATCACATTAGGTAAGTACGTAATTCTCTTTTTAAAAAACTAAAATCTTACTCTTTTACCATAAATTTTCAAAAAAGAAAATTGTCGTAGAACTAACCTATTACTCCATATGTTACAATTTGTGTAATGTATTTTTATTTTTAATCTATCCCAAAAATGATGTTTTTGTATTTTTAAAAATAATTTAACTTAAACTTCTCATTTTATACTTAATGAAATAATTTATATTCATACAAATATTTATAGCTTTTCTTAGATCACAATTTTTTTAACAAAATTTTCTTTCTTAAATTTTATATCAAACCAAACATTGAAAATTGGGCCCCTATAAATATGGGAGCCTCAAGCCATTGCTTGACCAGCTTGGCCCTTGAGCCAGCACCGTGAAAATTTGAGGTTGATATGTGCATATCTAGTGCATATCCCTAGTATATCTCTTGTATATCATGTATATTCATGAAAATCTTAATATATATATATATATATGTAGCCACCACATTTTTCATATCTGAATTTTGACTTCAAACTAATCCAAATTATCTCTATTTTTTCTCAAATTTTGCATATAGCCTCACCCTGTTCCATGTGATTCCATCCAATTTCAACCATATCCACTAAATAAAATAGAAAAAAAAAAGTAATTTTAGATGAAAAAGTAGAATCAATTTTGATCCAAATATGTGACAGAAATAAGACTTCCAGGTGACCTGCTTATTTTCTGCTTCAGATCACTACGTTGTGAATTTTATGAGTTATTGAGTGAAATCCCAGTGAGAATATTATAATTTTTGTATATTTTAAGCGATTTAGCTATTCGACGCCAATTTGTTTAAGCTACATTTGCTTACCTTGATCTTTGGTTAAAATGCTGCCAATAGCTAGTATATATGTCAATTTCCCATCTCTTTGCTGGGTTTTATTATGACTTTCATCGGAATAAATGCAGAACTTTAAATAGCCAATACAACCAACTATCGAGGTTGAGCTTTATATCTCTTCTTAATTTTCCATGTTGTGCCATTCTCCTCGAGCCTACTGGGCTTATTGATCTCTAATAAATATTACCCAGTTTATATTATTAAGTGTAAAAGCGAAGGTTGAAAATGTGTGAAGGAAAATGGTATTAGTAATTTTCTTTCCTTTTTCTAGTACACAGAAATCAGAATAGTTCATTAAAACAGACATGAAATGTAAAGGTAGTTCGAAAAGTTATGTGTTATTAAATTGTAGGTGAAATCCCATTCTCAGCCCTTGAGAACATGAGCCTCAACTTCAACTCATGCATATATATACTTGAGTTTTGAAAGATTAAAAGAAAAATAAGAGAGAATTAAGTTGAATTTTCTGTGTTGTGGAGTCACCAGTCTCACCAGTCATCTTCTCCGGCCATCACCCCCCTTCAAGTTGGAGGGTGATGAACGAACCCCCAACTTGTGTAAAAGAAAATGATGAGAGGTCCCAGCGTGAGGTTTAGTGAACAAATCCACTACTTGGGAGGAAGACAGAATGAAAGATAAAGAAGTGAGTCCATCCAATTATTATTGACGGACAAAATAAAGAATGAACGAACCCCCAACTTGTGTAAAAACATTCAATGTACTAACGGAAAGAAATTTGATAATGGGTCGTTTCGGAAAGTTTGTGACACTAATGACATATATTTTCAGTTCTCTTTTCCTTATACGTCCTCACAAAATGGAAAAGCTGAACGAAAAATTCGTACCATTAATAATATTGTCCGAACTTTACTAGCCCGTGTTTCATTACCCCTTCTTTTTGACATCATGCATTACAAATGACTACTTACCTCCTTAACATATTTCCTAGCAAATGATTAGCATATCAATCTTCCCTGAAAATTCTTTATCATAAAGACCCTTTGTTTTCTCATCTTATGGTGTTTGGGTGTTTGTGCTATCCACTTTTTCCGTCTATTACAATTAACAAACTTCAAGCATATTCTATCACTTGTGTGTTTTTGAGTTATCCGTCTAATCATCGTGGTTATAAATATTTTAATTTATCTTATAATAAAATCATAATTAGTCGCCATGTTATTTTTTATGAAAATCATAATTTGGATGATAGGCTCTCACGATATGTGGTCCATCATTTAATTGGGCCCTCATCTCGGGATCTGGACCAACAAATACCGACTAGCCCAGTTTCAATCCGTGATAATATTTTGCCAACATGCCCACTGCTTGATGGCCCAAATGTTTCAAATCCAAGTCCATTATCTATGCCAGCATGCCCACTGCTTGCTGGCCCACATACCCAGTTCGTCAGCCCAATCCGTTTGCTAGCAGGCCCACTGCCTGCTGGCCAATCCCGAGCTGACCCGTCACCGACCCAAATCATGTCCCCTACTATTTCGAGTCAAGGGCCCGTTACTCATAGCCAACGGGATATTTTTAAACCTAAAAGACATTTTAATCTTAATTCTATTGTCACTAAATCTTCCCTTCCATGTAACCCTGTGTCTGCCCTTCATGACCCGAATTGGAAAATGACTATGGATGACGAATACAATGCTCTTATTGAAAATAAGACGTGGGAATTGGTGCACCATCCACCTAGTGTCAATGTTATTCGTTCTATGTGGATTTTTACTCATAAGAAAAAATATGACGGTTGTTTTGAGAGGCATAAGGTCCGTCCTGAGGTAATGGCAAAACTCAGCAGGTTGGCGTGGATTGTGGAAAGATATTTAGTCCAGTGGTCAAATCGGCGATCATTCGCACTGTTCTCAGTATGGCTCTCTCAAAAGAATGGCACATTCATCAGTTGGATGTGAAAAATGTTTTCTTACACGGTGATCTCAATGAGACAGTATACATGCACCAGCCCTTGGGTTTCAGGGATCCCGATCATCCTAATCATGTCTGTTTGCTCAAAAAGTTCTTGTATGAGCTTAAACATGCCCCACGAGCTTTGTATAAGAGGTTTGCATATTATGTGTCTACTATTGGGTTTTCTCACGCAGTAGGTCGGATCATTCTCTGTTCTTCTATCGTTGTGGTACTTCTCTCGAATACATTTTGTTATATGTGAATGATATTATATTGACTGCCTCTTCTGATAAACTGTGTAAATCTATCATGTCTCTTCTCAGTTCCAAATTCGCTATGAAAAACATGGGGCCCTTGAGTTATTTTTTGGGTATAGCAGTCACGCGTCATGCAAGTGGTCTATTTTTATCACAGAGGAAGTATGCGGCTGAGATTATTGAGAGAGCTGGTATGTCATCTTGTAAGTCCTCTTCTACTTCGGTTGATATCAAACCGAAGTTGAGTGCTACTTCAGCACACCTTACCCACCCACTATCGCAGTCTTGCTGGGGCTCTTCAATATCTTACTTTCACGAGGCCTGATATTACTTATGCAGTGCAACATATGTGTTTATTTATGTATGATCCTAGTGACGAACACATGCATGCTCTCAAACGCATTGTGTGTTACTTACATGGCACTCTTGATTATGGTTTGCATTTATATTCATCATCCGTCTCTTCTCTCGTGTCTTATACAGATGCTGATTGGGGTGGATGTCCAGATACCAGACGTTCGACATCTAGTTATTTTATGTTTTTTGGTGATAACTTGGTCTCATGGTCATCAAAACGTCAGGCTACTTTATCGCGATCCAGTGCGGAGGCCGAGTATCGAAGGGTATACAATGTGGTGTCCGATTCATGTTGGTTGTGTAATCTCCTATTAGAGCTTCACTTTTCTATTCAAAAAGCTACATTGGTCTACTGCGATAATGTTAGTGCAGTCTATCTCTCTGGAAATCTAGTCCAACATCAACGCATCTAAGCATATTGAGATGGATATTCACCTTGTTCGCGAAAAGGTAGATCGTGGACAAGTACGTGTCTTACATGTCCCTTCATGGTACCAAATTGCTGACATCTTTACTAAGGGTCTTCCCTTAGTTCTGTTTGAAGATTTTAGGGACAGTCTCAGCATACGACAACCGCCCGCTATGACTGCGGGGGTGTGAAAGTCCACCGATATACACAGCCCAGATTGTGTATATCACATAACCATATTTTGTATATATTTTACCATATTTGTAGAATTTTTGTACAAGTGTAATTATGATAGTAGTCTTGTATTAGGAAAATATAGATTTATTTTTCATAATTAGATATTGTATATCATGTATATATACCTCTTCATTAATGAAAATAATCAAAGGGATTATTCTCTTTCAAGAATGTGAAAATAATAGAACTTACAGAAAGAACATGAACATTAAAAAACGAGATCGTCGGATAGCAAGTAGGGGTTGGCGTATATCGGTTCGGTTCGGTTCGGTTTTGTATCAAAAAAGTATGAACCGAATAAATTTTGGTTTTTTTTTTAAAAAAATGAATCAAACTTTAAAAAAAAATGATATATCGGTTTATATCGCCGAATGTACCAGTTTATATTGATTTTTTCAATTCAAATATAAGTCCAAAAAAAATAATTTAAAGTCCAAAAACATAAAGTCTGCATCACATATATTCTTAAAACATGTAAAAAAAAACTCCAAATTAAAGTTTACATCTCCACAAAATAAAAGTCCAACACTGAAATAAAATAATCGGGTCGGAGATTTTTTTAAAAAAATTGAATTTTCAATACTGAAATTGACATTCACACCTACATTACCACGAATTTTCGACGTTGAAATGTATTGTATATCGTAAGATGTTTACTAAAGAAAATGGAAAATCAGAAAACGATTTGGGGGGAAATACAAATTGATTGGGAAAACATATGTTTTCCTAAAAATTGGCGGCGCCAAACCGCCTTTCGGCAGTTTGACCGGCCACGTCTCGAAAAAATACGCAAAATCACTAAACAAATCGAGTAAAACGGACATCCGAGCGCAGAGTTATGATCATTTAAAGTTGCACCAATTTACAACTACTTTCTCTCCCTACATTTCCGTGATATGTTAATTAAGTTCATGCCGCATTCGACTTCCATAAAAGCTTCATAGATTGACTTCAATGGCTATTATTCAAAAGATAGCAGTAGCCTAAAATAAAAAATAAGATTAATTACAAATTTGCTCCCGATTTCGGTTCGGTTCATCAAAAATTCTAAAGAACCGAACCGATTTATTTAATCCTGATTAGGTTCCGTTTTTAAATTTTGGATACGAGCCGAACCGAAAAACCCGAATTAAATATATAATTATTCTTATTTTTTATTTTAGGCTACTACTATCTCTTGAATCATAGTCATTGAAGCCAATCTATGAAGTTTTTATGGAAGTCGAATGCGGCTTGAACTTGATTAACATATCACAGAAGTATTGACATAAAATGTAGGGAGAGAAAGTAGTTGTAAATTGGTGAAACTTTAAATGGTCATAACTCTGCGCTCGATGCCCGTTTTACCCGATTTATTTTTTGGTTTTGGGTATTTTTTCTAGACGGGGCTGGTCAAACAGCCGAAAGGCGGTTTGGCGCCGCCAATTTTTAGGAAAACATCCGTTTTTCCAATCAATTTGTATTTCCCCCAAATCGGTTTCTGATTTTCCATTTTCTTTAGTAAACATCTCACGATATATAATATATTTTAACGTCAAAATTTTGTGATAATGTAAGGGTGAATGTCAATTTCTGTTTTCGAAATTTAATTTTTTTAAAAAATAATAATTCCTCGACCCGACCCGACCCGGCCCACTAGAAAAAAAACCGATATAATCCAATTTGTTCGGTATATAAATCGAACATATCGGATTTTTTTTTTAAAAAAAAAAAAGTTGTATTCTGTTTTTTTTTAAAAAAACCAATTTTTATTCGGTTCATATTTTTCGAATACAAAACGAACCGAACCGATAAACGTCCACCCCTACCCACCCTAATAACAAGATTATCGCCTGTCAACAAGGAAATAGTAAAGTATAAAGGGTACTTTAGTTAAACCATGGTTTAAGAGGTTGATTTGGTTAAATAATTATTGGCCCTTAGATCTCTTCATGGACAGATGTCAGTAGATTAAAGGTCCACTGGACAAACTGCATACTCCCTGCACTGGAGGGGAGCTGCGTCCGTCTTGGGTCACCCTTCCTGGCAAAGAAAGAAAGGCGGGTGATTGACAAAAAAAAGATTTTCTTTCCTTTCTGTATGACAGAGCATATCTTAGTATTATTTTTCCTTATATTTTTATTATTACAAAAAATATATATATAAATTAGATATGAATATTCTGTCGCTGAATTACTTGTAGCTATTATATTTTTTGATAATTTATCACCAATGAGTAGCTAAATAGGAGTATCGACAAATTCTGTTATTTAGCTATAAAATTTGTTCGTCGCTAATTTCGTTTTTAAGTAGGTTTTCTTTCTTTGATGAGTACAGTTAGTGAAAAATATCACTTTTAAACCATCCAAACCTAAACTAAATACTTTTTGGGAAAAAAAGAACTAAACTAAATACTCAGTGCGCTGGGTGGTGGTTACTTGACTTCGTCATGCCACATAAAATTCTTCGTGTGAGTTGGACGGTTAGTCAGCAACAATAACTTTTCTTAGTTATCCGAGGAGGATGGTCAAATGTGGGCTACCCTGGCCCATTTATCTGTGAAGATCCACTCATATAGCTAAATCTTTAGCCCATGTACCAATGTGAAGCCCAATCTTTTTCCCTGTCTAAAATAAAATATTGCACAACTGTAGAGTGATTGCAGACCAGCAAAACTTATCCGACATAGTTCATTTTTTCTAACTTATTTTGTTCAATCGGATCCCAAAGTCGAACAATCTTTCCTTTATTTTCTGTGTATTTTAAACCTCGATGCTAAACATATAGCCTGTTTGATTAAGCTTTTAAAATTAGCTTATTTAAAAAGTGTTTTTTCAAAAAAATACTTTTGGTGAGAATCAGTTTGTATTTGACCAATTATTATAAAAAAATACATTTGAGCAACAATTAGCGTTTGACCAAATGTTCAAAAAATGCTTCTAAGTTTATTTTTCTCAAAAGTGCTTTTCAAAAAAATGTTTCAATGGAAAACATACTTCTTTTAGCTTTTTGCTACTCCTCATGCATTCTCTTTTTCCCTATTTCTTTCTAAAATTTATTTCTTTGTGGAATATGACTTTTATTAATTATTTTCTTTACGTTTGACGAAATCATATTCCCTTTTTCGAACATCCAAAAATACCAAAAATCGGAACACACCTTTCTTGATGAGTCAGACTTGTCCCCCGTCATTCTCAGTCAGCTGAGTCAGCCAACTACAGCAAGTCCGCCACTGCCACCCACCGCGGTCACCTCTGACAGAATCAGTCCACCACAGTCACCGTCTCTGCCACATCCTCCCTCGTCGCCGACTGTCGCTGCCCCTAGCAGCCGGCCCTCCGCCATTCACCGCCCCGGAACCCTCGACACCCCGCCTCTTTGTCTCCACCATCAGACTACACCATCGCCGACTCTCCAGTTCGACTCCCTTCCCCGACCTATCTCCCGTCACCGGACTCCTAAACCAATCAACTGTCGACCCAACCCACCGCCATCGCCATATCCGACAACACCCATCCAACCCTCGACCCAACCCGGAGCCCGATCGACACCCCCACAACCCATAACCACTGTCATGCCCTGAAAATACCTACCTGACACCCACCCCATCGTCAACCAGGTCCCTGCTCCCCACCTATTCAGCCAATTCAGTCTCTGAACCAGCAACTCCCTCAATATACCGCAAATACCCCTGCCCCACCCCCACCGTATGGAAACCCGTGCTCAACATGGGATTTTCAAACCCGAAGTCCAGTTTAACTTGTCCACCCAAACCATTTCACTAATACCCAAAAACCCAAAATTGACCAAACTAGACCCGAATTGGAATGTGGCCATGTGTGAGAAATTTAATGCTTTAACGAAACATCACACTTGGGATTTGGTTCCTATACCGGAGGGGATGAACGTTATCCGATTCAAGTGACTTTTTTGTCACAAATACAGAGACAATGCTGAGCTCGAGAGGTAAGGCGAGACTTGTGACTAATGACACTAATCAGCAGGAGGGCATTGATTGTGGTGATATATTCAGTCCGGTTGTCAAACTGGTTACTATTCGCAGAGATCTGAGTATTGCTATGGGTAAGCATTGACCGATTCATCAGCTTGATGTAAAAAATGCTTTTTCTACACGGGGATATAAAAGAAACTGTTTACATGCACCAGCCGCCTGGTTTTGTCCATCCAGCAGCCCCTCAGTATGTCTGCCGTCTCCGTAAGTCACTGTATGGTTTGAAACAGGCCCCGAGAGCGTGGTATGACCGCTTTGCACGGTACATCTTGCAGATTAGGTTTCTATACAATAAGTGTGATACTTCTCTCTTTATTTTCCATCGAGGTAGTCATGTTGCTTATTTGCTGTTATATGTGAATGACATTGTGCTTATTGCCTCCTCTGAGTTGTTGAAAAATGAGATTATTGCATTACTAAAGACTGAATTTGCTATGACTGACTTGGGGAAGTTGAGCTACTTTTTGGGGATATCAGTGACTCGTTCTGCAGATTCTATGTTCTTGTGCCAACGAAAGTGTGCAGAGGAGATAGTGTACATGGCTAAAATGGCAAACTGCAAGATCATATCCACACCGGTTGATTCTAAATCAAAGCTAGTGATGTGGATGGTAATCCAGTGTCCGATCCCACACTCTATAGGAGTCTTGCAGGTGCACTACAATATCTTACTTTCACTAGGCCTGACATTGCTTATGTTGTTCAGCAGGTATGCTTATTCATGCATGGCCCAGGGAGCCTCATTTCACTGCCATTAAACTTATTATTCGATATGTTAAGGGTACGCTTGATTATGGATTACATCTATACCCCTCAGCACCAACCATGTTGTTATCATATACGGATGTTGATTGGGCAGGTTGTCCGGACACGCGACGCTCCACCTCCAGCTAATGTGTGTTCTTAGGGGATAATCTAATTTCTTGGTCTGCCAAGAGGCAAACCACTTTATCCCATTCCAGTGCAGAAGCAGAGTATCGAGGCATTGTTAATATTGTTGCTGAGATATGTTGGCTCCGAAACCTTCTTTTTGAGCTTCAGTGTCCGTTGCATAAGGCGTCTTTGGTTTATTGTGATAACATATCCGTCATCTATCTATCTCATAATCCGGTTCAACATCAGCGAACTAAACATATTGAGATGGACATCCACTTTGTTCGTGAGAAGGTTGCTCTCGGTCACGTCAGAGTATTACACGTGCCTTCATCGTATCAGTATGCAGATATATTCACAAAGGGGCTTCCTAGACAGCTCTTTCTTGACTTCAGATCCAGTCTTAGCGTCCGGCATCCTCCCGCTCCGACTGAGGGAGTGTATTAGCATGTGTATAATGTAAAATATACCATATTTGGTGTTATGTAATTATTGTAGAATTAAGATCCCTATTGTAGAAAGATTCCACATTGTACACCTATATATATTTGTATTAATGAGAAAGGCCTCCACAAGGGAGATTAATACAATCTTACACTAAAAGCTTAAGTTTTTAGATGAGATAGTCACACACTTCAATATGGTATCAGAGTAGGCAAGAAAAGATTTACCTTTGGCCGCGTGACACTGTTTCGTCGGAAATTTTTACTAAATAGATATATATAATTAAAAGGAAAAAACACAAAGAGAGCATAAATTGAATTAAGTGACTCTGCTTGACACACACACAGCTTCACAACTCAGTTGGTTAGTCGCCTTCGTTTTCACTTATAGCACGCGAGTTGATGCCGTGCAGTTTCATTTTGTATTTTTAAAAACAAAAATCCTCATTTACAAAAAAGATGCAATATCAAGGTTCTCACCTCTTGGAAGTCAATAAAGCAATGAACCAATTTGTCCAAAGTCCCATTTGCTAACTATAACGATTTATGACATTATACTATATTAAACTATGTAAAGTTTGGGGTGTTGTGTTATTTGTTTTATTTATTCCTTTCACTTTTTTCTTGCTAATGAAATGTATTAAGAACGATTTATGAAAGAAAATGAATAATGAGTTGTTTAGTGATTGTTTGGTGCCATATAAAAAATTGTTTAGTATTATTCCTATTAAAGCTATTTTTAATGCATTTCAAAAATATTAACATCGAGAAGAGTTATAGTAAAATACACGAACGGTATTTTATATATATATATAAGTTAAAGTGTTTTATTTATTTGTTGTTGTGGAAAAAAATATTTGTTGAAATTTAATTAAAATGTGACACTGCTTCCGAAAACTCTTGCTTACGCCACTGAAAGCAGACATATTCCTGCGATCGAATTTCACCGCCATTCATTACCAAAAGTATTTTCCAATTGCTTGACCCATGACAAAAAAATCAAGCTCACATGTAATTGAGAATATAACTAAATAAATAAAATATGCTCTTTAAAAGCTTAAGTATTTAAATGAGACGCCACACACTTCAACATTACTTACATAATGATGGAAATTATATCTAGGAGTTATGGACATCCACAATTAAATAATATATTTCATAATTAGATGATACTCAGATTTATTTGTACGATTAACTTACATCTGCGACGCGTAGAACCCAGCAAATGAAAAAATAAATCTTTCTATATTATAGATAGAGTAGAACCCACTAAATCAAAATTTCTAGATAGAGTAAGGTATTTTATCGATCCCATCACACTATAATAATAAATTATTTTGTATTACAATATGAATATTAAGTGAGAATAAATATTTTTGGTCGAACCAGTGGTAGAATACAAAGTAAACAGGGGATATGTTGCAAGGACGAAATGAATTTATGTTGGGTTAGCAATTTGTGTTGATTGGTTGGAAACTTCATTAAATTGGGCATTGAATATGAGAAAGAGACAATGCCCAGATAAGCAAATGGACAACAATCACTGTTCAAATTACAGTGAAGAAGATATATGAAAGAAACACTTACTTTTAGTTTAACCAATAGTCGGCCATTTATTTTGATGGGTCCACTTGCCCATCAAATCCAGTGTCCCTTTTTTCCTCTATTTCAATTTCAAATACTCCATGTCTCTCAAATTATTTCTTCATTTTTTTTAGTTTACACCGCCCTATAAAAATATTTCATGTGTTCTAAAATATTTGTCACATTATGCTTTTAAGATTCAAATTATTTAAATTTTGACCAATATTTTAAGCTATATTTTTTAATCATATTAGTTTGAGAAAAATTGCAACTTATAATATTTTTATATTATTTTCAAATATCTAAATTTGAGTTTTAAAATATTGAATTAATCTAATTTAATTTATCTTTGAAATTTAATCAAATTGACTTTTAAAAAGAAAAATATGACAAGTATTTTGGGGCAGAGGAAATATTAGTTAGAAGGGGGATTTGATCTATTTTATTCTTATTTATGTCTAAATTATAAGGTGCCAGCGTGGGGCGGACGACGACCCGACCCCGCCCGACCCCCGGTCCCGACCCGACCCCGCTCTAAAAAAAAAAAAAAAAAAAAAATTTAACGGGGCGGGACTCGAACTCGGGACGGGACGATGTCTCGTCCCGCCGGACCCGAGCCCGCCCCGTGCCCGCCGACCCGAGCCCGCCCCGAGCCCGTCCCGACCCCGACCCCGACCCTTAAACCCCCTTTGCAAAAATAACCGTTGCACCAACGGCCATTTTAGATTATGGCCGTTGACCAACGCCATTTTAGGCCCCCCCCTCCCCCTACCCCCTACCCCTTAATATTTATTTTTAACCCATAAGTTATTATATTTACACTTTAACCCAATTTTTCAACTATAAATAACTCATTTTCTCTTCATCTTTCTCACAAATCTTCCTACAATCTCTCTAATTTCTCAATATATCTCTCTACATTGTTTGCTAAATATTCAATTTTATTAATTCATTTGGGAATTGGGAGTGAAGTTGGCAACTAGCTTGAGGATCTTCCATCGAGCAAAGTTTCAATTTTCAACCTCTCGATTACACGTCGACGTTACGTCGGCGTTTGGTACATTCGTTCCTTCATTAAATTATTATTGTCTGTTTATTTTATTTAGCGCACTTAATTTTATTGTCTTTAATTATTTATTATCATAATTAAAATGGAAGGATTAAAAGGTATGTTTAAGGGTAAGGGTAAGGGTGCTTCTTCTAGTAGAGGCAACCAGGGCAAGGGTACTTCTTCTAGTCATCTTATTCCTACACGGATGATTTTGTTGATACTCAACATTTTCCTACAATACCATTAGATTTAGACGAGGAGTTATTTTCGGAACTCAAGAAGACTTTAATTTAGACGATGATCTAGACGATACACCCACTAATATTGATGACAACACGCCCACTAGTGCACCTTCAACCGAAATACCTCCTATTCCCCCTAGTATGAGACGAGGTCCAAAGAAAACGACCATTAAAATCGGATGCATGGACATTTTTTGATAGGGACGTAGAGAATCAAGTAGCCATATGTAAAATTTGTAAAAATGTTTTAAAATTTAAAACTCGGAAAAGGTCACGGTGGGACGGGGGTTTAATTAGACACGTAGTAAGTGCTCATCCGGCTAGGTATGCCCAATACCAGGCTTCAAAACCGGGTGCGCAAACGGCCGCTCCATCGGGACAAGGTTCACATACGATCTGCGTCCCGACCAAGTACAGGGTCAAATTAACCCTATGACGGGGGGAATTGTAGGCTCTAAATACAACAAACATAGAGATAGGGAAGCAATATCAAAATTAGTTGCTGTGGAGGGTTTGCCTTTTTCATTTCCTTCATCTCCCGGTTTTATTCATTACATTAGAGATATATATAATTTCTTCATTAAATGTTTATTCCGTTTATGTGTCATCGTCATTAACGATAAAGAGTAAAATAGAAAAAGAATAATTAATTATTTTTTGAATTTCTAAAATAATAAATAATTTGATACAATTATTTTTAATAACCACGATAAATAATTGGAGAATGAGGGATTAGATTCCAACATTTGATCACTTGCTTTGCCCTTTTGTCGCTAAGGCCTTATATTTTTTACATAAATCTTTTATTAATTCCATTTTTGTGTGTATGTGTGGTGTGACAGTGGGAAGGGGGGGGGGGGGGGGCGTAGTTTGCTTTGGTGAAAAGAACGAAAATGCTCCTTTATGTTGGGTGGATTTAACAAACAAAGGTTCGTCAAATTTCAAAACTGTACCAGAAATTAGAAATAAATAAAAACTATTAGAAACTACATCAGACGGTATAAATATATATTAATAAAAATTACACTTCTAAATGTAATACTATTTTATGTAAAAAAATATATTTCACAGTCCCGGTTAAATATAACAACATATAAATATGCCGACTTTTGGCAAATTCAAAAAGTCAAAACTGCTCAAATTATACTTAAAGGACTATTTTATATTAACCTCAAACATAAGGAACTATGTTCTCTCGTTTGCCCACAATAAAATCATGTGTGACCCAGTAAAAGATATACTTGTAGACAAATGAATCATCTTAGAAGATCTTCTTCGGATTTGCTATTGGTCTCGCCCTGAATTCTGTTCGTTTTATCGGCTGACGAAATTGGGAGACAAATTGATTCCTTAAAATAAGCGATTTGGACTGAAAACGGAACTTTAATTTTCAGCAATGGGTTCCTCAACTACTCCAGAAAGCGTTAGGACAGTGGTATGAGTAAACTAAGATGTAAGAAACATGAATGCGACTGAGTACATTAAAGTAAATGATAAAATGAAGTAAAAGGATAAAAATAGATAAAATTTGAGTTGTTTGATTGATTGGTTGTGTCCTATATACAAAGAATGATCCTATTTATAGTACAAAAAAGGAAAAAGAAACTGTACAACGTGATCCCCCATGTCAGTCATCAAGTAACTCACAAAGTTTAATGGCCGACTATGGGGGAGGTGGTGCCGATTTTCTCGCTATCTACTCCTCTTACTTGGATAACGTCCCTTTCTTTTAGCTGTCGTTGGCCGTTAGCGCTTCTAGGGGTCCGAAAACCCTTTTGACTTGGTCGTTGAGGCGTCTGCATCTGAGTGGGTCCCAGACGTACCTCTAACTAACAACTCAACTAAGATACCTTAGTAGCCGATGAAGTTCTTGTAGTCGAGGGCTACGAGTAAATTCGGTTCTAGAACAGTTCGGCTGTCACTGAATTCAGGTAAACACTTAAATTATTTTTTGAGTGTTAACAATTGCCCCCTACATTAACTCGAGTGTGACCGATGAGTTGATGTATCCGAAAGTAGCCGTCGTTTCAGCCTGACAGTCGCACATGTCACTTCAATCATCTCCTCTCCAGTGCATGCAATGATGATTACTTCTGAATTGGGTTTCCACTTCAACCGAGGTGTCTTTATTACCACGAATTGGTTCCAATGTTTTCCAACCGTGCATTCGAAGAGGTAGCCCAAATTTACGCCGCGCATTGAGATCTATTTAAGAAGAGACATGTTTTCGAGAATTTCTCACTTGATCTTACAGTCATCTCCGATTTCTTTCTTTCTGCATAAAAAACCCTAATTTCGGCCCTTTTCTTACTCGGATGACATGGTTTCTTCTTCCTCTTCTCAGAAGATATACGAGACTACTCTAGCCGATAAATACCTAACTGATGTCTTGGTCCTTGTTGATGAACAGTTGGTTCTGGCTCCATATGGTAGACCGGAACAAATCGACATTCTTTTATCTCAACATCTTAGCCCGGTGACCTATGATCTTCCTCTCACCTGCGATTGGCTCACTGTCGACCGCTGTCCGGCTAACCTATGCATCTGGCCGACCAGAGTCACAAACTATTCTGTTTGGGTGGATCGGGTCAAGTCGGCCAAAGGAACCAAGTGGAGGCGTATGAGTCTTTACGACACCATTGTACTATCGGGGTCTGATATCTCCTGTAATATCGGCCTCATATATGCATTCCTTGGTTATTAGTCAACTACCGCCACTACTTTTGTTTTTCCCTGGGGATGATGACTCTCATCCTCTTTGATGTAACGACGATATTAGGCCTTCCGATATTGGGAGCCGAAGCGCCTACCCTGAGTGAAATCAAAGTTCCTGACTTGGGGATTGTTGTTTCGAAAAATTCTTCCAGCTATGGTTCTTTTATGACCGCTAACCGCCGAAGTTTTCCTCTTCCGGTTGATGATGCTGAGCATCATACTTTTCTGCTCTATTGGTTTAGCCGTTACTTCGTCTGTACGGGCTCTTGTGCAATTGTCAAGGAGCTGGAGATTTATGTGTCTTTGGCCATTTCAGGGGAAGATGTCAGTTAGGCATCCCGCTTCCTGGCTTACTTGTACATGGCTATGGGCAATGCTCAAGCTAAGTTAAGGTATTCTCAAAATCTGGATACTTTGGTCGGTACTATGTGGTTCATTCAGTTGTGGATCACTTTGTATTTCCCAGAGTTCATCCCTGATGATTTTGATGGCAACCGTTCTCCGTTAGATCAGTCGGTGTTAGCCGCCACTCTTTGGGGAACACCTCTTGTACCCCAGGATGTTTTCGCTGCAATCTCTACCCTGCATGGTCTTTCTCGAGACTATTACACGCAGATTGGCAACCGATCCTTGAAAAATGGGTCACTCCCGATTGGGTTCATCATATAGCCGATGGCAACCTTTTCTTCACTCAGCGGAAGGTCATGAATCGAGTATGGGGGCGTATTCTTACGGCTAAGGATCTTTTGGCAGGCTTGAAGCACAACTCTAAGCATAACAAGTTAACGACAGAGCTCTATCGACCCAACTTTGTGGCACAACAATTTGGCCTAACACAACACATACAATGGCCTCACTGTAGTGTTGCTCATTCGACCCACCATTGCTCTCTAAATGCCAAGCAGACAGAGGAGGTAGCCGCCCACAATCTTGATAATCTTGCATTTTTCATCTGGCAGCCGTTATCCCCAAGGGCCAACACCATTGTTGCTTTTGTTGACTGGTGGAAGGTAGCCGAAGAAAAATTCTTCCAATCCTCTCTGAAAGTCTATTGCGATCGGCTGATCCAGGCAAAACAAAGTGATCGGCTGGTCTAGTTGAAGAAAAAAACCCAACAGACGCTAAGCCAAGGACAAAAGAGGTCCCTTCAAAAGTGGTTTCCATCAATTTGGCTAGACCTACTGCCTCTTGGTCTTCCGTTAGGCTGCGACAACCGAAGAGAAAAGGTGAATTGTTTTTCTACATATATGTTGGCCAGAATTTCTTATACATTTTAGGCTAACACTTTTTATGTATCTTTCAGTAACTTCATCCCCCTCAGGGTTTGTTGATTTGGAGACCACTCCTACCAAGGGATCTCCGTCGCCTAGGCAATCCATTTTAAAGCAACCCAGGCTAGGTGAAAGGGGTTGTTATTTGTGAGTGTAGGGAAGAAATATATCGTGGAGCCGAAGTCTCTATTTCTGAAGCGGAAAATGATGAGGTATATCACTTATCTGCCTCGACTACCTTTGTATCGGCTATCTTTCATTACTCATGTTTCTTGGTTTTGTCTTTCAGGAGACACTATTAATAAGGCGCAATAGGCGGCGAAAGTACATAATGCCTTTCTCCATGCTGGGGGGACGTCCTCTTTGGCTCGTACTTCCGAACACTCGCGAGCTCCATCGACTAACCTCGATATCAAAGTTTCTCTGCAATGCTTGGGATCTCTTCCGGCTTGTAAAAGAATTGTGTTCAAGCTACTTTTGCCCGGAGTAAAAGATAAGGAGAGACTCGCGTCGAAGTATCGATCGAAGGCGCGACTTGTAGGGGAGTAGTTTCGGCGGTCCCAATCTTTGCAATGAGGCGAGGGACTCTCCGGCTATTAGAGAAGATTCTCTTTGCATAAGACGCATAGATAAGGATTATAACACCTGAAATGAGTGCCGTAGACTCAACTATTAAAACCCACGATTCTTCCCGCTCCTCGTTGTTTTGGCAAGGCCATCATCTGGATAACAAGTTACGGGAGCTTGGTAATCAAGAAGTTGTTTGGTAATTGGATATGAAGATGGGTAATTAACGGCTGGCCCAACTGGAAAATGAGTATGCTGAATGGAAAGGCAAACTTGCTTGTGTAAAGCCGTCATTACCTGCTAATCTTTTCGAAGTGGTGTCCGAAGCACATCATTCTCCGGCTACGATTACTTCTTTGCCAGTTGATCCTGCCGTCCAAGTGACAAGTGACATTCCTACAGCCTTGCAAGATGCATCGGCTCGATCGGAACAACAACCAAAAGATACTCTAGCAGCCGATATGAAGGTTCTTACCGAGACCCAGTCAATTGGTGTGGCTAAGATCACATAGGGGGTAGGAGTAGGAATCCCCGAAGAGTTAGGGGTATTTGAGGTAGTGGTTATTGGTGCGACTGGTGATGAGGAACAGATTGCCGTAATTTGGAAAGACTAAGCAACTGTTGATTCGGCTGATCCTGAGACTTCAATAGCTGATGATGTAGTGCAGCCCTCGATTGATTCAAGGCCGACCAATTTGGATTCTTAGTTGTATAGACCCCAAATCGAAGGGTCTGTTATTGTGACTAGGCAGCCGGTTTGTGGCTATCGTTTGCCCTACATTCCCCAAATCGAAGGGAAATTAACCTCTTTTGCGACCAGGCAGCCGGTTTGTGGTTGTTGATTACTTATGCATTCCCCAAAATCGATGGGTAATATTTCTTCAAAATGTATACCATTTACATTTCTTTTCCATGCATGTTTATCGCTTGATCCGTACTGTCGGCAACCCATAGGTTCGCTACGAAGGGTCCTTTCCTAGTTTGGCTATTATTTGCCGATTTTACGATCTTTCATTTCAATCGGCGGGACGATTTTTCAAACTAAGTCTCCTTCGGCAAACCTCTTTAGGCTTTATATGTTTGTCGTATGCTTTGGCTATTTTATGTTTACCGGCTTTGACTCTTTCTATGATTGTCAATCAATTTTCATCCAACTTACCCAACTCTATTAGCATGGCCTGCTGATATTCATCCAAACATAGAAAATTTGGTTTGTCCATCCGTAATGATATTAACTTCTGAGGACAACACTTACTGCATCTTGGCCATAGATTTAGCCGATAGGATATCATCCCCGTAGCTGTAGATTTGGAGTTTCTGATTGCCCATTTCATTTAAGACATGTCTTTGTAAAACGAGTTTATTCAAACTTTGCACAAAACATACACAACATGGGGTATAAAATAACACTCGAGTTTTGTACAAGCGTAGAACAAAGACAAACAAAGCTAGGCGTAAAATTCCTATCGGCAGCTCAAATGTTGTTGGCCGCCAGATTCTGGTTTTCTGTTGTGGTTCCCCATCTGCGATGTCTCGTCTATCCTTGCCTCAGAACTTAGGGCGGTCAGCCGATGCCACAAGTCACATATATTTGGGTTTTCTCAACTATTTAAATCCTCCAAGGTAAGCCGTGGTTCGTCTAATTATTTTATTTCAAACCCCCGCAAGGTAAGATTACAAGATTTCTAAGATCCTTCTTCATACTGCTCTGTGATGGCTATGGGAGCCACATTTGGTGAATAGAGGACAACCTCTACGTTCTGAAGCCCTGGTCGGAACGGGTTATCATCCACTGGGATGATTTCTATTTTGTCTCCTTCCCAAAATATGAGCTTTTGATGCATGGTAGAAGGAAGGCATTGGCTGGTGTGAATCCAGTCCCTGCCTAGCAAAATGGTGTAGGACGGCTTGCCATCTATTACAAAAAGGCAGACCTGACCGTCTTAGGACCTGCAATGATTTTTGTTACTAGAATCCCCAATGCTTCAGAGGCTTCTCTCATAAAGCTAGCCATTTTCATATTAGTTGGGATGAGATCCTCTTTTGTTTTGTTAAGATCCTTTAAGGTAAGCAGCGACATCACATTCAGCACAACCCCATTGTCGACAAACACCTGACTAATAATTTTATCGTTAATGTAAGCCTTGACGTAAAATGGTTTGAGGTGTTTAACCATATTTTCTGTAGGTGCACCAAATATAGTACTCAAAGTGTCCCTAGCCGGGGTATTAGCTATTGTTTCCCATTCTGCGTCTTCCACGCAAACATCACATTTAGGCTATCCAGCGAGGTGCGGCTGGCCCAAAATTCACATGGGATTAGGTTGACCATTTCAATGTCTGCCCACATCTCATCAACCAGGTCATGGCTAAATAAATCGAGGATGGAGCCCCCTCCTTCATCCAATTCAGTTGACCAGAAGCTCATATCTTGCATTTTCTAGAGACAGATGGGGATCGGCTGGTGATCCTCTGACTTAATCCTTTACACAATTTGTAGGGTTGCCTCGGTTTGAGGTCCATTCGGGGCCACGTTCTCTTGCTAGGGTTCCTCCATCGGGTTGTCGGTAGGCTGTTCATCCAGATATAGTTGACCTTACGTCTCTCCTTCAAGCGACATTGCCCCTGAAGCAACTGAGCCAAATGTCTACTCAATAGCCTCGGCTACGGCAGACTCAGGAATCTCATGATTTTTGGCTGCGTTAGTGTTGGAAATTAGATGCAATGTCTGTTACATCTTACGCAAGGCCTTGACACACTGCATCCTCATTTTTTGAGTCTTGGATGCGACTTTCGGTGGTGCTTTGTTCTTTCCGGGAGCCTGATTGACAAACCACTTCCCCTCTTCTGTGTTAGCGGCTGGTTTAATCATTCTTCGGGGTCTCATCTGGTCCTCATTTCTCGTCGTCATACGTAAGGATGAAACACCCTAATTTACGTTAAACTCGACACCCTCTATTTGGTTTTAGGGAGTGATTCTTCATCTATTCGAGGCATGCTCGGCTGCCGGTTGGTTGGTATCCGTACTTGCCCCCCAGGACTATGCCTGGCGCCGATAGGGACCCTTCTAAACCTCATGCTTTGTTCTTGAAATTCTCGTTCAACGTCTTTCGAGTATTTAGGGCGGCCATGAAAACTGCTCCTAGATGGCTGCCTGTCATCACGAATGTCATATAGGCTGCCTAACCGGTTGAACACAGAGGTCCTTGTGGCTTTCTCCCCTTCGGTAGGTTTATTTGGGACCCACACCCTTTTCATCGGTTGTCTCCCTTTGGTGTCCTTTGACTCATCGGGCTTAGCGAAAGATACCCTAGATATTTGTACCGAGGAAAAGGGGTCGGTATCAATGGACATTTCAACTATACTCTTATCGGCTAGCTTGAACCTCCCCTCTTTGATGCCCTTTTAGATCCCCTTTCTGAAGACCACACAATTAGAAGTAGAGTGACTGTATGAGTTATGCCACTTGCAGTACTTCTTATCTTTGAGTTCCTCGGCAGGCGGAATCCTATGGCCATCAAGCAATCGAATCTGCTTATCTTTGAGCAAATGATCAAATATCTGATCTGCCTTTGTGAATGTCAAACGAGTAACCGACCCTGTCATCGGATGAACTCGTCGCCTTGCCTTTTACAGCTTTCAAAGCTGGGCAAGAGTAAACCTTACCCTTAACAATATCGACCACCATTGCGTCTATCGCGCAGTCGACTGACTCTAGGTCGGACTCATCCGCTTCAATGATGGATACCAAGTGGGAGCCTCAATTTCGGCTGGCTCTTCTCCGCTCCTTCTCCTGGATCTACTACTCTATTTGGCTAGCCTTTTCGGTTAACTGGCTCAGGTCAGAGCAGGATTGTCCCACCAACTTCTCATTTAACTGAGGGTGCATGTTGTTGATTATCATGTGGGCACACTCAGACTCGGTGAAGTGTATGGTGCATTTCCTAACCTTCTTTCTGAATCTCTCGATAAAATCGGCAGTCGATTCATCGACCTGCTGGTTGAGATTAGTTAGATCAGTCACGGTAACCTAAGGTTGGGGCCAATAGAACCTATCATGAAAGCAACCCTCCATGTCAGTCCAGCTCTGTACGGAATCAAGAGATAAATAGAGTACCATGTGAAGGCTGTTCCCGTTAGAGAGAGGGAATAACTGCAACTTATGATGCTCATTCTGTCCAGCCTCGCCGCATTGGACAGTAAATCTATTGATGTGCTCGATAGTGGATTTGTCGTTGTCACCAGAGAAGATGGCAAACTCCGATATTTTGAAGCCTCTCGGCAAATGTGCTATCCGATCTACCCAATCGGGTTAAGGCTTTTTATAAACAGGCATGTCCAAAGGTTTCAGTTGGATGTCGAAGTACCTCCGCATGGTATTAGCAATAATTTCTGGGTTTATCAGTTGTGACGTCCCCTGCCGATTCTCGATTAAATTTGGCTGGTAGGCGTTCTACACTGGCGGCCTCTATTCTACACTTTGTTGGATAGGGGTTTAAAGGTTGTAGGTGATCTGCTAGCCATTACCAATAGGTGGGGTAATGCCCCATTGTTGTTGTTGGGTATGGCCACCAAGGCCTACAACCTGATCTGCTGGAACGACTAACGGAGCCTGAGGATAAGGTGGAACAGTATTCCATAGCTGCTCTCTTCGGACGTCGGTCGTTCTTAGAAAATTTACGCTTCTTGAAAGGTACGGATTGGGTACTGGCAACGGCTGCTGGAATGGTATTCCAATGTAAACAACGTCACCAGATAGCTGAGCTAAGTCATAGCTAGGGGCCATCGGCTGCCAATTCGGCTGACCAACATTGTTCGCCTGCATCGTAGGGCCGTTCGTAGAAACTTATGGCATAACGGGCGGCAATCGAAAGTGTCCTAGAGCCTGAACTGGTCTCCGAGCCATGTTGATCTACCCATTCCGTCAGATTCGCTTGGTCAAGTGGCACATTTTGCCCCCTAAGGTTCGGCGGCGACCACATAGTGTGCTGGTTTCCAGACGATTGGGCTTGTGTTCCTAGGTGCGCTACCCGTTGCACCTAAGTAGGCACTAGCTAATGCACATGTGGCTGAGGAACAACACTGGGAGTCACGGTCTCATGCTGAATAACACCGCTCGTCAGAGGGATGGCAGAACTAGCCGAACATTCTCCTGAGTGCATTCGGTTGGTTTCCATCTCCCTCGCTTGCTGAACCTCATTATGTACCATCGACATCACAATGTCAGCCAACTGTTTAGAAACTTGGTACATAATATCGTGGATGCCCAAGTCGATCAGTTGTCTAATAAAAGACGTGGTCATTATGGTTGGACCTTCAGATTGACTAGATTCTTCCACAACTTGGGTTGATGGAGGAAGTGGAGGGGTATCAACGGATATAGGCATACTCGAGGAGGATGCTGGTTCATTGTTCCTTCTGGGTGGATTTTATTTAGGATATGGACTGGACTCGAGGTTCATTTTCTTACCGGACCTTAGGCGCATACGCCAAGAATGATCCTGACATAGAGAATCAAACTTTGCTCGTAATTCACCTATGGTCCCATTGGGCGTGCCAAATTTGTTCTCGCCCCGAATTCTGTTCTCTGTCGTTTTATCGGCTGACGAAATCGGAAGACAAATTGATTCCTTAACTTAAGCGATTTGGGCTGGAAACGGAACTCTAATTTCCAGCAATGGGTTCCCCAACTATTCCAAAGAGCGTTAGGACGGTGGTATGAGTAAACTAAGAGGTAAGAAACATGAATGCAGCTGAGTACAGTAAAGTAAATGATGAAATGAAGTTAAATGATAAAGATATATAAAAATTGAGTTGTTTGATTGATTGGTTGTATCTTATGTACAAAGAATGATCCTATTTATAGTACAAAAAGGAGTACACCGTGATCCCCTCCCCCCATGTCAGCCATCAAGTAACCCACTAAGTTCAATGGCCAACTATGGGGGAGATGGTGACGATTTTCTCGTCCTCTACTCCTCCTACTATGATAATAGCTCTTTCTTTTAGCTGTTGTTGGCCGTTACCGCTTCTAAGGGTCTAAAAACCCTTTTGACTTGGTCGTTGAGGCGTCTGCATCTGAGTGGGTCCCAGTCGTACCTCTAACTAACAACTCGGCTAAGATGCCTTAGTAGCCGATGGAGTTCTTGTAGTCGAGGGCTAGGAGTAAATTCGACTCAGGAACAGTTTGACTGTCACTGAATTCAGCTAAACACTTAAATTATTTTTTGAGTGTTAACAACTATTACTGGCAGATTTAAAAAGGTTTTAGCAAGCACAACATTCCTGATTTACGACTCAAATTATATACTTCTCTGAAAACGAATAAAAATAGAACTTAGCACAGCTCACATCCTCAATTCAAAATAAAATTAAATTCTAAGTTTGACTCTGATCATACTTCTTTTTCCTTAAATATCATCAACATGCCAAATTAATTGATAGAAAAATCGACTAACTAATTGGAAAAAAATGTTCCTACTAGACTAGTCCAATTTGCCTCCTCAGAGCTCTTAATCCCAAATGGAACATTAAGCATTAGACTATTTTGTTCTGAGCTATAGTGTTATACACAGGCTAGGCGGATGACAACGTAATTATTGGGTTCATTGTTTTCGGAGGCGTTTTAAGGACGAGCTCCACGGCGGGATATATCAAAAACGCTCCGGGTGTATATAAAAGGCGTAGATCCATAGGGCGTAAAAGTGTAAGCCCCGGGTGTTAAAAGCATACGCCCGGGCGTTCATTTTTTTCCTGTTGTTTTAAAAATATTTTTGGTATAGATTATAATTTTTGTTATTGGTGTAATGATATTTATAGTTCATGTTTTCATGCTTTAGTGATTTTTTCTAAAATATATAAATAAAGAAAGCAACTCTCATAGAAAATAACATTATGATTAAAAAAAAATTATGTCTGAAATTGATATGATAGAGATTTCATAGCACTGTATTCCTGAAATAACTTTATTCATTTTTTTACATTGTTCTTACACTTTTTACCCTTCTCCTTTTTTGAAATATATAAATAAAAATCAGTGCAAATATTAATTGAGAGTGGGAAGGACTAATAGATGTGGAGACTGATGATGAAGTGATGAAGATTTCATTTTAAAAATTATCTAGATTATTATCATTTTTTGTGTTGTTACCTTTCTTAAATAATAATTGTAATCATTTTTATATTATTGGTGATTCATTTGAATTTATTTGCAGAATTTTAATGAAAAATTTTCTTTTACTTATTCTTTTAGTAATAAAATTATAAAATTAAATATGCATGAGACATACGCCGCCCCATATATCGGGACTTACGTCTCGCTCCGTGCTGCGTAAAACGCCTCGTCTCGCGTCCCTGCCTCTTAAAACACTAATTGGGTTAAGATGAATTCAGTAATTCTACTCTGGCTATCCATAATTATATATATTAAAAATCAACTAAACATATATAAATAACTGAATACAAACTCAATAAGTAAAAATAAATTACGATGAACTCTCATCTCAGACCTGAAAGCAAATTTAAATTTTAAATTCATCTTCGCTTATAGAGTTCTAAGGCCTTTGTCTGCCCAACTCTTCCATCGTCCACATTATTATACAATCCTTCTTGTTTCTTTATAGTTTGGTATTTTCTAGTGGTTCTGTCATCACTTTTCAATCAGGAACCATATTCTAAAATTTGGATAATATATATGTAGAAGCTAATAGAGAACAGATCATGTCCCAATATTTTAATGCTTTGTGTTTCCCACCTTTTTTTGCTTTCATACATATGCTTGTGATACAAGTAATAAATCATTTGGAAGAATATCATATTTTATAAAGAAACTAAATATTTATAGGAGTAATACTTATTACTATTACTAAGAATTTAGCATGAATAGACTTTTTGGGAATTAAAAATAAGATGGATATTTTCCTCCCCTCATTTTTTTTTTTTAAAATATGGATATTGCCCCCCCCCCCCCCCCCCCCCCCCATATTCAAAGGGAACTTAGTCCAAGAAAACATGTGTTTTTGCCCTCCCTGCATTTAATGCTCCGTGTTTCCTTACCTCTCCATATTTATTGCTATGTGTATCTTGCATTAAATGCTCGCATTTCCCCTTTTTCTCTTTCTGTTTTCTTTTCTTTGGTCAATTTATTTATTAAGTTATACTATTTTTATACTTAAAAGATGATAGTGAAGTATATCCTCAAAAATTGTACAATAACAACATATTTAGTGAAATTTCACAATGTGAGGTCTATAGAGGGTAGAGTGTACGTACGTAGACCTTATTCCTACTTTGGAAGGTAGAGAAACAGTTTACGAATGACTCCTGACTCAAGATAAAGCATAAGCATAAGCATAAGAAAAAGTCAGATAAAGACAAAAAATTCAAAGTAATATGAAAATAAAAATAAAGAAAATAAATAATCCATGATAAATTGTTGTTCATGTTTAAATTATACAACATCTTGCTTCAAACATAAGAGTTGCTAAGAGGCAATTTGGACCGTGTTGATTTTATCTCAACTAAAAGAAAACAAATAAACCGTTAATTATATGGCCCTATTTATATTAAGCACAAAACTTATATGTAATATTAAACAAATTTTGTCTATCTATCAATTGCTTGATAAACTCCGTCTATGTGAGCTCGTTCACATTGTTGGTCTCAAGCCCGGATAAAGGAGGAGGATTGTGAGGGTTAATCGTAAGTGACCTCTATAAAGGTAAGGGTAAGGTTACGTATATCTTACCCTCCTCAGACATCATTTATGAAATTATAAGTTGCTTGATAAATATACTAGATTAAAATTAGAACCCTATAAATTCATCATCCTTTCCTTCCCATTAAGATCACTCATGATTTCATACTCGTATTCTACCATAAACTAACGCAAGAGCCTGTAAACGATGGTAAATTAATTAATACATCAATGCATCCAAGGAGAGTTTATACTTTATAAGCACAATGGTTTAATTTAATTTGTTCTTCCATTGCTATTTAAAATAGCTTCTACATCATATACTCCATAATTTTGTACATGCTTCTGCAGGATTGTTATGTTCAAGATTATTGTATGTTACATATATACTATCATTTGCTTATCACTAGCAAGTAGTATATGCGTTTGCATAAAGTTATGTTTACATCATTTACTCGAGAACCTAGTATGCGTTTGCGATTGATCTTGATGGGTACCAAATTTGGCTTCAAAAATGGTCACCAGATTTCAAACCCGAGGAGGGCATTCCAATTGTGCCGGTGTGGGGATTGTAATTCCATAAGCAAAAATGACACTATATCAAATAAATCACGGAGACAGCAGGTACTCCTATTGAACTCGACATGTCTACTAAAACTATGAATAGACCAAGTATGACAAAGGTACGAGTTGAAATCGATCTAATGAAACCTTTAGTTCATAGTGTTTGGATTGGTACTGAAGATGAAAATGATCCTATAACAGGATTTGTGAAAAAATTAGAAACTATTATTATCATATACTGTAAACATTGTAAAAGGCTTGGTCATGCTTTGATGGAGTGTAGGGTTTTGGAGAAAAAAAGAAAAATTACAAGAAAGAGGCAGAGAGGATTAAACAGCATAATACCCAAAGGGAGCAAGATGAACATGTTCCTTTTGAAATTCAAAATGATAGGAATGATAAGATGAAAGAAACTGATCATAGTGGGAAACAAATCCAAACTTTCATGGCAAATGATGATCATTATAGAGCAAATTCAACACAACCTGGACTCCATTTAAGAGAAGTCCATTCAACATTGCTTCAGAGAGAGTAATAAAGCTGCTGATAGATTGGCTAATTGGGGACTAAGATGTGAAAGTATTGTTTGGATGACTAGTTTTATGGAACTGCAAAGAGAGACAAGGGGAGAGATCAAGGTTGACAAAATGCATGTACCATCTTTTAGAAATTCCATAGTAAAAAACTCATTCTATGTGAATAGATCATTGTATAGGAATTACCTTTCTGATGTCCCTTAGAGTTCCTTTTTTGTTGTATTGTGAAGATATTAAATTTTGAGACCTGATATGGAATCCTACTTATCTAAGATGGAGCATGTTCCATCACAAGTAGGTGAAGGGTGTTGTAACCTTGATTGTGGGCTTTTTGCTGATATGAAAAAAACTCCAGTGTTTGAGTGGCAAAAAAAAAAAAACTCTATAATCTTACTATCTATTTTTTCCATCTGGTTTCAAAATTCACTTTGTGATTCGATTAATTCTGAATTGCACGGAAAAACCTCACTTTAGGAGTAAAAGCTCCTTAGACAGTTGATTCTATTTTTAAACTTAAACTTGAAACTTTTAATTAAAAATGAAGAAATATTTACAACTTCACCGTAACCCTTGATGGTAGTTTTTTTTTAATATCTTATGAACATTTACTATGCTCACAAATGCATTTGGTTATTAAATTGATGTAGAAAAATCCGTTATCTTCAAAGTAAACTTCAGACACAAGTCATCCCTACCCAACATCCCCCCCCCCCCCCCCAACCCAAAAAAAAACCATACACACACAAAAACACTCATAAAACTCACTAACACATTTCCACCAACTAATACTTCTACTATAAGAAATTTCCCCCAGCAAACATCACATCTCTCTCTCTCTTTTCTATTTCAACACTTTAGCCTTCCTCCAACTCCTTTCCTTTTACTTTCTCGCCATCACTTCAACAACAAGATCAGCTTCAAGAGATGTTGAAAAAAATCAAGAACACAACACAAATAGTCTTGGTAATTTATTTGCTTCTTGTGATCTTGGTGGCTGATCATAATCACCATGCAGCTAATGCAGAAAAGAAGACACAAATTGTTAATGTTAAGCCTTTATTGCCTACTAATTCCCACAAATCATCATCATTTTCTCAGTCTTTGACAAAAGGGGTCCCTATTCCACCTTCTGCTCCTTCCAAAAGGCACAATGAAATCAATATCTAAGGCTTCCAGCCCCAACCATGAAGAAATTATTGAAGGGAAAATTATATCTCCCTTCAATATATTGTGAGGATTATTTTGAAGGTGCCTCCAACTGTACATGGTTCACTAGTGAGTATACATTTATATATATGGCATGTTTTAACTATGTTCTTTTTCCTGCCCTAATGCTCCAGATAATAAAGCATTTTGACGACTTACTTCTCTAATTTTGTAAAAGAGGCTATTTATAGAACCCAATTGATTTTTTTGGTTCGGGTTCTTCATATCTTGGGTTTATATGTTAAGTTCTAGATCAATTCACCCCATGTATGACTATGGAACGATTATCAATAACAACAGAATTTATATCCTACTATTACAGGGTGTCTGTAGAATTGAGCTTATGAATTATGGATTTTAAATAAAGCAGTTTAATGTATTCTGAATAAGTTATTTATTTATTAAGTGAAATTTTAACACAAATAAAGAATTTTGGCCAAAGCTATGAGTTCCGCCCCTAACTTTATATGTGGGTTTTCTCTCATGCATGAGCCTTTGTTTTTATTTTTTCACATTTATTGTTTTTTACTTCTTTTTAGTTATGTTTTTTATCCTTCAAATATCTTTAAATATTTCAACTTAGAACAAGAAAAATTAATAACACAGAAGCATCAGCACGAGGTCTCTAACAAACTTACAAAAGAAGATAGAAGACCCAACTACTATTTGACTTCTTCTTAAACAAAAACAGGAGAACAAGTCATGAAAAGTGTTGGGTTTTTGTTTGGGGTTTGGGGGGGGGGGGGGGGGGGAGACGGGGTCCAAATATAAAATGAATTAATACCGTATCAGTCTCCAAAGTTTGAGAAAATTATGAATTAAAAATGCTTAATTCACGAGTCAATATATATATATACTTGACGATACTCCAAAAGTAAAATTACTTAATTAAGTTGAAAATCCCTTTATATTTAAAATTTAACTCATATATGTCACACTTTTGTTTCATGCATTAGAACATAAAATATTTTCTTGAAAAAAAAAAAAGGAAAAAAAGGAAAAAGGAAAGCAAACTCTAAGGGATCAGCTCATCCAGTTATCTTCCTATAGATTTTAGCTCTACGTCTAATTTCCTTTAAAATACCAAAATAAAACAAAGAGGAACATAAAAATGAGAAAGTGGAATTATCTCAAAGGGAAGATCATGAGATTGAAAACTTTATTCAGTTGCACACGTTACTATTCCTTATGTTCCAAAATACTTGTCGCATTACGCTTTTCAAAAGTCAAATTATATTGAACTTTGACCAACAATTTAAGTTATATTTTTAATCATATTAATATGAGAATAATTGCAACTTATAGTACTTTTCGTATAGTTTCTGAATATCTAAATTTTAATTTTAAAATATTAAATTAATCTAATCTAATTTAACTTTAAAATTTAATCAAATTGACTTTTAAAAAGAAAAAACATTATAAGTATTTTTGGGACGGATGAAATATTACTTTACTACTTACATATACATATATAAGTGGCAGTTTGGAAGGACTAAACGGGTAATTTTGGCATTTCAAGTTACATCATGCTACAGGCAGTCGTACGAGAAGCAAGTAAATTTGTACATTTCGAACCTCAATCTTTTCAGCAATGTATTGTCCATTACAATGGTTTCTTTTTTAGTTCTAATATTGGTTTCATATGAGATAGATGTCAAAGGTCGTTCAATAAAGATTGAAATTTGTTTTTTAAAAGACGGAAATTTTCAAGATGGTTGGTACAATAGTACATAGCTCACATAGTTAAATGTCTTGCTTGCTTACGAAACATATATATGTTGAAAATTTCAATGTGGACTTTTTGGAGCTCAATTATGCATACATACATCAAACAGAATTAGATTAGTGCTATATTTAACTCAATCGAAATTTTTGATTTTTTCTCAACATTGTTGGAGTTTAGTAAGTCAGTGATAAGAATTCAAGATTTGAATAACTACTAGTCTTACATATAAGAGTGTTGTACTTTTTAGTGGTGAATTTTTGAGATATTGTAACCTACTATAAATCAAAATTTTGGAGTAAATTAATGTTCACCAAAATGGCTAAATTTTGAGGAATGGACTTTCGAGCAATTTCAACCATAGCTGGATGTGATTTTAGAAGGAAAACAATGGGCAGTCCAATGCACTAAGTTTCCGCTATGTGCGGGATCCGGAAAAGAGCCGGACCACAAGGATCTATTTCACGGCTGGTGAAGTGTTAATTTAATTGATTCATTTCTGGTTAATTGAATTGATATGAAAGTTGTAACATGAGAAAATTACCAAAAAATTGACTTATTTAACTAACATGTTGACAGAGCAATAGGAATTAAGTAGAACTTGACAAGTAAAAAGCACTTAAATAAACAATACAATTCAAATGTCCTAAATAGAACAATAAATACAAGATTGCGGTGTTGACTCCTTAAATATATTAAAGCTATCATTTTCAGTTGATAGTTAATGTTGTTATTTTGGGCAACAAATAACAGATGGTCATTAATGAGGACATGTGGGAGCTAGGAGTACTGTAAACTGACCTCTCTAAATGGATTTAAAAAAAATTAAGAAAAAGATGAAGAAGAAACTTGAAAGTCAAGTAAATGTAACAGCGCGAGTGTTTTGGTTATCTTGAAAGATATCTCGTAAGCGTTCCCAAGCCACCATGGTTGTTGAATCCGGTTCCATTATTGTATGCACAAGTCAGTGGAGATTGTTGCATAAATCCAACCAAGGATTGTGGCATCAAGTGTATTCCACAGTTCCTTGTCTGCATAGGATGTTAATTCCTTCACTTTTCCATCTTAGAGGAATTATATGATGAAGAACTTTGTGAGCACGACAACATATTTTAAATTTCCGCCCAAGTTGCATCATGAACGTTTTCCATTTCTAGTTTGACGGAAACATGTGTTTTGATGTTTGAGACAGTAAGGGCCAGATGAAAAGATGATTTGGACTCAGACATAGTTGGTTGGGATGGATGATGACCACGAATGGAGAAACGAAAATAAAAAAAATGGAAGAAAATTTTGGCCAAGCTAGGGTTTCTGGGAAGAAGATAACCGAAATTGGTAGGGAAAAATATTTTGGATTTTTTTCTTAAACTTCTGATACCATGTAATAATTTGAAAATGTTTTCCTCAATTGTATTCCTCCATTAAGGAAATATTATATACACAATATACAAATAAACGTGAAGAGGAAATCAAGCCTCTAATCTTTCTAATTAATAATCAATCCCTAATAATCTTCTTCCTAATTAACATATTCCTAATTATCATTTTACTACTTACCATACATAAAATGATACTATCATTAATTATAATAAATAACTATTCTAATTATTGTATTCTAATATTCTAACAATATATATATATATATATATACTTATAATTCACTAGCATTTGACCATTTCTTTTTTTTAATCCTAACCTTTTGAAAGTGGAATAGTTCACCATTATAGATAATATGATTGTTGAGTGAGTTAGTCTGTTCAGATAAATGCATCATGCAAATTATGAACCATTTCTTCAGAAGATTTCATTTCATAAGTTGAAGAAGATATAATGAAAACTCTTTATAAATTCTTAAAGTATAGTAGAATATAAATATAATCTAAAATACAAATTCAAATCCAAGTTAAAAAATGTAGCCTCTCACTTCTCATTATTCACTTCAAACCAGAAGGAAATTTTAGTTCCAAATGTCATTATTCTTTCTGGCAATAATCGATAGCATTACATAAACTAACCTTCGTCAAATCTTAAAACATTTTAGTGAGAAAAGTGAAAAAGAAAAAGAGATTCTTTAATTTAAAAGAGTACTTAAAATAGTGTGGATAGAGGGAGACAACATGTTTTACACCGTGGCAATTTTTAGAATAGAAAACGAACATGAAAGCTACAACATGTTTGACCCAACAACATCGAAACACATGTCAATAGAATGTACGATGTAAGTTAATTAGGTGCAATCTGAAAAAATAAAGAGATACATTCAAGTACAACATGAAATTGAAAAGGAAAATAGAAGCAATATGGAAGGATTTAACTTATATTTACCGCCAATATCTGTTAGAAAAAAATTATTTCTCTTAATTTTCATGTTACTAAGTCAATATGTTATGAGGGATAACTTAGAAATTACTTTTTAAGTGAAGCGACATTGTAAAATTTTACATAGGGAATAGAAGTTAATCTCAATAAGTAAACAGTACAGAATAGCAGTACAAACATTTGGAAGCTTTCAGCAGAATAGTTATACACAAATGCACAACACTACGAATTAGCTAAAAGTAAACTTACTACTCATGTTCATATACGAAGCTAGTACCTACGGAATTAGTATTATTATCACTAGTAACCACAAATGTGTATTACTAACATTTTGGATGAATTAGTCAATCTTCAAAGTAGAGTACAAAATACCTATACTGACAGTGACAGCTATATAGCTTCTACAATATAGTAATATCCCAGTTAACTATATACATACACCTATATACGACTATCTATATATGCATGTCGAAATAGTCTTGAAGCCCTTACAGCCTCAACCTTAAGTCCAATGGTGAGGCTGAATAAGAGGACGACGAATCGTATTGATCTTCACCTGAGATTAATGTGACAGGAGGAGGAAAATTTAGATCCAAATTAGTATTAACAGCTGGTGTTACTCCTGAACCTGAAACTGATGCTGATGCTGATGCAAAACAACCCTTCACATTTTTATGACTCGCCCTGTGTCCACCTAAAGCCTGGTGTGATCCAAACACCTTCTTGCAACCCGAACACTCGAATCGACCTGAAGAAGAACAAGGCTCTGATGCAACAATATTCCTGTCTCTCATAACATTGTCATCACGTTCAGCATTATTTATAATGTCATCAGGTCTTGATCCATTGGCTAATAGTAACAAGGACTCAGCGATTTCGTAGTCTTCATCGGTCATAACATGAGAAACTGATTTGTGTTTTTCTCTAGGGCTAAATTCTGAACAAGTACTAGGAGAATCAACATTATTGTGTCGAGTTCTAAAATGAGGAGGAGGGTTAATGCCGCGCCATTGACGTTCAGGATGACAACGCATGTGACCAAAAAGTGCCTTCCATGACCAAAACTTTTTACCACATTCAGTACATGGCCGAGTAATTTTGGGAGAACTTGGGTCCGGAGGCTTTTTGGTAATTTTAGGCTTACTAATTCCAGTAGAAGAAGAAGAAGAAGTTGGGCTTGTAATTTTCAAGAATCTACTTCTTTTCTTCTTTGGATTATTGTGGGGCTGGTTGTACCTTACACTTGTGTTCAAATTATCGACTGATGGAACATGTAACGTACTTGATGGTTTTTCTTCTACTTGATCAAGAAGAAAGTTGCTTGAAAAGGGAAGAGAATGATGATAATAATGGGAACTAGTACTAGGATGATTTTCCATATCTCGAATTTGGTCGAAAAAAGTTGTAGAGAAGGTATAGGTTTCGTTTATGTAGAGACAGTTTGTGAGAGATAATGGAGGAGGAGCGGTTCCATTTTTTTTTAACCAAAGTGTTCCAGTTTTACCCTTACATTTTCTCCAACGATGATAAGCCTTATTAATAGGGAATCCACCAATGAAAATGGATGAGCACGTCTGCCCACTGTCACCTAAGCATTTTCAAACACACTGCTTTTGTTACCAATCTTGTGGGCCCACGAACTTACCTCGACTGTGCATAACCTTAAATTAGTTGTATAAGAAACATCATATGTTAAGAGAAACACAGAAAGCTATATACTTATCGATGTCGGGTGTTTATACTGTAATTTATCATAATTAAGTATATTCATTAATTAAGCATGATTAAGTTGTAATTGTATATATTCACACACATGTTATACATTCCTTAATATAGTGTAAATACAATGCGAATAAGTTTTTACCAAATAAAAATTGCGTTACCCATTAGCTTTATCTACTTTGCTTGCTAGTTGCTAGTCACGTTCTTGTGAAGGTAATTTTTGAGTTTAATTTATATATATACACAAATAATTTAATTTCTTTTTACACCATTAGTCACCTTTTGCTCACTTGTTGTGGGTGGTAATTTAATTTATTTTAAATATTGCAAAGTTTACTTTTTATAAGGTTATTTGTATATATCCTTTGAATGACATGATAATATAATTTCTTTTTACACAGTTTGCGTGCGCGCGCACACAAATAAATTTCATGATTCTGAAAAGGAACGTAGGAAAATGAGATGGAAAGCTCGTACCTACCCCAATTAAGGTCGATGGTTCAAATCCATCAATAGTGTCGCCCTTCCATTGCCCCATCCGCCATGTAATATATTAAAAGGCAAAAACACATAAATAGGCCCTTAAACTTGACTCGAGCGGAAAAGTATGACCTCCAACTTTATTAATGCACAAGTAGACACGCTAAAAGTTGAACACGCATACACAAATTTCCGGCATGTCACATGCGTGAATTACACTCACTCCTACGTGGATTAGTGACCGTTCAGAGGCTGCCAACAATTTTATGAGATTTGTTTTTAAAAAAACTAAAACAAATTAAGGTAAAATAGCAAAAATAATGTAGAGATGGTGCTCGAAGCTCCGATTTGCCGCTCTCCCTTGTCAGGTTTCCCAGCTCTGGCTGGATCCGACCCGAAGAAAACGGGTTGTACCACAGATTCAAATTCAACTGCTTCAATGATGAAATGTTCCCCAGAAGGCCAGAAACATCGGTATAGTCCCGTCAAGCAAGTTTCCAACTAGCCCAAGAACTTCAAGCTGTTGGAAAGAGCCGAAACTCGCCGGAATGTCGCCGGTAAAGTTGTTACCCGACAAGTCAAGGTATTACAAGTTTGGGAGCTCAAATAATCTCGCCGAAAGTGTACCCACCAAGAAATTCTGAGTTATTAAATTTTATTATTACATATATAAATCGCCGAAAGTGTACCTAACAAAACAAAATAATTTATTTAATAAATATATAAATCGCCGGAAGCACAACCCAGAAAATAACTAACAAATGAAAACCCATAAATACAAAAACATCAGCAATATCAAAGACCTAAATTAGGTCTAATCTCCGACAACAATGAATACCTCGGGGTTGGAGAGCAAGGTCGGATAAAGAGCAGATTTGAATCAGAGTAAATGGCTTTACGTACGAGAGGGAGGGAGCGTAGATCTAATACTCCCTGCCATTGCCATCACAGAGCCTTTACTTCGAAACCGATTTGTTTTTCACAGAGATATGGCTTTAACTCCCGTGAGGTCGGGCGTATCTCACGCGAATCGCAAAGTAGGACGGGCGTATCTCACGCGAATCGCAAAGTAGGACGCGTGTGTATGAGTGTTCAACTTTTGGCAAGTTGAGACAAGTTGAAAGTCATACTTGCCGGCTTAAATCAAATTTGAGGGCTTATTTATGTGTTTTGTCAAATTAAAAAGAACACTGAAACATATTACTATAATCTACAGAAAGTTTACGTAGACTCACTTCTCTCATCAACACACTTTTCATTATTTGAAATTAAAAAGTTAAAAAGAAAATGGACATCAGGCATCCCCCATTAAATATTACTCCTACAACGTATTTTTAACAATATATTCTTATTCTTGCAATGTCATATAAACTTTCCAATTCGACAAATAGATACAACGTGCTAGTTGTGAAATCTTCCAACCTCAATATACCCACTAAATTATTGAAAGAATAAACTGTGATAATGTTAAATATTTGATGTTCAACAAGATGTAGCAAATATTGATAAGTTACAAGCTATTGAGCTGAACAACACACTCATTCAATAACCTTTAACAATCTACACATCTACATATATCAATATTTACAAGGCCCTCTACTTGATATATTACTAACCACACCAGTCACCTTTTGAGAAACGTTCAAGCCCTGTTGTTGAAGTTGAAGAAGCTATTTTGAGACTGCCCAGGGACAGTTTGGCTACCTGCAGTCGAACGCGGAATGTGCTGCTGCTGCTGCTGTTGTGCATGGTGATTACCACATTGAACGAAGGGCTGCGGATGGGGAGGCAAATGAGGATGCATTCCTCTATTTCCATTCAAAGCTGGAATTTGGCCTGCTTCAATCTTAAGCCGCTGCAGTTCTTCCCTCAACGTTTCATTTAGAGCTGAAATTTATTCACATATATTTCAGTACTATAGTTCTATATCATGTTATATATCCACACAATTCTATTGTTACATATCATATGCAAAGCAAGGTTGGAAAAAAGGTGGAGAAACAAATAATAGCACTGAAGAATACTAGAGTAGGCAAGACCCTGAAAAGGGGAAGAACATAAAACCTAGCAAGCCTGTTTATCTAAACTTTTCCAGTTCTGTTCTGTTTGAGGGGAAAAGAAATTCGTTTTCTGGTTCTCTTAGAAGACTTGTTTAGGGAAAGAATAGTGATTTCTCCGAAACTACGCTGATACAAAAGTTGAAAATAGAAACCTACTCGAAACCGACAAAAGATTTTGAAGATAGAGCTATACTCAATATTGAAGAGGGGGAAATCGAAAAGCACATTCAACCCAACAAAAATTAGAATATAGGAAGAGGACAACTTTAGACAAACCATACATAGATATAAAAAATAATTTGAAAAAAAGGATGTCTCCTCTAATATTGGTGTATAAATGGTTGTGTAGGTGTGAAAAAGAGAGAGGAAGATGCTTTTCTTTTTGTGGGGTGGGGGATGGGTTGAGGGGGGAGGTTGGTGGAGACGACACAGAGGTAAAGACAAATAGCAGAAATGAGAAATAGGGTAGCAAAGCACAAGATTGACAGTAATATGCATTTTTTATAAGGAAACTGTAAGAGTAACAGTTATATAACTTCACTAAGAACAGCATTAGGTTTACCACTCACATTAGCTGCTACAGTGAAACCCCTGTTTCTCTTTAAATAAGATTGCAGAAAACATAATTAGAATGTTTCTCAAAATGCTCTGTTTTTGGAGGATTCTTTATGACCAGATTATAAGAGTGAAAGTTTATATCTAGTAAAGGCATACCATCTCTAAGATGTGCATGTTGTTCCAAAGCTTGCAGCCGAAATTTCAGTTCTTTGTTTTCAGCAGTTAATCCAGAAGTGTCTCTCTGCGTCAACATCCAAAATTGTGTGAAAATGAGTATGACAGATAGACAGTTCAAAATTCTCATGTTTTACTTAAGGAAATGAACCACTCTTGGTTTTAGCAACAATGTGTTGGCAATTGTTAATCTCTTGAGAATGTTCCCTCCAGCAATATACTTATAGTGCAAGAGAATACAACATTTATATAAGCGAATATAAAACAGCCTTTGTGCGCAAAGAAAAAATCTGCATGTAAAAGTACCCTGTTATAGGTTAGTCCCAGAAAAGAAGATAAATGCAAAGGGTTGAAAGGCACCATTAAACCATTCCCAAATAATAGTAGTAGAATGGCAGAGAGCTATCACGGACAATCAATAAGTCAATGGAAGCTTTTCTAATACTCCCTCCGTCCCATAATAAGTGCCATCTCAGCAAAAGTAATTTTGTCCCAAAATAAGTGTCACCTTAGGAATTCAAGACATAAATTGACTACTTTTTTCCAACTATACCTTTCGACAAAAACTAGCAAGTTCTCTATTCAAGAAACATTTACTTAGTCAACTTGTTGGAACGATACTACTTTTTATCCAACAGTCGTTCACACTATATGGGATTTCTTTTTGCAGTATTCAATTATCTATTCCTATCCTATAAATAGTCCCTTCTACTCTAGTAAGATCTTGAACAAAATTTACTCAAATTGTAAAAAATGGAGAGAGAATTTAAAAATCAAGATAAAGAAGACTCAAAAGAAGGGGCTAGAAAAGAATGGAGACTTAGCAAATGTTTAAGTTGAAGATTCAACAGAAATACGTTCGGGTCGTCAATTTGATTTAAACAAATTTTCTGAAGATGAAGCTTTCGAGAACAAAGAAATACAAAAAACATTTGCGATAATGTTAACATTTAAACAAATTAACCTTTCTTTTATAGGACATTTTTGGAGGGAAATGATAAATGTATAAGATGAACACAAAATTCAAATTAACTTTTAAAAACTAAATGGAACTTTGGCTCCAATATTTTAAGTTAAATTTTGGCATGTCAAAGTACTTCCATCAGCTGATATTTTGGTTGAAAATGAAACTTTTGGCTTGCTAAAGATAACATCTAAATAATGATTGAAAAAGCCACATAGTAACTTGATATTGTTGGATTCCCAATATCAAAATGATTTACTACTCATGCATGTTCTGGTTGAGAGGAAAAGTAATTTATTTTTATAAATAGGTGTAGTTTGGTAAACTTCACATTGCATTATTGATTTCTTAATAGGTGTGTTTTTGGCTAAGGTGACACTTATAATGAGACGGAGGGAGTATAAATTAATTGTTCCTCAGTATGGTTTTGGTCTAGCATTTTTCTAATATCAAAGGAAGAAATCCTTGTGGCTGCTAGTACTTACACTAGTGGAACCATTGCACTTGTTAACAATGCATCAGTATGATATTCTTTTACTTTCTGTTTTCTTCTCTTGGTGCAAAAAGGGTGAGTATGAATTTAACTTAACTGCATCATGTGTCTCTACTCTCTAGTTTATACTCCCTCCCTCCCTCCCTCCCATAATAAGTGTCACCTTAGCCTAAAGCACACATATTAAGAAACCAATAATGCAATATGAAGTTTACCAAACTACCCCTATTTAATAAAAACAAGTTACTTTTCCCACTTGATGAGAGCATGCATGAGTGAGTAGTAATCATTTTGATATTGGGAATCCAACAATATCAAGTTACTATGTGACTTTTTCAATCATCATTTAGATGTTACCTTCAGCAAGCCAAAAGTTTATCTGCGGATAGAAAACTTTGACATGCCAAAATCTAACATAAAATATTGGAGCCAAAGTTCCATTTAGTTTTTAAAAGTTAATTTGCGTTTTGTGTTCATCTTAACTGGTAAAGTTGTTGCCATGTGACCTAGAGGTCACGGGTTCAAGCCATGGAAACAGCCTCTTGCATAAATGCAAGGTAAGGCTACGTACGATACCTTGTGGTCCGATCCTTCCCCGGACCCCACGCATAGCGGGAGCTTAGTGCACCAGGATGCCTTTTTTCTTATACATTTAGCATTTCCCTCCAAAAATGTCCTATAAAAGAAAGGTTAATTTGGTTAAATGTTAAGTTAACATTATCGCACATGTTTTTTGTATTTCTTTGTTCTCGAAAGCTTCATCTCCATCTTTAGGAAATTTGTTTAAATCAAATTGACGACCTAGATGTATTTTTGTTGAATCTTCAACTTTAACATTTGTTAAGTCTCCATTCTTATCTTTTGTCTTCAACTTTATCTTGATTTTTAAACTCTCCATTTTTTATAATTTGAGTAAATTTTGTTCAGGATTTTACTAGAGTAGAAGAGACTATTTATTATAGGATAGGAATAGATAATTGAATACTGCAAAAAAGAAATCCCATATAGTGTGAACCATGGATGGATTCCAAGTAAGTTGGCTAAGTATATGTTTCTTGAGAACTTGTCAGTTTTTGTCGAAGGGTATAGTTGGAAAATGTAATCAATTTATGTCTTGAATTCCTAAGATGACACTTATTTTGGGACAAAATTGTTTTGCTAAGATGACACTTATTATGGGACATATGGAGTAATGACTATCCTAGACAAGAAAGATTCACTTTTTAGCACCATTGAGATGTGATTCCACTTGGAAACACCTGATTGCAAGACAGACTAGTGGACAAAAATGAAAAGGTATAGCTAAAACATTTTGCAGTAATCATAAAAAAGTTATCCACTTCCCAAGACATAATTGCAATTAACTAGCTTTTCAGAGGAGTACGCTACAAACTTTCAAATTGCATAGAACTAGGCATAAGGAGATATTTGAACAACAAAATATTAGACCAACCATTAAAACATGATTGGCATGACAGGCAAAGCTTGTTACAGCTTCTTTCACATCATCTGAATTTGAGCTGGAGGTGCATGTGTGACAGAAGCAATTGATCCATAATTACATGGATATCTAACAAAGTGAATATAAGCCTAAGAAGATGCTACAGCAATAGTATATTTGTAGATCCAAATGAAACAGTTGGAATTTCCAAAATATATGAAAAGCAGCAATCCCTAGTGGTATCCGAGCCAGTATTCACTCACCTCGACTATTCCACCATGTACCTACTACCTCCCACCAACATAGGTATAACTCTGCCCACCAAGGCTTAGGCAAATGGAAAGAAATCACCTAGTGTTTTCTTGCCTCCATTCGAATTTGAACCTAAGACCTTCATGGTTCCCTTCCCCCACCATTGACCACTAGGCCACACCACAATAGCAATTCCAATTCTTAAGTCAGACCAGTTGTTACAAATTAGAACACAATAGAAAAGCTAACATGCAAACTAAAATGTTGACCAACCACTTTCATTGGGTACAAATTGTATAGAAGAGTTGACCAGAAGAAAAGATGCTTGAAAAATATATTATGCAAAAGCTCCAGAAATATGATAAGGTTGCTGTCATAAGTGGGGTTAAAAAGTTCAATCTTGGTTTCTATTTCATACAACAAACCCATTCACAAAAGTCTCCTTTTTACCACATACAAGAGTTCAATTGGAAGAGAGTCCAACCTACCAGTTAGAACTACTTATTCAATAAATTCTGTACACAGTTTTACTACAACAATGAAAATTAGGTCATTATTATTGATCATATTTCTTTCTTAGTTGCTTCGTCATTTTGATTCCAGAAGCTACATATGTAAATTTCGGAGTCCTTCATCAAATGAGTTGGTCTACGTTTTGCTAGCTAGTCTTAGCCAACTAATGAAGGGTTTGGAAATTCCACCAACTAAATTGCAGAGTTTTTTTGCTACGAAATGTTCCTTCGGATAGTAATTTGATTGACCAATTGTCTGACCAGGATTTTGAGGTACAATGACTTTTTCTTAAATATAGGGAAATTGGAGAAATCAGAAAAAAAAACATGCAAGAGTATTCAATTACAAACATATACATTCAAGATCATCATCGAGTGAATTGAGCCAATCATTTAGATATCAAATTAAGCTGAGGCCCTTGGTGATGGGGTGACTTTGATGCGTACATATGTTATATTAACAATGTGTTGTTAAAAACGAGAAGCTATTCAATATATAAGGTTACTTTAGACAACAGAATTTCATAATCATGATGAATGTCACATGTATATATCTGCAAATCCATACCTGTAGAACTGTGATCTGAGCAGATAGAGTGGTGGCTTCAGTCTGCAGAGTCTGCACTTTCCTCTCTAGCTCACTAGTATAACGAGTTTTTCGCTCCTTAGAACGTGCAGCAGATTGTCTGTTTGCTAGAATCCTGCAAAATTATTGCACAAAAAAGATAACTCCATTTTAAAAGCTAAAACTTGCAGTTTGTGCTAGAGTTCTTATCCAACAAATAGGCAAAAAGGCATATCATTTTGGTAAAAGAAAAGAGAACACCAGAAAGTAAATGCTGGGAAGCCATGATATCTAGAAAAGAAGCAATGCAATTACATCCTTCTGTAAGAAAACTTTCAAATTCCAGAAGTTTACAAAGATGCTTTTACTTTATCGATGATTCCCAATTTACTCGTCAGTCTCTTAACATTCAGCAGCTTAAATATTACAGCCTCTTTTTTGGCATCTCTTCCTCAAGACAGTAGCCTGATTTGTCTGTTAGGAGCTACGAGTTAGACAGCAATAACTATTTTTTTCCTTCTAAGTCAGTTAAGTAGTTTACCAAACGCAAGCAACAAGCTACCCATTGCTTCCTTCAAAACCCTGGTCCATTATTCTCTCTGTCCTCATGTTTCTTGTGTTGTTCTGTTAATAGGTCTAAAATCCTTCTCTTTAAGCCCTCTTCCCTCTCCTTAAGAAGAAGAGACATGGATAACAGTATGACAAGTTTAGTAAGTTGTTTGGTATAAGACCTGTCTGCTAGTGATAAGACATCATGGCCATTTATGTGACATATATGAGCCACTTCAGCTACTCAAAATGAGAGGATTGTGGCAGATGTTCATCAATATGTTTTTCTAATCTCCCTCCCCAACTCATATCCTTCCATTTAGCGTTAATCCCACGGAGGAGGAATTGGTTCTAAATTTACTTGCTTCATCTCCCTTCTCCAAGTATTGTCCTTTGCATCTCTTTCCAGATCTAAAATTGCTTCTAAATGCTCCTTCAATCCCAGAAAGAGTGACAGTACTACATTTAAGGAGTAATATTTTTCTTTTGAGTACAATATTTTCGCACATTTTGAAATTATTGTTACGTCAATGTAATTTCTAGACATATAAATTCTATTTAAATATTGTATCCACTTGAAGAATCCATCATACCAAGTACTACATTTAAGGAGTAATAGTTTCATTGACCTTTGTATACTCCAAACGCCATCATTATTATTGGGACCGAAAGAGTATTTCTATACCATATTTAAATATTGTATCCACTTGAAGAATCCATCATACCAAGTTAAACTTAAATATTGTATCGACAGCTAAAATTATGCTATTTCAGCACTCCAAGGAAACAACAAATGACTTAAAAAATCAAGACTTGCAACTACCATCTACTTTCCTCCATTTTCTCAACAAATCCACTCCAAAACCAATTTAACAAACCCAATAAAAAAAATTCAAAAAACATTTTTCCTCTATTACTTGCCAAAATGATTCCTAAACAAAAAAAAAATATTAGCTTGCACCCCAAAAATCTACTAATAATGTATTAAGAGCCCATTTGGCCATGAATAATTTTCACTTATTTCCGGAATCATGTTTGGACAGAGAATTATTACTACAATTTTCAAGAATTCTAAAAACTCCAAATACATGTTTTCACTCCAAATCACTCACGAAAATTCAACATTTTCCCAAGTTGTACTCACGTCCAAACACAACTCCAATTTCCAAAGTACCATTTTTCAACTTTTTTCCAAATACTACTTTTTTTCAAAATTCACATTTTTATGTCCAAACGCCCACTTAAACATATTTAGAAACACAAAAAAATTAAAATATAAAAATGTAACCTTTTGGCTCTTTTGGGATCAATCAATGACAGCTCAGCAAGCCTATCAGGAACCATAGCTTTCTTAACAGAAAGCGACTCAGACTCAAACGACGACGTATCAAAAGACCCATCCATCGAATTACTATGCCTATGACCACCACCACCACAGCCCATCATCTTCTTCTCCGTTACGGCCGCAGCACCACCAAAGTCCAGCCCATCAAAAAAATCAGCATCAACAGATAGACTTCGGTAGTGGGCCGGAAGTTTAGGGTTATCCGAAGCCGGCCCAGTAGACGAAGAATCGGGCGAATTTGCTGTCTGCATAAGGGTAGGTGGTGCTTGAACATCGAGGGTGAAGTCGGAATCGACGACGTCTAAGAGTATATCGTCATCGAAGTTGGGGAAACGGAAAAAGGTTTCGGATTGGGCTCGGCGATGGCGGGCCCCACGAGTTGGAGTGTCTTGCATCTGGTCGAGATCGGTTTGGCCCGAGTAGAATTGGGCCTGAATGTGTTTTCCGGTGAACTTAGGGTCCATTAGAAAAAGGGGTGGGGTGGGACCCAGGGATTGGGAATAGAAGTAATGAAGAAGCAGAATGAGGAAATTACAGTGTCACATGGGAGTTTTGCTGGCTGCTGGAGAGTCTATAGAGGTTACAGCAAGTCAGCGACAAGTTTCCACAAAATAGGGGGTAGACTTGTCCAAACGGCACATAAAATTTTAATTTCTTTTATTTCATTCATAAATAAAATAAATACTTCCTCCAAAATCCAAACCTCCCTGTTATTTTATGCAAAGGTGCAATGTTTATTACTACTCCCTCCATCCCAATTTACCATTTATGTGATATCATTTGATCAAACATAAATTTATAAAAAATAATAAAAATTTCAATTTTGTGATTTTTAAATAAATTTTAGATATTTATGTTGGTTATAGATCAAGGGTAAAAGAAATTTTAAAATTAAATTATTTTTTATTATAAAAAGGTGAGAATATGTCGCATAAATTGAAAATAGGGAGTACTATTTTTCTGAAACTCTTTCTAAATTATTTTGAGTCCATGTTAACTTTTTTGAAATTCTTTTTAAATATTTTGAGTGATTGTTAACTTACCGTAATAATAATTAGGGCTGTTCAAAATCGAATTGTAACTGATAATCCAATCGTAAAATTGGTTTATTGGTATTGAGTTATCGGATTAATAGTTGGTGAACATATTAAAATTTTATAGTTAATGGTTTATCGGTACATGAGCGAATTACTCAATTTCCTTATCGGGTAAACTGTTAATCCCTTAAAAATTATCATTTTTACATTTTACCTCTAGATATATAAAATATTTATTATAACCCCTAAAGCTAAAGCCCCATTGAGATAATTTTGCTCTCCCTCTTTTTAATTGTTTTTGCATTGTGTGTGTTAATGTTATAATTCTCAGGTTGTTTATTCTGATTTTGGTAATTTCTTGAATTGGTTGAGACGATTACGTGAGGGATTCGTTAAAGCTTTTAAGCTTTTTTATGTTGGAAATTTGTGGCTCAAGATAGTGAGGAACAACGACATTCCTCCTTTTTTCTTGATTTACTGCTGGTTGTTTTTTTTATACAATAAATATACAAAAGTTTCTTATTTTATCTTTGGAAAAGCAATTCTGCAAAAGAATGGGAAGTTGATTTTAGTTTCGTCGGTGAAAGCTGAACTACATGTTGTGATTTTTATTTTTATTGTCTCTTAGATTTAATCGAGATAACCGCCCGATAATTGATAACCTAATTAATACATTTAAAAGTTGATAACCGATAAGTTGGACCGTTAAATATAATGATTCACCCGATCCGCCCGATAAGCAGCCCGCCTTGGTGTGGGCTAGGCAAAGGCTCCAACATTACCCTCAAGGCCTATTCCCTTCTCCGGTTGATAAGGATGATCCAAATATCTCTTTGAAAAGCCGGCACTCACTTGCCAGGTAACAATTATTATGTGATTTAGAAATATATAAATTGTATTTTAGAATATTTAAAAAATCCTCCATTCACACCAATAATTTAGTGTCTTGATCCTCGTGTTAGCTCTTTCCCGTTAATTGGACGAAAGGAATAAATTTTCGTCATGGGTATTTTTTGTTTTGCTAATTAAAACATCTGTTTGTCAATGTAACAAGCTAGTTTAGTTTAATCACTTTCCTCATGTTAGGAAAGAAAGAAAATGGATCATAACAATCCAAGAAGTATTATATACAAATTCTACATTACTATTCATCTGAGAGTTAATATGATTGCGACATCCATTTATAGTGGTTAGACATGTCTAGGCACGGGCTAAAATAGAGGAAATGGTTTAGTAATTGGTGGAGCCACCTTCCTTAATATTAGGGATCCTTTGCAGACTATAATGCCACAACACAACTATTGAGATTCCATTTTGCCTCTAATCCAGTAATTAGCTGGGTTTGATGGCACATTAACAAACTGGTGCATCTATGATGGAGCACCATTCCAACTATTCGATCTTGCTTGAACTGGACAAGATCATACAAAGGTTAAGGTTAATGGACCTAGCAAGCAAATTTGGTATCCCTACATTATAGGCACAATTCTTGTATGTAGTGGCGTATCCAATGTATAGCTATGAGTTCATCTAATTTTTATATATATATAATGAATTCTGAACCAGTAAATTTGATGCAAGTGGTAGAATTACAAACTTGAACTCATAAAGTTCAAATCCTGGATACGTCTATGCTTGTATGCGCACATAGTGTATATGCTATCAATGTATATACTATATATAAGTATATATACATTTGATAATATATGCGCACGCATACAGTGTATATGCTACATTTTGAAAGAAAAATACTATGTACTATATACGTCTTAAAAGAACAATATTGCCATTTTTGCAACAACAAAAAAAAAAAGGCTCTAATCACGCTACTTATGAAATTTTCCCTAAAAGTATTCATCAGCCTAGTCGTAATAGTTTGTAGCCATCGCCAATATATACTTAGAATATAATGTATATACACAAATTATACTTAGTGTACTGTATAATAAGTATTTAATAAGTGTATAACATATACAAACTGATTGTACGTCGCTTATATAGTAATTATACAAGTTAAAATCTGTTAACGATAATGATTAAAATTACTTTTTTTTTATTGTGAGCTTTGTTGGATCAACGTTTAATGTATTTTGCCAGTGCATATACAATAAGCCTATTCCGAAGAAAATAATAACGCACCAATTGACTTTTGTGATTGCCTCCCACACTAGTTTATTTTATTTAGCCGTGCATAAAGAGGGAAATGCGAACAACAAAAATGAAGATTTGCAAGATCCATCACACTTCATTTTCTCTTTTAACTTAGCTTTTCTTTTTGGTCCGTGGACGCTTTACTACATTATAATGTCAAGCAACTTTAATTAACAGTCACCTTTAGGGTGCTCCAAAGCAACCGGCACCAATCTAACAGAAAATAACCAGACAATTTTTTCAGTTACCAAAGAGATTATTACTGCCAATCCAATTTTTGCTTGCTAATTAAAACGCGACTGACGTTTTTGTCAAATAAAAAGTCAGATGTTTCAAAAATTTGAGATAATTAGGCCAAAACTTTATGATCGTGGGATGTGATAAATACTTCAAATCAAATCTGCAATACATCATGTTTACATTACGACACATTCTTGCTGATCACTCAGTTGAAACTTGAAAGTGCTTCTTTATCTACATTTTTCACTTTTAAATGATAAATTAAAAAAATTATAGACCAAAATGCCCCAATCGTCAAACTTGTGCTTTAATTTTATCGACAAGAAAAAAAAAATCTGTGGATTTTTATTTCTCAAAAGAAACATGCCTAAGATATTTTACACCAAACTCAATGATCAAAGAATTGCAATTTATACTATACCTATTTAACTCAGGTTGGAGTTGGAGAAGGAAATGATATCGACACCACATTTTTAAAGCTCATTTTGGGTAGGTTGCGAAAAAAATAATATCTTCATTATTTTCATCAATGAAGAGGTTTATATATATATGATATACAATATCTAAATATGAAAAATAAATATACATTTTATTAATACAATTCTAATACCTTGTCCTAATAGAAGAATACTATCATAATTATACTTGTACAGTAATTCTACAAATAAGATAAATTATATACATGCTAGGAAGGTGATATACACAGTTTGTCAATCGTGTATACACATTGGCTTTCACACCCCCGCAGTCATAGCGGGAGGTTGTCGTACGCTGAGACTGTCCCTAAAATCTTCAAATAGTACCAAAGGAAGACCCTTAGTAAAGATATCATCAATTTGGTATCGTGAAGGGACATGCAATACACGTACTTGTCCACGAGCTATCTTCTCTAGAACAAAGTGAATATCCATCTCGATATGTTTAGTGCGCTGCTTTTGGACCGGATTTTCAGAGAGATAGACTGCACTAACATTATCACAGTAGATCAAGGTAACTTTCTGAATATGAAAGTGAAGCTCTAATAGAAGATTACGTAGCCAACATGACTCAAACACCACATTGGCTACCCCAAATACTCAGCCTCCGCACTGGATCGCGATAAAGGAGCCTGACATTTTGCCGACCACAAGACTAAATTATCTCCAAGAAACATACAATAACCAGATGTCGATCGTCTTGTATTTGGACATCCACCCTAATCAGCATATGTATAAGACACGAGAGTAGAGACAGAGGATGGATACAAATGCAAACCATAATCAAGTGTGCCATGTATGTACCGTATAATGCGTTTGAGTGCATGCATGTGCTCATCCCTCGGATCATGCATAAATAAATACGCATGCTGCACTGCATAAGTAATATCGGGTCTCGTGAAAGTAAGCTATTGAAAAGCCCCTGCAAGACTGCGATAGTGGGTGAGATCCTCGTAAGTTGTGCTAGAAGTAGCATTCAGCTTCGGTTTGGTATCAACCGGAGTAGATGTGGACTTACACGATGACATGCCAGATCTCTCAATAATCTCAATTGCATACTTCCTCTGTGATAAAAATAGACCACCTGCATGACGTGTGACAGTTATACCCAAAAAGTAACTTAAGGGCCCCGTCTTTCATAGCAAATTCTGAGATGAGAAGAGACATAATAGACGCGCGCAAATTATCCGAAGAGGCAGTCAATATAATAACATCCACATATAACAGAATATATGCCAGAGAAGTACCACGAAGATAGATGAACAACGAATTATTAGACCAGCTGTGAGAAAACTCAATAGTAGACATATAATCGGCAAACCTCTTATACCAAGCCAGTGAGGCCTACTTAAGCCCATATAAGGACTTCTTCAACAAACAGACATTTTGAAGATGATGGGGGTCCCGGAAACCCAAGGACTGGTGCATGTAGATTGTCTCCTTAAGATCACCGTGTAAGAAAGCATTATTCACATCTAGGTGATGGATGGGCCATGCTTTTGAGAGAGCTAGACTGAGAACAATGCGAATGATAGCCGATTTGACCACCGGACTAAATGTTTCTCCACAATCCACGCCAACCTTTTGAATTTTATCATCACCTACAAGATGAGCGTTATGCCTCTCAAAAGAACCGTCATAATTTTTCTTATGAGTGAAAATCCACATAGAATGAATAATATTGACACCAGGAGGACGGAGCACCAACTCCCATGTCTTATTTTCAATAAGAACATTATATTCATCATCCATGGCCATTTTCCAATTTGGATCATGAAGGGCAGATACTGAGTTACGTGGTAGGGGTGATTTCGTGACATTAAAATTTAGATTAAAATATCGTTTAGGTTTAAATATACCCCGTTGGCTACGAATAACGGGCCCTTGACTCGAAATAGTAGGGGACGGGTTTGGAGTTGGTTGCGGGTCTGGTCTGGACTGGCCAGCAAGCCCGCCACCAGGCAGTGGGCCTGTTGGTCAAGAATCCAACACGGGACCTGGATCGATTTCTAGAAATGGTGTTGGGCCAGCAGGCAGTGGGCCTGCTGCCCGAGAAATAAAGATAGTATTTTGACCATTTAGGCCAGCAGGCAGTGGGCCTGCTGGCATAACCGGATTCCTGGTCTGTTGGGATAGGTGATGTATGACGTATGGTGAGAGTCCATCATCCAAAAAATTATAAGTACTAGACACGAATTTAGACAATTTAGCAAACGAAAATTGGATTTCATCAACAATAACATGGCCACTAATTATGATTTTATTCGAAGATAAATCAAAATATTTATAACCACGATGATTAGAAGGATAACCCAAAAACACACAAGCGGTAGAATGGGCTTGTAGTTTGTTAATTGTAGTAGATGAGAAAAGCGAATAGCACAAACACCCCAACACCCTAAGATAAGAATAAGAGAGATTCATGTTATAAAGAATTTTTAGGGGTGATTGATATACTAAACCTTTGCTAGGGAGTATGTTCAGGAGGTAGGTAGTCATTTGTGACGCATGATGTCAAAAAGACGGAGGTAAGGAAGCATGGGCTAGTAAGGTGCGAACAATATTATTAATGGTACAAATTTTTCTTTCGGCCTTCCCATTTAGTGAGGACGTATTAGGACAAGAAAACCAAAAAGATATGCCATGAGTATCACAAAATTACTGAAATGACCCATTATTATATTCCCTACCATTATCACATTTAATGTTTTTAATTTTCCCGATCAAATTGGGTACGAATGAAAGTTCTAAATTTTAAGAATGTGGAAAAAACTTGAGACTTTTTAAACAAAGGGAAAGTCCACAAAAAATTTGAATAATCATCCAAAAATAAAACATAATTATGATGGCCCAAAGAGCTCAAAATGAGAGATGTCCATAAATCACTATGAATAATGTTAAAAGGCATCGACGTACTAGAAGTAGATGCCATAAACAGTAATCTAACATGTTTCCCTAGAGGACAAGAAGGACAAATATGAATACTACGCGTACTCTTACCATTAATAAAATTATTATGTTTAAGAGAAGAAATAATAGATGACCCCGGATGACCCAAGCTTGTATGCCACAAAGAAGGAGCAATAGCGACAAATGTTGAAGGTGTGGCTTGAGTCGTGGAAATGGTGGTTATGGTGATTGGATAAAGCTCTCTCGGACTATTACATCTCATTAGAGGTAACCCCGTCTTGAAATCCTTCACAGAAAATTCAAAAGGGTTAAAGTTAACAGAAACCCAATTGTCAGTCGTGTATTTTCGGACAAACACCAAATTTTTAATTAAGTGAGGGGCATGAAGGATATTTTTAAGGATGAGAGGTGGATGTCGAGGGGGAAAATTTGTGTGACCATAACCACGAATTGGAATTGAATTGTCATTACCAACAATTATGCCACGATTATTGCATAAATTGAAATAAGATGAGATATTACCTTGTGGGGACGTCATATGAGAAGTGGATTTGGTATCCATGTACCAATTTAAGTCCGGGGAATTTAATCCAAGTGTATGCATCATGGCCTCGATATATGCGGGCGTCGGGACTGCTGTTGGGACCGCAGCTGCGATGGCCTGCTAAGGTCAAGGCCCAGCAAGCTGTTTGGCCTGTGAATTCGGAAAACTGGCCCAATTTGCTGGATAGGGCTGGAAAGGCACATTGGGCAACTAGCCACTGGCCCAAGGCTGCTGCCAGTGGTGCTGCAGCCCAGCCGGCCCACTGACACCACGTCTACCACTACTCCGACCACCGCCACTACCGCGGCCGCCGCCACGGTTCTTGCCACAATTTTCGCGATTTTGATCCTTTTTGCCGCCATCGTTGTTACGGTTTTGGCTAGAATTAACCGAGAACGAGTGAGGGTGATCGGACGTGGCCATAACCATGATGGAATTTGCTCCGGTAGCCGCCTTTTTAGCCAAGCCGACCTCTTCTAATGTGAGCATGGGACATGCTTGTGTCACGACCTAAACCGTAGGGCCGCGACTAGCACCCGGACCCCACCCGCCGGGTACCGCTAATCGTACAACCACTTCTAATCACAATTGAATACAGACTAAGCCGAAAAACATTATAGAAAAATTCTAATCAGAAATCCAATTTTCATATATACATACTCATACTGATTAGAAGTGTCAGGCATGAACAATAGTATAACAGGGATATAACAACAACTGAAACAAAAACAACTGACCATCAGTAAATGCCTCTGGGGGCCCTAATACATATGCCTAAATGTTATGCACAATGCAGTATACTTATACATCGGACCCATTGGGCATCTTCCTTGCCATAACAGCCTCTGTGGGCATCATTTCATGTCGGCCTCTATGGGCATAATATCTCTAAATGTCATGCACAATGCGGTAAATACATATATACTGGCTACACAAGGGCATCTTCCTCCCCACATCATATATATATATATATATATATATATATATTGGCCCTTAATCAGACATCTTCCTTCATTAAGCCACACAGGCTTTATCATTATCATATCTTAGCTGATCAGGTGGTCTGCGATTCCCGTTTCCCGTTCCCAATATACGGTCTTGGGTAAAACATGAATGCAATGCGAATGAAAATGCATGAATAATAATAGCACATCATGGGTGACACAATATCCTTGTTCCTTCGGCTAATGTTGTAAATATCAACATCTTTTTTGTATGCCTCAATAAGGACTTAGGAACATATTTAGACATGCTTTTAACATAGAAATCAATAACATGAACATTCCTTAACTACTAGGAGTAGAATAAATTATGAAGCAATGTCACGGTTATATTTCGTTACATGGAACATGCCAAAATAAATAAATAATTTGCCTTAACTTACCTTAGCTCGGCCTTCAAATGACTACGATGATCCAATCTTCCCGTTACCTTGCTTAACTATGATGTAATTTTCTATTTACTTAAAATGGAAAAAAATGTTATTGCTTCCTTGCTTAAGAAATCAAGTGATTAGCTGAAGAAGAAAATGTCTCAAAATAAATGTTTGTTGGTACGTTTTTGTCAAGTCTATAAATGAAAAGGATCTAAATTGGAAAGGAATGGTTGCATCACCTATTTACACATAAAGTATAAATGAATTAGAAATGAAATTTTGAAGAATCATTTTACCTTTACACAAGTTATTCTCCTAACTAAACATTATACACTCATCCCTTAACATGCCACCAAATCCTTTATTACATGCATATATATATATATATACACACGTGTTGCCCTTATCAATGATACCTATAAACTATGTCCACATAATATCTATTTAAGCATTATTTAATAATATTATCTAATTTCTTCAACAATTTGTATTAGAAACAAATCATATGTACTTTATAAAATCATGAAGTTTAAGACATTGATAAAAGTTATACCTTATTAAATTCTAAAATTTCAAGGATTTAATTTTGTATAATAAATTCTCAAACGGAAACAATAACTTTTCTTATGAAAAAGTAATTTGTATCTATATATTAGAGAAAATTCCATTTGTAAACTTCCTCATATCATGTATATAATTTAAAGAGTTTAAAGAGTATTCAAAAAGTAGTAATATTAATAAGTATAAAAATCATATTTATCAAATATTTACAAAAATAAATATCACTTAAATGAGAATACCATATCAAGGCAATATATAATGGTTTCGAAATTGCTCAAACCTACACGGTCTTACAACTATAACCACATTTATGACCTTAATTCCTTCCCACTCATACGGTTTTACTACGACACATAATAACGCTAAGGTACGGGGTGTTACAGCTTGGTAGAACAGTGGGAGCGGATTACTTTTACGGAGGAGTGTCCTAACACCATTATAGGCCTCGGATAGGCCTGCAACCATCTGAAGAACAAGACTATCATTGGTGACGGGCACACCAACGTTCTTGAGTTGATCGGCCAATTCCTTCAGCCTTTTACAATAGGCTGAGACATTCGAAAAATCCTCCATATTGACATGGAAAAATTCATGCTCAAGAATGACGGCATAGAAATTTTTGTTATCTTGGAATATATCACGCACCCTATTCCAAGTTTCATCGCCGTGGCGTCGGATTCAATAATCATCTACAACATGTCCGTAGAGATAGTTGAATAAATCCACTGGAGTACTGTAGCATCAAAAGTTGTCCATAACATAGGGTCATCATCAGCGGTAGGCACCTTCTCCTTGCCTGCTTCCGCGGGGATGATGTGATGAAGGACTTGATGCGATAGTGCGTGAACTTTAAATAATTCCGCCCACGTTGCGTATTGGATATTTTTCATCTCAAGAACGATAGGGATGTGGTTCTTGATGTTGGATACTGTAAGGGCAGGATGAAAGATGTTCTTTGAGGTAGAAATACTGAAAGAACAAGAGAAGAATTAGGGATTTGGAAAAGAATTTGGGAAGAGGAATAAACCAAAGAATTGGTCGACGGCCGAGGAGGCTCGGGTGCCGAGAGGTAAGGGTTGGAGAAGAAAAATATTTGCCCTAGACTTCTGATACCATGAAAGAAATAATTCTTTGATTATTTTAATTAATTAAGAGGTCTATATATACATGATATAGAATATCTAAATATGGAAAATATATCTACCTTTTCCTAATACAATTATAATACCTTGTCCTAATAGAAGAATAATACCATAATTACACTTGCACAATAATTTTACGAATAAGGTAAATTATATACTGTTGGAAATTTGCCTTTGGTGGGGAGGTGCGTCCACCCGTATTTAATGACTTAAACACTAGGGTTCTGTATGTTGGAGGCTTTGTCTCTTCACACGTGCATAATCTACTAAGTGAGTAGATGATCGTAGGGCCAAGAATCGTCAAATTTCATTGAGAAATGAAAGAGATATTGGTCCACGAAGTAAGGTGTTTGAAGCATGGAAATATGGTGTGGGACAAATCTACCACATCGGTGGGAAAATGAAGAATTGTTCTCTTTATAAGTCTCAAAATTGGCTAAGGGTTTGGGACCCCAAGGGGTAACCCATGTGTTTGAATGAGGGAGGACCTAGATGTGCTTGGGTTCAAGGCTAAGTCCACATGCGCGCCGCCGCCGCCCGTCCGTCCCGTCCGGGCCGGGCTCGGGTCACGGGTCGTGGGACTTGGGCCTTGGGCTTCTTCTGATATTATCTCTTTGGACCTTGGAGCTTTTTGGCTCAATTGCATATACCAGACAACAATATATACACAGAGACAAACAAAAAGAGAACAACCGAAATTTAGTCCACAAACAATGGACAAAAACAGAAAACTCTTCCTTCCTTTTTCATTCTTCAACAAGTCGTTTCGTGTTTGTTTTCTTCGTCAGAATCAACCTATTTGCTTTGTAGTGTTGATTAATTGATGTTTTATCTTGGAAGACTATTGCCCTTTAATGTAAAAGCATGTATACGGGGCAATCTTGTCTTAAAGACAGAGAGCCATCTCTCGACTCAGCCACAGTTGTAACAATCCAGATTTAGTGTTTCTTGATTTCAGGTTATCAAGATTCAACACTCAACAAGCTTGCGGCAGTTCTGAACATTGGCTTGTTTGTTTATCCTTTCGAACACTTGTAATATTTATTTACTTCTCGTCCTGCTTTACATATCCAACATATACATGCTAGGAAGGTGATATACACGGTTTGTCAACCGTGTTGGCTTTCAGGTTGACATATTATATGGCAACTAGAACAGGTATGATATAGTACACTTAAGTTTTATTAGTAGGTACAAGGAACACCAAAGCCGAATACATTTCTCTTAAGTTACATGAACTGGCTGCGTTAAAAATATTTACACCATCAAAATACTTAAAAGACAACTACATGTAAATCTCTATAAATATTAGTGGATAACCTTGAAAAGAATGAAAAGCAATCTTCTATAATAATAGCTTAACAGGACAAGATACAGTTATAGACTTACAGTGGAAGAAAATTTTATATATAACCTAATCCAAGAGAATTCTCCAGTACTTGCGAGGTACCATTTATTACGGGACATGGTTTATTTGACAAGAAAGGATAAAACTCAAGTTAAATTGGGTTTACAAATAGTGATTTAGGAAGATCAACATGACTCTAGTTATAAGTTCATGCTGGATAATTAAGGAGTTGTTTCATGGCCATCCAAGAAAAAATTAATCAAACAATTGTTAACTTGTCAACCACAGAAGTGGTCGTTGACGATTGTTATATATATATGCTGCTATTGCCAAGAACAGTCCATACTCAATTAGTACTCATTAATGCAACCTATGTATCATGATTATGGAATTAACAGAAGTATCCTTAATTTTCTGCTCAAATGAATCTCATAGAGCTTATTGTTGGGTTCACAGAAAATCACAAACATTTACTTGCTTTATTTGAAAATTTAAAATTCTTTTATTTAAGGGACTCACTAAGAAGACAGCGAATTTACAAAGTCGAACATTTGATCAAATTCCAGGCATGTCATATAATAACATGATCATCATTAAATCAACAATACAAAATCCTAGTCGAAAAAGGATGAAATTCAAAGTACGTGGTATTATCTAAAGGAAAGAATTACAAACTTACTTCAAATGGTCAACGGCCCAAAAAATCCTTTTCCTAAAAATATTTTCTAAGAACTCTTGGATAGAGAGAGGAAGTTTAAGCTAATTAGACAAGTGAATCAAGAGAAAATGACCGAGGCTTATAGTTTATGGTGCTGGTCGGATTCTTGATCCATACAATAAATGTAGGTTCAATTCGGAATATTATTCCTCTTCCGTCTTCCTGATCTCTCAATGTAATTGAAAAAAAAATCAAGAAAAAACATACTCCTTGTATGAATTCCTTCAAGTTAGAACGGTGGTCGCCCGGTTGACCAATAGCCCTCAGGAGGCAACTGAATAGAGTTCAGAAGATTTGGTGGCGGCGTTCCATGAAACATCGATGGGTCACCTAGTAATTGTTGTTGTTGTTGCTGTTGTCCTCCAGGAGATCCTAGTCCTGGCATTGGAAGATGATTCTGATCATCCTCTTCCAACGGAAGCCTCTCGTAAGCAGCATTACTAAACGAAGCAGCCATAATAACCACCGGCCCAGACGCCATAAGCGTCCCAACCACACTCCCTCCCACTACTTGTCCTTGCCCGCCAGCTAAATATATAGTCAACCCTGAAGCTGCTGGAGGAGCTGGTGGTGGGAGAAATGATCCGGATAATGATAAGATCTCGAATCGACCGTGTAGAGTTACAATCTCACCAGGTGAGGCTGGTTGTTTTAAGTTAACATTAGTGACGTTGCCTGTTCCGCTCATAATGCAAACTCCTCTTTGCCTTCTCCTGGAAAAATTTGAAACGCTTTCCATTACATCACAACCATCCGCGATTTCGATGATGTGTGTTCGGAGGGCGTTGGCGCTGTCTCGGTTGATGATAATGGGTGGTTTGGGCTTGTTCTTGGATCCAGCCGGCCTGCCTCTTGGCCTTCTGTTCATCTGATCTCCTTCCTCATCCATAGCCTTATACTTTAATATTTCTGTACTTATTTCTACAAAAATGGAAGTACTAAGTAAGGAAAGGAAGTAATGATTCGAAAGATGTATAGTGGGGGGAGCTTAAAAAGTTGTGTGTGTTTGTTTTCTCTTTCAGGCTTTTTCAGGGAGGGTCTTGATTATTGTAAGGTACCCATAGTCTTGTTATAAGAAGGGGTGAATTTGTGGGTATTTCTGTTTTTCACTTGAAGAAGCTAGCTGGCAGCTTTGTGTTAGGATTAGCTAACTAAGCTTTAGTTAGAAAATAGAAGAGGCTTAGGGTGTGTTTGGTACGGAGGAAAATACTTTTAATTTTTCAATTGGTAGGTAAAAATGTTGGAAAACTTTTTTTTCAAGGGAAATAAGTTTAAAAATCAGAAAAATGACTTTTGAAGTACCAGAGAAAACAATTTTAGTAAGTGGGATTTCACATTAATGATCTCCTCCCTACTCCTAACATCTCAACCCTCCCCCCCAAACTTCCACTCCACCCCCGACCCTCTCACTCACCTCATAGTATATTATATATAAAAAAAATTAAAATAATATTTTTTCTTACTTACTAAATATGAAAGAATAAATAAGAACTTTATTTTTTTTAATTAAGAAAATATTTTTAGTAAAATTATTTTCCTTCCTAACAACACACCCTTAGATTGACCATATATGGGCTGTGGTGTATATGTTCTTTGGTTTTGTTAATTCTGCGTGCTAATGGGCGGTGGATGGGTCCTCCTTCCGTAAAAAAAATAGGTACTCGATATTTGTATCGAATTAATCAATACTTTTTACGTTTTAAAAAAATTGTTTTAGTTTAACTTAAATAGACTTTAAAAAATAAAAAAATATTTTAAAATATGTGGTTCAAAACAAGACTTAGATATTTGTATAGTTGTAAATCATCTCATACAATTAAATTATTTCTAAATACAGGAAATGTGTCAATCTTATTGGGAGAAACTAATAAGGAAAGTACACAATTTTTTTTGGGACAGATGGAATATAAGATATGTGCCTCTCATACAAACATATATATATATACACACACATTACTTAGTCATAATAAATGAGTTATTTTCACTTTAATTTTTAACTGTTAATTAAAATTAAATTATTTAATTTAATATAAATATCGAGTGTGAATAAGTGTTCACCCTCTTCCTCCCTCCCTGTGTTGCATACAAGGAAATCAATCAAGGTTTGATCATTCGGTTCTCTATATATATATATTCTATGTCATTATTTTATCTTTTGACTCTTAGAAAAGGTTTTGTATTTGATTTTCTATTGAATCTCTTTTGTCATTAATAATATACTCTTATAGGAGTCAGCATGAAAATTACAAGGTATTAGGGTGATTTTGACATGTCATGCAGGAGTAAATGTTTATTGTATGTAAAGTCTTTCTTTTATGTTTAGAGCTTCGTGTTTCTCAAATATTATCATGTAAAATGTATAGTTGTCGAAACCCTAAACCCTTCGTGAAGAAAACAAAAACCTTCCCTTCCTCACATGCGTAGATACTACACTTGATTGGTTAAGCTTTCCCCTTTTTTCTTTAAAATTAAATCTTCCAACCATAGTGTATTATGTTTAACTATTACTTGCATGAAACATTGTGTTCTTATATGTAAAGAATTGATCTTGGGCCTAACTCAACCCAAAAGCTAACTTGTAAGGTGAGGATTGTCCAAGTCCATATAAGGAGTATATGTTCCCGGTGAACATAGAATTGGAATGAGTCTGTCTCTGATATAATGTAAAGAATGGATATTGGGCTTAACTCAACCCCAAAAGCTAGCTTGTAAGGTGATTATTGTCCAAATCCATATAAGGAGTCCATGTTCCTATTCCATTTCTGATGTGGGACTCTTAACATTATATGTTGCTACTTACTAGTTGTCATTTGTTCTATACTAGAACTATTCATATATATATTTCTTTTTCAGATTTGAGCATACTCCTAAAAGTAAAAAACCGAAAAGGAGTAAATTGAAGAGTACAAGCAATGATATGTATTTGCTTTATTTTACGAGTGTAAGTCATATGTATTTACGGTGTAAGATTTTTTTACATAATCAAATCAAATAAAAGGTAAGGATAGGTAAGCCCGTTTAATGGTACTAACGTAATCATAACCTGAAATAAAGTAACAAGTAACAACTTATAATAATTTAAATTTTCATTAATAATAATATGATACAATTATTATGTTGCATATAGCTTAAATCTCTATCAAAATTAAATAGGACTGAAGAACATGTGGGGGGTGGGGGTTGCATCCTGAGTGTGAACTGTGAAGTGGAGAGGTTGATCTAGTTTCATTTTTTTCCAATACCCACATGGACCATATTACATATCTTGTGCAAACTGACAAGTCTTGTGAAGTTCTTTAATTTTTCTCAGTTTTAGCAACCGTGGGTCCATTATGCTTCAGTATACTTAAAAAGAGTGTCAAATCCCCCGTATGTCGCAGGTCAATTTTTTTGCAACTTCATCTTCTAGATCTAATCCTTAATACCTCTCGTGATCTACCTTTGGTCTTCATTGCCTCAAGAGGACTCCCGTCTCACTGCCAAATATTCTTTTTAAAACTCTGTGTAACTCTCCCCTTTCATTTCTTCAATTATTTCAGAGCTTGAGATGTAGTATGTTCTATATGTGTAGTTATATTATTATTGAAGGAAAGGGCATGATTCAATTGAATAATTTTGCTAGGTAAAAAAGGGATTTTTATATATACATTTTGAAAATAGGATAGCGGATCGGATTAATAGAAATAAAATTAACATGACTTTAGAAGTACATATATTCGAATAAGCATTGACTAAGGAGAAGAGAGAAAATTAATGTTAGGTTGTTAATCTGATGAGAAGCAATATAATGTGTACTTGTCTATTGACTGACTCTTGGTATTTGGTAAAGTAGTAAATCCTCAATTTGATCAAATTAAGGTCGTTTTGACCAAATAATAATCCTAGTCCAATACCAAACACATTAGAAGTAGTCATTTCATTTAAAAAAATAGAATCAAAACCACATGGTTTGACACAAAATACGAGAGCACGGTGGGGACTTTGGGAGAAAGAACGCAAGGTTAGCGCTGACACAATAAGAGGAAGAAGCACTTTTGATGGATCATATCGGCCAAAAATAAGGACAACACTGTTTTTTGTACTTTCCCTATATAGCTTTATAACTCGATCTCGTTTGCTTGGATGCTTTATTTTTTGGGTCCCCACTGAATCTTATAAGTAGTCCAGTAACTGAGTGGTCTCGCTCTCGCCCATTCAGAGAGAAAATCCAAGTAAAGATGCTGTTTGTCGGCTCCTATCTTTCTCCTTTCCAAATACACAAAAGGATGGCATCAGTCAGCTGCATTTCCGTGAATAACCGCCGCCCCAACAGCCAATGCTTCATGAATCAAGACATTCAATAGCTTATTGAATTCTGTTTTCTCCGTGACATTCTTTATTTGTTAGTTAACTTAAAAAAACACATATTGTTATATTTAGTACTACTCCGTCCTAATTTATGTGAAGTTATTTTACTGGACATGAGTTTAAAAAAATATATATATAATTATATAGTTATAAATCATCTCATTAAAAATAAAATGAAAAGTTTAAAGTTAAATTATTATATCAAAAAGAAACTAATTGAGATGGAGGGAGTAACAATCTAACCTTGTAATTTCATGTTACTCTTAATGTGATAATTTATAGTCATACAAATATCTATGACTTATTTTATACCACAAATTTTATTTTTTAAAAAACATTTATTCTTGCCCAATCAAAGATAATGACATAAATTAGAATAGAGGGAATATTAGCTAGATACACGACATGATTTGCGCAAACTATCCCCGTTCTTTCACTTTAGATATGGGACACTTTAGGCCTTGTTTTTTTTTTTGCACTTAATAGAGGTTTTAATCTTAATCATTCATATCTCAGTTATTAAGTGTGTTTGTTTTTGTTATACTTTGAACGTCGTTTTCATCGTGGGTTAATTAATATAAGCTTAGTAGGTTGAGATCCTTTCACTAGGTTAACAAAGGTTTAGATGGGTGTTAAGTATGTTTCGTAAGAGTTCTGGGCTAAACGAATTGAAGAAAGTAAGTTCGTTGAAATTCAGGGAGAAATAGGCAGAATTCTGGACAGAATTTTATCTCAAATCTTTGGGGGTATATCTCTTAGTATATAAGAAATTATGGAGTCCATAACCAATCTAAATTCAAGTTCAGCGAGTCTACTTTCCAATGCAATAAACCATTTATTAGTCGAAGCTTTGTACAAAAAGTTATATATGTTTTAAGAAAAATGTGTTTCGGCGAACGTAGAATGCGACCGCATAGTGAGTTTGTGGCACCACATTTGGAGTCGAATTTTGGATGTTTTTGGGCTTCCCATTGCCTAGATATGCGATGGAATTGCAGTGCAAGAAGTGGTGACTTGCGGCCACAAGTGCCACCGCAAACTCGAAGAGGTGGGGCGGTTTTATGAGTTTATAACCTAACCAAGGCCTCATGTTTCACTTCCAACACCCCAATAAATCACTTCTACCGCCTTCCTAAAAGCTCCCTAAAGGTTCCTACACCATTCAAGACATTTCCATAAGATTATGATGTGATTTTTTCCTTGGAGAGCTTAGATGATCTTGAAATCCTTATTGAATTGTTGAGTAGAGGTTGGAGAATTCTTGGAGGTAAAGTGAGCTTGGACGTAGTAGCGATTGGAGAATTCTTGGAGGTGAAGTGAGCTTGGACGTAAAGTGATTCTTGTGACTTGAGGTAAGTTCAATCATCTTCTTCTTGTTCTTAAGCTTCTACATGTCATGAAGAGCAATTCTCGCTACTAGTTGCTAAATAATTGTTGGAAACTTGAACTTTGGTTGTTAGGCTATTTTGTATGGAGTTATGAGGGTGAGATGGAGTTGTGGGTTGTTGTAGATGTTATGGATGTGCAGAAGGGGATTAGAAAGTTTGATGATGTTTCTACATATCTAGATTTTCATGTAAAATAAAGCATGATTCCTATGCACATAAGGTGTTCGACAAAATGTCTAAAAGAGTTTTCTTATGAATTATGGATTCGTTATTGATACCAAATCCTTTGTATAATGTAGATATTCGACTGTAGAACGTGCGAAGGCTCGTGAAACATAACTAGCTTCTTCAACAAGGTATGCAAGCTAATATTCTTTCTTTGGCATGATCCAATACTAGTACTTATTCAAAGCAAGTTCCTACAAGTAGTCCAAGACCTCTATGCCCCTTCATGTTAAATTGTTCATGGTTCTTGAGTAATCCTTCGTTATTCTTATTTTCCATGCCCATGATACCTCTTAATGTATAGTTAGGGTCGATGAACGTAGAGATAATAACGATAGACGGAGGATAACGACAATAGGTCACTCCAACTCTAATTGTGATATCTCTTGAGATTGGTCTTCCATTGCAAATATATATATATATATATATATTTTTTTTTTTTTCTTATCACGTTGTGCTATAGTCTGCCGGAAGGCACTTATATGTGCATATCACTGATCAGTTGGACAGATATTACCGCGTCCTATATGGTCGGGAAGTTATTATGAATTTACCCCCACAAAAGGACTTGATATGATATTGTATGACCCCATAGACTGACCCGATTTTTACTTACATATATTGATAATTGCATCTGTCGTATCCCTCAACGGCCTTTTTCTGAGTTTCAGGTTGATTCTATACCCTTTCTCCTTATATTATGTCTTTCATTTATGCTCTTTACCTCTCTTATATATTTAGTACATCTCTCGTCCTGATGTCCCTTTATGGGGTGTATCCATACCCGTAGGTATTGATAGACAGGGTGACTTACCTTTTCAGAAGGGTACCCGTCTCCAAGGTTATCACACTCATCTACTCCGGAGTCGCTATACATAGTCGTTAGGTACTATTGTGTATGTATTTTTTAGTGTTATGGGTATGGCGGGGCCCTGTCCCGACCAGTTGATATAGTATAACACTGTTAGAGGCTTGCAAACCGGTGTTCAGTGTACATGTATTTTGATTGGCCTTACCGGCCTTTTTGTCAGTGATGATACTTTTGTTATGGCCTTGTCGACATCAGTTATGTATATATACTGTTGTTTGGGCCTCTTCTGCTTGTAGGTTGTCATTGTGTCCTTATTGTTTTATTGTATTCGGGGGCCTTATTGGCCTAAGTTTCGTATCAGAGAGATCGGGTACTATGGTTGGTTCACTCGGGCCTTCGGGTCATGAGTGCAGGCCACACCCCCAAGATTGGGGTGTGACAAACTTGGTATCAGAGCAGGTCTGTCCTAGAGAGTTTGAAGTCGTATCTAGTAGAGTCTTATTTATGGGTGTGTTGTGTACCACACTTATATACATGAGGCTACATAATATTTAGGATGGTTACCTTTCTTCTTGATCTAGATCGTGCAATAGAGATGATTCATAAGTATTCACTCATAATCTTCATTTTGTTATATTCTCAGCGATGCTTGCTACGACTAGATGATAGGAAGTTATGCGGAGGTTAGATGATGAGGCGGGAGAGGGTGCCCGTCAGGTGTCACCTGTTGATCTGGGGATACAAGAGCAACGGGATGAGGTTGTATCTTGGGCCTCTAAGACTCCACCCCCACCACCTCAAGAGGGGCATAAAGGGGCGGATGTGTCTCACATTCCTCCCCCGGTTGTTCTCGATCAGGATCTATATATGTGGAGTGTTGTACATTTGTTGACTCGATTAATGGCCACTTAGGCCCAACGTCAGACCCCTGGAAATTCTGATAGAGAAGTTAGCGTGAGAGTTCCGGATTTCATCAACCTGGACCCTCCGGTATTCACATGGATAGATCCAAATACAGACCACAAAGCTTCTTAGATCAGATGCAACGGACCTTGTGAGTTATGCATGCCACCAATATTGAGTTGGTAGAGCTTGCTTCTTATAGATTGTGGGATATTGTCGTGACTTGGTATGAGACCTGGGAGCAGTCTAGGGGACCCTATTCCCATCAGCAGGATGGGAGAGTTTTCTGAGGCATTCTTGCAGCAGTATTTGTCTGCTGAGCTCCGTCGAGATAGGCAAGATAGGTTTCTACGTTTGGAGCAAGGCAATATGAGTGTTCAAGAGTATAGTATGTAGTTTAACTCCTTGGACATGTATGCTCCAATAGTTGTGGCTAAGATGAGTAATATATTATATCGATTCATGGGTGGTTTGGGACCATACTTGATTAATGAGTGTACTACAACTTCTTTGAATCCGAATATAGATATTGCTAGCTTTCAGGCCTACACACATAATTTGGAGGATCGTAAGATGCAGTAGAGGAATGATCGAGAGAGGGATAAGGGCCAGCATAAGAGGGCCCGATCCGCGGGTGATATATGAGACTTCAGGGGTGGGTTCAGGCCACAGTTCTGTAGGCGCCTATCTTATCCGGCAGCTAGTGCACCACTACAATTCCAGTCCAGCGTTGTAATTCGATCACTTATTCTGGTCAGGGTCAGAGTCCACGCATCAGGCTCACAGTACAAAGGTTAGTCTAGTAAGATAAGACCTTTGTTGCCTTATTGTGATCGGTGTGGTAGAGCTCATTCTGGGAAATGCCGCCAGGGTTTGGATGTGTGTTATTCGTGTGGGAAATTAGGTTATATTATGAGGTTTTTTTCGACAAGAGACAGAGGTGATATGGCGCAGCCGACAAGATCTGTAGCTTCTTCTTCATCTGTATGTCCCCTTGGAAAGGTGCGCAGACATCGGTTGGCAGTGGTAGAGGCAGGGGTGGAGCATCTTGCTCAAGCAGTCATCAGAACCACATTTATGCATTGTCAGGTCGACATGACCTAGAGTCGTCTCCGGATGTGGTTACAGATATACTATATGTTTTTTCACTTGACGTGTATGCCCCGATAGATCAAGGTTCTACTTTATCGTATATCACCCTTTTGTTGCTGGTAAGTGTAATAAGGAACCTGAAGTATTACGTAAGTCCTTTGAGGTGTCTCCGCGTGTGGGTGAGTTTTTAATTATTAGGTGAGTATATCGAGGTTGTGATTGGTGACCGTCACACCTTAGCCAATTTGAATGAATTAGAGATGATCGATTTTGATATTATTATGGGTATGGACTGATTGACTTCTTGTTATGCTAACGTGGATTGCTGGACGAAAGTTGTTCGCTTTAATTTTCTATGCGAGCCCGTTATTGAATGAAAGGCCAATGCCGCATCACCTAAAGGGAGGTTTATTTCCTATCTTAAGGCCCGAAAGATGATTTCAAAATGATATATCTATCATCTAGTGCGAGTGCATGATGTGGAGGCAAAGCCTCCAACCATTCAGTCAGTTCCAGTTGTTAATGAATTCCCTGATGAACAAGGAGTTCGGGTAAGGGTCCAAATGATCCTCCGAGAAAGGTGTTAGGTACCCTGGTATTAAGAATCCGTAAAATACGGTTGACCTCGTGTCTTATATAATATATAATTGCTTAAAATTGCTTAGTGTTTGAAAATATTGCAAAATTATTGTCATTCAAATCTTCCGCCATAATAGCTTTTTACACCCTTGGAATCTAGAATGAACAATCGAAAAAGGCAATCGAATCTCTTTAGAAAGAAGGTCTTTTGTCTCATGGTAGCCTGATGAAACAATTTTATTTGAAATCCTTTTAAAATGCAAAGTCTTTTCTTTTTCATGAAAGAGATAAAAATGGTTTTTGTCTTTCCAAATATATAAAAAAGGAGTTCAAAATATATCTTTGTTTTAAAAGAGGTCAACCATTAAGGGATTTGTTCCCTTGACCCAAACTATAATTTAGGAAGGATTTTCCATTTCTATGAGAAATTACAAACTTGATTAAAACATATTAGTTCAAGACTTGGTTTAAAATCCATGCCAATGTGATGAAAAATCATATCCTTTTCTCTTTTGCAAATTTAGATCAAAATTATTTCATTTATTTTGCAAAGCTTAGTTTTGAAAGACTTGAGAATATGTAAACAAATAGCCAAAAAAACAATTTTCATTAATTATCTGAAAATGAACGTTACATTTTATTTGAAAGACGTAGAAATAGCAACTCTACGTAATTAGATTCTACTTTTAAGGTTCTAATAATATTTAAGTTTTACAAATAATAATAATGAAAAAAGTGAAGCGGACTGATGGGTATACCAGCCCATCAGTTTACCGCAAAAATAAAAGATTCCTGTTTATTTCTACGCTATTTTCACCCATCACCGGGCCTTCTACCATTTTTACCCATGGTTGGACCTTTATGCAAATATTATACCATTTTTACCCCTGGTCGGGCCTTCAAACTATCGGACTCGATGAGATAATGTGTTGTTGGGCCCTCAGGCCCAGCGGCTCAATACCACGCGAGATCAGAAAGAATGTGGGCCTCGTGGGCCCACGAACATGCAAAGAGGGAGAAAAAAATATATGAGTTAGAAAGTACCCAAGTATAGCAGGCATAAATAGAACAAATATCAGTATAAAACTAAATATGCAAATGTATATACATATGTCGGCTATATCATATTGAACAAAAACATCAAAACCCAAAGGAAGGTAAAATAACCCAAGTAATTAAACTCCAATAGAGCACATGACATGCGACAATGAAAGACCAGCCCAAATAACTACCTTTAAAATTTTAAAAAGAAAGGAACATACTGGCCCAAATCTAGACACATGCTTGGATTTCCCATAAGCCCATATCCGCCACACATTCAATCGTTTTAAGACTAAGCATTTGTGACGTACATAGGTATATATAATATACCTGGAAATATATGAGGACATACAATCTTGATATATACCGAGTATATACCCAGAATTTGAGCCTGGTATATTCTGAATCTGAAGTATATCAATGTATACCAACACTTCACAAAGAATCCTTTACAAGCCACTTTAGATAGCAAGCAAAGATAGAAACCATTCAGAGAGGTATTTCAACATAGAATTAATGAGCAATTTGGACATAGAATGGAGAGGAGGATTAAATGGCAGGCCAAGAGGGAAGGTGACAGAATCATCTCAATGGTTCATACACATAAAAACCAAACCAATCACATGGACAGTTCAATTTCCTATTTCAGGCAGATATGAATAAATAGAGCAGGTTGTTATAGGACATATAAATTGAACCAAGCTAACAGATTCCAGATCTCTCAATTCAGAAAGGAAGAAAAAGTCTAGATGAGCACAAGAGATGGACAACGTATACTTAAATATCTGAGGAAAAACATACTTATATGAACAGACTCCTAGATGCAAAACCAATTTATATTAAGTTGAACACACACAGTGATATTTGTGCTATGCATTTAGGCATGCTGACCCTCAAATGAGTAAGGTAGGCATATGATCAGATTAATATATATGCAGACACAGATTTAACCATCCAAAATAGTATTCTTATACACACAGGGCTGTCCAAATTAGGCCGGTCATGCTTATTTCACCAAAGTGGAAAACATACACTAGAAGCATGGCTCAAAGGACTTCATGTTATCATAGAAAACAAACTAATACCAGGACAAGCAAGTAAGGATATATAACAAACTCAAAACAGGCACGAAGGACAAACATACAAGTCTGAGGAATCATTTAAAGGTAACATCTCAAATATTCAGAGCCACAAGAACCAATCTAATTATAGGCAATCCTACTCACACTATACTAGGTATGGTCACACTTCAATTAAGCATGACAAGCTCAACATAGTTACTAAGTAGACCTTAAGTCCAAAACTGTCATATTTTTAGGCAGAAACATATTAGGGACACTTCAAATTAAGAACCTAAACTTATCAGGAACAAACATATTTCAACATTACTTAGTTCATCCTTGGTCAGTCTCAATCAAGAACCAGCAGACACACATAAACCTCTCATAGACCATTTTACATTCCTTTCCGCTTGCACACATAGACCCAATGTATATTGGTAACATTCAGATTTGGCTCATCCCACACCATTCAAGTAAACCACATAAACAGACATGGTCTAGTTGGTAAACAGGCATACAGACCTATAAATAACCTCAACCTTAATTATTAATTCAACAAGGGTTCCAAACATGCCAAAGATCAAACTGTGACTACAAACTCAGAACTTATTGACTTCAATACTTATCCTCAAGTGCAAAACAAACATCAAATAAAATATTCTATGACATGATTCAGTAAACAAATGCTAAACTAATCTATATTCCACCTAATGCAGGACATAATTCTAAAACAATATGTCTAAGGCATACATAGTCAACTAAACAAAACAATCTCATGTAATTTTTCAACTAATCAATATTACAATCCATTAAACAGGGGGTAAATAGCAGTTTTTAGCATAATATGTAAAACTCAGACCTAATACTAACTCAATATGCTAGAACACTTGGACCAACCTGAAACAGGCTAATCAATTATCATGTTTGACCATTAACTAGTCTACAACAGGACTCACTAATCATTTATTGATACCAACTTATTAACTAGCAAACATATTTAACCTATTCAAAGTAAACCCAACCTAATTTAAACATGAACAACTAACTAAATCTACAACAACACATAACCACAGAAAGTAAAAAACTGACTCAGAGGAGCTTCGAGTTTACCTTTTTGATGCACAGCTTGAACGAGATTCGGAGTGGAAAGCCATCCTCCAAACACACAATACACAGACCACACACGAAAAATAATTTTTTAGACTTATAAAAACCTAGAAAAATACTAGGGTTTCTGATTTTGCTCGAAATAGAGACTTGTGCACGAACTTATGGGATTTCCAAGTGTTCAAGGCTTTTTGCTTGATTTTTAGGCGAAAATACCATCAAAGCTTGGTTGAAATGAGAAGGGGGGTTCCTTTTATAGGAGTCAAAACCCCTAACACAACTCATCTCCACTGATGTGGGAGATTGATTTTCCACTGATTTGTGAATTAATTTTGAAATAAAAAAGAAAGAACAAATGATAAATCATGCTTTAGGTTCGTAATGGGACAAATCCCATTAATGGGAGCCCAGAAATTGCAGACGAGGGGGGTTATTACCTTCGTCGGGGTGGAGTTCTGGCGGAGAAAAGGGTCATCAAGACCCTTGCCGGATTTGTCCACACAAGGACTGTCAACAGAGAAAATCATCTGTGGCTTTGCTATATTCGTCGAACCCCCTGTTTGGATGGTTTTTACCGTGGTTTTATCATTGTATTGTTTTTTACGAAATCACGTTTGTTTTTATTGTTGTTAAAATTATGTTGCATGATGTCATAAATTTATTGTAATTTTGTGATTAAATAATCATGAAAATGCTTAATTTTTATAACCACGAATTTTGTATTTTTTGCATGGTTATGTATTTCATTTTTTCATTATAACCCACACCACCCACCTCTATCCAACCCAAATCCACCTACCCCACCACCTGGTGGCTCGGTTGATTGGCAATCCTGTAGGCTCATCTTGCATACAAATTCTGGGGGTCCCCCTCCCCCACCCATACCAATCCACCCCACACCCACACAACTAGGCATCCTCCTCCACCAACCCCTACCATCTACCACCCACCCCACACTACCACTCACCATCACTACACCATCACCACCACCCTCCCCCACCAACCACCCCACCGCCCTCACCCCACCCATCACCTACTTATTTTTTAATGTTCCCATTTTATCCTTCATCACACCCAAATCCACCCACCCCACCACCCACCCCACCACCAACCCTACCACCCACCCCTACCAACCTGCCCCCGAGCCTACACAACTACCCATCCCTCACACTACCACTCACTACCCTCCCACCTTCACCCCGCCAACAACCCACTGGCCCTCCCCCTCCCCACCACCATCACCGTCACCGCACCCTCACCCTCACCCCATCACCGCCCAAGACCCTCACCACCACCTACTTATTTTTTAAAGTTCTCATTTTATCCTTTACCTTAATTTTATTAATATTTAAAAATTAGTTTGTAATTAAGGGTTAAGAGTATTTTAGTAAACTTACACGTTATTATACAGTAACATGCAGTCAAATCAATAATAAAAATATCATTAAACCACAATAAATGATACATTCTATTCAAATATTATGTTCATTAATACAATAAAATACAATACAACATCATACTATACCATACCATACCATACCATACATTAATAAACCACGGGAAACAACCATCCAAACAGAGGGGAAGAGGAAGGGTGAGAGGTGTGGCACTCTAGGGTTTCATACCCTTGCCTGAGCGAAATGAACCAAAGCCGGGGGTTATGGCCCTTTCATCTGATTTAAGCGTTGGTGGGATGGGAGTGGCCAAAATTTAAATGAGAATAACCCAAAATCAATTAAATAAAACGGTTGAGCAGTCAGGGAAATTCATGCAAATGTGGACACGAGATAAATTCAAACATGGCCACTTGACTTTCAATTGTGACCAAATTGGCCAATTAAAATCAATTGTACGTAGACAATTAATTGAATAATCATCCTCTTTGAATTACAATAATTGATATGTATTTCTTAAAAATATATAAAAATATGCAAATGATATACAATAATATGCTTGATGATATTTTACCAAATAACATGGAAAAATATTTCCGAAATAATTTCGTAAAATTATTTTGCTTTGTAAAATGTATATTTTGTTCCGTTTATAACTCAAGAATTCTGAATAATTAAATAAAGTATTAGAGGATAAAAATTAAGTGTCAACACCTGTTTGATCAGTTGTAAGGTGTAAATTACTTTTCAAATGCAAATTTGAGGTATTCAAGATGAATTAAGATAAATAATGGTGTCAACTTTTCTATTGGTTCGACTGCTGATGACCCGATTATATGCTAGCTGTTAACATCTGTCTTAATTAATCATGTCGTTTTATTTAGACACTAATCCATGTGTCATCTGACTATAATAATAAGATAAATTAATCTTTAAACGGTTATCTATATTATATATATGCTACCATTGTTCTGTTAGTTTTTTCCTTGGAGTTCTGGAAGTTCGGGAAACGACCAGGTGGGTACGTTGGCTGGACAACAAAAGTAAGCCGAGTCCCATGTGAATGGCACCTAATTTGGCTCTCTCACTGCGTTTATTTATCTTCCAGAAGGATTTAGTTATGGATAATTGAGCTTAAGATTATGTGTGTTCGGCCGGGAGAAAAATGGCTTTCCTAAAGTGTTTATAGACGTTACAACATAAACGAGAATACTCATCCGAGCTCAGAGACAGAGTCTGAATTTTTATTAAGGGGTTTAAAAATGTAAAAAGTAAATACATGAAGAAGCAAGAGAATTCAATATCTACTATATATACATAAAAAATAACTTTAACGTTGTATATATAATGTACTTTTTCGCCGAAGGGATTCAGATGACCCCCCTAGGCCTAACCTAGCTCCGCCCCTGTCCGAGCCGCATGAACATTTACAAACGGAATACGAGAGTTGAAGATTTAGTGGTGCTATCCGAAGACTTAAATGAATAGCCATCGCTATTAAGAACAACCGAGATCCAATAAGAATCAGTGGCACTTAATTTTTTCATGTTCGGTTGGTTAAAAAAATTTAAAAAATATTTTATTTTAGAAAAATAAATTCTTTAAAAATGAGAAAATTGACTTTTGAAAATAAACAAGTTTCACAACTGACATTCCACATTAATTTTGTCCTCCCCCATCCTCCAACATACCTCATCTTCATCCTTAGTCCCCATCCCACCACCTTACACACCCACTCTCACCCCACCTTCCATAGTATTTGTCTAGATATATAAAAATACTTTTAGTATAATATTTTTTCTTACACATCAAACACAAAAAAAAATAAGTAAAAAAAATTCACTTATTTTCCTAAAAAAGTATTTTTCATGAAAAATATTTTCCAAACATATGGAACACACTACTAAAAATCTCTACTTTCTCACTGAAAAATATTAAGTGGTTATTTCTCATTGAATGTCGATGGAAAAAACCTAAATAGTAGCGTCTTCACACGGAAAAATTAAAAAGTTTCTCAGCGTTTTAATGGGAACATCCCTGTTTTCCATCATGTATTTATCCAATGAGCTGGTTTAATGAAAATAAGATGAAAAAATTATATTTTATAGTACAAACTTACTGAATATGTTGCTATGTTTCTAATAGTGACACCCGATAAAATTATAAATTGGATGTTAAATTAATGAAATTTAATTGATGTCTTCGAATCTAAGCAAGCGACAAAGATGAGGTATACATGTGACTGGTTGTCATCCGTTAGGAATCAATGCAATCATCAATCAACTTAATTAATTATTGGTACAATTATTTTGTTTAAGGCCTCACAAGTTCAACCTTATTTGCTGCTACTTGCTAAATTATATAGAACTGCTGTCAACGCTGTCCCTTTCATACTCCACGAAGATGCCACTTCCCCAGGCAATCACTAGCTTCTCTTTGATCAATGCATTGTTAATTTCCAGATAAATCTTGGCCCATTCCAATCAAATTTCTTTGTTGAGAAAAGCCACTACTGCATATACATTAGTGGTTTATAATGTATAGATTAAAATATAATATGAATTATTTAATTATGACGTAATACATTAACAATCATTTAAATTTATCAGTAAATTTCATTTAAATACTCGAACTATAATTTATTCTAATTGAATATCTGAGCACATGATAAAATGTTTGTTAGACACTTTCAGTTAAAATTTTTAAAAAATAATTTGCGCGTCACTAACAAGAAATATATAAAATTGTGATTATTTATGACTGACAAGTTCTTCCAAATTTCATGACGGATTTGTGATTATTATATGACGAAATTCATCAACGTGAACAAAATTGTGAAGGACATGATGATCCGTTACAATATAGTTATAAATTTGTGACGAAAATGATGATTTGTCACAATTCTATCACAATCAGAGGCGGATCTAGGATTTAAAAGTGGCGGGTGCCACATTTTTTTTTTATAATCATGGTGTTTGGGCCAGCTTGGATGCCACAATTTTCTTAACCTACATCTTGTAATCACTAATATATAATTTGTTAGGAACGAGATCCGGATCAGGTCCTTCTCTTTTGAGTTTATATTCAGGTCAACTTAATAGGTGTTTTTTATTTGCAAATATAAAAATACCAAGAGACAAATATAATTAGCATTTTAAACAAGGAATCACACCTATTAACAACAAAAGTAAAATCAATATTTTCAAAGGAAATTGCATCTTTTCTGTATATTAAAAATGAACTTGAACAATTAATATAACATCTTCAATACGAGAATTAAACCAATCAAAATAAGAAAAATAATAGAAAAAACTCTTTAACAAATAAATTACGCCCGATTAGTAAATGTAGAATTAGACAAACTACAAATTCTCAAAAATGGAAAAACATAAATTTTCATGTTTTTTCCATCACAATTTAATAGTAAAGTGATTTAAATTGAATTTATTTAACAATTATATAATAGCAAAAGAATTTATAATATACTCCACAATCTCAATTTATGTGGCACAACTAAAATTTTTGAGATTCAAATTAAACTTCTAAAATTTGACCGTAAATTCAGACACATAAGCTTTTCTAAAATAAAATTTGTATATTTGAAAACTACATAAAAAGTACTATATATCACAAATAATTAACAACTTATAATATTTAAAAGGCATATAAAGAAATTCCGATCAAGGAAATTTTTGGTTGACTCTTGAAATTTTAACCGTGCCACATAAATTGGGTGGAGGGAGTAATAAACAAAAGAAATTATTAAAAAAATGGATTTTGATCACAATCCAAAATTCTCATTGAGACCCAAGTTTTTTTATTTGAAAGAAGAATACTCACATATTTGAGATTAAGAGAAACGCTTAATTTAAGAGATTTTAAAATTTATTTTTGTGTGTTCTCGTCAAATATTATAGATAAATAATAGAATAGAGGAAATGTCAACATAAATAATAAAAAAATAAGTAGAAAATTGGGAGATAGCCGAAAAGGAAAATAATTGGGAGTCGGAAAGTGTTCAAGATAAATTCAAACTTATGCTTTACACACAAGAAAAGCTTTCAAAAATGTCTACTAGCCATGATACCTTTGTCTAATTTGCGACAGGGGGTGGCAGGATCAAATATTTAATCAGATTTAAGAAAATTTGAACACAGGTATATAAAAATTTTACCAATCTAGCGGGTGCCATGCCACCCCATCCTAAAGGGTGGATCCACATATGTCTGTTACAAATTCGTCACAAATTTGTGACATACTTGTGATTCCGTCACAAAATTAAATTTGTGATCAAATTGTGATGGGTTCTTCTGTCATAATTCTTAATTTTTATTGTAATGTGTATTCTCAAATATATATTACTGGTTGAATTAATCACATAAAATTTGACATCTCCTTTAATTATACATATAACAAAAAATTATTTCTATGATGAGATACTATAAATTTTGTAACTTGAAACGTATAAAACTAGCGGGTAGCAATTTTTTGAATTTGAATTTTCTATGCCATTTAGTAGGCCAAATTGTTATAGGGCGCCAAAAACAAGTAGCAGTCAGTTTTCCCTCAGCAGAGTCCAGTCTTCCCAGGCCACGTTAAAATTAGAGATAATCATATTTCAACGTCTTTCAATAATATAATTTATAAAATAACAAGAAAATATATAGCTTTTATATATTAAGTATTAATACATAAAATATACATAATAATATTATAGATTTTGTATATTTCAACTAGAGTTAGTGATTAATTTTGACGGACAGACCAAAAATGAAAAAAGCTCTTCAAATTAATCTTAGCCCATCCCGTTAATGGCTTCCTCCACTTTTTTGCCTCCAAACCCAAAACGTATCTCTCCCGTAGAAATAATGTTTTCGTGTCATTTTTCGATACTATCTTGAAAAATTACGATCATATCCTAAAGTTTGGGTGAAAATCATTTTTATCCCCCAAGTTTAGCTTAAAAATCAAACACATCCCCCAAGTTTGAACAATAGATATTTCATCCCCATCTCAACAATTGTTATTTCATCCCCAAGTTTGAACAATTGAACACTTAAATATTATTATGGTCAATTGAGATGAGGATGAAAATGTCAATTGTTCAAACTTGAGGGATGTGTTTGATTCTCCGAAAATTTCCTCTTCGTTCTAAGATTTTGGCTATCGTTTCATTCTCCTATTTGTCAAAAAACGACACAACTTCTCCGAGCGGATTCAACGACTCGAGACGACGCCTCGGTTCGCTGTCCGGAGAAGGTCCGTAAATTTACTTTATTTTTTTATTTAGTTAATGTGAAGTGGTATGTATGACTTGATTATGTGTTTATTATATGTGTTTATCTTAAGATTAGTTGTTATTTATACTTGTTAATTTGGGTCCAAAACATGTTTAGATGATGTTAAGTGTTGCTTGAATATATTAGGTTAGTTTTCAGGTATACTATTTAACTTAGAATTGTTCTGAGTCATTAAATTCATTTACCAAGTTATTGTTTAAGGTTATTAAGTTGAATGATAACATGTTAAGGCCATTGTTGGACTATTGAATTAATTAATAAGGATGTTTAGTTAGTGAGATTTATTGATACCTATTAAGATAATTGTTAAGCCCATTCTAATTAAGACTTGTTAGTTGCTTATGGTCCTCAAGTCTATGTTATGTCATATCATGTTCTTAATGTTGTCGACATATTGACCTCTCATCTATGTTAGCCCTTTTGTTAAATAATAGCAAGGAGTTCAATTATTTTAAGACTGGATACATGCTGGTATGACATGTTCTGTATATTTCTTTGTGGTTTAGAAAGTAATATGGTTCAGTTCTCACTTTGTATAACTGTTTAGCATGAAATCTGGGGATATAAATTTGAGTTAATTAGTGTGCAACCTGAATATGATCCTATGTGTCCAGTTAGTATGTCTGATATGCCTCCCTCTAAATGATTACTTGGCTCATCTCTGTTTATCCCACTAGTGTCCACTGAATTAGTCATGCATTTCTCCTACATGATTAAGTGTTAGAATGCCTCCATGTTATCCTGTAAAGTCCCCTTAGCTGTCATGTATCATGCCTATCTATTAAGTTGTTTGAATGGTATTTGCATCAGTGCTTTGCACCATTTTGAACCATTTTATACCCTGATAAGCTATCATGCCTAATGTATTCTGCTTGGTCTTGTGATCATGTTTCATATGGTAAACATGTAGATGGTAAGAGTGTTGAAATTTGCTTGTTTATGAGAGAGGTGTAATGAGCATGTCTTAGCATAGGTGTCTGGTTTAAGCATATTTCAATATCATGCCATATCTATTGAGGTGATTAGACTAACTGTTAGGCTTGAACTATAGTTATGCATAGTCATATTAATATTGAAAATCTAGGAAAACATTCAGGATATTATTCTTGTGCCACTATCTTGATTTGAATATGCTTCTCCTTTATTGCATACATAGCTCTGCCCCTATCTTGGTACTAATTTAGTTCTTATTTATCAAAACTTCATTTTTGTACTGTTCTAGTTTGGTTGTTTCAATTGTTGTTCAGCATGTTTAGGTTTCTGTGGGCTTGGCTATACTGGAATAGTTCTACATGTTCAAAATGTTATTTTGTTCTGGTCATTTGTGTATTCTTATTTGTCTCATGCACCTATTAGGCTATTACAATGGTTATTTTACATAGAGTCAGGGTGCTCAACACTTAGGATATGTGACTGTAATTTGCTTGCTCTACACTCATTTGGGACAATCATATACTTGGTTTCATAGGCTGGAATGTAAATGAACCTTATGCTAGGCAGTGATGCTTTTTTTTTCTCAGGATGTTTATGTCCATCTTGCCTACTGTGTCACATTGTCTGCATCCTCTGTTTAGTTGTTACATTTTGTTAGCATGTAAAGCATGTCTTGGATAACATATACTTATCATGTCTGTCTAAGAGTCACTCCTCTACAAAATACATAGTTTGAATCTTATCATATGCTTGTAATTTGATATACAGTGCCTACTTAAAGGTATTACGTGAAATGGTTTATTTGATTGCTAAGACTCTAGCGTGTTTACCAGATCAATCATATTAAGATTTATTTGCTTAAGTGTTCAATATGTATATGAAAGCATGTAACACTCATTAGATCGCCTAGTTGCTAAAGCAACCTACTGTTTGTTCTAAAAATTAAAATATCATTCATGCATTCTCTATTGTTGAATCCGATTCTGCTCAATATACTTTTGTTAATCTACTTGTTTTGCCTGAATCATGTGGTCTTTTGCTTTTCATCCTCTTATCCGGTGTTTGAATTTATCTATAGCCTAAACTAGCTCATCTTTTGCTTGCAATGTCATGAGAAAGTATTCTTTGTTTCACCCTGCAAATACGAAATTAGCATCTTATTCATTTCCTGTGCTAAGTATAAAGATGGTATACTCTAGAATATACAAGGCATATAATTCAGGTATACACCTGGTGTATATCAGAGTTTGTATATTCCTCGTATATTCTTAAGTATATTATATATCTTTGAAAATATCTTGTCTACATCAACCCTTATATGTTAATTGAATACTTGAAAGTGAACTCAACTCATTTCTGCTAGCATTTTTTTTATGACTGCTTTTGGGCCTGACCTATTCTCTTTATTTTATTTTTGTCTTTGTATTCTGGTAATAGTTTTGGGCCTAGCCCATTGTCTGTTGTCCTCTTCTCTTATCATTTTGCTGATTAACAACTCGGGCCGATTAATGGGTCTTACATGATTTTATTCTAATAATTGGTTTATTAGTTTAGGTAAATTTTATTTGCAGTAGATAAATTTGGGTATGTGTAACTTGCATCATTGTTTTCCTCCTTCAAGGATGAAAATTATATGTTTGGGTCCGCTTTCTATTTCTGCGTGTTAATTGCTCCCTAAGGCCCAACAACATATTACTTTTCATGAATGATTTATTTATATTTTTTATTATGTATATATTTTCACGTTCCGTCCACTAATCCTTTTCTTTTCTTTTATTTACATGAAATGCATCGGGAGCAACGAAGAGTCTCGTTATGAGACTCATCATGGCTTTGTCAAATGAAGACCCGCATCCACGTTCATTGCATCCTTCGGCCTCAGAATTTCTAAACAAATAGGGTTGGATGATATCGTCATCCGCCCTAGTCGTTGCTTTTAGTTCTTTAAATACCGCTCATTTTAGGCCTTGACTGATTACTAGAAAGGGTAGTTTAAAATTGGAAACCCGTCGCTAGTTTATTTATTTTAGGCTCGGTTAGTCTTAAAATCGAAAACCCGGTGCTAGTTCATTTTAGGCTTGTCATGCATGTTTAAACTTTCAAAATAACTTGGTCTTTTATTCGCATTACTAATCATACAAATAAAGTTTTGTTTCTATCTGATTTGCAACTTAAAATAACTTTCATAAAAAATCACTTCTTTGCATTATAAATAATTTACTTTCCTCCCGTACTATCAAAATGCAAAATATGTATTTTTATATAATGCCATGCAAATGCATACTTTATCCAAAAATTAACTTTCTAAGTATATTATAAATAATCCCATGCAAATGCTTACTTTTTTTCAAAATCAACTTCGCATTTATTTTTATAAACTGTGCCTTATAAATGCATACTTTTATTCAAAAATCAGTTTTACATATTTGCATAAAAATGCCATGCAAATGCATACCTTTTCTTCAAATCAATTTCGGATTTTATATTGAGAATTCATGTCAAAACTACATCCTGTTATTAAATACTTGCAACATCTTTTTTACTTAACATTTTTTAAGCATGCATTTTCTTAGCGTAATAATTAACATGAGTTTGACCGGATAACCGCAAGTTAGCGGAGCTTAAAGGGTGCCTAACCCCTTCCCTTTAGGATAATAGAGAACCCTTACCTAGAATCTCATAATCTCGCATACCATAAATTGGAGTTCACTTTGCAGCATTTTTTTTATTAACATTAAGGTGCCCTAATTCACCTTAGAATAATTAGGTGACGACTCCTCAACAACCTCAACAACATTAATCAATCCAGGGAATCGACCCATTACGTCGCGAACTGCGGTAAAAAACGGGTGCGACCGGTAGCTCGTGGACAAGTACGCGTCTGTCATGTCCCTTTCAGGTATCAAATTGCGGACATCTTTACTAAGGGTCTTCCCTCGGTCCTTTTTGAAGATTTTAGGGACAGTCTCAGCGTACGAAGACCGCCCGCTATGACTGCGGGGGTGTGATAGATACTCGTGATATACACGGAATATACACCGTGTATAACACGGGCTGACTTCGTAATATTGGGCTGGTAAACCCGTGATATACATGGTGTATACATACCATGTATATCACGGTTTATTGGCCTATTTTAGGTAATGTTTGGTTGTAATTATTATTGTACACTTACCATAATTGTATAGTTATTGTCCAAGTAGAATAAGATTTTAGGAGTAGAATAGGAATAAGATTTTCCTATTATGGAAAACTGTAAATTGTATATATACTCTTTCAATTAATGAAAAAAATCAAGAGATTATTTCTTTCAGAACTGAACCATTTGATAAGTACTCCTAGTTCAAGCCTCAGAATGAATAAAATTTTGCTAGGGAGCGCTTCCCACTTTAATTGGCCTTGCGTGTCTCAAAATCAGATTAATTGAAAAATTCAATACAAATACCGAATGAAAAAAACTGAATCCTTAAAATTGTAGGGCCTAAAGCGGTGGGTTCAGCGGCTTGGCCCGCTGGCCGGCCTTGAGCCCCTGATGAAAAAACAACAGCAGCGGACCAGTACAGCATTATTAATGCTACTCTTCTTTTGGAAGATTAGTTAGGAATTAGGATATACATCTTCCATCTTTATGATTTATTATCGAAAAGAAGAATTCTTAATTAATTCCTTCTGTCTTTTTCCTCTTCTTTTCTTTTCCTTTACTGTTATATATACCCAATTTGATACTATTTTCATAATTAAGATAGTGGTATAGTGCCAAACCTCTTTAAATTACCTTATTCTCTTCTCCTCTTTTCTTTTTTTTTTTTTTTTGTCTATGCCTATTTCCTTCAGGTATATTAATATGTACCTGCTTCATGTGATAATCGAATTTTTAGTTAAAGTAGAGTTGTACTTGTTAAATATACACAATATACAAGTATATTGTGTGTATATTGGGCTCTCGGATTTAGTGTAGCAACCATATATGATGTAGATATTTAGGTAATATTGTAGTCTCCTAGTTTAGGTAATATTGTAGTGTAATTAGTATTGTACACTTACCATACTATTTGTATTACCATAATTGTATATTTAGTATCCAAATAGAATAATGTTTTAGGAGTAGAATAAGAATATGATTCTCCTATTATGCAAACATGTAACTTGTATAAATACTCTTTTAATTAATGAAAATAATCAATGAGATTATTTCTTTAAGTACTGAATTTCATGTGAAAATCGAATTCTTAAGTTTCAGTAAGCGTTGTGTGAAAAGCTACCATTGATTAATTCTTTAAAAACTTGTGAGAATTTATCTTCATCGATTACCTACAATATCGAATTGATTCCTTACCAAATCCTGTCCCACATTATTCTCCAATTCCACAACGTTGTCATCAAGGAAATTCTTAAGAAAATTTAGGACATAAAATATCCCATGGTATGATCTTGGTCAATCATCCCTTTGTGAGTAATTTTTTAGATTAAGTTAGACCCGAAATCTAATTTTTTAATATGGTATAAAGGCTACGGCTATCCCAATTTTAATTTACCTGATGTTGAGCCCATATGTTATTTTGTATACGTTTAGATGTATACGTTGGGAATGCAAGAGAAAAATTGATTTTTATATGGTCTTGAACAATATTTAACTCTTAAACTAGCTTTTTAAAATTGATTAGGTCCAAAGTTCACTTTCTTTAACGTATTTTCCTCCAAAACTGACGGAGATACAATTCTAACCTCGCAAGAAAGTGTTGGAAATTTGCCTTTGGCGGAGAGATGCGTCCACCCATCTTTGATGAATTAAACACTAGTGTTCCGCATGTTGGAGGCTTTATCTCTTCACACATGCATAATCTACTAAGTGAGTAGATGACCGTAGGGCCAAGAATCGTCAAATTTCGTTGAGAAATGAAAGAGATATTGGTCCACGAAGTAAGGTGTTTGAGGCATGGAAATATGGTGTGGGACAAATCTACCACATCAGTGGGAAAAAGAAGAATTGCTCTCTTTATAAGTCTTTAAAGTGGTAAAGAGTTTGGGACCCCAAGGGGTATCCCATGTGTTTAAAGGAGGGATGACCTAGATGTGCTTGGGTTCAAGGCTAAGCCCACACGCGCGCCGCCGCCGCCCGCCCGTGTGGGTTGTGGGCTGTGGAGACTTTCTGATATTATCTTTTTGGACCCCAAATTGCTTAATATTTACAGTTTGGTCCCTATTTACTTGGCTGTTAACTCCTCCATAAACACCCTCCTTCATGACCATAAATCATCCTCTCTAAATGGCCATTAACAACCCTCTCTAATGCCATTAACATCCCTCACTAATGCCATTAACAACCTTGTTTGTGGCAGTTGAGGAGTCCCTCCTCCATGCTATATATTGATGCATTTTGTCTCAATTGTGTTAGAGAGATATACATACACGAAAATAGCAGCACAAAATAGTGACGAAAAACAGTGAGCAAACACACGCATATACACACGATATACACAATAGAGACACTATATACACAGAGACAAAACAGAAGAGAAAGTCAGTCCAATAACGTTGGACGAAAACATAAACTCTTCCTTTCTTTTCCGTATCTTCAGCAAGTCGATTCATATTTGTTTTCTTCGTCAGACTAAACCTATTTGCTTTGTAGTGTTGAGATTAAAGTGTTGTTTTATCTTGGGAGACTATTGCCCATTAACGTAAAAGCATATATACGGGGCAATCTTGTCTTAAGGACAGAGTGCAATCACTCGACTCATCACACAATTGTAACCATCCAGATTTAGTTGTTTCTTGATTTCAGGTTATCAAAATTCAAGACTCTTTGCGGCAGTTCTGAAGATTGACTATTTGTTTATCCTTTTGAACACTTATAATATTTATTTACTTTCCGTACTGCTCTACAATAGAATAGAGTAACCAACAGAAAGCTAGGTACTCTAAAATGAACTGGTAGAAATTGGACAACTTAAAATGACAAAGTGGTTACCAATAAAAGCCATAACTGTATCATTAATTATAACTTGTACAGAAAGGCCATGCTACTTGAAAATTTGTTAATTTTCTTCATTAAAAACAAAAACCAGGGAAGTAAGCAGTAGTATTAATTTTACTTGGAAGGGTAAAAAAGCTCACTGCTAAGTCAACTATATATATAAGGAAAGAAAATTATGAAGGAACCATATTCAGGCCCAGGCATGGCGAACTCTTGAAAAAACTACAAGTTCCTATATATATATATATATATATATATATATTATAAATGTTAAACAAACAAATGCAAGAGTAAGAGTGTGTTTGATTTTTTTGGTATCTGGTTGCCTGGAAATATGTTTTATGAAAAGCATTTTATGTTAAAAAAGCGAAATGACTTTTCTTACTTATAGGCGGAAATCATTTTTCTTACCACTAACTTATTGTTTCACTTCGTACTAGTACTTGCTCAAACTAGCATTTAAACATCATGATTATCTTTATTAATAAAAATGTAATCCAAACATTCTCTGAAACAAGAAAAACTACTTCTCTCACTTATATGGGTGGAAATCATTTCCTTACATTTAACTTCGTATTACTTTCTCCAACTGTAGACATTATTGTCATCTTGATTCTTTACTAATAAAAATCAAGACAATCTCTGATTTGATAGAATTATTATTTTTTGATTTATATATTTTTAGAAAATAAATCCCCACCCACCCACCCACCCACACACACAACAACGCGAGAAAACAGTTGGTCTTTCATAAAGATTTGTGAGACGTGTTATTTGTTATTTTCTTCACTTTAACAAAACCACTTTTTGATTTGCCTTTTCTCATCACGCACTATAAATTCCCCATCAAGATTTCCCTCCCTAATTGGCTTTCTTTCCTCAATTGGTCCTTACAAAAAGAGCCATCTTTTTATAACATAATAAACCAACTCCTTCGCAAAAATCATGCTCCTTAACAACTTATCATTCTTGTGCAACCCCTCTTTCGAATTACACTAATATTACAAATACCACCACTACTATGCCCGAACCAATTACCAAAAAATGGCCAGAAAAGCTCATACAAAATGCCCTTTTAGAAATGAAATTGCAAAGGGGGAAATACTCCCTCTGATGGTTATGAACTTCACATGGTTTGCAAAAACAACCAGCACAACTGCGTTCCTCGGTAGGCTAGGAGAGCTTTCTTTAGCAGGAGCAACACTGGGTTTTACGTTCGCGAATGTTACTGGATTTGCAGTCTTGAATGGCCTTAGTGGTGCTATGGAACCTATTTGTGGACAAGCATTTGGAGCCAAAAATCATAAGTTACTTCACAAAGACCCTTGTTATGTCTACTTCTTTGTTACTACTTGTCCAAATTCCTATTTCTTTCTTGTGGCTTAATGTTGACAAAATCATCATTAAATTTGATCAGCAAAAAGACATTTCTATGGTAGCTTAAAAATATCTTATTTATCTCCTCCCTGATTTGGTGATCACTTCATTTTTGTGTCCATTAAAGGCTTATTTGAGTACACAAAATGTTACAATCCCAATTATACTAACCTCTGCTTTGGGGGTTGCTCTGCATATACCGATAAACGTGCTACTTTCAATGACTAAGGGGCTTGAAGGAGTTTCCATGGCATATTGGACAACAGACTTATTGATTGCGATTCTTTTGGCTATTTATGTTGTGATGGCGGAGAATAAAAAGGGCGGAAAGTGGAACGTAGGAGGCTGGTGGGAACAAGGGATTCTTGATTGGATCAGATTGCTAAAACTCTGTGGACCATGTTTCCATACTACTTGCCTTCAATGGTGGTGCTAGGAGATATTCGTTTTGCTAACAGGGCGTCTCGCAAATGCTAAACAAGCAGTTGGTGTTATAGCAATTGTGTTGAACTGTGATTATTTGATTTACTCTGTTATGCTCCCGCTCGCCACATGTGCATCCATTCGCGTGTCCAATGAGCTCGGGGAAGATAGTCCCAGGCCCGCTTACAGGGCAGCATATGTGCCGTTAGGGTTGAGTATCGTCGTAGGATTTTTCGGTGGCTCTATAATGGCAGCAGCAAGAGGAATTTGGGGGCCTTTGTTTAGTCATGACAAAGGGATAATTAGAGGGGTGAAAAAGATTATGTTGATAATGGCCTTAATAGAAGTTGTTAACTTCCCTTTAGTAGTTTGGGGAGGCATTGTTCGTGGAACGGCGCGGCCTTGGCTAGGGATGTATGCTAATATCAGTGGATTTTACTTGTTGGCATTACCATTGGGGGTGATTTTGGCTTTCAAGGTTCAACTTGGCCTTGTAGGATTGTTGACAGGGTTCATGGTTGGGGTAGTTGTTTGTTTGGCCTTGTTGTTGGTGTTAATTGCTAGGATTGATTGGGTTGGAGAAGCTAACAAAGCACTGTTGGGATATAGTTGTTGCAGGAACGGGAAGTAAGTAACTATTATAATAGTAAGAAATGATAAACTAAATATTACAATAAAGTGATAAACTGGAAATCAAGAACTTAACAAATTGCTTGTGTGATTTGCTGAGTCGAGTGATGACACTCTGTCTTTAAGACAAGATTGCCCCGTATATCTTCTTTTACGGTGTTGGACAATAGTCTCCCAAAATACAACAACAACTTAACAAATGAGCAAAGAAAACCCAAGTGTTACTCTTGAAGAACTTTGAATATAGTAACTTTGCTAGAGATGAAGAAGATGAATTCAAAAAATATGGAGTATTTTCTAAGTGTTGAGTGATTTGTTCAATTAAGCTTAAGGCCTCAATTTATAGTGTAAGTAGAAGACCCCTCAACTAGCCAACTAATGGCCTTCAATAGCCATGTAATGACACTTGATTGAGGGGTTACATTCAGCCAAATAATGGCTGAATGTGCCAAGTAATGGAGAATCAATGCTCTAAAACCAGCCCAAATGTCAGATTTTTCCAAGTTTCCGTCGTAGCATTCTGCCTCTGAAGCGCCGCGACTCTGTGAATTAGCGTCGCGGCTCCAGTGACTGGCCAACCAATTAGCGCTGCAGCGCTGCCTGGGAGGCGCCGCGGCCCTTCACGGCTCCGCGGCGATTTTCGACTCGTTTTATTTTACACTTCTTCCTTCGCTTACCAACGTGGAATACTTTGTCATTTGACCAATAACCGTCTATAATTCTATGTCTCAAACGTATTACATACATACCAATATCTCTTTTACGAATGAAATTTGCGATACTTGACACTACGTGTGCACGTGTGTGGAAACGACGTTTCCGACGTGCGGGCCCCAATTATTCGATTCATAAATTAATGGGATATACTTAATTCTACGTTTAGTAAATTTCCAACAAGCACATATGGTTGCCCGCAACCAAGGAGAAGGTGGCGGAGATGATGATCGGAAAGCTTCGTGGATGGTTACAGAAAATGGTTCGTGAATTAAGAGGCGGATGTAGAGTGTTAGGAGTGAGTTAAATCGAATCATCCTGTTCAGCATAGACGGTATATATATGTGAAAGGACTTTTGTAAATATTAAGGTTTGAATCCATATTTTTAAAGAACTCGAATATGTGTCTAAGATCATGATTACAGTCACTAGTCTATCTAACATAATTGTGTCACAAAATCTCGACCATAATAAGAAACTACAAGCAACAACTGAATTTCGTAATGTGCAAATCACCCTTCCAAGGCAGAATCAAAAGTGGCCCAGGTCATTCGCACGAATGTCCCTATCTTGGGGTGGTGTTTAATTTTTATCCTTCAAATAGTAGGTTTTTAATTTTTCTCTCTCGGCACTTTAAGTAATAAAAAAGTAGCCGAAAATATCCTGACATTGAAAAAACAAAAAAAATTGGCATGTCCTTATCTATGACCTAATTTCGCAATGAATAAGTTTATAGAACTTTTGTCTTGTACGACATAAGTTGTGTAATATCTAATTCGGCCAGCATAAGTTTATATTTTCGTATCATAATATAACACAAATTATGCCTCACAAGGCATAACTTAGTTCCTACATAAAAGTTCTCTAAACGTATGCCGAGCGAATTAGATACTACACAATTTATGTCGGGTAACTTAATTCAAATTTATACCAGATAACTTAATTACGACCGAACTTATGCAGGACAAGGCAAAAATTCTATAAACTTATGTCTTGCGAAATTAGGTCATAAATAAGAGGGTACTTTGACCCATAAATTTTTATTAAATGAGAAGCATTGCAAAAAGGGTCATTCGCACAAACTATCCTATTTTGGGGTTGTTTTAATTTTTGTCCTTCAAATTTGAGTTCTTTAATTTTTGTCCTTTATTATTTTTGGCGCGACATAATTAGAATTTCGCTCGGCATACTTAGTGTTTATCTTCGGCATATGTATCATACACAACCACATATTATGCCGGATAAGGCATAGTCAACACTCAACATATTATGAAAAAAGACATAATTTCATATTTTCGCTTGCATAGTTAGCGTTTAATTTCTACATATGTATCATAACATCCACGCAAACTATGCCGAATAAAGCATACTTTCCAACACTAAACATAATTTTAAAAAATGCTATAAAATTATGCCGCATAACTTAATTCCTACATAATTTATGTCGCACGAGGCAAAAATTCATTTTTCGAAGAAAAAAATATTATAGAAACTGCCTTGTGAAGTAGACCTGAAATTTTCGTAAAATAAATAGCAGAGTCAGAAATTAAAGACCAGTACGTTTGAGGGAAATCCGCACAAAGAATTGTCGCAAAAATTAAAGAACACTCCGAGATAGAGACAATCCGCCCAAAACGACGATACTTATGCTGGCGTAAGCCCAAATGACTTCCAATTCTTTGGCCCAGATTAAAATTTAAAGAAGCCCAAAAACATATTTTTTCCTCTAATGAAATCAAAATATGAAATTAGAGTTCAAATATGATTGACACGCATTACCTACGTAAGAGAGCCAAGTTTTACAAAACAAATATGGAACAATTGAAAATATTCTGAATCATTCACCACATGACATAATCTTTTCTTATTCTAAACCACTTTCAGATCACAATTTATGCACATAATAATCCATACCATATATTTGTTTTTGAGGAACAAAGATACTTATATTAATGTTAGGATAGATACATAGTTGTACATCCTACTGGATGTTCAGTAGCAGTGCCTAAAACAAGGTGAAAAATCTTTTGGCCAAGAATAATTTCACCTTTTTTTTTAAACAATGCATTAGTTAGAAGTACATTTTAAAACTAATATTTCATTTTCTTTACCCTTGTTCTCGCCCTTCCCTGGACCTCGCGCATAGCGGGAGCTTAGTGCACCGGGCTGTCCTTTTTTTTTTTTACCCGTCTGTTTACATTTCAAAAGTGAAGTAAATCAGATTTAGCTAATTTAGTTGATTGCTTATATCGTCCTACTATTAAAATCTTACTTCCACAGCTTCTGAGGAAAAGAAACAAAAGAAAAGGAAAGTTGGCACTTTTTGTGAAGTAAATGATAAATTTGTGGGTATAGAGTAGTAAGGCCGTATAAACACAGAATAAAATATTCATTATCCATGTAAAAGGAAACTCCAAATACTTATCTTCGCAAACTGTTAAATTCTATCAATAATTTCATATATTATGCTTAGACCATGAAATTATTCCAGTAATATGACTTTTGTTTTGTATCTTACAAGTACAAAGTTTAAACTCCATATTTTCTTTCCCTACCTTTTCCCTAAAAAAGTATGTAAAAGAGAAAAAAAGGAAAGAGAGAAATAAAGAAAGGGGGAAAATAGTATTTGTATAGTGATATATGGTTATGATAGTTTAATTTGAATGTTTCTGGTGGAAGCACAAAAACGCCAAATTGCCAAGTGGTAATCATAGTAATAATTAAGAACCATTTCTTTCTTGGAAAAGTAGGAAGTAATATTAAGTGCTATCAGACTATTAGTAGTAAGATCTAATATTCCTGTAAAATATTATTCAGGCTTTCCCACTTGCAAGCATGATGTTGGAATTTGCAATAGCTTTAAGTCAGGTTCAATGACCTAAAAGAAAATAATAACTATTATTATATAAATAACAACGGGACCGTTAAGGCGTTAACCAGTAAATTCCCTAAATTAAAGTTTAAAAAGTATTAAGTTGGAGAAGAAAATGGAAGGTTATAGCTTACATAATTGTACAATCCACTCATTAGCATATATTTAAATAAATAAATAGTTAAATAATATTTAAAAAATAATTGTTCTTATCTAAAAGCTACTTTATGTAATATATTGGCCTTATTACATCATGGTGTTCCTGGTTTAGTCAACTTCTATGGTCCTAGGAAGAGCTAAAATTTCTCCATTATTATTATAATAATAGAAAATAATAATAATAATAATAATAATAATAATAATAATAGTTGCAAAAATGATTTTGTATTGATCGACGAGACGCGGCGCGGGGTGAACGTCAGGTTGGAGGTTTGGAGACAATCCCTGAAGCCGAAAGGTTTCAGGTTGAGTAGGACCAAAACAGAGTACATGGAGTGCAAGTTTAGTGCGGTGATGAGTGACATTGAGGTGGAAGTAAAGCTCGACTCACAAGTCGTCCCGAAAAGAGATAATTTCAAGTATTTGGGGGCCAAGGTAATGGGGAGAATGACGAGGATGCATATTGGAGCAGAGTGGTTGAGATGGAGGCTCACATCTGGTGTCTTGTGTGATAAGAAGGTGCCACCAAGACTTAAAGGTAAGTTCTACAGAGTAGTAGTGAGACCGGCGATGTTGTATGGGGCGGAGTGTTGGCCAGTCAAGAACTCTCATGTTCAGAAGATGAAAGTTGCAGAAATGAAGATGTTGAGATAGAAGTGTGGGTTGACTAGGAGATATATGATCAGAAATGAGGAGATTTGGGATAAGGTAGAGGTGGCCTCCGTGGCGGACAAGATGCGAGAGACGAAACTGAAATGGTTCGGACATGTCCAGAGGAGAGGCACAAATGTGTCGGTGAGAAGGTGTGAGAGGCTGACGATGGAGGGCTGGAAGAGAGGTAAAGGAAGGCCGAAGAGGTGATCAGGCATGATATAACTAGTCTTCAGCTTACCGAGGACATGACCCTAGATATGAAGATATAGAGGTCGAGAATTAGGGTAGAAGGCTAGTAGTAGGATTAGTAGTACCTTTCTGGCTGGTCCAGTACTATTTCCGTCATTTTCTTATATTTTATTTTAGCATTCACATATCTCTTATTTTTAATTTTCTAATTACTTGGTGTCCTTTCTGCTTTAATTTTCTTACTATTCTGATGTTGCTTTTGTGTTACCTGAGCCGATGGTCTATAGGAAACAGTCTTTTTACATGTCAAGGTAGAGATAAGGTCTGCGTACACTCTACCCTCTCCAGACCTCACTTTGTGGGACTGCACTGGTTGTGTGGTTGTTGTTGTTGATAGTTGCGAAAATGATTTTTGATTTGATAACAACAAATTTCTTAAATTTATTAGTAGTATATATTATTTTTCTTTTGGATTCAAAACAATTTAAACTTAGCTTGATCTTCTTTGAAAAACAAGTTAGTGTCTAACTTGTATTATTAACATTATATTAATTCATGAATTCAATTACCAATGGTGGATCTGTACCTAAACAAAATATTTAAACTCTTAGTAATTAAGTAACCAATGCTGATCCGAGTTTTCTTTTTTATTTCTTCAATCTTTTGACGAAGTTCATGACATACTAATTATTTTACACTTTAAAACATTAATTTTTTCTTTAAGCTGTTTTCGATGTTTAGCCCTTTTGTTTCTTTTTTTTTTTTTGCTCCCCGTGTTTTAATTAATTATCATAACATCCATAGCATCTCTAAACTTTTGCATTAGGGGGGCATGTATCCAAACATAGTGAAAGAAATGCCTTTAGTTCTGTCTTAGCAAAAAATCCATCAAAGATATATTAAGAACTAACAAATGTAAGATATGTTTGCCATGCACCGATGAACGTTAAGTACCTTTTTATACTAACTCAATAATACACGGTGAGTCATAAATTTGTCAAAAATCAACTTTTTAAAACTTTATTTGGTGAAAATATGAGGTAAAAAAAGCATAAACTAGGACGAGCTAACTCTTTTTTTTTAATAACTTTTTTTTATTAGATGAATCAGACAAAAATGTGATGCTGATTAACTATGGCATAATGTATATTACATGTACTGCTCTTCAATAACTCCTACTTTAGAGTGCCTCTTGTTAAATATACATATGATATACAATATATCATATGTATATTACCGTGCCGTCTGTGTTGCTGTACATATTGATTAGGTAATATTTGAGTGTAATTAGTATTATATATTTACCATAATTGTATAGTTAGTGTCCACGTAGAATAAGGTTTTAGGAGTAGAATAGGAATATGATTCTCCTATTATGGAAAGATGTAAAATGTATATATACTCTTTCAATTAATGAAAATAATCAATAGATTATTTCTTTTATGGATCAGAAGTCTAGGTCAAACAACAATTTCTCTCCCTAAATTTCTTGTTCTTCGGCCAAGCATAAACCGAGCCTCCCTCCTAGGTTTCTACACCTCTTTTCGCTCTCAAAGTCTCTCTTCCAAATCCCTCTATCACTTATTGTTCTTTCGTTATGTCTACGTCAAAGAACATGTTACACCATGCCCTTGTTGTTTCTAACATCAAGAATCATATCCCTCTAATTCTTGAAATAGAAAACATCCAATATGCGATGTGGGCCGAGTTGTTCAAAATTCACGCTCGTTCACATCAAGTCACCCATCACATATCCCCGCGGCTCCTGAAGATACGGAGGTGCCTCAACACGAGGATGATCCTAAATTCTGGACCACACTTGATGCCATCGTCCTTCAGTGGATTTATTCTACGATCTCTACTGACCTATTGCAGACGATTATTGAGTCAGACGCTACGGTGATGGTTGCGTGGGATAGGCTGCGTGACATATTCCAGGATAATCGAAATTCTAGAGTTGTTACCCTTGAACAGGAATTTTCCCACGTCAACATGGAAATTTTCCCAAACGTTTCAGCTTATTGTAAAAGGTTGAAAGAATTGGCGGACCAACTCCGCAACGTTGGTGCACCAGTTAGTGAAGATTGTCTTCTTCTACAAATGGTTGCTGGCTTATCCGAGGCCTATAGTGACGTTGGAACTCTCATTCGTCAAAGTAACCCTCTTCCGAAGTTCTATTAGGCCCACTTCATGCTTACCTTGGAACAAGTCGGCTTGGCTAAAAAGGCAGCTACTAGTGCTAGTCCCATGGTCATGATGAAATCCTCCACTAATCCTCAAAATTTTGGTGACAATTCGAACCAAAACCGGTCTCATGCTGGCGGCGAAAATAGTCAGAAAAATAATAGCAAAAATTGCAGGGGAAAATGCGGTGGTTTCGGAAATGGTAACGGGGGTCGAAACGGTGGCGGGGGATAATATCTCGGATACAATGGGCCACCGACCCACTGGTCCCAGCCTTGGTCCACTGGGTCGTGGGCCTGGAACTGTGGGCAGTGGCCCAACAGCCCAGGTTCACCGCCGGTTCCTGCCCAGTTCCAGTGGACTTTCCAGCAGCCTCCTCGACCCAATACCAACTGGGCTAGTGGTTCTTCCCGAAGCAGCACTGGGCCGGGGCAGGGCGCAGAGGTACTTGGTCCCCGGCCTCCGCAAACCCACTATGCAGTAGACCCTACTCAGACCGATATTGAGGCTGCGATGCACACTCTTGGTTTGACTCCACCGGATCTGAATTGGTATATGGACACCGGTGCCACTACCCACATGTCATCCGATTCAGGTACTCTCTCGTCTTATTCCAATTTGAGCAACCCTCGTCGAATAATTATTGGTAATGATAATTCTATTCCAGTTCGTGGTTATGGTCATAAAACTTTGTCTCCCCCCTCATCCACCCTTATCTTAAAAAATACCCTACATGCCCCCAAATGATTAAAAACTTAGTGTATATCTGTAAATTCACCACTGACAATTTCATGTCTATTGAATTTGATCCATTTGGTTTCTCTATGAAGGATTTCAAGACGGGGAGTCCTTTCATGAGGTGTGATAGTAGGGGAGATCTTTATCCTATCACGCCATGTTCCAGTCTATCGAGTCAAGCCTTGTCGTCAGCGTTTGTAGCCCTTGCCCCTTCCTTGTGGCATGCTCGTCTTGATCATCCGGGGTCGTCTATTTTGTCTTCCTTAGATAAAAATAATTTTATTTCATGTAAGGGTACGCATAGTACTCCGTCATTCTTGTTCTTTAGGAAAAATTGTTAGGTTGTCATTTGTAGACTCTAATTCTCATACTTTAATGCCATTTGATATTATTCATAGCGACTTATGGACGTCTCGTGTTCTTAGTTCTTTGGGTCATCGGTATTATGTTCTCTTTTTGGATGATGATTCGAAAATTTTATGGACTTTTTACGATAGTGAAAAAATCTCAAGTTTTTTTTCATCTTCTTAAAATTTAGAGCTTTCATTAGAACCCAATTCGAATGAAAAATAAAAAATATTCAATGTGATAATGGCAGAGAATATGACAACGGGGTGTTTCGAGAATTTTGTGCAACTAATGAGATCAATTTTCGGTTTTCTTGCCCTCATACGTCTTCACAAAATGGGAAAGCCGAACGCAAAATTCGTACCATTAATAACATTGTCCGCACTTTATTGATTCATGCTTCCGTGCCCCTGTCTTTTTGGCATCATGCTCTACAAATGGTTACATATCTTCTTAACATTCTTCCTTCCAAAGGTTTGACATATTCTTCCCCTCTTCAAATTTTATATAATAAGACTCCTTCGTATTCGCATCTTAGGATCTTTGGGTGCTTATGTTATCCGTTGTTTCCGTCCACCACAATTAACAAATTTCAGGCCCGTTCTACCCCTTGTGTGTTTTTGGGATATCCATGTAATCATCGTGGTTGCAAATATTTTGATTTATCGTATAATAAAATCATCATTAGTCGCCATGTCATTTTTGATGAATCCTAATTTTCGTTTACTAAGGTTAGTAATCCCATGCCTAGTTCGTATAATATTTTGGATGATGGTATATCCCCGTATATTATTCACCATTTTTCAAACGTGTCCCGCACCCCAAATCCACCAGCGGGCCCACTGCCCGCTGGCCCCATTGCTCCGTCACTAGCTACAGTGCCCGCAATTGTGTCATGTCCAGTTACTTGGCCATTAACGGTAACTTGGCCAGTGACCCAGCCCATTACCGCCACTATTCCAGTCCCTGTTTCCTAATCCCGTTACCGAGTTGGGCCAGCAGGCCCACTGCCTGCTGGCCAGTCCGTCTCGAGTCCAGAAAATTCTCAAAATCTGTCCAATTCTTCCCCAAGTCATAGACCGGTCACTCGTAGTCAATGGGGTATTTTTAAACCAAAAATGCATTTTAATTTAAATTCTAATGGTCTTAAATCACCCTTACCCCGTAATCCTGTGTCTGCGTTAAATGACCCGAATTGAAAAATTGCTATGACCGATGAATATAATGTTCTTATTGATAATAAGACGTGGGAGTTGGTGCCCCTTCCATAAGGTATTACTATTATTAGGTCTATGTGAATTTTTGCTCATAAGGACAATTCAGACGGTACGTTTGCATGGCATAAGGCTCGGTTTGTGGGTGATGGTAAGACTCAGCAGGTTGGTGTGGATTGTGGTGAGACGTTTAGTCCGTTCGTCAAGCCGACTACCATTCGCACTGTGGTCAGCTTGGCTCTTTCGAAAGCATGGTCCACTCATCAGTTAGATGTGAAGAATGCTTTCTTACATGGCGATCTCAAGGAAACAGCCTATATGCATCAGCCCGTGGGGTTTAGGGATCCCAAATATCTTCATCATGTATGTTTGTTGAAAAAGTCCTTATATGGGCTTAAGCAGTGTCCACGGACCTGGTATAAGAGGTTTGCCGACTATGTTTCGACTATTAGGTTCACTCACAGCAGGTCGGATAATTCCTTGTTCATATATCATCGTGGTTCTTCCTTGACTTATATACTATTATATGTGGATGACATTATCTTGACTGCCTTTTACGATGCATTACGCAAGTCTATCATGACAATGCTCAGTTCTGAGTTTACTATGAAAGACTTGGGGCCATTGAGTTATTTTTTGAGGATTGCTGTCACTCATCATGCAAGTGGGTTGTTCTTATCCAAAAGGAAGTATGCCGCTGAGATCATTGAGAGGGCTGGGATGTCATCTTGTAAGTCCACTTCCACTCCAGTTGATACTAAGCCCAAGCTTGGTGCTGCGGCCGACGCACCATACGAGGATCCGACCCGCTATTGCAGTCTTGCAGGGGCCCTTCAGTATCTTACATTCACGAGACCAGATATTACGTATGCCGTACAACATGTGTGTTTGTTTATGCATGATCCCAGGGTTGAGCACATTCATGTGCTCAAACGCATCATTCGGTATATTCAGGGTACACTTGACTATGACTTGCATTTATATCCTTCATCGACGTCAACACTTGTCTCGTATACAGATGCTGATTGGGGTGATTGTCCGGACACCAGACGGTCTACGTCTGGCTATTGTATATTTCTTGATAATAACTTGGTCTCATGGTCTGCGAAACGTCAGTCGACTTTGCCCCGCTCCAGTGCCAAGGCCGAGTATCAAGGGGTAGCTAATGTGGTCTCTGAATCATGTTGGTTACATAATTTACTGTTAGAGCTTAATTGTCCTATTCAGAAAGCGACCTTGGTTTATTGTGATAATGTTAGTGCCATCTACCTTTCTGGTAATCTGGTTCAGCACCACCACACTAAACATATCGAGATGAACATTCACTTTGTTCGCGAAAAGGTTGCTCGTGGTCAAATACGCGTCTGCCATGTCCCTTCCATGTATCAAATTGCAGACATCTTTACAAAGGGTCTTCTCTCGGTCCTTTTTGAAGATTTTCGAGACAGTCTCAGCGTCCGAAGACCGCCCGCTATGACCGTGTGTGTGTGTTAAATATACACATGATATACATCATATGTATATTACTGTGCCGTCCGTGTTGCTGTACATATTGATTAGGTAATATTTGGGTGTAATTAGTATAGTATGTTTACCATAATTTTATTACTATAATTGTATAGTTAGTGTCAAAATAGAATAATGTTTTAGGAGTAGAATATGAATAAAATTCTTCTATTATGGAAAGATGTAAAATGTATATATACTCTTTCAATTAATGAAAATAATCAAGGGATTATTTCTTTCACCTCCTCACAATGGAGTTACAGTGACCGGGCCCGATCGACTATTTTAAAAAAACACAAATCTTTGCGAAGTTGTAAGATCATGTATGGGGTTGATGAACGTAATTATTTTTGATTTTTTTATATATAAAGTGAATTATCGCGCCAATATCTGCTTAAACGTGCACTGAATTATTAACATTATATAAAATTTGTCACTTATCTTTTGATATCAGCCGACAAGTGATATATCCGGCCATTTTTAATAACGTGATCCCTGACTTTTAAGCCAAAAAATAAAAAAATGTTAAACCTAATCCAATTTGTCATATCATTTATGAAACTTGTGTTTCTAAAATAAGTATTTTTAAAAATATTTTGACCAACTAAATATAAAAAATTTTAAAAAAATATTTTCATTCATACCAACCACACCTCAATTTTTGCCTTTCAAAGATTTCCCCACACTAACTAAAACTTCTATGAGGAAGAAGCCCAAATAATAAAAAAAAGTAAATTTAAAAAAAATAAGAAAAGTAAAAGAAAAAAACAACGGATTCTTCGGCAATCACTAAATCTAACAGCAATCAGTAAATTGACCATTTAAACAGAAATAGAGCAATTGTAATTCAGAAAAGAAAAAGAATAAAAAGCGAATTAAAATTTCCTCTTATTTACATTTTTCAAGTTTTCATATTTCATATTTGTACCTTTTTGTCTCTATCTGCGACAAAGAAAGCGTTTACTAATTGTAATTGATAATAGATAAACTACGTGTATTGTTTACTTTAAGTTTATTTAATATATTTCTCTTTCTTTTCCTTTTTAAAAATACTACAAAATACATTGATGGTTGTCTTGATACCTAATTTCACATTTCCCAACTACAAATTTTCTTTTTTCTACCGGACTCCAACCATTTTCTTAAACAAAATACATAATCTCACTGTTTTCACTAATCAAATATTAGTAATAACCAAATACTTTAATAATTTCTTTTACCCATCTTATTATTTTTCCTTTAATTACGTTTCGGACAATCTGAGGAAAGTTAGGCAACCAAATAAACTCCCCAAAACTCCAATTTTCACATTTTCTCTTAGGAAAAAAATAATTCAATCTTTTTCCCTTTAATTTCACACTTTATTTCTGAAAAATACCTGTAGAATTTTGTAAAATTTGGTGTGTGTTTTTTCTCAAAATTTCTGGAAAAACGAACAGTATTTCTAGTTGATCCAGGTAGGACTTCAAACTTTAGCAGTATTTAAGCTTCATTTTATTTGAATTATTGTATATCTTTTTTAACATTTTTTAATTTTTTTAATTTTGGTGTTTGGAATACAGGAAAAAAAATATGGAAGGAAGGGAAAATATGAGTAGCAGTACTGGAGTAACAGTGGTGGGTTCAGATGATCCATCAGACTACCATGTGGCACCAAGGACCAATGAGAATCCTACACGTCTCGCTGTGACTGGATCAGCTCAACCAGTAGCATCCCAGGTGGGTGTGGGTGTGGGTGTTTCGCCAGCACCGGCAGTTACTACAGTTGCTGCTGCTTTAACAGGGACTAGTTTGAAGAAAAAGCGAGGTAGGCCCAGAAAATATGGGCCTGATGGGCCTATTATTTCTCCTAAGCCTATTTCCTTTGGGCCCGTGCCGTCGCCGGTGATTGATTTCTCTTCGTCGGAGAAACGGGGGAAGGTCAGGCCTGTTGGGTTGTCAGGTGTTAAGGTGTATCAGCCTAAAGCTGATGTTGAGAATTCAGGTAAACATAAAAAAAGAGTACTTATTCTGTTTAGTTAATGTTCAGCAGTTCTGAAATTTGTATAACTAAGTATATTTTTTTATTCCGTCTAAAAAAGAAAAGAATGATATATTTACCTTTGTTTTAGTTTGACTTGACATTAATTTTAAGAAAGTAAACAATACTTTTGAATCTTGTAGGCTTAACTAAGATATGTATAATATATCAAAATACCCTTTAATTTTGTGATTATAACACGTGTGATGTTGAAATTAAAGATTTGACATTCTTTTTAAACAGACTAAAAAGAAAAGTAAGACAAATAAACTAAAAAGAAAGTAAGACAAATAAGTAGGTGTTTGCACATGGAAATCAAATATTTTTTACTTTTTTTAGAATTTTGAAGTTGGAGTTGAAGGTGAAGTTATGTTTGTTTATAGTTTTTGCAAAAGATATTTGATTGTCTGAATGTATTGAAAGTAAAAAAAAAATGAAAAAAGGGTTTTAGGTGTTTGTATTCGGAATTTTTATGGAGTAACAATTTAACTTTAAAATTCTCATTTTACCTTTACTGAGATTATTTATAATCACACAAATATATGTGGTTTGTTTTAGACCATAAGTTTTAAAATTTTATCCTTTCATTCATGTCTTTTGATTTGTTTTCATTGTGGAATTAGTGTTTGGATTTTAGGGTGTTTGTGTTTGTAGAAGTGGGACCTGTGAATAGATGTGGCAACTATGATAAGCTGATGTCAAAGGGGGTAGTTCTGATAGTCAGGTTGGATTTTTTGGTTGGTGTCTGAGAATTGGGGAATCTTAAACTTATAGGTGTCACTTGGACATGAGTGTAACTGTCAACTGTGGAAGTTGAATTTCTAAATTTGGTAATAGAATAAACTAAACAAGTACACGTACTGATTTACTGCTTAAAGATAAACTGCAGGGGTTAGTCTGAACCTCCAATCTCCACAATCTACTGCTTATAAAGGAAAGGAGTTATATTAAACGACATTTCTTACCTGATAGTTCAGCTACTTTTATGTAACTTGGAAATTTTCAAAATCCCAATAATTATTTATGTAACGAGCTGCCTTGTATGTTATTCATCACCAATTCACTAGATGCTATTTCTTTTCTTTATCGCCCGAGCTGGATTCAAGATTTAATTTTTATGGGTTCAACCTTTAAGGTTCTTAGCATTGAACCCATTATATTTTTAAAGTTATGGTTCATATCTACTATTTATTGCATTTTTCGTGAATTTTACATAAATTTATACTCCACGTCGAAAGTAATGGGTTTAGATGAACCCGGTACCTGCGCTATGCATCCGGTTGGTGGGAGAGAGCGATTGTTATATGCTAATGGATATGAGTAGCAGCAGGAAACATACCTTTTTGATTTTCTTTTAGAGGAGTATCACACCTGATTAATCTGAAGGTGTCTCTTTTCAGTTTCTCCTTGGCAGAGGTTGCAGATAGTATTCTAAAATTATCACAAGCATAATTTTATGTGCAGAAATATTTGCAATTAGTTAAAATTGCTTAAATAATTACTCTCTTTTTTCTTTTTCCCTTTTGGTTGGATGGGGTGGCTGTGTTTTATTCAGGCATCACTTACTCCATTGAAAACCAGTTGACTAGGTAAATTATGATTGCATCTTTTGATAATATTTCAGGTCATAAACGAGATTTTTTAATCTTATAAAGAAAAGAAATGTTAACTCCATTTTCTTTCGCCCATCTGAAGATGAAGTATGGTTCCATAGTTGAATGTCGGTATATCTGAAGGTTCATGTTATATTACTAATACTAAGTCCTTTTGTAGGTGAATGGGTTTCATGCTCGGTTGGTGCTAATTTTACGCCCCATATTATCACTGTTAATACTGGAGAGGTAAACTGTTAGCTGTATCTAGTATATATGGAAACCTTATCAGAAAAGTTAGTACCTATCCAATGTTCTCTTTATAGCATGACTAAGCGTGCATGATATGAGTTGCATGTACAATCTCCTTTTCATCTTTCTTTCAGTAATTCAGTTCTATATCATGCATCTCTTTCCCAATCCGTTTTACATGGCTAGTTATACCAGATTTCTTGTTTTTTCTCTAAATTGTCGCATTTAATGGGTTCTGGTGAGAAACAAACTTCATGGTTGATGGCTGTTCAGAAAAGTTGCAATACCTGGAAATGTAGTGCATGCATGGTTTTGCCTGAACAAATTACTCATATTTTGGTAATTTTTTTAGGATGTCACCATGAAGATTATATCATTCTCTCAACAAGGGCCTCGAGCAATATGTATTCTCTCAGCAAATGGTGTAATTTCCAGTGTCACACTTAATCAACCAGACTCTTCTGGTGGTACATTGACATATGAGGTGCTGCATCTCATTACTCTGCTCTTGCTATGGTTAATATTCTGATTTATATTGTTCTGTAACATTTTTGAAGAGTCCGAGACATTTGAGGATTGCTTCTACATGTGAGGCTCCGTGTAGTGTTCTTTCCTGGCCTCTCAAATGATGTAGCACTCTGCAATTTTGGTAATCAAGTGTTAGGAAAAGTTATTTGTGTTCAGCCTTAGTAGTCGCTTAAATATTAAAGATTTTTTGTGCTTCCACTTTTCTGTTTATCTTTGCATCTGGTGATATAACTAATGGTATCATGGAAAGTAATAGATTTTCTCTAATCATGTGAAAGTCTAATATATTGAAGGCATCGATATTATTTGATGAACAAATAGTTACATTAAGGGAAGGGATATTATTTGTTGAAAGAATGACATATAGGAAATTGGTCATATTGGTGCAATTTCTTTCATTTTAAGGTACAGTGCTTTCGGTACCATAAAATGGCGTTTTCATTCTTTCAGTGTATTTGGCGTGGACCATATACCTTGTATTGTACATGTAGACCATGGTATCATCCTAGTCCCTCGAATCAGTTTGTGATTGCCATTTTTTTGTGATGAAACCTGATTTTGCTGTCTGTTTATTGTCTATGGTTGACATTTGTGTATAAACTTCCACTTCCATTCTTCCTATAGGGCCGGTTTGAACTACTTTCTTTGACTGGATCTTTTATGCAAACCGAAACGGGAGGAATGAGAAACAGATCTGGTGGGATGAGTGTGTCTCTAGCAAGCCCCGATGGACGTGTCATTGGCGGTGGAGTTGCCGGTCTGTTGGTAGCTGCCGGTCCTGTGCAGGTATTGATTCTCCTATATTCAGTGTGCTATTTACGCAATAGGGATCACGTTATGCTTATACGACAAATAGATGTAATATTCCTGTGAACAAATTATTGAATTTACTTCCAGCACAGTAGTTTTTCCGTTATAATGGTTGGCATATTTCTCTTTGTTGCTATGAATCAGATTGTTGTGGGTAGCTTCCTTGCTGGAAATCAGCATGAGCAGACGACAAAGAAAAACAAGTCCGAATGCATAACTGCTGTTGTTCCTCTATTGAATACAGATATGGAAAACTCCAATCACTCATCTGCAAAACCAAATGTACCATCTTATTCTTCGTTCCATGCAGATAACTGGTCATCGTTGGCCCCTGATTCGAGGAATAAGCCTGCTGACATCAATGTATCTCTGCCTGCTTAGGGTTTAGTCCAAAATGGAGTTTACCAGTTAACGTGAACCATGCAAGCTGCATATCATTCACTTCCTATTGATCCATCTCACTCGTATTTGTTTCTATTTCCGGTGAGGTCTGTTGAGTAATTTTAACTAGTTTTCTAGAAAGTTTTTCTTTTTCCTTCCCATCTGTTGTCATATTAGAATTGTAGATGTATAATGGCCCCCCACAAATGAATAATTTTTTTCGAAGTTAAGGTTTACTTTCTAGTTTTAGCAAATGTCAGCCCTCTTCTGTGCATGGCAATGCATGTGTCATGGGCCAACTCCTCAGCGGCAACAACACACAAATAGCCCGTGCGGCGCTCGTAGTCGCACCTGACTACAAGCTAGCCTTCTCTTATCCCAGGTTTCTTGGCACGACCCGGTGCTTATGATGAAGTGCCTCAGAAGCTTAGCTTCTCTTGTGCCGCCCGTTTGATGTCAAGGCTTCAGCCTTGTCTTGCTATCGTACCTTTGTGGCGCATCTCGTATGATGGGTCTCGTCTATGCACACACCTTGGGTTGGCTACGGACATGACTATCTCGCCTGGCACTGAGCGCCGCTCTTGCGCACAGTCCAATCCTCAAGATTGACACTTGTTTTATGCTTGCGCACTTTGCTTGTGCTTTGCCCGAGTAGGGAAATATTCAATCCTTGCCCTTTTGTCATGTGCGGCTTTCATAATATGTCCATGTTGTCCCGTGGCATTGGCAAACATAGCCCTCGAGACATACTTCTGTCCCGCATAGTGTAGTGTCGCCCCGCGATTGCACGTCTAGGCCAATGGACCCTTGCTTACGAGGCTGAACCCAAGCCAAGCTCACAAGTCAATACACAAGGCTCTTAAGAGGTGCCTCGAGTACTAAATCGGCACGGAGGTCTTTAAAATTCATAAGAATAGTCCGCGGGGCATAATCAGTCCATATTTCAAGCCTCTAGCACTCATTGTGCGCCCAATGCTGGCCTGAAGGTGTGGCGTCGTCTATAGAGTTGCTTAACTTGTATGGATACCTAAGACACTCCTCTGAGATGCCTAGGCAGGCCCTTGAAGTCCTCCCTCAAGGTTGCTCACTTGGTGCGACTAGCAGGTAGCCTTCACGGGGAGGACTGGCTAAGCTGCAACACCTTTACCCCTTATATATGCTCTTAAGAAATAAATCCGGATCCCCCAAGAAAACATGCTTTGACCAGAGAATCATGATGGGTCTCTCGAACTCCAAACGAGGAGCCGTTCAAAGTTGCATGATTTTCTTATAAAAGGTATTTTAATATTTTAAATATAATAAAATAAAAATTGAGTGATGATTCATGAAGTTGACACTATAATGTCCAAATGCCTAAATATCCTCAAATGAAGGCAAATACAGCCACTAAGGCAATTCTTACTGTTCTTAGCACCTATTCAGAACTCGTGAGTCAAGAATAACTCTGACTACTGATAACACAAGGAAGGTGCAAATGGCATACAAACTATAAAATTAAACAGATATTTCATTTGATCCAATTTATGTGACATATTTTTCGTTTGGTCCAAAAATATGACACACTTCTAAATTTAAAAAGAATTAACTTCACTCTTTCTATTTACCCTTAATGGAAGTTCTTATAACAACACAAATTTTATGACATATTTAATGCTACAACTTTTAAAAGTTTTATAGCTACATAAATATTATAGCATGTTTAAGCCACAAGTTTCAAAGATCTACCCTTTTTAAAAATTTCGTGTTAATTCAAATTATGTCACATAAATTAAAACGGAAATGTATAATATTCAATGAAAACATTACGGTAACTGTTCCATATCAATTTCAACATATGTTTATAACCTATTACAACAGCAATTGTTATGTTTATTACCTATCTATCAATTCGTTATACTCCATCTTCACAATTTTGTGTTTTTATCTGAAGAATATCAACTAATATTGCAATTCCATTGTTAGTTCTTGTAAATAAGTGAGCTGGCATATGAAAAAAATACCAAACAGATGTGGAGTTGATATGTAGAAAGTATAAAGAAACTAAAGGTTATACTGTTCCTATTGAATAGGATATAAAAATTGGATCGTTTTAGCATGTCATATTTCAAGAACAAAAAATCCCGCGACTTTCAAAGTGAACACATTTATATATTTAGGTAGATACACCTTGCGGATAAGGTTTTTTTCATTAATAATACTTTAAAATGCTTTACATTTATCACTAAAGCGTTATATGAAACACAAATCTGAGAAAGGCATCGGCAAATCTTATGTATTCCATATTTATTTAGACACAATTTAATGTAGTGGGAAAATTTGTACATTTCCTGAAGTCAATAGTCCGTAAAATTTGTTCAACATCACAAGACAAAGTATAACAGGGATAAAGAAAAAGATCTTACTCCAATGTCATGTTAATGTAGAGCAAAAACAAAAGGACAACATAAGCTTACAGAAGACCATGTTCAACGCAGCATAGTGGGATTTTAGTTTGGTAAAGGTACTATTGTCACACAAAATCACACCCTGCGGTACATAAATAGAACCTGAACACCTGCAGCTGCTCTAAAATTTAATTGGGAGGGGGACGGGAGAGCTTCCAATCACGTAAGACCAGAATCCGCTATCAAATCTGCTTTCTAAACCCTGAACTTTCAACAACAACAACTACATGCCAAGTGAAATCCCACATCGTGGGTCTGGGAAGGGTAGAGTGTACGCAGACCTTACCTCTACTTTGGTAGGTAAAGCAGTTGTTTCCGAGAGACCCTCGGCTAAAGACAAACCCTGAACTTTCAAGAATAATGAATTAAAACAAGCCAACATAAATGAGCAAACGCAGCAGCTCCGAGTACGAGTACTTTGGCTCAAACGAAGAACCTATAGAGACTCTTCATCATCTTCCAAGGCACTGTAAATCAACCTGTAGAAAGAGCAACAGACTCGGTTAAGTCTTATTTATAAGAACTTCCGTAACAAAGAGCTTTTTGATTACTTACCAAAATAAAGAAATGCAGAGGAGAAGGATGATATAGCCTAGTTTGAAAAGCCTCTGTTTCTTTTCCCAATTAAGCAGATTAAATATCTCTGTCACATCAACAAGGTGCTGCCTTCTCGTGTACCTAAAGCATGAAGCAAACATAAGAAATTTTGTTTGATGAAACACACCAGCAATATTAGAAAAGTTTGATATCTAATTAACTCCCAATAACTGAATCAAGCACTTACAAGTTCCCTAAAAAAATCAATGAATACAAGGATATGATGCATTTGTAGAGCCATGGAAGGATGAAAGAGGACTGGTTCAGTTTCAGCTAGGGTGGACTTTAATTGTTTTACCAAACAACAATTCAAGCAAACTAAGACTACCTTTCTGGTTCACACTAACAAAACTTCAATAGTCTTTCCTCTAATTTCATTTAGCAAAATGCTCCATAGACTTCCTTTCACCATTAAATTGCAAGCAATAATAAAAGATATTGGCATATATTTCAGTGATTTTACCATTTTCTTTGGTCAATTTGTAAAAGGCTCAATGGAAACTTTATTTTTGAGAGGGATAAATAAGCAAAAAGTTATTAACAAAACCAGCTAAGCACAGGACAACATACTAGTTTCATCTCCGAATTAACCTATTAGGTAGTCCTCTTAGTAAAAACCCTCCCTTTTCAAACAACAAACAACTAAACTTCAATGCTGAACAAATTTGGATAGGCATTATGACTCCTCTATATACATTTCCCTGTTTGGATCCATTTCATTCCAATAGTCAATAATTTTGTAATTCTGGAACTAGAGGTAAGTCGTGCACTTATGCACTAATCTCTGCATTGACAAATAAAATTTTAACCAAACTAAAAAGACTTCTAGCAAACGCCAGACCTAACAGAAGTATGCCAACAACGACTAAATCATAATTTCTATTAGTTAATACTTAATATCACCTAATTTGACTAGGTAAGTTAATATCAACCATATAAATCCTTATTTTCTGTCATATTTTCTTCTTGGCTAAGTTTGTGAATTCTTTTAAGACATCCTCCCTTTAAGTGATTTTAGAACTACCCACCCTTTTTGCCACCTTCAATCATCATAACATTGCACCTACGGAATGGTAGATTTGGAAGTATATGTAGGATATAGCCTAACCATTTCAAGTAACCTCATATTTTTACGTACTTGTCCTTCCGTCTAATGTTCTAATCTTACATAACAACACATCCGTCTTAACATTCACATTTTTTTTGGCACTCATCTTGTAGATATGTTGAGCATTAAAGGCAAATGGCTCACTCCCATATAACATCGCGGGACTTCACAAGAATTTATAAAACTTGCTTTTTACTTTGATAGGTATTTTTCTGTCAGACTATCACATGTCGTCCCGTAATGCTCCTCTATTTCAGTCATCTCATTGTAACTCTATGTTACGTCTTAATCGTCTTGTCCATTCTCTTGGAAGATGGAGACTAGATATCTAATTTTTTTGCATTTAGGCACCACAATCCCCTCTAATCTCACCTTTATTTCTTCTTATGAGGGTTGAAGTTGCAGTTGAAAATAAATTCTATTTTTTTTTCTTGATAAGGTGAAGGTACCGAGAGTTGCAAGAAAAAAAATTATATCTTACATGTACTTAAAGTCTTATTCTAAAACTATAATTCTCTAGAGTGTTTTTCCACATTCAAACTTTTGGTTATTTCCTCGTTAGCTTTGTAAATTATCATAATACCATATGTTAACAACATGGAACCCATCCTGTCTACTATAGGTTAGCTCATAGGCAACTAGGGTAAACAAATACCAGCTCAAACCAGATCCCTCCTGTAAACTCACCACTTTCTAGGAGTGGGCATATTTTGGTTATACCTGGGAAAATCGACCAAACCTCAATTTTGGTTTTTTGGTTCTTCGGTCAGTTTCGATTTTGATCGTCTGAAATTTCAGTTTTCAGTTTTATAAAAAAATGTATGTTGGTTAACCGAAAACCCGGATTTAGATATATACTTGCACTTTTTTCGTTTTCCCCCATTGTGCAAATAAGACTACTAATATGTCCATTGCCCCATTCTCCTTGGGCCTTGGTCTATTCCTTCAGTCCAGCAACCCAAACGCTTCAGTCTAAATTTTTTGGTGGCTTCTCGCTCCCAAGTTCTTCATCATCGCCGTTTGCCGGAGTCTGATAAGGAAGTTGTGGTTGGGATTCAAGCTACAAGTGTTACTTTTCTATTTCCCTCTACCCCTTCCTGTCACAACAATTCTTCTGCAGAAATATAGAATGTAAGGACTTTCCATCCTTAAATTCTGAGAAACGTTTCTTTCTGATATCTGATAACACAAACGTCATTGATCTCTTGTAGCTTCCATTTCTCAAATGGAACGCACCATAACCCTCCAATGCAACAACAAGAACAAACACTGCCACCACCCTCCAACCCTTTTTACCACCACCACGGGAACCTGCGCCAACTGCAGTAGCCCCACATCCTTCCCTTCACCCCCACCTTCCACCACCCCATCTTTTTCTAGAAGAAGCCCAAAGGTTCAATATAATCCTCAAAAACCAAATCGAATCGAAATAATTGGGTTCGGTTTTGGTTTAAAATTTTACAGACCGAAAAAATCTAACCAAAAATTTAAAAACCGAACCAAACTAACCAAATGCCCACCCTTGCCACTTTCTATTAATAACCAAAAACTGACACATGCTGCAAATAAGTAGAAATTGCAAATTTTCACCAAGTAAGCAAAAAACTGGAAAGAAAAAAAGTAGGACTAATTTTTTCTGGACAATAAATGGATGTAGAAAAGACCTTTTATATATTACCTGCTGAAAGACCAGATTAGCAATTAAAGCTGAAATTAGGCAGAAAAAGCGAGGAAAGAGACATATTGATAACAGGGCAATGAGCAGGAAGGAAAAGATACTGTAAATAGAACCCAGATATATATATATATATATATATATATATATATATATATATATATATATATATATATATATATATATATATATATATATATTCCAAGAGAAGTAAAAAACCAAAGTTGTATTTAAAATTTCGATTTCAAGCATTGAGCAATAGTCACTTTTTGCCTATTTCTTGCCTGATCTTTCACATTTGACCTATGAAGGGTTCTGAAAGATTCAGTGGGAATCCAGCCCTGAACAATGCTTCTTAAGTGTCTGGAGGGTTTTACCTGGAATCTTGAGAGGTATCAGTAGAGCAAGCATTCCTTTTTCCCCACATTCTTAAATTGTTTTTTGCAAAATCATCCAAGAAGGCTAGGATGTCAACTATCTAAGAAACAAGCAAGCAGAGGCTACCACCACTTCATGCAAACTGGACGGAAGCTAGAGTTGCAGAAAGTGATATCACTTCTGCTAGGGAAGAAACATGAGTCTTCCTATATGGGAGTCGGGAGGTAGAGATTAAAAAAAGAGGACGAAGAGAGTATGAAATGTTGGGTATTGATATTGGTGAATGGGAAATGATTGGAAAGAAAAGTGGGAGTTGTCCCACATCGGTAGTGGAAAGAAAAGTGGGAGTTCCCTCTTGCTTTATAAAATAAGCATTTGTCCCACATCGGTAGTGGAAAGAAAAGTTCTTCTACTTATAAGTAGAATTACTCCTTCTTGTCAGTAAAAGGGTTGAGGGGGCAAGGACCCCTCGCGCCGTCGTCGTCGCTCGGCTCGGCTTCGGCTTCGGCTTCGGTCAAATGATCTGATTGATTGATAATCTTTTTGGACCAAATTTTCTTTAATTTTTAATTATTTAATTAATCATTATTTTCCTACCCGTTAGTGACCCGCGACCCGGCCGGATCCGCGTGTCTGACCCGCGACCCGATTTCTTTTCCTTATTTAAATTTCCCACCATTTTCAGTGGCTGTTCAGAAAGGTTGCAAACCTTCAGAAACAGTACTTCCATGGCTATAAATTCGTTTGATTCCTCGAATATTACTTACGAATTTTTCGAACAACACAAACTTCTTCTTCTTCTCGCATAAACAAATTCCGTGTGATATACTACTGTTGAGTGGTTCGCCGCTACCGGAATTTGGAGTACTACTATTCTGGTAAGATAATCGTTCTATCCTGGGAGGGGATATTCCATCAACCTCGAGTATTGTGAGGGGAATAGTTTCCTTAAGGACACACTTTGAACTAAGTGGGCTCGATTATATTCTGAAAAATATTTTTTATTTTTCAACACTGATTCTGTTTATTTTCAGTGTTTATTATTTACTGATTTTTTGGAATACAGATTAATAACAATATTAAGGAAATTATATTTTTAGATTAATCTGTATTTTGTTTTGGAGACTAAAACCTGTGTGGTTTTCTACTCCGTGTGAAATTTCATATTCGACTTGAAGACATAAAAACTTCGTTGGAATATTAAAGTTCATACTTGTACAACGATTTGAAGAACATAAAAACTTCATCGTTCTTTGTATTCTCGTTTGGAGATTAAAACTTGTGCGATTTTCTACTCCATATGAATATTAGTATTCGACTCGAAGATATAAAAACTTCGTTGGAATACTAAAGTTTCATAATTATACTTTTGCAATTTGAAGAAATAAAATCTTCATCGTTTAAGTCCGTGATTGAATTGCTATTCGGTTTTATTAACTAAAACGGTTTGTCGATTTGACAAAGTGACAAACGAATAATGGCAATTGAGACTGGAACTACCTCTCGCAATTACTTGCACCGGCGGTTACTCCTACAACCCGTACCGCCGTGCCACCGGCCGAGAAACTGCGAAGTTCACCTGTGCCAACTTTAAAGGATGGCAGCAAAGAATGTTCTTTTGGCTTACCACCCTTGGTATGCAAAAGTTCACCAGTGAGGACCCTCCCGTGCCTGCCACCGACATGCCTGACAACCAAAAGTTCATGGTTACTGAGGCTTGGAAACAGGCTGATTTTTTGTGCAAAGGCTACATTTTGAGTGCCTTAGAAGATGACTTGTACGGCGTCTACAAGGTGCGGTAGAGACCTCCAAAGAACTATGGAGTGCACTTGAAAAGAAGTACAAAACTGAAGATGCTTGCTTGAAGAAGTTTGTGGTTGCCAAATTCCTAGACTACAAAATGGTGGATGGAAAAACCGTTGGAACCCAAGTTCAAGAGCTTCAACTTATCTTCCATGACCTTATTCTTTGAAGGTATGGTAGTAAATGAAGCATTCCAAGTGGTCGCAATGATTGAGAAGTTACCGCCCTCATGGAAAGATTTCAAGAATTATCTTAAGCACAAAAGAAAGGAAATGAAGTTGGAAGATCTTGTGATTCGTCTCAAGATCGAGGAAGATAACAAAACCGCTGAGAAGAGGTACCGTAAGACTTCACCAATTGAAGGGGCAAACATCGTTGAAGATCTTGCTCGAAAAAGAACAAGAAAAGGAAGAGGCCTTCGGAAAGGAGAAGGATTCCAATAAGAAAAAGTTCAAGGGCAATCGCTTTAATTGTGGGAAAGGCGGCCACAAAGCCCCGATTGTCGTCTCCCGAAAAAGAACAAGGGAAAAGGACAAGCCAATATGGTGGAAAAGAATGATGATATGGATGATCCGTGTGCAATGCTATCGGAGTGCAATTTGGTTGGAAACCCAAAGGAGTGGTGGCTTGATTCGGTGCCACTCGACATGTTTGCGCTACAAAAGAAGCATTTGCAACCTATGCTCCCGTTGGACCCGAAGAGGTACTTGTTTATGAGAAATACGCAACGACCAAGGTTGAAGGATATGGGAAGATACTTATGAAGATGACTTCCGGCAAGGTCCTGACTCTCAACAATGTTATGCACGTTCCAACAATTCGGAAGAATTTAGTTTCAGCCGGACTACTCGTCAAAAACGGGTTTAAGTGTGTGTTAGTTAGTGAGAAAATTGTATTAAGTAAGAATGATTTGTTCATAGGAAAGGGCTACCTCACCGAGGGCCTTTTCAAACTCAATATTGTTGACAGTATTAATAAAAATTCAGCTTCGTCTTACTTATTGGAGTCAAATGATTTATGGCATGTTCGTTTAGGACATGTCAACTACAAAACCTTGCGAAAATTGATTAATTTAGAAGTATTGCCTAAATTCGAGTGTAATAAATCTAAATGTGAAATCAGTGTTGAATCTAAGTTTGTTAAACATCCATATAAGTCTATTGATAGGAATTCAAATCCTTTAGACTTAATTCACATAGATATATGTGATATGAAGTCAATACCATCTCGCGGTGGGAAAAAGTATTTTATAACTTTTATTGACGATTGCACTCGATATTGTTATGTGTATTTGCTTAATAGTAAGGATGAAGCAATTGATGCATTTAAGCAATACAAAAACGAAGTGGAAAATCAATTGAATAAAAAGATAAAAATGATTAGAAGTGATAGGGGTGGAGAGTACGAATCTCCTTTTGCGGAGATATGTTTAGAATATGGAATTATTCATCAAACTACGCCTTACACACCACAATCAAATGGAATTGCGGAAAGGAAAAACCGAACATTAAAGGAAATGATGAATGCCTTATTAATAAGTTCCGGTTTACCGCAAAGCTTGTGGGGGAGGCTATCCTTACGCCTAATCGAATACTCAACAGGGTGCCCCACAAAGAAAAACACAATCTATTCCATATGAACTATGGAAAGGAAGAAAACCCAACTTGAAATATTTCAAAGTGTGGGGGTGTTTAGCAAAGGTCCAAGTTCCTTTGCCCAAAAGGGTAAAAATCGGACCAAAAATTGTGGATTGTGTTTTTATTGGCTATGCTACAAACGCAAAGCTTGTCGGTTTTTGGTTCACAAATCGGACAATCCCGAAATTCATGTTAACACGGTAATTGAATCGGATAATGCCGAATTCTTTGAAAACATTTATCCGTATAAAATCGAATGTGAGTCGTCAAGTGAAAGACCTAAACGACCGCGGGAAGAACCAAAGGAAAATACACCAAGTAAAGAGGATGCAAGGCGTAGCAAACGTCAAAGGACATCTACTTCCTTTGGACCGATTTTGTGACATTCTTGCTTGAAAATGAGCCTCAAACATTTAAAGCGACAATGTCTTCTTCGATTCGGTATTTTGGAAAGAGGCGATCGGTAGAGTGAGATTGAATCAATTTTGAACAACCATACATGGGAATTGGTTGATCTTCCTCCCGGAAATAAACCTTTAGGATCAAAATGGATTTTTAAAAGGAAAATGAAAGTGATGGCACTATTGACAAATATAAGGCAAGACTTGTGGTCAAAGGTTATAGACAAAAAGAAGGCCTTGATTACTTTGACACATACTCGCCGTAACAAGAATAACATCTATTCGGGTGTTAGTGGCACGGCGGCGTATATGGTCTTGAAATCCATCAAATGGATGTCAAGACAACTTTCTTAAATGGAGAATTGGAGGAAGAAATTTACATGGAACAACTTTGAGGGTTTTGTGGTTCCCGGTAAAGAAAGGAAAGTGTGCAAACTTGTTAAGTCACTTTATGGACTTAAACAAGCACCCAAACAATGGCATGCGAAATTTGACCAAACAATGTTGGCAAATGGATTTAAAATTAATGAGTGTGAAAAATGTGTTTACATTAAAAATACACCAAATCATGAAGTCATTGTTTGTTTATATGTTGATGACATGTTGATAATGAGTAGAGATATTACCGATGTAAATGCTACGAAGCGTATGCTGGCTAGCAAATTTGATATGAAGGACTTAGGAGTTGCTGATTTGATCTTAGGCATCAGAATTCATAAAACTCCACAAGGTCTAGCATTATCGCAGTCTCATTATATTGAAAGAGTACTTGACAAGTTTAAGTATTTAAATTTCAATGTTGCAAAGACTCCAATTGATGTAAGTTTTGCACTTCAAAAGAATAAAGGTGAAAGTGACTCACAATTGGACTATGCACGAGTTTTGGGAAGTTTGATGTATATTATGAATTGTACACGACCAGATATAGCATGTGCTATAAGCAAGCTGAGTCGATTCACGAGTAATCCCAATCAAACTCATTGGATGGCAATGAAACGAGTCTTGGGGTATTTAAAACACACCCAAGACTATGCTTTGCATTATAACAAATATCCCGCCGTGATCAAAGGATACAGTGATGCAAATTGGATCACCGGATCATCTGAAGTTAAATCCACGAGTGGTTATGTTTTCACAATTGGGGGTGGATTAGTGTCTTGGAAATCATCAAAACAGACATGCATCGCCCGCTCTACAATAGAATCTGAATTTATAGCTTTAGACAAGGCCGGTGAAGAAGTTTGAATGGCTCGGAATTTCTTAGAAGATATTCCATTCTCGCCCAAACCTTTGGCTCCTATATGTATACATTGTGACGATCAAGCGAAGAATAGGTAGGGCGGGGAGCGTAATGTACAACGGAAAATCTCGTCACATACGACGAAGACATAATACCGTTAGACAACTCCTCTCGAGTGGCGTTATCACGATTGACTATGTAAAGTCAAGAGATAACGTGGCGGATCCGCTTACAAAAGGCTTATCTAGAGAGGAGTTAGTAGATCATCAATGGGAATGGGGTTAAGGCCGAGGACAAGTCATCATGGCGGTAACTCTACCTAGCAGACCGGAGATCCCAAGAGCTAGGTTCAAGGAGATCAAACAAAGTTGTGATCGACGGTTCAACATTGTCAAATAACTCAACCCATTCTCGGATGAAGACAATGTTCGAAATAAGGATAAAACCTTATGGCTTGTTAATGAGTTAATAAAGCATTAAGGTTCTTTAATGATTATCTAATTCGCGCGTGTATGACCGGATAATGTGGCTATAGGACCACATGTTTAGAAATCACCTATGTGAGTGTTAAGTGTAAGCCGCTTTAAAGGGGAATGACAAAGGTGAAGGCCCATTCTCTACGCACTCATGAAACCGGGGAAGTGTTCATGGTCGAAACGAACACAACCGTGAGAACCATAAACGGTTGAGGGTTGATTGTGTGACTTATGTTGTCTAGGTATACAACAAAGTTCGACGGTTCAAAGATATCAAATCTACCGATTGATCGAGTATATCCGATATAAGTTCACTACGGAAAGTTCAAAGGGAAACCTACTTATCCGGATACGCAACAATTCTCGCTTGTATATCACACTTGTCCGCACTTTTATATTATAGCCATTCCCCATTCATGTGGGGGATTGTTGGGTATTGATATTGGTGAATGGGAAATGATTGGAAAGAAAAGTGGGAGTTGTCCCACATCGGTAGTGGAAAGAAAAGTTCTTCTACTTATAAGTAGAATTACTCCTTCTTGTCAGTAAAAGGGTTGAGGGGGCAAGGACCTCTCGCGCCGTCGTCGTCGCTCGCTCGGCTCGGCTTCGGCTTCGGCTCGGCTCGGCTTCGGCTTCGGATTCGGATTCGGATTTGGTCAAATGATCTGATTGATTGATAATCTTTTTGGATCAAATTTTCTTTAATTTTTAATTATTTAATTAAATTAATTAACTTATCCAATCCTACCCGTTAGTGACCCTGACCCGCGACCCGGCCGGATCCGCGTGTCTAACCCGCGACCCGATTTCTTTTCCTTATTTAAATTTCCCACCATTTTCAGTGGCTGTTCAGAAAGGTTGCAAACCTTTAGAAACAGTACTTCCATGGCTATAAATTCGTTTGATTCCTCAGAATATTACTTACGAATTATTCTGAACAACACAAACTTCTTCTTCTTCTGCATAAACAAATTCTGTGTGATATACTACTGTTGAGTGGTTCGCCGCTACCGGAATTTGGAGTACTACTATTCTGGTAAGATAATCGTTCTATCCTGGGAGGGGATATTCCATCAACCTCGAGTATTGTGAGGGGAATAATTTCCTTAAGGACACACTTTGAACTAAGTGGGCTTGATTATATTCTGAAAAATATTTTTTATTTTTCAACACTGATTCTGTTTATTTTCAGTGTTTATTATTTACTGGTTTTTTGGAATACAGATTAATAACATGAAAAACAGACAGGCAGACACAAAGATGAAAAAAGTACGGTCAACAGGAAAACCTTAGGGAAAGAGAGGATAACTTCCTTCTATTTACAACATATAGTTAGGAATTTGGGGTCTAAACTGTGAATGTCTAATGACCAGTGAAGCAACTTGTCTTATCCTTCAATCTTAACAATGGAGATTCTTCTCCACATAAGACCACTTTCCTATCTTCAAGGGCCAACGTTTCCAATTAGTCCAAGTAGCTAGAAGATACTAAACTCTATAATAATCCATGATATTTACTAATTTGAGTCAAGATGGACTGGTTTTTAAGCACAAATTGAGTCTCAGATCAGATCCCAAGCTTAATCTGAAATTAACCACAGCAAGATATATCTAATTTACAAATTGTTGCATATATATATAAGGTGATGTACAAAATTCCCCATCCCTCATTCCAAATTTAATAGCATAGCTCAAGCCATCTATCAGCAGGCCAATTATGAGCATTTTATTCATCGCAAAGAAACATATTGCTAGATATCTATTTAACAGTTTATTGACAGAAAAAATCCCAAGAAAACCATCAACATTAAGGAAAGAAATTGCATGGGTGCTTAGTCTATGTAAAAGTACTTTATAAAGGGAATCAGAAGTAAATGCTGCAGCAGTTCACAGAAGATGTGCATAATGGAGGAACAAAACCAAATTTCATCAACATGCTATAACAACTAAAATGTGCTGTCTCAGTAGTATTCACATGAATGGAGTAATCCGCTGATAAGCTAATCTGAACTTGATCAATCTACTCCTTATCTATTTAATACTTTCTTCTATCTACTTAATTTAAAAGGCGACCCACCGCGCCGGGCTATAAAATAAGATACAGTTCTTGTACTACTTGATTGACTGGTACTTAATTTCATTTGCAGTTCAGCCATGAAGCAAAAAGGTGAGCAGAAACTTACAATCTGTAATTGTAGTACATATATGGAACACATAGAAGTGACATAACCCAATGCCCTGTTATCAGATAGAGCAAGCATAGAACTCCTTGTGTGATGAACTCAGGTAAAACAACTCCATTTATACGAGATGCAGAGTCGTATGGGTTGATATAATCAAACTCTAGATCTGATAAGCACATCAGCTGTAATGCATTTCAAATGTCAGACTTCATCTTAGAAACAGAAAAACAAAAACATACAAGTTCACTGCAGTTTTCTGCAAGCTATACTCATTAGAAGGTACAGTTTCGTCATGCCACAGAAGCTACCTAACAAGTATGTGGTGTCAGAGGTGGATCCGATAATTTGAAGTTTATGGGTTCCTATAAGGACCTCACGTTAATGTACAATAATAATCGGGTTCACAATCAAATAGTTATTGATATTTAGTAAATATTTTAATACATATACAATGTCTGGGCAAAAGCTATTGGGTTACTGTGAACCCGCACGTTACTCTCTGAATCTTCCCTTGTGTGGTGTTGCTGCGTAGTTTACACTTCACGTTTCTTATCCAAATTAATATATACATATAATGTGCGTGTGTGTCAGTGTGTGTGTATTTATACACGATGCCTTTGTAAGATATTAAAACACAATATCTGAATTGGTATAATTTGAAGCATTCAAATAGATGACACATATTTGTACATCAGATAAGCCCCTAAATGAAACTCTATCACGACTAGAGGTGGCAATTGGGCAGGTTAGGTCAAATTCGGGCAGGTTAAAACGGGTCACATTAATTATTGGGTCAAGACCCAACCCGTCCAAAAAAAATTTTGGTCAAAATGGGTTGGACCAATTTAATTAATATTAATATTTTTCTATTGAATTTCAAACGTATAGTTTTTTTTTTTTAATATTCTAGCTTATTACTTGGGTACATTTTGATCCAGTGGGTTACACTACTATAACCCGCTTTGACCCGATTGATTGATGGGTCATTTTAGGTTCAACCCGTTGGCTCAACTCAACAAATGGGTCATGACCCAACCCGTAGAAACATTAGACGGGTTGGGCGGATTGGGTTTAGTTTTGCCACCCATAATCGCGACCAATTGTGCTTTTAACTAGGAGATAGTTAAACAAGACCAGACTCCCCATTCTTTGAAGTCTACAAGAAGTTGTATCCAGCTTAAATATAATCCCTAGGATGGAAGCTTACAACTAATTAGAAGTCAATGTTCAACAAAATCACTTACCTCATAAGCTAACATCGTTTATGTGCTTATTACAGCTAAAGAAAACACGAAAATTCAAAAACCTAAGATAATTTTAATCAACATTTGCTAGAGAAAAAAAAAGAGAAGAGTCATCTTTAGTAGATTGAGAAATCACATCAACTAACAAAGAACTAATGTAATACGAATCTCACATTTGCATTATCAAATTAATCAAACACTGAATGAACTTATGTAAAGCCCTAATTCTAGTACGTAGTTCTCTAAAATAGCAATATGTGATAGTAATTTCGAGGTAAAATGAAAAGAGTAGACCTGAAAAACAACCATGACAAGGAGAGATATGAGAATGAAGAAGAAGAGAAGCCATGCCCAAACATCACCCATTTTTCTCTTCTTATTACTAGGCTCCACAAATCAATTGGATGGATTTTGGTGATTAATAGGGCCAGGTGCGTGATGCGCCCCTGGCGCTTTATTTTATATGTATTTGATGTAATAATAGACAGCAAGCAACGAATCGAAGAAAAAGCAAATGATCCACTTTGGAGCTGGAGCAGGAGCAGTTGGGTGTGTTCTTGCTCGGAACTGGGAAAAGTAATTTACATACTTTTGCTTTTTTAACAGAGCCCGTTGTTGATGCATTAACAGGTCATGCAATACGGTTGGTCCGGCCCTTTTTCAAATTCCGCGCATAACGACTATATTAATTTTTTTTTTTTGTCTTTTTAATAGAAAAGGGTAAAGAAATTCCCATAAATTATTAGTAGATAGATAATTATGCCATTGAAAATAGGCTGAATTCTATCAATGACTTTGTGAATGCTTACATAAGATAATGTATTGTATCACATGATTAAGGATGTTGTTAAGAGTTGACTTTCCTAGGGTGGACCTCCCAACCATATTGAGGAGCATTGATTTTTCAGTTGATCAGCTTATTTTTAAAATTGTCAAGAATAAATTAAACTTATTTATTATTGAATAACGCCTAATGAAGAGATGTAATTTGTTATTTGATGAAGTAGAGTAGTTGACTGAAGGCCCTTTTGATAAAAAACTTTATGTCACCGATATACTAAAACACTTGACATTGTTCACTCTAATTAACTTCAACAAATGAAGCAACAAACGTGAGATAATCACTTTAGTTCATTTTCAGCATGTTTACTGCTAATTTCAATTAATTCTCCGCTTTAGCAGTAAAAACGATGAAAATCCTTTTTGAAATATGGAAAAAGAAATTACTAAAAGAATCTTTAAAAAGACGTAACTTATCCAGTTATTCTCACTCTTGATTATTATTAACAATTCAATTTGTATCCAACGAAATTGAGTGATTTGAATATCAAATGCCTATTTGGTAAGTGTTTTTCTTTGTTTCTCATCTGATATTAGATAGTTTGTATTGAGACCCAACTAAATTCATATTCTCACTAACAAATTTCACAGGGTTCTCTGCCCCTGCGGGGATGGAGCGACATAAGTTTTTGAGAATTTAAGAGAAGGTCGCGGAGAGACTAGCCGTTTATCATTACGATAGGTATCAAGTGGCAGTGATGTATGCAGCTGAGGCATCCAAGCTCGAATGGTACGATCCCTTGTAACCCCAGAATGAAATGGGTGATCTAGTAGTTTTTGGTATGTGAAGATGCGTTGTTAGGTGCTCCATTTTATTTTCTGTTAAGGCCGAATAATCCAGTACATCTTGATCGTGAATATCTGAACTGGCAGTTTCATACCATCCATACATAGTGTTTTGATCTAAGATTTTAATTCTTTTGTGTTTCAGCAGTAACATATTCTTCCATGGAGCTAAAGTCCAAAATATGGAAGAAACAAGCGTTTCCACGACTCTACCACCCAGTCAATTCTGTTCCACTTAATCCCTCTTTTATGGTCACATATCTTTCCGGCTAAGGAATGTAAAATCTTTATTAGGGGTAAAGCGTTCCATACGTATGGCTCAAACCTAATTTTTTTTTATTAAAGATGAAAGAGTATTTATCCACCACCACAATCCTTATTATTTGTTAAGTGTTAAATTGTTTGTTCCAGTTCTCACTCCATATATTAACTATCACTCTACTAAAAAGAATAGAGCAAAATATCAATAAAACATCTCCAAGATGATATTTTGTTGTTGGGCACAAATTAAGATGTAAACTGATTAAATCTTTGTCATGAATACATCTTGCACCAAATGTAACTAGCAGAGACTAATTAAATTAAAGCCCCATCGACCATCCATAGCCATTTCGTTCAACTTTATGAAACTTATAAATTACACAGAAAAATTAAAAGAAAAAGAATCAATTACAACAAAAAGAGAAAGAGAGAATGATAAAGTGTCAAAATTGTTGGAAATTTACTAATGTGGAATTAAGTTTATCCCATTATTTATGACTCGAACAATTGGGGCCCCACACGTCGGAAACGTCGTTTCCACACACGTGTACACGTAGTGCCAAGTATCGTAAATTTCATTAGTGAAAGAGATATTGGTACATACGTAATACATTTGAGACATAGAATGATGGACGGTTATTGGTCAAATGACAAGTATTCCATGTTGGTAAACGAAGGAAGAAGTGTACAAGTGTAAGATGAAACGAGTCGAAAATCGCCGCGGAGCCGTGAAGGGCCGCGATGCAACACAGTCAGAGCCGCGATGCCGTAGTACTAAATGGTGGTTTGGGCTACTGGAGTCGAGGCGCCGCGACGCTAATTCGCAGGGCCGCGACGCTTCGGAGGCAGAATGTTGCGACGGGAAGATGGAAAGTTCTGACTTTTGGACTGGTTTTGAAGCATTGAATCTCCATTATTTGACACATGAATTCAGCCATTATTTGGTTGAATGTAACCCCTCAATAAATGTCATTACATGGCTATTGAAGGTCGTTAGTTGGCTAGTTGAGGGGTCATTTCCTTACACTATAAATTGAGGCATTTGGCTCAATTGTTCAATACTTAGAAATTTTCTGAAATCTTCTTCTTCCTCTCTAACATCATTTCTATATTCAAAGTTCTTCAAGAGTAACATTTGAGTTTTCTTTGCTCATTTGTTAAGTTGATGTTGTATCTTGGGAGACTATTGCCCGACAACGTAAAAGGATATATACGGGGCAATTTTGTCTTAAAGACAGAGTGTCATCACTCGTCTCAACAAATCACAAGGAGTTTGTAATCGTTCTTATTTCCAGTTTGTTGTAATCTTGAGTAGTTTATCCTTTCTAGCATTTGTAATATTTACTTACTTCTCGTTTCCTGCAATTGTTGTAACCCACAATTTTAAGATAAGATTGTTGTAAGTGCTTAGAAAGATAACTGGAAGAGAACAACTCACTTCTGATACTGTTGTTGCTACTCAAGGCAACCCCTATACCTTCCCTACTGCTGCTCAAGGCACATCCAATGCCTTCACTGCTGCTCAAGGGACACCCAACGCCTTTCCTGCTGCTCAAGAGAACGTTATAGTTCCTCCACCCTCTGGATTCCACCATGAACGCCCAGAAAAGTTCATGGGCTCCAACTTCAAGAGATGACAGCAGAACATGTTTTATCTGATTGTTATGGGAATGACTCGTTTCCTAACAGAAGATCCTCCACAAGCTGAAGATGAAGTGGACCCTCAGCCTAATGAAACGGCTGAAGGGGCCAAGGTATCCATGTCGTTAATGGAATAAAGATGGTTCTTGATGCATGGAGTCATACTGACTTCATGTGTAAGAACTATATTTTGAACTGTCTGTCAGACCCACTCTACACGGTGTATTGCACCATAGGCACCGCCAAAGAGTTATGGGAAAAACCGCAGAAGAAGTACAACGCACAAGATGCTGGTACAAAGAAATTCATCATTGGGAAATTCCTGAAATTTCAAATGGTGGATAGCAAAACTGTGATGTCCCAAGTCCAGGAATTCCAAATGATTCTACATCACCTGGATTTGGAAGGTATGAAACCAAATGAGCAGTTTTTGGTTGCATCACTAATTGAGAAGTTACCTCCCTCGTGGAATAAATTTATGAGTTACTTAAAACTCAAGACAAAGGAAATTACCTTTGAGGAACTTATTATCAAACTCCATATTCAGGAATATAATAAGAAGGCTTTGCCTAGGGGAAAATAACCCGCTGAGGCAAAGGCAAATCTGGCTGAGGCCAAAGGGAACCCAAGTAAGAAGCTCAAGTTCCAGAAAGACGGCAAGACCCAGGCGGCAGAGAAGTTCAAGGGGAACTGTCACCACTGTGGGAAACCTGGTCACATGATCAAGGACTGCCGCAAGCTCAAGACTGAGCAACAAGAGAAGGCCAAGGCCAAAGGCAAGACACATGCTAACGTCGTCAAAGACACGCTTCTTGACGACATGATTGAGGAGTTCTCGCCGGTGGTACTTGAAGCAAATCTTATTGAGAATCTCATGCAATGGTGGATGGACGCGGGTGCTACTAGACACATCTATTCCAATAGAGATACCTTCTCCACATATACACCAGTTACATACAAGAAGCTATTCATGGGTAACAACGCTTCCTCTGACGTGCTGGAGGTAGGAAAGGTTATCCTGAAGATGACTTCTGGAAATGAGCTCACTCTGAAGGAGGTGATGCATGTCCCTATGATTAGGAGGAATTTAATTTCAGGTCATTTATTGGTTAATGCTGGTTTTAGGCTAGTATTTGAGTCCAATAAATTAGTAATCACCAAGAATGGAACTTTTGTGGGAAGAGGCTTCATATGTGAAAGCCTCTTCAAAGTTAACGCCATGTCTGTAATACGTCAAGCAATAAAATTGAAGCTTCTTCTTACTTGCTTGAGTCTTTTAATTTATGGCATCATAGATTAGGACATGTTAACTACAAGTCCATCCAAAGGTTGGTGAAGTTGGAGTTGTTGTCGTCTATCAACGTAAACCGTCAACATAAGTGTGAGGTGTGCGTAGAGGCAAAACTCACAAAGATTCCTTTTCGATTCGTCGAAAGGAATACCGCTCCTCTAGAACTTATTCACACAGATACATATGATTTGAAGTTTGCACAAACTAGGGGGGAACAAGTACTTTGTGACATTCATTGATGATAACACAAAGTATTGTTACCTTTACTTGTTGAAAAGTAAAGATGAAGCCTTTGAAGTGTTCCGACGTTACAAAGCAGAAGTTGAAAACCAATTAAGCATGCAGATTAATTCAATTCGTAGCGATAGAGGGGGAGAATACGTAGCGCCATTTGAGGAATATTGTGCCGAATCAGGCATTGTTCATCATACGAAGGCTCCATACTCACCTCAGTCGAACGGTGTTGATGAACGCAAGAACCGCACGTTGAAGGAAATGATGAATGCCTTGCTCATCACTTCCGATCTTCCCCAAAACATGTGGGGAGAAATCCCTACATTATGGACCATGTATACTAGGGTCTAAAACGTATTTGTTTGCTTAAATATGCCGTGGACTCATAATATTCATGTGTGGGGTTCTTTTTGATTTTTCTTGCATCTCATATAAATGATGTATATTTATCATTAGTTCACTTGTCAAGTGTCACATGTTTGGTAAAAGACAAAATTCTATAGCCTTCATGAGTTCTTTAACTAATTTGTATGATCGTATTAATCTGTAGCATTTCGTTAGTGATTTTCTTTAGAATTTAGGTGCCATACTGTTGTTATGGGTTTTGGTTCATTCTTTAAAGCCACATATTGGATGTTAAATGGTGCTTGTTTTTAGTGTTTATCATGCATTGAATTCCCTATTTCATTAGCTTCTGTGTGTATTTAGCTCAATATGTTATTTGAAGTTATGCATTTAGTTCTCTACATTCTCATTCTCATTAAGTAAACAGTTACGCTAGGTGGACGATCCATAAATGCATCAAAAGGCGCGAGATACAATTCAAAACTCGTGGTAAGACCGGAAAGTGTTGCTATTTGCAGTGGCGTACACAAAAAATTTCATAAACGGTATCACATTAAATAAATAAAGCAAAATCTGTCACGACCCCAAATCACTAAGTAGTGCAGACACCTACCATTCTCACCTCGGTAGGCGAACCCTTCCCTTAATCACCAATTCATTAATAATAAAGTAAAGAGAGTAAGTTAAATGTAAGTCTAATTCGTAAATAACATAAATATATGAAATGTGGAATACAACAACCACTCAAGTAATCTGGTATGAATAGTACAAGAGCTTCTAAATGTATAATTGGAATAAAAGTTACAACCACAACCTGAAAACAACTTCTGTTTATAATGAGAAATTAACAGAAGGTAAAGATGAACTCCATGAGATCCTGGAAGGCTAATAGAACCTCACTCATGTTCATGCAACAACTCTACACCCGAAAAGGGTGTATCAAGAGTAGTATCAGTACAAATATTATGTACTGGTAGGTATCATGTGCCGACAACGATTAGCTAACATATATATAAGAAAGAAAATGAAGAATAGACATGCTCGCAATCAAGTACAAGTAATATCACAATCTAAGAATAATCAGCTCAAGTATAGAGAATCTAGTCAGAATTCAAGAGATACGAAAATAAAGTAATTACCAAGCATACCCATGTAAGACTTGCAGTAAGGTGATTTACACTAGATCTCAGTAGTCTACAGTCATAGCCTAGATGAAATCTCTAGTCCTCAAATCCATCAAGTGTCTAGGTAAGAGGCTAACAAACATACAACATCTCAAATGAATCAACAACCAAGGAAACAAGGTTGAAACACATCATGCGATACAATGAATACAACAACCTAAATAAGAGATATGAGTGAATGTAATATGAATGTATATGCGATAAAATGGAATGCACTGGCCAACTGTCGCATATTGTACACACATGCTCCGGATGGAATATTTCCCACACTCCCGGCAGTCATGACCCATTGAGGACCCGTGAAGTTCATGTACCACTCTCACGATCCCGACAAAGATCTCAAACATCGTACACTCTCACGATCTCGACAAAGACCTCGGGCATCGGACACTCTCACGATCCCGACAAAAACTTCAGACATCGGACACTCTCATGATCCCGACAAAGACCTCGGACATCGGATACTCATCTCTCTTTTACGCTCTCCGACAAAGACCTCAGAGGCTACACTCTCTCACTTATCATCATTTTCACTCACAGTTCATAATAAATCGTCATACGAAATAAATTTGTATGCCATACATGATATTAATTACACATGTCACAAAGTACACTTCACAATTTCAAGCCATTTTCATTATCCTTCCATTACCAATGATATCTGAGATATCAAGAGAGAGATGAATGCAAATACAAGTCACAAACATAGCAATATCAAGTATGTTCAAAGAATCATGGATGTTTCCTTCCTCTTGTCATCATCAACACTAATCACAGATAATATCAATGTATCATGGAAGTGAGAATGAATGCAATGTAAAATAACAATATCAAGTAAATCATATCAATCCCAGTCGTGCCACATATGGACACATATCACAATATCAAGTCAAATCCTTCTTCTATCCATGATAATGTCAAGATAAGTGAGAGACAATTATATCACAATCACGCTATGACAACTAAGTGCAAATCCAATGTCAACACTAGACAGTCAAGCCACTAAATCACAAGAGACAATAAGTCCACAAATCAGTCAACAATAACACACCTAAGTAATCCATCCCAACTTTATACCCGAAGGCGTACATGCTTTCTCCGATATTAACTAACTCTACATATGCTTCGCTAACCGAAATCTAACCAGAAGGTAAGCCGTAACCTATCAGGAATGCCGAGCGGGAGCCACACACAATCATAAAGAAGCCTTACCTTTTTGTGGGTCTCGTTAATACTCGAAGTCTAATCATTATAGAAACCTAAGTTAGAAAAGCAACGGATAACACCCATAACACTAGATTGTTCGTCGAATCCAACCAACTATGGAAAAATAGGGAAAAGTGAGCTCATGAGGATAAAACGATAATTAAATGGTGAAATTGATAAACTAATGTTCTAGAAGTTCAATTATACTCTCCAATTACGTAATTAAAATAATAATAGGTCAATTACCTTATTCAAGTCCAAAACCCCCAATTAGTATAAACCCTAGAATTTTCCCTCAAATCTCCAAAAAGTTTTAAACATGAAATTAATCAGTAACTTAACATCTACTAGTCCATTACATCACTAATATATAATACCCATTGCCAAAATCCAATGCACCCCCCCCCCAATTTCCCAAATTTAAACTCTCTTATTCTCAACAAGTCAAACCCTCTTTCCCACTACCGAAAATATGGATTAAAGTCTAATATAGCGGAATATATAAATAGAATTTTTCTATTTTAGGGTTTAGAAATTACCTATGAGAAGAGCCTTGATGGAACACCTAGAATCTCTCAAAATCGAGCTAAGAACTTGGAAAAATGAAAAATGAAGCCTAAAGTTGGCTAGGGCTCTTTTTATCCCACAACTACAGTACCTTTATCGCAATCGTGACACCCCGCTCGCAAACGCGTAGGCTTGGCCCGACCCGAATCAGAAGCACCCTTCGCGAAAGAGATCACGCGACCGCGAAACACCACGACTCGTCTTCCCCTAGGGGCGTGTCCACGTGACCGTGTCCAAAGCCACCGCGATCGCGAGAACCTGATTTCATCAAGGCTCGCGATCGCACTCCCTCCCTCACGATAGCGAAGAAGGAAACCAGAACAACTGAAACCAGATTTTCTATTTTCTTTCCAACTTTGACTCGACCCTATGAACTCATTCGGAAGCCACATAACACAAACCAAACATGCATCTGTTGACACCCAATTTTGTCCCATCTTTTCTGATTTTATTTGCAATTTTAAATATTTTTGACACCTCAAAATAATTTTAATATATAGGCATATACATATATATATTATTCTCAATATCATTATTTATCATCATTATTATTATTATTTGCATTTCTATCTTAATATCATAATCATACTTTTTATCCTAATATTATATGTTATTTTATTTTCACAAAACAGAATCACATTTTTATTTTTTTTATTTAAGCACCAAGCATTTCGCAAATATTATATTTTTATCATATTGTCATCTTTACAATTTATAAATTCTGCAAAGCTTTCTTTTTTATATAATAAAACCCCTTTTATATTTTTAACCACAACCCAATTTTTCCTTAACCCCAAAAACATTTCTACAACCCACAAAACACCCCAAAAACAAACCAACCCATTCGGCCCACACCCCAAGCCCAACCGGCCAGCCCAATTCCCTTTCCCCTTTTATTCCCCCTAACTCATAACCCTAAACCCAATAAAATAAAACAAACCAAACAAAAACACTCTCCTCTCTCTCTCTCCTTAACCAAACACACCATTTCGGCCGACAACCCCCATACCCCACAACCCCGAAACCCGCCACCCTACATCACCTACGCCGCACCCATCACTTCACCCATACCTACACCCTCAAAACCCGCAATTTCAACCCCCTAAAATCCGCAACCTTTTGCCCCTTTATTTTCGATTTCAAACTCGGTTTTAGGGGGAATTTTGAGGTCCGAATCCATCTATATAAACCTCCCTTTGTTCACTATTTTAGGGGGTCAGAGTTTTTGGTCGATTTTGGTGGAATTTTGAGGTCCGAAAATCGAGCATTAAGTTTTGAAACCTGAAATCTTATTAAGGGTATTTGTTCTTCTTTGCATGTGTTCTTCATCTCGAAGAGTCCGAAATATAATTCGAAAATATGCTTTTATTGTTGTTCTTCACTATTTTCGGGTTTCCGATTTGGGTCACTGTTCGGGTCGGGTCATCCCGATTTGGGTCACTGTTCGGGTCGGGTCATCCCTATTTGGGTCACTGTTCGGGTCGGGTCATCCCGATTTTGGTAAGATTTCCTAATTTATATGCTTGATATTTTATTATTGGTTATCTGAAATTTGGAAAGAAATCGATCCGGGTTGAAACATCTGATTCGGGCCGTGTCACTGATCCGGGTCGAGTCGACCCGATTTGTGTAAATTTCCAGATTTTGTGTTTATATCTTGTTGTTGGTTATCTGAAAAATAAAAAAAAATTGATTCAGGGTCACCACTGTTTCGGGTTGCATTTCTCGGGTCGGGTCGGCCCGAAATTCGGGTCATCTATCCGGGTCTGTTTTTCAGAACTGGGTCGATTACCTAATTTTCTTTACTATTGTGTCAAAATCAGGGTCGAGTTACTGTTCCGGGTAGGGTCTCTCTAAGGACAGTTTGTCGCTGCATTATTTGGCCCAGATTTTGTTGAATGTAGTGTTATTTTAAGTCGAGTTTTGCTTCATTTTTGTGTTGATCTTTTGCAGCATATTTAGCCATTATGTTATTGTATATTGAGTTGAGTTGTTGCATTTTAGATGATGCCTTTGATTGAAAACAAATGTTATTTGTGGGTTGAATTCCGTAACACTTTGGTACTACATGATAGCAGTAACAAATGCTACATCTGTTACTGTTTTTGTGATGCAATTTATGGTTATTGTTTGATGCTACTGGTTGCTATTGTTTGACACCTTATTCTGGCCAAACCATTGAGCACGGTCGATGTTCATAATTGTTGTATTTCTGAGCTTAATTGTTGTTGATTTCTTTGCTAAAATCTGTTGCATTTTGGGCATTTTGGCGCTCAGAGTAGTGTATGTTTTTGGCTGCTATGCCTAGCTGATTGTTGCTGCATTTAGGACCATTTGATGCTGTATTTTTAGCACAGTTGCTGCTGATTTTTGGCCTAATTACTGCTGCATTTTTGGACACTTTTGATGTTTATTACTACTGTATTTTAGCATAGTTGCTGCTGGTTTCTTGGCTTAGAAACTGCTGTTTTAAGACTGTTTCGGACAACTGCAATATTTCTAAAATTTGCTGATTTGAACAAATACTGCATTTAGGCCAATGAAATTGAATTTGAGGTCGCGCCCTTTCGAAAATTGCTTCTCCGTTTCAGTTTGCTGTTTTGGTATTTTACTGATTTGAATAAATACTGCATTTAGGCCAATGAAATTAAATTCTAGGCCGTGTCCCTTCGGAAATTGTTCTCAGTTTCTGTTTTCTTTACTGTTCTATTGATTTAAATAAATACTGCACTTTGGCCGATGAAAAAATATCCGTCGATTTTTTAGGCCTCCATAGTTGGAAAGACAGAAAATAAAACTTATGGACAAGGATGAAACTTAAAACATTTTTACATCCGAGAGACCAACATGTTCGATAGGCAAGTCAACTAAAATGACCAACAAGTCATATGTTTGCAGCCATGGCGTGATTGGAATGATCTTTTCAAAATTTAAGTCTGAGCCCTCCGTAATAAAAACATTTACTGTTTTGGATACGGATATGAAGTTATTTATATTCAACTATTTCTAACCGATTGTTCTTGACAGCTTGCAAGGCGTATCTATGAAAGTCAAAGGCAAATACCCCTCGTAGATTATTTATTTTGTTATTGTTTTTACTTTCTTTAATTCAGCTTTATTTCATTATGTATTGTAATATTATTGTACTCGTGAAATTATTGAAATGTTTAGAATAGGTAGATTTAGAATTAATTAATAGGGTAGTCTAAAGCTGGAAACCCATCGCTAGTTTATTTATTTTTTAGGCTCAGCTAGTTTTAAAATCGGAAATCGCTAGTTTATCTATTTTTAAGCCCGTCGCCCATTAAAAATCACCTTGCATATATTTTTATCAATTTTCATACAAATGCATTTTTTTCCAACTTTACATGTATTTTAATTCCATACAAATACATACTTGTACAAAATGCATCATTTTATTTACTACTTGCAGCATTATTTTTATACATGTAAAACATGTATTTTTTCTTAGCATAATAATTAACCTGAGTTTGATTGGATAATCTCAAGTTAGTGGATCTTAAAGGATGCCTAACTCCTTCCATTTAGGATAATAAATAACCCTTACCTAGAATCTCATTAGTTTCGCAGACTACAAAATTGGAGTTATTTTGCAGCTTTTAGTTAGCAGTTAGATGTCCTAATTCACATTAGAATAATTAGGCGACGACTCTTCAAACAAAGCATTTTTAACCGATCTAGAGGTAATCGACCCATCACGTTGTGAGCCGCAGGTAAAAAACGGGTGCGACAACATCCACACGTAAAAACACGCTACGAGCTCACTCATGGTCTCGGAATTTTCATCGGTGGTCTATTTTACTGAGTCAACCCCCAATGGCTAAAAATTAACTTCCCAATCCAATACCAAAAATATTTTCGAGTGTCTCGAAAATCGAACCAATCACCCCACCAAGTGAATCGACAGAATTCTGAAAAGGTCCGTTTACACAAAAGTCAACTATCAATCAAATGACCACACTTAAAAAGGGTTCTAACTCCTCAACTTACTCTAGGATTGTCCTATAACTTCAGAAATCGAGTCACAGGGGGTAAAATAGTCAAAACTTACGTAACGACCAAACGGGTCGTTATAAAATCATATTAAAAAAGTAAAACAAAATAAATAAACACAACTCAAGAATATTACTATAACTCTTCTCTGGTCGAGTACTTTTAAAAAAAAAATATTTAAAATAATCTCATTAAAAATAATATTTTATGTGTATACAATCCATTTAAGCATGGATGAAAGAGCGCGCTTTGAGGGGAGAGGACTATAGAAAGGTACTATCACTAAAAAAATCTGCATTTGATTCCGCAATTGTTTATAACCAATTTGTTGGTGAGAAAAAAAAATGAAAGGAAGAGAAAAAAAGAAAAAAATATAGCACGACCACTAGGGTAGGTGAAAAATATAATTATAGCCAAAGTCATTAAAAGTTACTCTAGAATGAATGGTTTAGTGTTTGTTTTAGTCTCTAAGAGGTTGGTGGTTAGAACCTATCCTTTTATAGACTAGGATCACACATTTTAATTTTAAGACACCAAAATTAAGCTTCCAGTTTCGAACTCAAGACCTCTAGTCCAAAACATAGGCGTCTGATCTACTGAGCTATAACGCTCAATATGTTGACGAGTATCATTTTATTTTATATATCTTTTATTTTGTTTCAGCTTTTCAATTTTATATACATATATAGTGAAATTTTCTGACCAAGCAGTGTCACGTGACACCCCAAGGGTAGATCTTCCCCTAGCTACCCGTACACCATAGATTAATAAAAATAAAAATAAGTTTTAAAGCGATAAAAAAAGGTTGGCTATAAGCATTTCAAGGCCCATAAACATAAGTTTTTTCAAGAATTAGTGAAGCCAAATAATAGTCAATAAAAGCGACCGTGCTAGAACTATGAAACTCGAAAAATGCCTAACACCTTCTCCCCGATCAAGAGAATTCCTTACCCGGTCTTATATTTTCGCAGTCCAATAATAAATAGAGTCATTTCCTTTTGATTAGGAATTCATAAGGTAACTTGGAACACCAAAATTCAATTTTAAGTGGCGACTCCGAATAAACAAAATAATCCCTTCTCAATACCGTCACTTCAATTGAAAAAATCATTCAATAATAAACCTTGTGTTTCATAGTGGGGGTGAAAAAAGGGGTGTGACACGCTAAAATAAGCTACTGTTGGATATCTTTTGAGTTGCTATGGGTCATTTTGGGTTGTCCAAAACTATATTTTTTTATATTTAATTTTTGTCAATGCTATTTATTAAATGAAAATATTCAAATTTGCTTTGTAAGACATCATTTTTATAACCCTTTTCTCTTCGGAAGTCGACAAAAATTCTGTAGGAATTAAGTTATGCGGCATAAATTTTGTAGCATTTTTCACATTAGGGCGAGTGTTAAATTTTTTGCCTTGTCTGACATAATTTGGGTGGATGTTATGATACATATGCCGAAATTAAACATAAACTATGCCGAGCGAAATCTAAAATTGTACCGTTATTCAGATTATGTTGAGTGTTGAACGTTTTGTCTTGTCTGACATAATTTGTGTGAATGTTATGATATATATGTCGAAGTTAAACGTAAACTATGCCGCACCCAAAATATTGAAGGGAAAAAATTAAAGATTACAAATCTGAAGGACAAAAATTAAAGACCTCCCCGAAATAAGGAATTTGTGCAAGTGACCCCCAAAACTATACTCTGTTCCATCCTTAAGTTAATTTTTTTAGCCATCATGGTCTTAAAAATTGGAGTACCATTTAAACTATTACCGGTAATTAACATATAGATATAGCTGAAATGATACATTTATATTTATATAAATTAATATTTTATTTTAATATATACATAAATGTTAATAAAATAATTGACTAGGTTACCTTCATAATCACTCTACTAAAGAAGAATATCCAAGTGATATTGTATAATGCAATTACACACACGCAGGCTTGAGACCTCTTTTTGGTCAATAATTTTATTTATTTATTTTCTTGTTGACATTTTTCTTATTTTTTTATTTTTTTATTTTTTTATTTACTTTATTTTAAAAGTCATCTTCATAATTTACACATTTTCATTTTCATAACTTCAAGTAAAGTGGCATATAATTCGTGTGACGTATGAGAGGAGAGGGTCAAAACTAAATAAAGTTATTTGTTCGATATTGAATTTGTTGAGCTGACTTTTCTTTTCCCATTTAGTATCAACTTTGAAAATATAATTAGAATAATAGATAATATTACTGTTGGTTACAAAGGATGCAGGAAATGGAAATTACAAGTAACTGCTAATGTAAGAATTGAAATTACAATTCAACTAGAAAACTGAAAATTACAAAGATGTTGAACAAGAAAAACTGGAATTGTTTTCTGTTTTTGGTGTATGCTGAGTCGAGTGTGGCACTCTGTCTTTAAGACAATATTGTCCCGTATGTATCCTTTATACGTCCTAGACAACTGTCTCCAAAGATAAAACAGCAATTGAACAATTGAGCAAAGGAAACTCAAGAGCTACCGTGAAGAATATTGAGTAACGAAATGATGCTTGGAAGATGTAGGAAGAACTGTTTTCTGCTTGTGTATTTTCGTGTATTGTAAGTGTCCTCAACAATGGTGCAAGGGGTTGTTTATATAGGTGAGGGAGGGGCTGTTTAACTGCCTCCATAACAGCCATTATTGGCCAAATAATGGCCATTATGGAGGTAGTAAAGCCACCAAAATAAATGGTGAGAAAGACCAACGAATTGGCCATTATAAGAGGAGTAATTCAGCCAAAATAAATGGCTGAATTGAGTGCTGTGACGTTTCTGTTCTGTCTGCCCAAATTCAGACTTTCTAAAAACTCCAAGGACCAAACTGTACATCTTGAAACTTCAGGGACCAAATTGTACATCTGAAAGAATTCTGGTCCAAACTGCACATATGAAACTTCTGGGATCAAACTGTACATCTGACAAAGTTCTCTGGCCCAAAAAGATAATATCAGAAGGCCCACAGCCCAGGACTGGACCGGACGGGCGGGCGGCGGCGGCGCGCGTGTGGGCTTTCCTCGAACCGAAGCACATCTAGGTCCTCCCTCCTTTAAACACATGGGATACCCCTTGGGGTCCCAAACCCCAAACCAATTTTGAGTCTTATATACACAACAATTCTTTCTTCCTCTACCGATGAGGGAGAATTGATCCCAACCACACTTTTCCATGCTTCAAACACCTCACTTCGTGAACCAATATCTCTTTCATTTCTCAATGAAATTTGAAGATTCTTGGCCCTACGGTTATCTACGTACTTAGTAGATCATGCATGTGTGAAAAACCGGATTCTCCAATATGCGTAACACTAGTGTTTAAGCCGTCAAAGTTGGTCGGTCGTAACTCCCGCCAAAGGCTAATTTCCAACAATTACAATTGAAGAAAAGAGAAAAGATAAAATTGAATGATGAGTAAAGATTAATCTTTTTAATTAGAATATTTAACTATAATTATTTCATCATATTTTGATTTTTGCTTAATGACCGCGGGGAAATTCACCAATCTATAACTATTGTTTCCTCAATTAAATCAGTCTTCAATCTACCAAGCCTGTCTAGCTCAGTTGGTAGAGCGCAAAACTCTTAACCTTGTGGCCGTGGGTTCTCGAGTCCCACGGTGGGTGTTAACTATTTTTATCTTTTCACCATTTTTCCTGATTGAAATTTAAAAGCAAGAAAAAAATAAAAGAAGACTACCCTCCAAAAGAAGAAAATGCTATTGTGAACTGCTCATCTTTAATCATAATACATATTTCATTAACATTTGCAGAAATTACACCATCTCCGACATGCTTTTATGATCATATAGCTTTATTCACGCATATCAGAATGATTTTAGAATCTAAAGAAACAGATTCCGAACAAAAATCACTAGTAATATTGAGCTGCGACGAAGTTGATCTTGTAACATGTCTAAACTAGCTCATGGTTCAATTGGTTATGAAAACTTGATTGCTTCTCATCATGGCAACACTTAACATTGTTGCAATGGTCTTTGCCCATCTCAAGGGGCACATCAGCAGATGTCTTGTTTAAAACTTTCTTGTCACAATAAATGAAATATAAGATCAGTTGCACTATTCCTAAACCCAAGCCAACGCCTGTTGAAATCTGCCATACAAACATATTATTATTTAATTAATGCTAATTGACAAGTGCCCCACATATTAATGCTCGATAGATCTATTTCAATTTTTCAACATATAAATAAGAGAGATGCCATAGAATAGAAGTACTTACGCCAATAAATGGGTCCATTCCTAGCATGGCATAGATAAACCAACAGGAGCAAGATATGACAACGGCAAATGACAGGAAGAATGGCATGTACTCCACGCTCTTTGTCCTGATTACTAGTCTCTGCAAGAATAAATCTTGCCTTGAGTATCCAATGGGATCAATTGAACCATTTTTTTTTCTTTCACAAAGCATAAATATTGTATTTATCAATATATGTAATAAATCACTAAAATTTTAATAATATTAAGTTGTGAACTCATAATTGCAAAGATGTAATGTATTCTATATTATGAATATTTCAAGTAGTGAGAGCATAAATATTAAATCCCCAGATTTAGATTTTGAATATACCTTGCAATGAGTAGGTAGGATATGTTATTATTGAAAGTTGTGAACTATTCCTACTCCCTCCCTTAATTTCATTTTAGACCTCTTAATTTAATTGAAGACGAAGTTTAAAAATATACTGAAAACTTTTGACATTTTATTGTTGTAAACTAAAGGTACGTATGAAAAATAAACTACGCGAGACTCTCAACGAAGTCAACATAAAATCGATATGAAAAATAAGAATTAATCTAAAAACCGTCTACCCAACCACTTAAACTAGAAATAATCACCAGATGTATAGTATGTACATAACCCACGTATAATACATGTATAACCATATATAATGGTATATAATTTATGTATATCGACTAGAAAAAAATACTAAATTCGGTCGACTATTTGTATAAAGATCCTTTATTTAGGAGGTTTTTGATGTGGTATATACCAAAAATATATGTCAAATATCTTGTGATTTAAACATTTAATGTGGAGCGACATTAAGGGTAAAATCAGAATATTAAATTAATAACTTACTGTGGCTCAATAAAATTAGTGGCCTAAAGCCAAATCTTAACAAGAGGTGTCAAGTATACTCAATAAAACTAGCTCATGCACCCGCATCTCGTGCTCGGCATGTTCATTATATGTGCAACACGTGCATGCATCTTGTGTGGCGCACGTGTATCCTATGAAATAAACTTAGTTGGAACATGACCACTATGATTTCTCGTGCATGAAATGTACACATCATTGTTTTTACCAACCGATTTCTGGATCACACTAGTTATAATTTTTCATATGCTTTGAATTGTTCAAATCTATTTTTAAGTTTTCTTTTATATTTAAATAAAAAAGTGAAATACTCATTTTTTTCAGAAACTAATTTATAAACCTATAATAATGAAAAATGGAGCCCAAACAATTTTGAGGCCTAAGACCTTTGCTTTATCAGCTTCACCATAAAAGCCAACACTGTAGAAATGTGATATTATTTTTAAAGAGAAAGAAACACATAATTTAAAAGTTAAAACGGAGGAAAACCCAGTAAAATAAATTATGTCTTTGCTTTTCTAAAAGCATATAGTAAAAGCACTAATAAATAATAGAAAGTGATGATAAGAAGAGTATTGAAAGCTTACAATGATTGACAAAGGGGATCCATACATAACGATGGAGAAGATGGTGGCAGCAGTACCACAAAATAGCTTCCTGTTTTTTCCATGAAAAGCAAGCACTGATATAACCGCTGCCCCAGCAAAAGCCAAGATGACTAAAACGAACATTGCTAAGATTTTTCCCTTTTGTTTATTGGGTGTATATAAGAAAAATATGAGCAGGTAAACCAACTCAATTGCAGCTCCAGCCCCATTGATTGTTGCTACTAAAATATTGCCCGAAGTTATAAATGGCAGACCGTACCTATTAATTAAATCAATTAATTTATCAGTCTATCATGACAAAACAATTTGATACAATTATGATCCTACGCAAATTAATTCAAGATTTAAAGTTTATAAATTCGTACGACTAACTTGAAGTTAATAAAATAATAAGTACGTATGAATTTATTTATAAAAATATAAGATATATGCAAAAGCTACTGAATTCACTGAATGCTCTTGAGTAAGGCAAAAAAGGCAAGGGCTTTAGACCCCAAAAATTTTAAGGGCTCTATTTTATAAATTAATTCTCCTTCATAAAAATTGAGTATTTTTAAGTAACAATATAATTTTTTAATAAAAAAGAAGAAAACGAGAATAGATTTGAACAACTCTAAACGTATGAAAATACTGTCTTTTCTAAATGTCTATATTGCTTATAGAATAATATTAATAATTTTTGTAACAATTGCATATGGAAAGAAGTTTTTTAAATATGAAATAAGATCAACAAAATACGTGTGACGCACGAGATACACGTGCGACACATGAGATGTACGTTTTAGTTAATATATTTGACACATTTTATTAAAATTTAGCTTTAAATCAGTAAAATTCTCTAATACCCCACCCGCTTCAACCCAAAATTCGAAACTCGTTCATATATATTGGATATTCATAACCTTAGCAAATCATCAAGTTAATAAGTACATATGTAGACAGGTTTTGCTTTCCGTTTGTCACTTAAAATTTAGACTCATTTTCACCTCCAATTTATTTCTCCAATATGTTTTGTAATTCATTTTCTTGCACTTGTGTTTGTGTTTAATTTCTAAAATTTATGATTCAATAGATAGTATATATGTGACCAAATTCAATATTAATATGTGGAAAGCAAAATTTGTCCACATATATATTACTGTATTTCCCCCCGCATTACAGCTCATATATACAAAGTCCTATATGAAGTTATAACTTAGAGTATTGAAATATTCTATGAAGATAATATTTAATTTGACGCTCTTTAATTCAGTTATGTGATAAATATGAACGAGATTTGGTAGAGTATTGAATTATTCAGTGACAAAAATATTTAATTTGATGCCTTTTAATTTAGTTAAGATTATGATTATATGAACACCCTTCGGGTTTTGTCGGAGGAGGTGGGTAGAGTTTACTAATTTTTGGATGTGATTTAAAAAACAGAAAATTTACACTAATGAGTACCAGAATATATGGCGAAGATTGATTCCATATATACCAAAATTAGAGGTGATTTCTAAAACTTATCCTATTAACTATATTTAAGAGATTTGTTAAATTAATTTAATCTAGACTTTTAAAAATTACATTTGACAGGTGTAATTCATCCAAATATGTACTTAATGAAATAGAGGGAAGATGTAATGGAGAGGAGCCAAATCTTTAAACGAATTAAGTCCGAGTCATGTGAATCTGCGTGGTGTGCACTTTCACCCTAGAATGCGCCAAATATTTGGTAAAGAGGCACTTCAATAACTCAACAGAAAGACACGTTTTTATTTTATTTGGGCATAGATAGTTACCATGCAGAAAGCAAGCAGTTGAGAAATGTCATGACGTAAGGTATGCCAGAGAATTGTTCGGTCGCTTTGTTCTTGATGATCGTCTTGAATGTCAACCTAATAAATTCAACATATCAAACAAAAACATATAAAAAAATATATATTTATGCTGTCACTCTATATAAATTAACGTCCGAATATAAATTATCATTTGAACAAACTAAACGGAGGCAAAGGGGTGCAAGGGGATCCAATCGTTGAAAATTTGTGCTATGTAATTAGAAAAATGGTTTTTTTTTCTTCATATATACAAGTTTTCGAATTTCTTGACATAATTTTTTTTTGAATCTTCTTATTTAAATTTTTAACTCCGCCACTGAACGGACTTGACTCGCTTTGCAAGAAGACGTTTTTTATTTTATTTTTTAAAACAGAATAATCTGAGAAGAGTTCTTGAGAATTATGCTTACGTTGGTACCAAGAAGAGAAAGAGAGTAGCGGCATTTCCTGTTAATTAGCAGGAAAAAAAAAACAAATGAGAACGAAAACTCAACCAGAAACTAATAAAAAAAGAGAAAAAAATATACAAGGAAATAAAATTTGGAAATGAATTAATTAAAGTGAAACTAACCTACCTAAAATCCCAAAAACAAATTGTATAGTGTGTAGAAGACCACCCATGTTGTGTTCTACTAGAGCTAGTTCTTCAGTCTTCAGAGCAAAACTTGTAAAATTACTCGTCTATCTCCTACTTTAAATTGAGAAAATTCCTAAAATTCTATATATAGAGGAGTCGATGGGCTTTGAATATTATAATCCAAATAAATAATTAAAGAATCCAAGAAATTGGAGTGCTCAAAAGGGAAATATCACCAATAATTATTCAAAAGTGGACGACGTTGCATGGGCTTATAAAGATGTCATGATCATACCTGAAAGTGGACAAAATAAAAAGAAAACAAGTAGAGCAATAAACGTGAAGAATAGTAGTACTAATAAAGTTGAAGAATAGTGAAGATGAAATTATTTTCATGCAATTACATTACACTGAGAATATATAGAGAGAGAGAGAGAGAGATGAAGGCTATATCATACAGCCTATATGCAAGGTTAGTTATAACAGACAAACGTGGGAAATAAAACTAAGCAAACTTCCCGGATCTAAACGTAACTAAAGAAGCTGCTTAACTGATTCTAATTGACTAAACTTGCGAAAGGCCAAACGTGTTTTTATTGTTATTTTAATTTTTTAAAAAGCATTTATTTTAGACATGCAATTAAGGTGTCTGCCCAAGATTTTGGTGAAGAAATAGATGTTTTTAAGTAGTAGTAGTAGTTGTGTTTTAATTTTAAGTATAGTTTGAAAAAAATAGTTTCTAAAAATAATATAAGTGATCTTGATTTTTATAGGACAAGATTTGTTTTCAAACGTTTATAGGACAATATTATCCATATAAAAAATTCATCCTTACCGAACTAATTAGTAGTGAATTTTCTTTCGTAATTTGACACTTAAAAATTACTTTTAAATATATTGGCAAACACAAACAAGTAAAAATATTGCTTTACAAATTATTTAGCCAAATACATACGCCTCAACCAAAGCATTTCTAATAAAAAAAAATGTTTCTCAAAATAAACTGATCATTTTAGCCGCTTGACCAAATATGATCAATTTTCCTATTCAATAGTTAAATAGTTATTCATTTATGACAAAAGTTTACGAGGTGCTTTAAGAAAATAAAATGTTTAAATTAGTGCAAAGAATTTCTTCATGATATACAGAGATGTGGATGTTGCTAATTAAGATAGATGTGAGGTCATATAAAATTAAATAATATTAAAAGTGATCACATTTGTCAGAAGGTGTAAGAAATACACATTGAAAATAAAATAAGAGAAAGTGGCTTTGAGATAGTTTAGTCATGTTCTGGGTGAACCTAAAAATGCACGAGTCCATAAATATGAGACTATAGTGGATAAATAGACCTAAAATGACATAGAATGAAGTTATCTCGAAAGATATTCAATTTCTTGGAATCAGTACAGACTTAGCTAATAGTCATATGATATAATGAAAGAAAAAAATTCATACAGTATGTGATATATATATATATATATAAAAGTTGAGCTCAAATAAAGAAATAATAATTCGTATAATTGATTCTAACTTATTTTGGGCCGAAATATACGTAATTCTTATTGTTATTGATTGGGCTTCATTTTTTGTTCTAATTTGCTTTATTGAAGAGTGTGATTATTTCACCTAAAATTTTAAATTATTAGAGAGGGCACACTTATATTATTTAATTATATTCTTAACATATATTTTCAGTATTACTATGAAAATTGGGTAGCAGATTATAATAAACGAAGCTGGGAAATAAAACTAAAAGTAACTGCTTAACTAATTCCAAACGACTTTGATTTTCCCGTTCTATATATATCTCATACTACACTAGGTAATTAGTTCTTCTTTTCTGATAAAAAAGTTTACAGGGTGTTTAAGAATATAAAAAGTTGTAAATTGTTTTGCAAAGAATTTCTTTCGATATGCAGTTTATGGATTTTAGTTTTATTAGTTTGGCTTCATATTTTAGTTCTATAAAAGTTGCGTGGCAGATTAATTTAATTAGAGCGTGTTGACCAAGTTTCTACGAGTTACTTATCTTAAGAAGTACCATTGTTGTAAAAAAAAAAAAAATCCAGAAAAGTAAATTTGGAGTATCAATTTTAGCATTTGGCCAAATTTTCAAAATTTACTTTTTTAAAAAACACCTTTTGTTAGAAGTGAGAAAAAACATTTTTGGAGAGTATCAGTTTGTGGTTGTCTAATCAATTTGAAAAATACTTTTAGTAGAGTAATAATTTGTGTTTGGCCAAACTTCCAAAATTATTTATAGGGAAAACTACTTCTTTCCGCTGAAAAACACCTTATGCTACTACTGAAAAAACATTTATTTATTTTCCTAAAAGATTGATCAACACCCAAATTTTCTAAAATAAGTATTTTTGTTGTTGAAAAAAGCACTTTTGAACTATTAATATGTAAGGTAGAGGGTCATTGCCAACACTCTCTCCACCCCCACCCACCCCACCCCAGTGGTGAAAGTTTGGGTGAATAATTTTGTGAAAAAAACACTTTTGGCTTCTTAAAAGTTTCAATTCCTCGTTTTGGTTATTAGTATAATTTAATTACCAAAACATTTTTGGTCAAGTTATTTCAAAAGTCTTTTTTTTTTAAATTTGACAAGCTTTTCCAAAAAACCCTTTTAATTACGAAAAGTACGTGTAATATACTTAATTTACATATAATTGTAATATAAAATTTTGACATGATTATTTTTATTACTTTACTATTATATTATTTATGAAGAAAATAGTAATTTTTTTTTATTTTCAATTAGATACTTTAATTAAGCTATTCAATAAAGGATATTTCTTATTTTGTTTGAGATTTGGTAAGATTTGCGAGAATAATGAATTGGGAAATAATGGGAAAAAAGTCATGGTGAAAAAGGAGATCTAGGAACAATGTTTTAACAATTAATTTTTCTTTTGAAATTAATAAAGGTAGTTTTGTAAATAAAAACTAGTGATAAAGTTATTTTTATCTTGAATTTAATTTTCTACTTCTAGAAAAAATTACAGTTTGTCGTTTTCTGCTACTCAAAAAACTCTTTTAATTTTGATCAAACATCTCAATTTTTCAAAAAGGTAACTTTTTAGGAAAAAAGTTCTAAAGCTATATAAGTAGAGAGTACGTTGGATGCAAAAGAACACTTAACTTTGTAGATATTAGGATCCGCTCAATGAATTCTCATTTTCTATGTTCCCTTATTTAATTGAAACTTTTCATTTTATTTGTATGTTGGTTTTGTTTGCTTGATATATAAACTGATCAGCCTAAAGAAATGTAATTTGTGTGTTGATTCTGTTTGGTTGATATATAAACCGATGTGCAGAACATCCCTAACTTCTGTTCATATATAAACCGATCAGCCTAAACAAATGTAAGTTTCATGGTTTTTTTTATTTGATGTCCGATATTCATATGCCGCATTAATTGAAGCTCAATTATATTCGGATTCGCGTCCGCCGAGAGAAAAGGAAAAAGAATAGATAAAGGCAAGAGAAAAAGCATAAGAAAAAGAATAGATAAAGGAAGATAAAAGATTATATTCGAATTCGCTCCATACCAAGAATTTTTTCATAATCAGAGCTCGAAACCGAGTTTCAATTTAATTGAAATGAACTATCCCAATCACTGATTAAGGGTATGAAATTAATTATTTCATGACGTAAAATATCTAATTCACTTAAATGACATAAGTTTCACGAAAATACCCTGACTTCTTCGCATAGGCTAAATTAAATTCCAACACATGACCTTTTCGGTTTCACGAAAAAGTAGTGGAGTATAAGGTATCCGGGTTCAAAATTTATCTTTTAAAATAACAGTCTCTTTTTTAATTAGAATATAAAAATGATAAAAATATTCATGGCCATGCTCAATCAATTAATTAAACACAAAGAAGAAAATCTAAAGGGGGATGGAATTAAGGACAAGAGCTACCTATAATTTTCATATTATTGATGTTTAACATATCATTTGGCCCTTTTTGCCCTTGGGCCTTTTGCTACACGCCATGTGAGATATATGGTATTTGGAAATTGTATAAGAAGAGACAGAGAAAAATAAAAGAGGGAATTTGCATAGGAAAAGGAGTAAAAAAACAGAGGGAAAGAGATATGGACAAGAAAAAGGTGAAGGAAAATAAGTAGTATTATAAAATTCGAAAAAAAGATTTTGGAATGGACTGGATAAAGAGAAGGAAAAAGAATAGATAAAGGCAAGAGAAAAAGCAGAAGAAAAAGATGAAGAAAAGAAGGGAAAATTATAAAATAATGGAAAAAGAAAAAGGAGGATAAAAGACTCTGGTGACATGCATAAATCATTCCATAATATCGAGTATTATAAAAATGAAATAATCATTCTTCAGGTATGTTCGATTGTAGAATAACCATCACTCAGATTTTCCTTCAACTTAAGATATTTTTTTAATTTTTTTTTGTATTCTACTTGTCTTTTATAACATGTGATGTATCTATCTTTGACATTCTTTTGTTGAGATTTCTTTAGTTGATTCGCTTACATTTTGTTTTTGTATACTTCTTTAATCAAATGCAATAGGTAAAGGGCTTGTTCGTATCTTTGAGGTCACATGTAATCTTTTGCAGTCATAAAAAATATATTCTGCTTAATGAAAAAATAGCAAAACTATAGAGATATATAGCTGGAAATAAGGAGTGATTCAATGGCCAATTTAAGAGAAGTAGATCTAACACAAAGTCTAAAATTGTTAGCGAAAAATGGCAAGAAATATAGCACAAACGGAAAACGGTCTAAATGGAGAATGACACATATTAAAAAGTATTTATTTATTTCATTTAGAAGTTTAAGTTATTAGAAAGCACATATATTTTTACGTGCAAACTTAATTCATTTGAATGGATCAAACACGTTAAAATAAGTTTTTTAATAGTTGGTGGCGAGCCTTCCTTCCTATCATCAATTTCCTAGTTCTGTTAAAGGTCCCTTTCAGTTGTATAAATGGCAATTGCTTAGCATTAGAATTAGGTAGATGAAACTAATACATTTTGTTAGTTGAGTTTTATGGATAGAGGAGGGACATGTCATCTGTATTTTTTTTTTCTCCATATTGTTAAGAGTCCCACATCGGATATGGAATGAGAACATTGACTTCTTATATGGCTTGGGCAATCCTCCTCCCTTTAAGCTAGATTTTGGGGTTGAGTTAGGCCCAAGATCCATTCTTTACATGGTATCAGAGCCAGACACATTCTAATTCTTTGTTCATCGATTGTTGGACCCCCAAGTTATATTATCCAAGCTCCAGTTAATAAGATTTGGGCGTGCGAGGGAGTGTTAAGAGTCCCACATCGGATATGGAATGGGAACATGGACTCCTTATATGACTTGGGCAATCTTCCTTCCTTTAATCTAGATTTTGGGGTTGAGTTAGGCCCAAGATCCATTCTTTACACATATAATACCTCCTATACGTTTTTGGCTTGATTGTTAAGGCAATCAGTTTGTTGGGAAAATTTAATAAAAAAATTATTTGATGGTGGTCATGAGTTTTAATTTGAACCCGGATTTTTTTATCTACTTGTAAAGAATGAAGCTGCCTGAGATTTTCGAAGGTTGGGCTGCCACAACATTTGTTGATGGACTAAGCGTTGATAGTTCAGACGCATTAAGAAAATTAAAAGAAATCTTGAAGGATTTCCTGACCAATTCCTGGAATGAGGTGAATAATATATATACCGCCAAGATAAGGATATAGGTTGATCATGGGATTAGAATCGAAGGGGGACAACAAGGGAGATCTCGTAATCCCCACTCCATATAGGCAAAGGGACCCTAGGAGATGGTACGAACCTTATTCAACTCAACCATCACCTAGGCATGATGGTCGACTGAATAAACCAAGGTATGATCAAGG